>OX578236.1:4925714-6157142 GCA_951216915.1 Tetheella fluctuosa
ATTCTAAGCACCAAATATAACTTATAGGATATTTGAAAACAAAATAAAGCATTTTAGTTTTGGCTTATTTAAAAAATGTATTTCTGCACTGGCGATATTTTTCACTGTGTTTGGTACATGTTCAGTACCAAACACACACTACAAGTGTTCGACAGACATTGTTTGCATTGTATTTCACACCCGATGTGCTTGCTCTTGCTAGGTAAATAATGTAAAATTATAATAATATTTATGTACGACTGCAGCGAATTTTTCTCGCCTCAACATAATGCGTGCAAACCATTCTACTTAGTTGTATTGTGCATGACTGCACTTTGGTGGCTACCACACAGTCGCTTCGCCACGCTACATATCTTATATGCACGCCCCGTTAGACTCGAGCTTTGGCCTACTTTAACTTGTCAATCATTGCATTGTTTACCGCCTCTGACACTGTACTGCATAGATGTACTAAATAAGCATCCTCGTCTGTCGGCAATATCAATAGATAGATATATTTTAATGTTATTGTAAAACAAAATACAGTTTAAAAAGAATTGTCAGTGTGTGTGTATAATTCTACAAATACCAAACTCTCATCTACGAATGTGATCTTTGCCTGCCTCTTCTTTTTCTGTATAATATGGCGCGAAACTTTGATAGTTCTGACGTTCGTTCAAAAACGTATACATTATAACAAAACCTAGCTAATGTTTATGTAGCTTTGCTGATTTTTCCGAAGAAACCAGCAGTTTGTTGTACTTTCCATCTAACTCGGAATAATCACTCAAACTTCTTTGTCTGTGGACCGAGGCAAAACATTCTGTTGTTGATCTCCCGATCGGAAATCGCTTGAAGGCATAACGATTTATTCGAGCACAAAAAAAACGGTCAAGTGCGATTTTCATTCAAGTGGGGTGGGTACCGTATCGTGTAAGGAAAAACGCTGATGCACTTGTTTATATTGTTTATGGACCTTCCAAGGATATTTATACCCGTTTGAACTTTTAAAGGAATAAGGGAAGAAGCATATTGATATTTAAAATTTTTCCCAAAAAAACGAACGAGATTTAATCTATATCTATTTATATCATTTTGAATTAGTAGTAGGTATGTACATGGATGAGTAATTTTGATTGTGGACCCCTAATAAGACAGTTATCTCTTTAAGTGAAGTCGTGGGCGCGAAAAACGTGACGCCCAAATTGTAATGGCAAAAAAATAACGTGCAACAGAATGGTAGTCCATCGAGGAAATCAATAATGAACATAAACGGATGGCTCGTTTATAAAACTCGGGTTTTTATGCGGCAGTTTTTCTTTTTTATAGCCCAGCTTTCCGATCGCGTTGTATGTTGGTTTGGTATTGTATCTGGGACGTGATAGATATCTGTGCTTTGCGTGATGTAATATTGCTTGTTGTACCTACAGTGTTTTCTTTTCAAATAACTTTTTCAACGTCTTCACTGCAGTGAACCAGATCATATTAAATTTATTGCAAAAAAAAACATACTAAGACGTTGTGATGTTAAGCATTTTTTTTTGCCCTTTTGAAATATCTCAAGAGATATACTTCCAGTTTTATTATTACTTTGGGTGTTCCTCAGGGATCTCACCTCGGGCCTCGTTTATTTAACATATGTATTAGTGACGTCATAGACTGATTTCTTGATGCAAAATTGTTATGCAGGTGATACTTACTAAAATATTTACTAAAAATAGAACCTTTGTCAAAAATCGCTTTATTATCCGAACCTCAAATGCTATAACAAAGATTTAAGATATAGATATTTTCCTTTGAGAAGTTTCCTTTTAAGAACTCAGTTTATGATATAAAATTGGTTGACTAACTATCCTCTTTGTTCATTCTCAAAGGTGTAATGTAATATAAATAACTATATAAAAATAGTTTGCATCGGATTCAACTTGGACACTGTTACTATTGTAAATAGAAACAGATTTGGCTTTATAAGCTGCATGTTTCTCAAATAAATAAATATCGGGTTCTATCAACAGATTTCTATAAACTAAATGGAACCCCATGTGCATTGTATTAAATTCATCAATATGATACTCATATCCGCCGGTGATTTCTCCCGCGATTCCCCATTTTACCTAGTACTTATCCAGTAGTTTAGACTCTCAGTCAATATACAGATTTTGACAGGGGCGTCTGACCCACGTCCTGCAATTTCAATCTCTAATTTCTAAGCTATGCGGTGTAAATTTACTTGTGAAATGGGCGTGGGCGTCCGTGCATAAAATTCTACTACGAAGCCATTTGCAGTAAATTTTAGAGGTGCAAATATATAGGTACTGATAGTTGTACATTTGTCAAGTAAATTGGCGAAGATGAACAATATGTCAGCATCACATGCTGTCCTTATCGATTCATACGATGGCATTCTACTAAACGCGCCTAACTAAATAAGGGTACATTCTACGATCGGACCAGAACTATCCAATTGATAGTCAAACGGTTTTAGTTCAATTTACAACGGCTATTAATCGTCGTGCGGTAGGTCAGTGACCGCGAAGCAAGATGGCCGAAGTGCTCTGATATTTTAACTACAAAAGACGATTTCAGGGGTCGTCTAAATATGACGTCATATTTAAGGGTATATTGATCCCAAACAGCTCAGACAAGATTATTTATTAATTGTTTACAAAAATACATATAAGTCTCGAGTTTCATAAGGGCGGGAAGTAAAACACAAATTTAATTGGCTAAAAAGACGTATTGTATGTAAGTGAGGTATTAAAATCCATTGAGATGTAGCGCCTAGAGAAGCTTTTAGTTGAGTAACCTTTGAATATTTAAGGAACAAAGCTATTATAACTAAAACTAGCTCTAATGCTATACGAACTATGAACCAAATTGAAAGTCACCATATATTGAAAATCCGGTTTGCGATGGTTTTATTTGATTTTCGAATGTTCATTGCATTTATTTAAATGCATCATATTAACAGCATCCATCCAATACGCTTGACGGTACATTAAATGGGACTGGTTGCTACTGACGTCCGCCGCACACGATCGATAGCTGACTCTGAATGTCTGTACACTTCGTGGATATCTGTTTACAGGAGTTAAACAGAATTTTGCAGGTGAATCGAGTTCGAGACCTATTTGCTAGCTTGATTCAGTCAGATCAATAAACCTGCGGTTCCGCGGAGTCTTGTTTTGTACTTTTTGGCTAAATACAGTTGAATAGTGGGCACTGGGTAACCCACGTATCTGTCTGAGTTACTTGCCTGTTAAATTATTTGTAGGCTAAGAAGCCTAATTTCAATTGGGTTTCGGACATCACTTGATCCTCGATTACAAGGAGTGATTATAATTCACACCCACTTTCAAGAAGCTACTAACTTACCTCTTGCTGAAATTAAATCACAACGCTGCCGCAAGCATTACTCTCAACTCAACATAAATTAATTTGCCGTACCTACTTATAATATTTCACCTAGATAGTATTTTGCCATTCCCAGAACATGGAATATATTTCATCAAGTTACAACAGAATAAATGTAGGTGTGAGTGGGCAGTCTTGTTTTCTACTTATAAAGACAATTTGAGTATATACGTCACTGTATTTCGGCTGTGTAATTATGCCCTGGCTGTAACAACCTTGTGCTAAATGCGAACATGTGGGCGGATCAATTGATAAATTGTAATTGGAATCGATGAAGTTTAAATGTGGTAATGATAGATGTTTGAAGAGGGTAGATTAGATATGTCGGCTATGTCGCCCCTAGTTGTCATCTCATAGGGAGGTTGCTCTTTGTTTTCGTATTATATTGGCAATAGTCGACATATCCAGGGTTGGCAAAAGATAGGCTGTATCTAATAAGGTGAGTCTTTTAAATTGATTATGAAATTCAAGAAGTTAGTGAGACAGACAGATGGTTATATTTTTATTTTATTTTTCTACTTCCATTGAAATAATCACTGTTATTATTATTCAACTTTCGGCATAAAGTAATGTTTCGTATATTGCTTATGATAAAAAAGATTACGAAAATTACGTTACAACTTCCTCAAATCCATTTACTATATGATTCAAAGATCACCATAAGTAGTTACCCATAAGGTATAGAAAAAGCAAAATTAAACAAAATCACTATTTTGAAAACAGTATTTTCCTATCGACAACGAAGCAGACTAGACAAAAGCATTGCCGGAAGCGTTAAGACATTTCACCACAGGTCATGTCATCCAAGCACTATAAAGTCTGTTATACAAACACTAATAGACTATTAACTGAGCAAGGCGGAATTTCCATTTAATTTTCTTCTCTTACTTTCACTTATTGGATTGGCGACAATTGGCGTAACCAGTTCTAGCGTTGTGTAATGAAGTGTGAAAATTGAACGCGTCCTGAGGAAACCTAAATATATTCAAAGAGCTTGTGCAAGAGTTACTACATTTGAATGCCATAATATACTATTTGAAGATCCCAATTCCACCAATGGATACAAATGTAAGGATTTTTATCAATTTATTTATTCTGGGACATTCTGGGACATTATTCCTCACACACGGCCATCTGACCCCAAACTAAGCAGAGCTTGTGCTATGGAAGCCGGATAACTGATATACTACATATACTACTTTTCTTTTGTAAATACATACATATATAGATAATTACACCCAGACACAGCACAAACAGACATGTTCATGCACACAAATGTTTGTCCTGAGTGGGAATCGAACCCACGACCTGCGACGTGATAGATAGGGTATCTTACCAACCACGCCAACCGGCCCGTATCTTTCTTGGAGTGCACCAAGAAAAATGAATTAGGTGTAGATCAAATTCTCTTATTGTTAGAACCATCAAACTTATCGAAAGTAAAGGTGAAAAGCTTTCTTCACTGTACAGTACAGAAAAGAGACATCAAGTCTCAATTTCAATGATATCACGTGATCGCGTTAGTAGAAAATTGTACGCACCCCAACCTAGTTTCAAGAGTAAACAGAATCAACGACATCTTTAATAGATTATATTATTGATTAGTACTATATCTTCGGCTCCATAATCGTCCCTTGCGCAAAAGCCTAGGTGTCTCATGTAGGCTCCAGTGACTGGAGTTGTGGGCCCGACCGGTTCCCACGGTCCAACACGATATTATACACCATCTAGTCAACCAACCCGTTTGTGAATGCGCCTACTGCGCCTGTCCTATTCTTGGCGCGTACTCACCTGTTTTAATGCGATTCGAATTACGATATATTTGCACACAGTCAATGTAATGGTTAAATCGATATAGATCATTGTTTCTGTTGTGCTAGTGTTGAGTTCAATTCAACGAATTCAAATTTCACGTTATCGACACTTTGTTTTGTGTAAGATATATCAACGAAACTACAAAGTATGTGTAAGCATTTAAAATATCGGATGCAGAAATTACATGGGTATCAATTTACCTATACATAAATCAAAAGCAACCTTAAAATCGTACAGATTTCTTTGGTATCATATTTCACGTGAAGCCAAGCACGAGGTTCTGAAGCCATATGATTTGAGTGGTTTAAAACCAGATTTATTTAATTCCCGCCTCTATTGGATGTTTACGTTATATCCTAAATGGCTTATTGTAGATTATCTTCGCTTACTGCCTTAACTGGATTAGATGAAATCAGTTATTGTTTTGAATTATTTGAAGTTAGTAATTTTTTTTTTGCCTATTTTCTTACTTTACAGATACGTTAAGTACTCGTTCTGTTTTTAAGCATATAATGTATGTGAAGGATTATGTTTGTCTGTTTTTACTTCATGCGCTAACTGAAATAGGTAAGTACTTGTAGTGATTGTTGAGGCTCTCAAGATGTATTGTCAACATGATTAATCAAATGAAAGAAATATAGAAGATACCTAGGTTAGTAATTTATATAGACCACGCGTATTGTAAATTAGGTTAGTGTCCGCCTTCAAATCCGCCTGAGACGGGTGCCCTAAAGGGTTTTCCCTAATAAAGGATATCTGCCATCATAAGTGATCAGTTCCTAGGCCACTCGCACAATATTGCAAAATGGAATTAATTTCTCGAATTCGTTGCAGATTTTATAAAGTAATCAATTTGATGTTTGATTGTATTTTTTGAATTTGTTTATTGTTTGGGTTTATCTCCTCATTGATATTAATAAATAAAATATATTTAACTATTGAACCGTATATATATAATGCGGGGTATTCAAAATGAGGAGCTATAGACTAAAGACCCTTAGCCGCTTCAGTAAGCGGTCCAAAACTTGGATTTGGGGAAATCCATGGGAGAGGCCTATGTGCAGTAGTAAACTGATTATAAACAAAGAATTGGATGAGGAAAAAGCACTCAATTATCAGAAGTTTTCATACTTAATATTCTGTGAACATCAACGACGGATGATGCGGTACCCAACGGTTAAGGTAATCATATCCGTTCAATTGTCATTTTGTCGCCCAATTACGGCATGCGGTAGTTCAGTTTAAGAAATTGTTATGTGAAGGAAGAACCATCACTGAATATAGATTTATTGTTAACTTTTTGATTAGTCGGTATAAGGTTGGTATAGGTAGAATAGACTATAGACAATACATTCATAGATGACCGCCTCTATGTTCGAGCATAAGGCTGGGTTAGGGATCAGAGGTCTTAGGTTATGTTCTTGGCTGTTCAAAGTCAAAGAAAATATAAATATACTAGCGGGCCCGACAGACGTTGTCCTGTCCAAACTCGATTACGACGCCATCTACCGGGTCCAATTGTATTTTCAAACCATCCAGGGACCCGCTCAAATATACACACAAAATTTCATCCAAATTGGTCCAGTCGTTTAGGAGGAGTTCAGTCACATACACACGCACACAAGAAATATATATATTAAGATAAAATCAATTGGCAATTGCACGTTCTTTGTATTAAATAATTTATAAACATCTGAAACTATAATTGGGTATCTGTTGCTTAAATTTTTTAAAAGCTATTTTTTTTTATTGCAACCCTAGATGGCTGTCAACCCGCATGTCAAAAACAGTTTTTTTGTACAATCAACCCCACAAATATATATAATTTCCTATCCATGTCGGTTGCTATCTCGTTGCACTCCATCCGGCTAAGTACAGGGCCGTCTAGACGGATATCCGTCTGCCCGGTATGAAGTGCCCTTTAGATTACGGAGTGAAGCGATTTGAGCACAGGACATCAGTTAATCATTATGGGTTCAATGACTGTTTATATAGGTTAGTTATTATTATTTATTAATTATTAGACCCGATTATATTATGATTGCTTTTTAAGGAACTTTTGTAATTTTATTTAAATTATGTTTTTTATTAACTCTAGAATTTAAAAAATATACAAAACTATACGTAAGTACGATTATTAAGTACTTTTTAATTAAATCAGTTTTAGAATGTAAAATATATGAGTAAGAACACTTGGCATTTTAAATTAGAGTCATTTTAAGAGTCAACTTTAAAACTCCTACGCATTTTCAACCACAAAGAGCTGACAAGTATTAACCGTGGAAGGTATTTGTGTTGCTCTACGAAAAATTGGTACCTTTGTTAGAGACGTTTGAATAGTTATTATTTTTGTCGTTGTGTCAATGTCATAATTAAGAGATTCTAAAAATCTATAAAAATTGCAAATTTTTAATTTTTATGCTATACTGTCAGTAAGCAAAAATTTACAGTAAAAAAGGTTTATTATGAAATAAACCAAAGTTATTTCATATAAACCTTACAGCTACAGTAAATTGCTTATTATATTGGCGGCTTAATTTCAACATTCCGAAAAAAAGCAAAAGCTACTTTCCGAACCTATAAGTAGAGTCAGACTATTTAGTACTTAATTATTATTTTTTATATACAACATAGTCGGCAAACAAGCATACGGCCCGCCTAATTGTAAGCGGTTACCGTAGCCTATGAACGCTTGCAACACCAGGGGTATCACTCGCGCGTTGCCGACCCTTCTCCCCTCCCCTGATGAGCTCTGGCGAACTTACTTACGCGTAGGAACACAACTATAAGTTAAAGTGCATGTAAAATTCAGTAATTGAGTATGTATTTTCAAATATTAGTATTACTACTCTTTATTGTCATATTAACGTTATTTTAGCTGCTAATTAAACAGGCTGACGATCTGCATGAAAGAATAAGTCCTGACAAACTGAGATTTTACTAACTGAGAGTGTTTCGCAGAGCCCAATTACTGGTCAACCATGAAGTTTGGAAGATACACTCCTTTCATAACGTAGGGTAGGACCTATGAGGGTAAAATAGGGGTGAAACCCCTTGGCGGAATGGTAGTCGGTCAATAAAGCAGTTCGAATGAATGTTGCTCTATTTGTTAAGTGAACGACATGTCATTTTTATCAGCAGCCCTTCAGTTCAGCTACCAAAGTTAAATGTAAATATAAACGATGTACACATGTTTGTCGCGATGTGAACGAACGCCGCGTCGTGCGTTGAATAAATAATGCACTCATAAGTACACTTGGCCGCATAATTTTATGCACACTTGAAAATTTCCGAGAGCCCTCAAATGTGTTGCATGTGCTATAAAATTAAGTGCGAGTGCAGTTTGTTTTGGTCGTAAAATGAGAGCATATTTGGGTATAGCGACCACGTTTGCTGTTTATTTGTATGTGCGAGATAGCACTGTTTTTTTTTCATTCTTTGGAATAATGAAAAGAATTCTCATATTGAAATAGTTGACCTAATAGATAAATTACACCACAGTGTAAGTTAGAGTGAGTATTCTTAATGCAAATACAAGATTTTACACTGTGGACCATAGTTTAAATAAAAGGCCTTTAGCTCCGAGCGTGAACTCTACGTCACAATTTGAAATTGCCTTAAACCATAATAAAATACCAGATGCATTAAATAATTGTACTATGGACGGTCCTGATTTACTGTGTCAATCGGAGCAAACGCAGCTTATTTTAGTTGGTTTATGAGACAGTGCAGTGCAAATTATATTCAATGCAGCTAATTATGATTAGTTGGCTGTTTTGAACCTAATAGTCACCGATAAATCTAACTTGCAAGTAGAATTACGAGCTACGACCACTGCCTGGATGAAACAATCTAGTGAATAATTAATATCAGTAGTTTATTGACATCTCAACGACTTTGTACCGCCCTACGGTATCAATTGTCTATAAGTACTGTAAAAGTTTTCTCGATATTTGTCGACATCGATAAACTAGGTTTTGTTATCTATCTCGAATGCCATTCTCATATTAGGTCGCTTTTGTCGAAAGGAGTTGGTAAATTTATTTATCGATGCATGCTCGTAGGGTTGGAGGGCAAAAATAAAAGTCAGTAAGAACATGTATTTTGGTATAAATCTTCATTTCATAGATCACAAGTATTATTCCAGCTGAGTGTACAACCCACCGCGAAGCATTTGCTCTAACAACACTTGTATCTGTGTTTCGTTTAACGCATTCACTTCGGCCATCTTCGGCTCCGGATCATTCTTTGTTCTTGCATTTGTTATTTTTGCCTTTTTCACTTGGGCTCACTGAATTAATGAGGTGCACACCGCAGTGCGTACAAAACGGTACAAGTTTCGTAATGTCATTGCTACCAGTCAAGATTCTTGGCACATCTGACAAGAGACAGTTTTTGGGTGGTCCAAGAATTAGACAGATAAGTATTGTGTAGATACATACAAGTCCAATGTAGATAGTATCTATACTAATATTATAAAGAGGAAAGATTTATATTTTTGTATGTACGAATAAACTCAAAAACTACTGGACCGAGTTCAAAAATTCTTTCACCATTAGAAAGCTACATTATTCCTGAGTAACATGGGCTACATTTTATCCCGGGAACGCGGGTGAAACCGCTTGGAAAAGCTAGTAAGGAATAAATTAATAAAGCTACATGTTGTGCCCATCTCATATAATTGGGAACAGGAAATCTATAATCGCGATCTATAATTGCGTATCCGAAAAACGATTCTAAATAGATCGATTTCAAAATGATAATTGGATTATGGTGAATCGTATAAATTTCGAAGTAGACTCTCAATATAGGCAAAGAATTTGCCTGGACGTTGATTAATTGTTTGTTTCCCATAACTTTTTCTCAACCCCCTTAGAGGAATAGCTCTACTTCTACTGTCTATAGTGAATCTACATTTTTTCCGTGATGTGCGCCTCGTCACGTCCGCAATTACCCGTTACTTATTATAGACTATAGATAATGATTAGGTACTGTGTAAGTTGCGATTAACCTTATAGAGATCGTTTTTGTTCGTTTGTTGTAAATACTTGATCACAAGCTAATACACAACTCGTATGTATAACTTACGTAATGCTCGCTTTTAATTTATGCCTTCAGGCTTTATGAAACAAAGTTCGATATAATCGTTTTGAAATACATAGTTGCGTTTAGTGTGGACGAAAATATACCCAATTAAGATATCACAACGTTATTTCAGTATATATGAAGATGTAAATAAACTAAAATAAAACCAAATGCTTAATGTCGCTGGTGCTCAACTATTTTACGACAGATATAAATGTGTGTGGCAGAGGCGGACTTTAGAGGATATAATATGTAGAAGAAATGAGTGAGGAAGAAACCTTTATAAAACATAATGTTCATAAATGATTATGGAAAATATCGTTTTTAAATCTTATCAATATTAGCTAACGAACTAGTAGAACTTAGTTCTCTGCATTTCAAAATGCTGACATAAACCAAACGCTAGTGAGGTAGTGAGTGAGTAGGGTCTTGATTTCTCAACAACTCGCTGCTTTTTTAAAACTTGTGATAACTAATAAGACCAGGGACTCAACCTAAGTGCATCCCTGTCTGGCACATCTGTGTCACATAGGGCAGGATGGCCACTCGCAGCGGCCGATAGCTGCACAGAAATAGTAGGTATGTGGTATTGATTACAGACTTCCTTGTTTTATTAACAATACAATAGTACCTAATTAAATATTTATATACATATAATTGTAAACTGGTTTGTTCTGCAAGTATCTACATTAGTATGTTCTTACTATACTTAATCCATACTAATATAATATTATAAAGAGGAAAGATTTGTATTTTTGTATGTAACGAATAAACTCAAAAATTACTGGACCGATTTCAAAAATTCTTTCACCATTAGAAAGCTACATTATCCCTGAGTAGCATGGGCTATATTTTATCCCGGGAACGCGGGTGAAACCGCGTGGAAAAGTTAGTGTTTCTTATAATCATACCCCACGCTTCCAGGATGAAAAGTATCCTGTATATCTAGGCTTAATTGATTTGGTGGTTTAGCCGTGAAAACTTAGCAATACAGACACACAGGTCGGGAAATGGAAAGTGAATAGTAACAGAATGCTAAGAGTTTTTTTTTCTTGTTTCCAATGTAAGTAATAGATATTTATAAACATAAAGTGTAGGGTTATCATTGCTAAATTAAACACCTTTGTATATCTTTTTTAAATTTAATAAACATCTTATCCTCATCTCCTCTCACTCTAAAATAAACTCTCAACGTTTCACTGTAAAGTAGGTAATACTTAGTCAATCGATTTTAATTATTAAATTAGTATTGTTAATCACTGTTTGCACTTCCGGCCTGTGTTAATTGTCACGTTCAGGGAATTGTTTTTATTTAAATATTACCTAGAGTGACCACCACATATTTTAACCGCACATACTTACCATTCTCGTATATTGCAGTTGACTACAAATGGTTGCGCACATTCTGCGCAGTAAAATTAAGTAAAGTGGGAAATGGAATGGGCTAATAATGAGGTACCGTACCGTACCACTTTTAGTGTCAAATCTATACTAATATTATAAAGCTGAAGAGTTTGTTTGTTTGAACGCGCTAATATCAGGAACTACTGGTTCGATTTGAAAAATTCTTTCAGTGTTGGATAGCCCCTTTATCGAGGAAGGAATCTACTATCCCGGGAAAACGCAAGATCCCTCGGGAACGCGGGTGAAACCGCGGGGTGGAAGCTAGTATTTTATAAAATGTATCTTCAAAGCCTATTTGTTATGGTAAAACTTTGACAAGCATAGAGATCCAACTGATTTTCCTTTTTTATGTCAGAAGGCCGAGAAAACAGGTACACCTGATGATAAGTTATCATCGTCTATGAACATTAGCAATACTAGGGGTTTGCCGTACCGATACCCGTATAAATTTTTTCATGTCGCTCTTCAAAGACGTTTGAAGAGCCGTAGATATAGCGCTGCGGAAAGGCCGTAATGGGAAGTACTAGCCTACGGTAAACTAACTTCAGGATGGTAAATACCTAAGGTTTTAATATAACCTCTTCATATAGCCCATGTTAGCTTTAATATCCTTGATGGTATAATGACTTGACAGCTGATAAGTACCCCGAGTGTAAAGGATTGACATTGGTAGAAGATTACTATCGCGTTTGCTTTTAGTAAAGAAAAATATTGGAATAATTAGTCCGATGAGTATTCCGCGAGAGGCGTTGCGCCAATTCCTATATACTACGTCATATAGATTGACGTACCTAAAACGGACCTTATCTCTTTACATTTAGGTACCTATATTTCATATCATTCGCCTCTTTATAAGCTTGCCAGTTAGGGTATAGGAGATTCTGTCAATATAAACAAAGCTCACCAACAGCCTACACTGGAGTTACACTAATGTTTACATTTCTCATTCCTTATCGCTCCTGTCCCTTTAATCACCGCTGCAGCTGTTGTTGATAAGTAAACCTACAATACAAATTAACATGACTAACAGATGGGGTCAATGTATTATTGAACCATATTGGGCTTTTGAACGTCTATCTGTTTTTTAATTCCTATTAAACTTGGTAACTTCAGTAGCTTCGACGTTCGTTCTAGGGCCTGAACGAAATAAATGGCTTTGACTTTAACTTTGATTTAAGTAGTTGCGAATGAATATTGTCGCTTCTGCTTTTTTTGATTTATCATGTTTATTTCTATTTTCCCCTAACAAAGAGAGGTATAATCCATTGATTCTCAACCCTAAATGAATTAGGAATAAAGATCTAATTTATGTACCCTCATTATAAATATTTGATGTAAGAATACGCTACTTGTATGGCATTTATGTTTACAAAAAAAATGTATGGGACGAATTAATTTCATGAGTATTCCGCGAGAGGCGCTGTGTGGATGCAAACGCGATAACAGACCACAAATTTACACTCAGGTTACTTACTATAAAAATATATCGATTATATATAGATATCGAATAATATCGATATGTTATATCGACTAATATTTTAAAAAGATGCGCAACCCTAACTAGCTAGGTATAGGTAATACAGCTGATTTGTGATTATTTTCTCCCTTTACGGCCAGTTGAACAAGCCATTCTAATTATTATCGCCTGTTATTACGAAACCAGTACTTTATTATTATACAGAAATCATAAATTACTAGTTACACGTCTGACTTAACTCACACGCAAGTTATTTTTTTATGTCAGAAGGCTGATAAGCAGCCAGGGTTCCACTTGATGGTATGTGGATACCGTCGCCTATGGACATTAGCAATACCAGAGGGATTACAAATGTGTTGCCGACCTTTATAAAGCCTAGAAGTTTTTAAAACTACTGTGAAAAAATATGATGATTTGTCAGTATTCAGTTTCAGTGTTTTTGCTTTAGATTATGACGCCCAAACCTTGATATTTAAATAATAGCTGTTGTTGATATATCTATAATAAGTAAAATATAAAAAAATCTACTACGCTGTGGGCGATGGGCAAGGTTCCAATACAGCACTAAGTAGGCTACCTGTTTTTTTAAGCTCAAAAAAGAAGTAAGTACTTACATATCAAAATATATAAATTTCCTCCCAACACTATTTCCTATGATGTCCTGTAATCAACTAGTTTTCTAGATTCATTTATATCAATTAAAATATGGTACGTGAGACTTAGCACAAATACCTATAAAATCTAATGAGTATTTATTTAATTTACTAAATACTATGGCCGTATCGTCCTAGATAATATTGTATACGTAATAGGAATGTCAATTGAATAGTGGAGTGATATATTATTTAAATATGTACCTACAATGATCTAGAAGGCAAATAGTATTCGATTCACTACTGAGAGAAAGATAGGTAGGCTCTCTTTCGAAAGAAAGAAGAGAAGAAATTCTCACAGGATCTTTTCAATCACGTTACTATTTCCTTTAAACATTAAAAACTGCCCAAGTGCGAGTCGGACTGGAGCATTTACAAAAACGGCAAAAAAGTCGCGTTTGTTGTATGGGATATATTTTATTTTAAATATTTATTTTATTTTGCTTTTAGTCTTATTTGTTGTTATAGCGGCAACAGAAATACATAATTTGTGAAAATTTCAACTGTCTAGCTATCGCGGTTCTTGAGATACAGCCTGATGACAGACAGACGGACAGACAGCGAAGTCTTAGTAATAGGGTCTCGTTTTTACCCGATGGGTACGGAACCCTAAAAATTAAATTGTAAAAAAAAGTACCTGCCGCCGTGTAGATTTTTTGTTAGTATGCTATATTATAGATACAAAAGAAAGATCTGCTCTACAAAAGTCTTGCTTAGTTTGTTGCCGGAGTCTTTTCAGTTAAAGTGTATTCCAAACCGGAAGAGCAGGGGTCACCAATTAGGTTTATTTGGAGTCCGTTTAAAAAATATAAAAGTTTATCGCGGTCCGGTTGGTGACCAAGCTTAGTGTTGCGTCTATTTCTTATGTATCTTGAGGTAGCCAGGAAGTTAAATAAATGCAGGCCTTTTATCCAAAAACGATTATATTAAAAACAAAATGTAGCTAATACATAGAAGAGTGTATGCGTAGCAAGTTGTGTGACGTTGCAATTTTTTTTTCTTTATAATTGACGAGCAGCCCCACTCTCACATCACCGATCCCTCATTGGCACATCACGTCATCGCTAGCCAATCACAGTCGATTTACTTACATGATGCGACATCGCATCCTTCGACATCCTTTCTTATATCATATTGTTGTATGTTTGGATGTGCGCGGATTATATAAAATAACCATGTGTACATTTTTGTTTTGTCAATGTTTGGTCCGCACAATAATGGTCGGGCGGCGCCGCGGCGGTCCGCATCCGGACCGCGGTCCGCCATATGGTGACCCCAACGTTCGTGAGTAGTTTTTTTATTAGGGCCTAAACTTAATGAATGAGTTTTGAGTGACTTTAATATAGCCTAATTATAAATTGTAATTGCAAATTATCAATCACTGTAACTGAAAAAATGGCGTAAAAATTTAAATATATTTAACCGTAAAATCGATTATCCAAATGCTAAACAACCGTAACTAGGGTAGGTACTTGGAGATAGCGTTACGGTTGTAACGCATTACAAAACAATTGACCTTGTGCTTCATTTTGTGCCTACCTAAGAAAAGTTTAACTGTTAAACAATGTGCTAGAAAAATATGTTGTATTTCTCATTATCGATGATATTCCTTGGATTTCTAGATAATAGGTATGCTTTTTTGTTTTGTTTACGAATGAAAAAACACAAAAAAATATTTAAAAAATACTGTTACTTATACTTACTTAGAAAAAAAATGGCGAATGTTTTTAATTATTGTAACAAAAACAATGAAAAACAAAGAAATTATAATTATGTATATTATACTTAGATACCTATTCATTCGTCCTTTCACAATAATCATTTTTTTCTTAGATTTTGAAACCAAATATATCTTATGACAACCTTGGCGTTATTTGTCATGCTTCTAACATGTTAATATATAAATATTTAGTAGGTATTACGTCGTTCGAAGAGCGCTTGTGCTGTGATAACTGTACATTGCGAAATACTTACCACGAATGCATGCGCTGGCGCATCTATTCTTAACCTATTTAATGTATAATACCGGTTTTGCTCCTGGAAAGTTATTAAGCCTTCATATTATTATTATAAATCAATCTGGAGACTGCATTAGAAATACAAAAAAAAAATATTTTTTTCGTGGCATCGTGTTTTCTTCATTGTTCATGGCAATACGATAAATTTAATTTATTATTAATATTCCCTTGGTTCGCAAATGGGACGCGCGTCCCAAAAGTTCCAGAACCACATAAAAAAATACATAGAATTCCATAAAGTTTAACTTATTTATCAAAATCAGGTGGATTGGCAATATGTTCCCGACCTTTAGAAAGCCTAGAAGGTTGCGAATTGTTACTTTTATTGGCCAAACGTTTTATTTACCTCTATGTTAATAATTACTTTTTGGGTCAAACAGAATTCAATCAATTAATAATCAAAATATTTGCCTTATTTAAATATGTCCAGGAAAACCGCAATAAAAATCGTACATTTGTTGTTCTTCGTTAGGACAAACATAACTGCAATGTAGCTTCATTACTTCAGACATGTACATTACAGTTAATGTATTTACTAGCTTCCGCCCCGCGATTTCACCCGCGTTCCCGAGGGATCTTATGGTTTTCCGAGATAAAAGTAGCCTATGTGCTATTTCAGAATCTATCTCTGTGCCAAATTGCAATCAGATCCCGTTCAGCCGTTCTGACGTGATTGAGTAACAAACATCCATCCAACCATCTACGCTTTTCCGCGCGGTTTCACCCGCGTTCCCGGGATAAAATATAGCCCATGATACTCGGTGATAATTTAACTTTCTAGCGGCAAAATAATTTTTGAAATCGGTCCAGTACTTTTAAGTTTATTCGTTACATACAAAAATACAAATCTTTCCTCTTTATAATATTAGTGTAGATAATATATTAGTAGGAAGTAGAATAAGCTCAGCTGGTACTTTAGTAAGAATTTCTTTCTTTGACGGGCCGGTTGGCGTGGTTGGTAAGATACACTATCTATCACGCCGCAGGTCGTGGGTTCGATTCCCACTCAGGACAGACATTTGTGTGCATGAACATGTCTGTTTGTCCTGAGTCTGGGTGTAATTATCTATAATATGTATGTATTTACAAAAGAAAAGTAGTAAATGTAGTATATCAGTTATCTGGCTTCCATAGTACAAGCTCTGCTTAGTTTGGGGTCAGATGGCCGAGTGTGAGGAATAATGTCCCAGAATATTTATTTATATTATATTAATGTGTTTTCTTTCACTGGGCTCTGAAAAGCATATTGCGGCGAAAATCATGGGTTCGAATCCTACGATGCACTTGAGCTTTATGTGAAGGAAACTTCGTAATTAAATCATAGCATGAAGCAGTGCACTTTATGTAGCGCGTTTCGACTTATAATTAAAGAAGAGATAGGTAACCACCGTTTCTATGTTAATCTCCGTTGAAAACTATACCTGTCTCTATTAAACACGTTTAAAATGACATAGATAGTAATTTTTTGTGATTGTTAAGGCTTTCAGAATCTGTCGGTGAAAGACATTTGTTTTCAAATAAGCCTCTAAATCAGTGGTTCCCAACCGGTGGTCTGTGCAAACAAAATTAAATGAACAAAATTATGGGAAACACTGCCTACGTGAATTTTTGGACTCAAACGCACTGTTCGGAAGATGTTTTGTTTTGCTGAGAAGCCACAAGAAACTTAGCAATAACATTTTTCAAAACAAAAATGTGTCCTGCAAGAGCGAGTGCTACATCCGAGCTTTGTCATCACTCATATACATACCTACTTATATTGTAGTACTTAGGTACCTATTATAAGTCTTAACAAAAATAACCATTCACGTCCTTTACAAGAGTGATATTAAAATAGCCGAGTACCTAAAGGCAACCCACACATACAGAAATCATCAATAAAGCCGCAAGTGTATCGTCCCACGCGTGTGCAGCCGGTACACACGCAGCGGGACCAGCGGGAGTCGAGATTGTAGTATGGTCTAATATAATGGAACGTGTGTAAGAAAGTTCTAGGAATCGCCATCAAGCTACAATTATTTTACTTAGTTACTTTGATTTCATGTTTACCACGATATCATGATCCGTAGTTGAATGTGTACTTATAGCCTGTGACCGTTCCTGAGGCAGGTGCGCGGTGCGGGAGGGGTAACAGTTGTTACAAGTTGACGTATCAAGGAGCTCTCTCTTATAGAAGAAGACAATATTGTCTTTTTAGAGACTGTAAAACATTAGTGACTAAGACGTATACCCACAGATACCTACAGCTGGTTGCATCAAAACAAAACATTTAACGCCAAAAAATATCTTACTTTCTCAAGTAATTTTGATTTTGATAATAAAGTTTGAAGTAACTGGCTGAGTTTACTACTAAATGTGCACATCGCTCACGCCTCTACTCTACGCCCCGCACACCGATGGAAGGTAACGCCGACTCATTGATATCGATCTTGGCCATTCATTTTTCAACATCACCTCTCTTTGAGCTACGAGCGCACCGTTATTTGGATGTTATTTCATTCCCACCAATATCAAGAGTAGTCACGAATCGTGCAGCGATCGAAAACTGTTTTAAAAACTCATTTCGGAATGCACTTTTTCTTTTGTGAGTTTGCGATATAACGAAAAAACTGAATAAAACTTTTTAGTTCTGTATGTATGTAGTTGTAAATTAAGTAGGTAATAACATTTTGGAACTGCATTCTAAGTCATTATTATAGATAAAATTGGTAAAAATTAAGATTGCAGTTAAAGATTATTTAATATAGAATTTTATTAATGTAATGTGTATTATTAATAAATAACTATAACAGGGCTATACAATAATAATTTAAAAATAAGGAATTCACCCGGAATTTTATGCATAATGTCCTGTATGTTATCTATAATAAAAATAATTTTTGCAAGCTTTTATTTATTTTATGTCAGAGGACTGACAGATTGGCAGGTGGTCCACCTGGTGGTAAGTGGCTACCGTCGCCTATGTATAATACCTAAGTACTTATGAAGCCTAAAAGGCTCTTCAACTAGAGGGTGGCCAGTCAGGCGGGTAAAAAGTACCCTATCAGCGTGCTATGATTTCCTCACCATATTTTCCTTCACCGAAAGCTCAAGCTCGTTGTAGGATTCGACCTTCGCCGTGGCATCCGACGTCACTATCACTGGGAGATTGTTGTTGTGTTTATAACTCTATCAGTATATTTGGATACAAGTAAGCAAGTCACAAGCCTAAGCAACAACCTAACCTGTCATTTGGTATGACGGTTTATTTTTAAGATGCAAGGCACCAATTCCCTGTATATTTATTATTAGCACTCAACTATTGTTTTGTTTGGTGTTAGTAGAGTCAATTATTATTCTGCGGAACGATTAATTAGATTCAATTAGTTTGCTAACCACAATAAAATGATGCGCTTGTTTTCCCCTTTAAAAGTACCTAAATCATCAAATTGCCTTATAATCTCATGCAATAATACCTACTCATTACTTAAGTAGGTATGTTGCCTAATTAGATTTCTCATCATTCATTCATACTACCCGGGCACACACATACATACAGAGTGATATTTTTAGTCACTGGCAATACTTGCAGGGTTGGTATGAACAACATTTTTTATGGAACCAACTCTGATATCGCGTAAAATTAAATGGTTGCTTCATACATTTTGGGCGAGTAGTTTTTTAACTTTTGTATGAAACAGCTGATATTTTTTCGTGATTTCACACTTAGTCTAATAATAAAAGTTGTGAAGTGAATAAAAGATGAGTACCTACTTCCACCACTGCAAGTATTGCCAGTGACTAAAAAGTCACCAAGTATACAATTAATACAATACATGTAATGCAAATTAAAAATGTAGAAAATATACATTTTTATACGATTCCTTCTTAGTAGTAATAACCACGTGTTAGTGTAGTGGCATAAAAATCGCTCGAGATTTTTTACGATTCCAAAATTATTCCATTAAGACCATTTAACATACCGCTCCAATTACTAAGTGTGTACTTATCGCTTATTATTATAATATTAAATAAGTAAATACAAATATAATGTGTTGAAAACTGGTTTAAAAGCGAATTCTTGTTTTATAAAACAATAATATTATAACGGAACTTAAAGTATTATTATTCGGTACAATCAATGAAAATCGCATCTTCTCGGTACAGTTACTTGCACTCAAAATTAATTTTATGTACCTAAATAACTCGATTTTAAAAAACCACTGATTTAAAAAAAAGACCTGTTAGAAAGCTATACTTTTTCAGAACTTTGACGCTTCAAACGTACTCAAATATTCCAAATACCTACTTAGGTATATATTATAAGAACTTAAGCAACCTAAGCAGATTTCTTTTGTTAAGAAAATAAATTAGAAAGATAATTATACCTCTATTACTTTGGTTAAATTACTTCCACCATAGCGCATTATTTTCGCACTCTTTCATTTGTTTATTTAATTGTATGTACTTACTTTTTTTAGGGGTCCGTAGAAAGGTCCGTAGTCAAATGGCTAAAAACGTAACTCTTATAACTTCATCCTGTCTATCTGTCCGTATGTCACGTTTTACTCGGAAACTGTTGCCATTTTAATATAAAATTTGCAATTACTGAACCGCTATACAAAAGTATAGTTTAAATTAATTATGTTGTGTAGTTTCTGACTTCAGAAACCTACCTATTGTATATTTTCGGTAACACACGCGACCGCACAAAGAACTTTGTTTTTTTTTTCTAGTGTCTTTAAGACATACAAGTATATTAAATACAAACTTATTTTTGCTATCGATAATATTTATAACTACATAGGTACTTATCTTATTTTTACATGCTATGGTTGGACCCCTACTGTATATGGTCTGACACGTACTTGACCTTTTTTTTTACTGTGTTAGATAGACTTGTGTCACCTTTATCAGAACCTACGTGCTATATTTTATTCCGTAACATTTCGCCAAATATTACGAAAGTATCAAATTCGCCACATTTCACCATAATTAGGTAATTAGGTACCTACCGTACATTGTTCATTACATAAGTTATTGTTTTTCGCTGTAATTATTATTAAATGACTATTAAGTAATTTATAATGAGAAATGCTTAAATATGTTGCTTATTGATTTGTAATTTTCAGATAAGCAATCATTTTGACCATTATTTTTTACTAGCTTCCGCCCCGCGGTTTCTTATGTTTTCCCGGTATAAAAAGTAGCCCATGTGCTATTCCAGACTATAATCTATCTCTGTGCCAAATTTCATCCAGATCCGTTTAGCTGTTCTGGCGTGATTGAGTAACAAACATCCATCCATCCATCCAAACTTCCACATCCTAACTAATATTATAAATGCGAAAGTGAGTTTGTTTGTTTGTTACCTTTTTACGCTTAAACCACTAAACCGATCGCGATGATAATTGGTATGCAGATAGCCTATGGTATGGAGAAGAACATAGGCTACTTTTTATCCCGGGAGAACATAAGATCCCTGGTGAACGCGGGTGAAACCACCTATATTCTTCTCCATACCATAGGCTATCTGCATACCAAATTTCATCGCGATCGGTTCAATGGTTTAGGCGTAAAAAGGTAACAAACAAACAAACTCACTTTCGCATTTATAATATTAGTTAGGATTATATCTAAGATGGTAAAATTATAAAAAGACCGAGGAATGTGTGGATGGTTTGTGTGACCAGGCGCGGATACAGGGGTGGGGGGCCTGGGGGGAGCAAGGGGTGCAATGAGCAAGATGGCATATTTTCGAAACCTATACCTACGTGGTGACAGTGTGTGTCAAACGTATGGTAGTGTGTATAATGTTTTTTTATTAATTTAATTTATTTTAATGCATATTATATCAAAATATTTACTTTTTGCACTCCTTCTCCACATTATTTCATACTCGTCCCCACGTAATTTTCGTAAAAAGTGGTACAAAGATTTTGCTTCACATATGAATATTACGATGATTAAAAACTTATCGCTCTGCATACTCAGCAAAATAACAATATGTAATATGAAATGCAAAAATATTATCTATGCGTTTACTTATTGCATTATTTGCTAAATGGTTTCAGTGGCGTGATCAGTGTGATGCTACGTTGCGTAAAGGTTGTTACATACGGCGCAGATACGATATACAGGATGTACCTGGAAATATGGATTATCTAACAATTAAATTTTCAGTAACATTCTGTATTAGAATACAATAGATTCTAGAGTTCGCGCCACCAAAGAAGTCCCGTGAAATTAATTAAAATCGATCTTATTTCTTCCGAGATCGAGGTGCGACCGTCGAGACTACTTTGGTGGTGCGACTTTATTTATGTCATAACTTGGGCTTGTCTAAACTCTAAACGATGTCTAAGTATATTATATTTTTACCAAATGCAAAAAAAACACTCGGCGCACGTCCCGCATCAGCCTACAATTTCTACTCTATGCTCTATTTGTATGCGTTCATGTAATTGTAAACAATTTCACATAATCTCGTATAATTAATGAGAAAAAACTAGTTGTGGGTAAGTGAAGTACTTTCGTTTTCCCATGAAAACTAACTTTCTAGTGCTGTGTCTTGTTTTATGAGGGGAATGTGCAGTTTATTGTTTTATTATTTAATAGGTACCTACCTACCTACCTACTTACTAATTATTTGCAATATGCCTACTTACTTACTACTTATTCGCAATATAGAATTATTACAATATTTTTTTAAAATTTTGTCTTAATTAATAACAAATTAAGACATATTGTCTATGTCTTCACTTCCTTCCTTGACGATAATTTATTATCTAGATACATAACGTACATAACGTACCTAGATAATAAATTTGTTTACAGTATCGGAATCAATAAGCCATACCTATACGCTATTCGATAGGCAATTCGTATACCTAATCCAAAATAGGTAGTGCCGAGTATAATAACCTCATTATAACCTGGTCAGGTCAACAATAGATGAAAAGATAGGGTTGTCAAAACGCGGATTTTTAGCACTAATTTATTGGCAGTCCTAATAAATATGGCTTTGTTTATGGTGCCGTAAAATAAATAAATATTCTGGGACATTATTACACACGGCCATCTGACCCCAAACTAATCAGATCTGTAATCTGTACTATGGAAGCCAGATAATTTATATACCTACTACATATACCTTTTATTTAATAGGTCTGTGGCGTGATTGATAGGGTATCTTACCAACTACGCCAAACGGCCCGTCATAATGTTCACAATCAAGAAGACTAAACACATAAACTTTTATGCCATACTTAAATCAAGAATTAAAGTAGTACCAAGAAAATTGAGACAATAAATGGTGTGTCTTGTGTTGACAACCCTAGCTAAACTGGTCTATTGTTAGACTAATTTATTCACGGATACACTCCATTATTATACACACTGTCCAAATATAGCAATGGACGTTAACACGAACTGGATTCAGCCCAATTGGGACACCTGTATTGGACATATTGTACTGGTTTTATTATGTCGCTCTCTATTAAATATATTATATGTGAAAAAATGGACCTCAAAGGAAAATAATTGATTTCGAGTAAATCGCATTAAAATTTTGAGTCGTAATGAGTTTCGCCTCGAGTGTGAAACTGTGTGAAGGTGTAATATTTCCAAAACTGCCTCGGCTCACTAAAAAAATCATTAAAAAAAACTACGGCACCTACTAAAAAAAACTGATTTGACCAAAACAAAGCTGAATAACCACATAATCAAAACTCATGAAAAAATCGTTTCCAATCCTTTCAGGTCCCTTTTTGCGTAACCACTCGCATATTAATCATTAACTTAACATTAAAATTAAAACTATTTAAAATCCTGGAAAGATTTCAGACCAAAGCTAAGTAAGTATTAGATCC
This sequence comes from Tetheella fluctuosa, assembly GCA_951216915.1. Lineage (NCBI taxonomy): Eukaryota > Metazoa > Arthropoda > Insecta > Lepidoptera > Drepanidae > Tetheella > Tetheella fluctuosa. The sequence goes on from OX578236.1 coordinate 4,949,410, forward strand.
ATGTTTTCTGTTCCATGATCCATATCCTGCACGATCTAAAGCCCCGTTGTCAAAACTACCAATAAAAACTAACAAAGCTGTGAAATTAACGGGTTCTGGAATTATTACCAAGACTGAGGAGGTACAGTGTTCCGAATCTTTTAAACCGAATCCCCAAATAATAGTTAGAGTGGTCAATAGACAATTCCTCACTACTGAATGAAAAAAACACAGACAAAGTTTACACTAAGAAGGTAACTAAATCTTCATGATAGATTGCGGTGTTAAAAATAATTATCTATATTACATTAATTAACTTAGCATCATCCCTAAAAATAATAATATGTTTATAAACAAGTACTCGTAACTGGGCCATCATCATCTAATGATAGAAAATAGATTATTCATTAAACTTTCTTTAAGATAATGTGACCCAACTATTGCAATACGTATTATCTTTGAGTGGAAACCGCCGTACTGGTAAGCACTGAGTTGAGACGTCCAAAATAGGTCGCGTCGATCTAAAGAGGCGACGAGATGTGGCTGGATGAGGAAGGCACTGAATAGGGTTCTGTGGCGTGGAGAAGCTTACGTAGCAGTGGACGATCATAGTCCAATCAATGGTCATGATACAGAGTCAATAGAATTTAATTATATCAGCATTAGTCACCATTCATTGATCCGAACCACAGTATAACTAATGTCTATCGAGATTTGAAAAACAGCTAGACGATAATTAGCTTTTATAACTTTCAGAATACAGTCAGAAGTTATCTAACAATATTAAAGTCATGTCATGCAGTGAAAGTGACTTGTTCAAATTATTTAATTTATGACATGCACTTCCGAACGATGAGATTCCAAATTTCCTCTCACTTACAATTACAATTCAATAGCATTGAATTAAGGTTGAATTTCAATTGTTGCAGATAAAACCTGTAGTGTTGGTTTGCGGAAGGTAGTGGTGTGCGAATGATGACCTCTGTCGGTGGCGGCCACACGAGCCTCTGGCATCGCCGCCATGGCAGCCCTGTCGTGTTATCAGCCCTGCCGCTCACATTTAGCGCAGCCTGCTAGGTAACTATTGTTTTTGTACTTTAGCATGTCGTCATCTACCTTTTTCCTTCAGTCCAGCAATAACCTGTATCCTGCCTGTGCTTAATCCTGGCCTACTCCTATAGGGATTATTAATGGTAATCTTTCACCACGAGAGACCACGCTTAGTTCATTGATTTTGAAACTAAATTATTAGCCTTTCTCCAAGTGCTGCCATAGAACTCAAACCGTATTAACATTTAAAACCTGCCCTTCCCAGGTGTTTAGACGACGACGAAGCCGCTCACATAACAGCAGCGACCCTCTCCCTCCGCCGCCGGCAGTTCGTCGAGCGATGCCACGAGGCGCGCGGCGGCCGCCACCGTGATTCCATCCCTGAGGTGTCCGTCAAGAAGACGCGGGAAGAGCTCGCCAAACATGCGGCACAAACCTGCCAGCTGAACCGCCGGCTCAACATCGAGTCCGGGTGGTCGAAAGTCGAAGAAGTACGGAAGAAGTTTGAGGGGGTTGCGGCGTCTGCAGCCGCGTCCTATTCTAGGTCCTTCGAGTCGCCTCCGAGGTAAGATCATCATGTATTTTTAGTGTAAATAAGCGTACTTGACATAAAATGGAGAAGTCTTGAATATTAGAAATTGAGCAGTATATCAATCATTAAAATCTTCTTTATTTATTCTATAGCTTTCGTTCCGCAGTTTCATACGCTTTTCCGGGATAAAAGTAGCCTACGGTCCTTAAACTATTTCTATGCAAAAAATCACTTCGATCCGTTGCTGCGGTTGCTGCGTCAAAAAGGACAAGCCAACAAACACATTTTCGCATTTATTAGTATAGTAAGGATGACAAAGACGTTAATATATTCTTTTCGTGATGAGCTACAGAGTGACATCCTAGAATACCAAATTCTAACCGACAAGAGCCAATTTATTTCTAGTAGGTTTTGCAGGTTAACAAATCTACCGTGACGAGCATGACAAATAAATAACAACTATTGCTACCTCAATAGACAACTACCTTAGAGATACCTACCCATATAAGGCACTGTTCGTTTTTATCGAGACTCATACCGGCTCCTCCTGAAAAACTTTCGAAATATGTATAACATTTATGTTTCCCAGGCGTCGTCTAGCAGACTCCCTATTCGCGAGTTTCAAGCTCCCGCGCAAGAAGGACGGCATGGCAGCACCTCGCTCGCTCGCACCGCAGCCGCAGCAGAAACGCAAGTCTGCCGTCGAATTGCTGGCAGAAAGCAAAGCTTTCTATGTCAAATCCGAGACCGTGCTTGATAGGAAACAAGAGTTGCCGTTAAGGGTAATTAAGGTTTAGTACATACTTTTATTTTTTGTTTTGTAATCATAATGTGTTGCCAGTTTTACATTATTTTTTCTGTCTCATATTAGATCAATACCATATTCATAATATTTGTAATTATCATTGTTATCATAATTCTATAAATGCCCAGTGATGTTCTGTCCAGACAGTCCATGAATTTTTGCAACAGTTCTAACCTGCTTTGCTTTCTAACACGTCGCTTTCCTGTGCGTATTCTTTATTCAAGAGCTTTTCTCAATCAGCTATCGGCTCTTCGAGCGATGGCCTGCCCATTGCCACCTTAACATACTGGTTGCAACCTTGTCCGCAACTTTTGTTTTATAATTTTGATGGTATAGATCTATCTATAGGACGACATACGACATATTTTATCGAATTACTCCAAAAGCAACTCCTTATGTGAGCACAATCTAATCTACAGAGTTTTATTACCGTTTATTCGGATACCTATGTACTTTGATATTCCCCCAGCAGCAGGTTACGACCCCGATTCAGTCACCAAAAGAGAGGCCGACTATGGGGCTTTTAACCTTTTAAATTAAAATTTTGATTGTCATAGAACACGAATTGCGTGTGAAGCTCCAGTTGAAAAACATGGTATTAACGTGTGCTGTAAATTCGTGTAGATAAAGAATATTTGACATGCAAGACGAATTCATATTAATTATAATACTGCAGATGAGCAGCGGTTTGGGGCAGGCGATAGCGGCGGGCGGTTGTCACTTGATCAGCTCTAGCACGCTCAATAATGAACCCTGCTGCAATCCTTGTAAGTTGACTATAGTCCAAGGAATTGATTGCAAACAATTCTTTGTGCATCCTACTTTACAGAAACATTACAGACAATACACATTGTAAACATAGAATTCACATACATACCTAAATTACAAACCTTCCCTTTAAGTTTAATGCGGATTTACGTTTCTAGTTATTACGATTTCCTGTGCTAAACTAGACTAGATAGATAACTAAACTAGATTTTTAAGTCAAATCTATGTAAAAGAATCTTATTGCTGACAAATAAATAAAGTAATGGTGGATGTTCAAATACGGATACATCACGACTTCTTGAAGACGACGAACATTGTAAAGAAATCTGCATGTCCGCCAATCCACCCCACGATGCCTTAAGGTTGTATGAGCGATTCATGATACTGAAATTAAATGAATCACTAACATTTCCGAAGATCGATAGATACATCAAGCAATCAACTGCAGCTCAAGCCCCCTTTAACAAGATGGATAGTTCGCTTGAATGCGAGATGCTAATTTCTCGTGGCGACCGGCGCGCGACGTCACCAGCGTCATTAATCAAGCCGCCTCTATATGTGATGTATTGTGTAACTGTGCACTTGTAGCAACAACCGGTTCAACCAAACCTGTATTAAGTCGTCTTGTTATGGGGTCTAGTGTTTGCACGCGATTTTTGTCTGTTTATCTAGATACTAACATTCTTAACTAATTTGTGATACCTATTGTAATGTAGGTATTATGTATATAATATAATACCATAATAATAATATTATTAATTATTTAAATTACTGTATGTGCTAATTTTACTAGTGATTTACCCTTTCAATGTTATATAATAAATATTTTATGAGAAGACTGTTCTAGTGTACGGTAAAACTCGAAAGTGTTTAAGGAGTTAAAATAAAAAATAAATAATTTTTTTTTTTTTTTTTTAAAGTTATAGAGATAGAGGTTTAATCAGGCGGCAACTGTTGTACAGATCTTTTGAGCTCAACCTGCTCTTGGTACCTAATTTTCGATTGACCCCAAAATTAACATGACAGGTCAAAGTGTGATCCTATTGCCTAAACGGTGTTTGTTGTCTGAATGTAATATTTTAGACCCTGAAGAAAAAAATAAGCCATGTGTTGCTCATACATGAACAGACTACCACCCCTTTGTCCCTTATAAAAATCACTTCTCCTGCACTGCAAGTATGTAAACACAAGTAAATAGACTGAGTCTCTACAACAGACGCTACAACTCGGCTGGTGAGCGGCTCGCGGCGCGCGGTCAGCGCCGGCGAGGGTCTGCAGAACACGCTGCGGAGGCTGCTCGAGCACGCCGACAGCAGGGAGAATGTGTATTCGCCGGCTTTTGTTTGTGAGTATTATGAATAAGCACTTATCTGTTGGTAGACTAATAAGATAATAGAGATTGGAAGTACCGAGAACGCCTTTCAATCTTGGATAGAAAATTGGCTTTCCTGAAAATTGGCTCATACGATTCTTTTACCTGTTTACGTTTGTCTATCTTTCCGGAGTCAGTCAGTATTCTATAAATGTTTCGTCCATCTGTATAATATTTTTGTTATTTTAATCGCCGATAATTTTGCTAGCCTCTGACGTAATTCTTGCATAAACAATAAATTCAACAAAATCAATTTTCCAGCACATAAAGTCTACGCCGAACCACGACGCTTAAAAGACCCGTATCCCGAACGCGAAACGATGCCGCGCTCCCAACACAACTCTGGCACGTTCTCCGGAACATTCTCCGGTACGTCATCATCTGGCACCTCGGGCTCCAAAGCGCAGAAGTCAGACCCGGACCATAGAGATAAGAGCCGACCACTGAGTTATGGCGACGTTCGGGTCTTCTTCCCAGAGTCGTTTGTTATACCCCGGCAGAGACCTAGTGAGGTGATGATTAAGGGTGGTTATTCATTGCGTGAGTATTAATTTAATAATTTAGAATAAGGCCGATATTTTTTTTATGTCAGTGTCAAAAAAAAACACCTTATAGTCCACCTCATAGTCAGTGGTCACCATCGCTTATGTACATTAGCATTTCGAGCATTGTCAGCAGCCTACTTTACCTAGCTTAATCCTTTAATTAAGTCTAACTTTATGCCAGTACGACTAGAACTCAATAGTCAGTGAATAGTCCATACCGCCAAGTCTTTTCACCTTGCGTACTTTCATACTTGCGGCCGACCCGTGCAGTTCTAAATTGTGGACAATGGAGTTCAACTTTGACTGAACTTTATTGTACAAAAGTTATCTCTTGAAAGTAAATATTTTCGAATGTTATGCAGCGAGTTCCCAGTCGAGCCCCTCTCACATCGAGCTGCCGGAGCCGGTGGTGAGCGGCGAGGGCTCCCCGGCGGACCAGCACGGCGCCATCAGCCCGCCCGCGCAGTACGCGCACTCCGCGCCTAGGTATATCAGGTAAATGTTGCCATTCAAACCTGCGCAATTTGTGATATCACTGAACTTGATCATCAACAAAGACATTTCAAATACCTTGCCATTGTAGAGGCACATGCAGCAAGGAAAGCAAGCAAGGGAATGTCAGCTGTAATAGAGCTCAAATATACTGAGCTAAAGGCTTCGTGGAATAAGTGTTACACCCATCCTCCTCTAAATTTATAGTTATTATCTTACCATGCATTTTCCCATGTACTGGTGTCGGCTCTTCTAATTATTCTTTTCCATCGAACAAAGCCTCGTGCTAGATTAGATTTGAGATTTTTATCGAGATCTTTTTGGGCCGTTATCAAACAATTATTAAGGAGTGTCTTAGATTTTATTTCGTCGTTGGCAAATCCATGGTACGTTAAACAATGTAATCATCAAAACTTAACTCAAATTCATACCATCTTGAAAGTCCAGGTAGGTATATACATGTTTCGCCATACCATACTATAATAAAAGTTTTTAATTTGTCACAGATCAAATTCCCACTCTCAGCCGAGTATGCGCGAGGAGGACAGCTGCACGAACATCAACAGCCACAAATCACTGCCTGATCTCCATACGCAAGCACGCTGCTATCCTGAACAGTAAGTATTAGACCCTTTAACTATTAGTAGAAATCTTAAGATAATTATAGAAAAGAAAAAACAGTTTTTTTGTCATGCAATTTATAGACTCTCGTCTTTACGCGTGACAGAATCTTTTACAGTAAGGATTTAAATAACGAAGGTGGCTTTTTCTATAAGTTACCAATAAGTTGCAATTACCTTCTATTAGCAATAATTTCACACTTAAAACGAAATCAAAATCGCGAAATCTTGGAGCCTTAATCCTAAATCTCTTAAAATCATGGATCTTTATAATTCTACATCTACAACAAAAGAGGGCCTGTAAAAACCCCTAGTAGGTATCTGCAATTCTAGGCTGATGTATCTTGTTGTTCTCAGTGTGAACGTGGGCACAGACACAATAGGAAGGTCTCCACGTCGTCGTCGACACTCAACGCATCAACGGACAGCTTCTTGCTCTTCTAAGGGTACCAGGTTAGTTCAATCATTTGCTTTTATACACGTAGTATTTGTCGCTATTGAATTCGCTAATATAAGATCATGCCATGCTATGTCGTTTTAAAGGGACAGTTATTCCAGGACTGTAACAATACTACTCTGTAATATTGTTTCAGATCTAATCACTCGTCCTTGATGTCATCATGTGAAGCGTTCTCTGAGCATCCTTCTCCTGGCGAAGACAACTATCAGTCTTATAACAGGTATTTTTTTAATATAGCATAACAAATTTAGAAAACTGATGCTTTCTGGTTTAACTCAGGTCAGTCTATGTTAAACCTAAAGTGCAGTAATTCACATTTTTTTCAAACATTGGAGCTGGTTATGTACCAGCGACCTATCGAATTACGCATATTTATTGAACTAATCCAGATATAGCCAATAGGTCAACACTTTTCCCGTGGGCTATAGCTATTGGTTGTATTGATATTAAATGTAATCTAAATATGTAATGTGAAGTCGTTGCGGGTCGTCGTTCGCCCGCGACTCGGGCGGGTCGAGCGGGCACTACACGCAGCGCAGCGCGCCGCCGCACGCGCACCACCAACACCAGCACCAGCACCAGCACCAGCACCAACACCGCACCGACTCCGGCTCCTCCACGCAGCATGATCATACCAGGTACTTATTATTTTGGCCCTTGTGAAGATCGAATCGATTGAAGTTACCGCCGGTTTGGAACTTCAATTGAAAAGAACCGGCAAGAAACTCGACAAAGTTATATTTTTATTACGTCGTATAAACGGTCTCTATAATAGAGGTGTTGTCGACAGTCGATACAACTCGTACTACCTGGAGTACGGGGAGGGCGAGGTGGAGTGCTACGTGTCGGCGCCGCCGCAGTTCCAGGACGGCGCGCCCTCGCCGCCGCACGCGCCCACTGCACCCCACCCGCCCCACCCGCCCCATCCACCCCATCCGCCCCACCCGCACCATGCACACTACCCACCGCAGCCCAGGGTCGGGATACACTTCCAGGTATACACCCCTTTTAACCAAAACCGAAGAACCCTAAGGTGATGGCAAAACTCTGGAACGAAATGCCTTTTGACTCTTGCTTCGAAGATCCGAATGCTAGAGTCGGATGAAGATGTCCTCGGTGCTGTCCGTATGATGACAATGTGGGTCAAAGCCCCGGCCAATAACTTCTTAGCATCTAGGCTGCTACCTCCGAAAAATATTTTGCATTAAATCTATAGGCTTATGTTTGACAACAGTGTCATTGCAGTTCGCAATGATATAACGAAAAGTGCTTAGCTCAAAAGAAATAATCGGAAAACACCGGCGATAGAATTTCAACCAGCAGTTCCGTTCGATTCTAAAATTCTTGTGGTATGTCCAGGCGAGTGCCCCCCCTCCCCAGTTCCAAGACGAGCCTCCGATGTATGACTACGGCGACTATGAGTGCACTTACAAAGCGCCGCTCAAGTGTCTCAACGTTGGACGTAAGGAGTATACCAAGACCCGGGAATATACCAGGTGAGGATATTGACTTCTCATAGTTTTTGATGTTGTTAATCAAATAGAGCTTTCTTGTGTATAAAACCATAATTCTTCCGAGATTCCGCTATCAATTTGCCGAAAAGATCCAACAACTGCCCAAGCCAGAGTTCATGAGCAAGTTGCTCCATCACTGACATAACGCATTACGCCTTCTCATCAGTTGCAAAGGTCGTCCAGCTAGACCAACAGGTATCGTCTCGATTCGAATAAAAAGGATTATTTTCTATAGGAATTAATTTGAAGCGTATAGCTGTAATTATTTCAAGATATGAATAGTAAGCTGTTCTGTTACTGGCATGCGCGGTTAGATGATGACCGCTCCATTCTAAAATTATACTTTAGAATAGTCAAGCTGAACATTACCTCTTCTAGTGCTCAAATATTTCAGTCATTCATTATACACCAGTAATAACGAATATTTACGCCATAGATACCACGAGCCGAGCACCGAAGTGGTGAACAAGCAGCCCCAATACCAGGAGGTGCGCATGCGCCCTCGCATCGATGACACTCAGGAGTATGTCAATACTGTGCAGGTACGGTCAGCCCCAAAAGTAGATGATTACTTTAGAACCGTGTCACATACGCAATTCATAGTTCTCATACAAAGACTCAAGATAATGTAAATAGATTATTATGAAAAGGTACTAAAGTAATCTTAGTGATCTACTGAGTGAATATAATAATATTTTGGAGACAGAATATTTTCTGATTCTTCTAGTTCGTTTGTCTCTTCACTTGCTCATTGGTGTGGAGTTAGACAAGATAATGCAACCTATTTTATGGATCGTAAATATTTTCAAGCTAAAATGATCTTTATTATGTTGGGTTTAGATCTGTCAGAATCAACCAGAGGAAGTTACCTCGCCGCTGGGCACATTCAAGAGGCAACGATGTTTGCGTTACAAGCAACGACGACCCAGGCCAATATTGCGCTCCAAATCTGATATCTCTGATAGGTATGTTTACTTAATCTTTACTTATATTACAGCGCCGTGACTGGCTGACTGACAATACACAGCCTTCACCGGTGGACCTAGAGATTAGTTCTTTATATAAGTAAGTACTTAAGTGCCTATAAGTGCGAACACGACTTCACGTAGCATTGTTTCGCCCAGGTACAGACGCACCGACGGCCGCAGCCCGGCCTCGGCCCCCTGCGAGGGCGAGGACTCCCCCGACAGTCCCACAGAAGAATCCTGCCGACTGCAACACTTCTTTGAACGACTCGGCCTCGAAGCGAGGCAGTATGACGCACTAGTGAGGGACGCTCCACCCGATAGCCCCGTGTTCTTCTCTTCTGCTTCTACCGTCGATTCTAACCAGTTGGCCGCTACTGCTGATTATACTGTAAGTATCTGGAGATTTGAGTCGGGCTAATTAAAGATTTTATTATTAATAATCGATTACGTGTTTGATTTGCTATAAAATATTAACTATAAGCATATAAACTTTGAAATTTCGTAAATAGAATAGAATTTTTGCAGTATGTTAAGCCCCATTTTATGTTACGGGACAAAACAACAACAAAATATTGTCTCAAATATGGAATTTTACTTACTGAAAGCCGACAACGATTTTTTAGAGACACTCTCCCTGAGAATTACTCATAACAAAAAGATCCCAGAACATGTTGATAACTTAATTTTTTTTATTTCATATCCATCTGATTTCCCAGGTACAAGGGCCAGGCGTACAAAAACAGATATACCGCAACACAGAGCCACCTAGTGTCGTGGAGCGAAACGCTCGCATCATCAAGTGGCTGTGCCAATGTCGGAAGACGCAGATGCAGACGCCTCAGTGAACTGAACACCGTCTCAACAACACATATGGCCTTAGGATAAGCTTTTAGGCCTAAAAGTCGTTTAAAATGGCCTAAAACCTGGCACAGTATATTTTACTTACATTGGATATCCCCTTTAAATTACATATGCGAGAGTGAGACGTATAATAACACGAATCTTTAGGGCCATGATTTAGTGAAACTAATATAGAAAGAACAACAGTTGAGATGACGTTACAAGGGTACTGATAGATACGTTATTGAATATTTCTCGAATTTGAGGAATAAATTTGAAACTCGAAATAAGAACTGTCGCGAGAACCAAAATGATTTGCTCAGTAATCAAGATGAACCTAATTCTCTAAGCTAGTTTTAGGCGATTTATCAAGATACATTAGATTAATCGACTACTAAATACTAATTCGACGTCTTCGGAATGATAATAAAGTTTAAATTAAGAACGGCAATGCCGTCGACTGCTGGTGACTATGATAGATCATTAAACTTAGTCTTATGTAATGACTGTTATCACTAATCCGTATGTGCTTAACATAAGATTCATTTTAGAACAACATGACTCCATTTGCTTTGTTTTGATCTAACGGTCATCTCATCACTAGATGAGCTTTATCGATACGATTTTAAGATAAGCTAGTGAAGCTATAAAATTTGACGGGATAATATAAACGTAGATATGACAGTTTCTCTTGATGTTTGTGCCTAATCAGAATATTTGGTATTTTATCCGATTCTTAAATTAACTTGATGTAGATTCATTGCTTTATAAAGCTGCGGATCAATATAAGTAATTGAGCACTGTATGAGTACAAGGAGAAGCAAAGGGTGCAATTTATAGCTCCGACTAAATTGCTTCTAAACAAAAGTAAGTCTACATAATTTCTATAAAGATAAAAAATAAAAGAGTTCAAGACTGTCATATCTACGTTGTCATATTATGTACTTGATCTTTATAAAATTTTGAATTATATTTTTGTCTCTAAAAAGGTACTTTAAGATTCAAATACATTTTAAAGGTAAATAGTCAAAGAAAAACATTGTATTTTTGTCTTGACAACTATGTACAAGTCGTGAGCTTAGCCGTTGTGCGAGTAAAACTTTATTTTCAAAAATCGAAAATAAAATTATGATTGTCTCACTCGATGATTTTTACTGCATTTAGTCACATAAAACCATAAATGTTAAACTCTATAATGCAAATATATATCATCAAACTAGCAATAAATCCAGTTTTTAGTCCCCCCCCCCCCCCCATTCATCAAATAAGTCGAGCTTTTCTTTGCGTGCAACATGTTTTTACAATATATTATTGGATTGTAAGAATGTGGTAATTTACCTGTAACCTTTCTGCGGAAAATATTATATAGGTAAGTAGGTTTTGGCAGAATGCAGTAAAAATCATATAATTATGAGATATGTCTTTAAAAAAATGTTCCTGTTACGGATTTGTCATTGATCGTTTATAGTGCTAATATTTTCAAGTCTATATTTATCTAATCTAAATAATTTATAATTATAGTGATGTTATAAACTGCTAGTTATAAGTATAAGTGAAAATTAATAACATGTATTTGTGATTTGGGAGCACAAAATGGATCAATTTTAGCTGATACTGTATTTATGTTGTGCCAAATAACATGTAAAGAAATATTACCATTATAAATAACAGGATTAACTTATACTTATAAAAAAAAAATACAGCGTCTAAAATACCTGTTTTTGAAGTTATGATAAAATACATATTTTTATTTATCTGTTATTTGATTCAACTATTGGTAATAATCTGTATTTAAAATATATACATAAAACAAAATACACGAACATAAAGACAATATATCGAGAGGAAAACGAAATTGTTTCATGTCCTAACGCATAATGTTAACTATAGTTCCAATAATAACGCAACAATTAATGTATTTAATCATTTATAATTAATGTAAATAACCATTAGACTGGTTTAATCTCAATATTATAGTAAGCTATACTTACATAATAAGATCTCTACAATTTTTCATCGAATACTTTAATATATGTTGAAAACGAGGAGTAACAGCTGGTTAATACAAAATGCTCCATTCATTAAATTTCAGCGCTAATTTATATAATAGTAAGAAATAGTTTATATGGGGCGCTACTACTAACTTTGTCAGTTTTAAATATTGTAGTTTAAACTTTTGTTTTATTTTATTAATGGGTTGACTTGCCCTTCGGTCAACGAATTACTCCTCGTTATTTCGTAACGTACCTATTCCATTGTGCATTTTCTCATTCTTAAAGACTGTCCGTGGTCGTGCATTTCAGAATTTGATTCTATTTTCTGTGATATGGTAAATCAATACATTGTTAGTATGTCTGGGTTCTAATGAAATAAGATCTGCGCAAATTACTACACCCTGCCATTCAAATGACAATACTATAATGTGCTTCACAACTTTGTGTGAGTGAGAGAGAACTGAAATACCTAACCAAAAAAATATGAGAGTCGGCCATATTGCGGCGAAACAAGGAACTACTCCTTTTGTATTGACGTCCTAATATTGATTTAACATATTTTTCTAGTTAGGTTTTTTAATAGGTACAATAGGTTTACAAATATCTGATAAAGCGTATTGTTGCATTTTAATAATTGTCTTAAACGTGCATTTTTAGTCTGGTCACATTTTTATATTTTACTTCGTTAAAAGCTTAAAGTGAGTGATCTGGTAGACGATTGTTTAATAGTTTTCGGATTTTCAAATCTATAAAATATGGTTTAACCTACCTGTGCTTGCCATCATTGGCGAAATGTTTATGATGAAATATGAAGGTAATCTGAATCTTAAATCTATTTTAAATATTTAACAATGAATTTAACGTTCTAATTAATTATACATAAGTTGATATGTATTTTAAAAGCTATTTACGTCCTATTATGAAATCTTAGTAATCGTCTACTATGTTACTTACTTTATAACTAATGTTCCCATAATATTATCAAATTGTTCAAAGTTAAAAATGTTGTGAAGTCTTATAATCTCTCAAATATATCATTCACTTTCTGCAATTTTATAAAAAAAAAAAATGTATTGAAATGGTTATGTATCGTTACAGTATTAGTTGTTTAGCATTCGATGCTTCCATTATTTGTGTAAATAAGATTTACGTAAAGATTGTTTAGAGGTTTATCGTGAAGAAAGATAATATTGTGGTCTGATAATTACATGTTTCATTTATTATCTCCCCATCCCACTATATTTCCTCATCCCTCGAAATAAAACACTATGATCGGTGTGTATTTAATTACTTATCAATGCAATAATATAATAAATGTGGGATTAGAAGATGCGAACGAGGCTAGTGATAAGAAACGTAACAACACCCAGAGGTAGATAATGTTAGAGGCGAAAAACAAGCGAGTGCGTTCGCAGGTAGGTACCTACCTACTACATTAGTTTGACACAAAGAGTATATCTAGTGTAGCATAATATCACAGCGTAATTACATACAGTGGTCTATCGCGTTTGAAGTCACGTGAAATGCCGCTTTGTATAGGCATTCGTAATTGCTGCATTGTGTCCTAAGCGAGTGTATGGCAGCTTGGGCTCGCTACCGCACCTCTCTCACCCCGCAAGCCCCGCACGATTGCTCTGTCGAGACGTGTCCTTTGGCCGACTGTAAGAGTTACATAGACTGTGATAATATTACATTATACACTACACAAGAGTTTATTAAGCTATTGTATAGCTTTTATCGCGGGCTTCGGGGTTTGAGCGCGGCGACCGAATCAAGAAATTTTGATTTAAAAAAAAAACCGTATCGTTAAGCCTAGGCCTAAAGCTACACTCCAATCATACACTACACTCTTGCTCGTTATGTCCCTAGGGACATAACGGATCAAGGACAAGAGTTTATTAAGCTATTGTATAGCTTTTATCGCGGGCTTCGGGGTATGAGCGCGGCGACCGAATCAAGAAATTTTGATAAAAAAATAAAAATCCGTAACGAAAAAACCTAACACCTCCCTATGCTGTTTGTAGGAAGGTATATAGGTATCTATTAATATCAAAGAAAAAAGAAAAATATAATTGCATAAGTTGATAAAAAAATGCTATGCAATAGCTTTACCGCGGCAGTCCCCGAGTGCCACACGTATTTTAAAAAAATATTATTTGATAATAACTTTATGGCTTACGCCCCATGGAGTGCCACTGGCAAGTGCAGCTACCGGAACACAGTAAGTATTTGGCGACAGATTTTAAAATTGAGCGTGGTAGTCACCCATACGGGTATCTACTATAAAGTAACGTAGAATGGTAGCACCGTGCTATGGTTTCCTTGCAATGTTTTCCAGCACTGAATGTCAAAGCTTATTGTAGGTTTCAAACCCACGACCTTCGTCACTCAAGGCATTCAAGTTATTTTATTAATGGATATTATTTTAAATAGGTACCTACCTACCTGTTTGAACATCATAATCTGTTGTCCAGAGTCTGGTTGTAATTAATGTAATTATCTATAGGTATTCGTATACAGGTGAATTTTTCAAGTGGGCGTGGATGGCCAAATCCTAAACTATAAGGAATAGCGAAAAATACTCAAAGGAGTCTCAAGTCCGATTTTGATGAAAACTAAAACTGTATCATTAGATTTTTGATAAATCAATATTCCTAGACAGGAATCGAACCCGTTGATTTTGAAATAAAATACCATCCGATAGTGTTGCTAATAAGGATCAATTTCTGGGAAGTAATGATATCCGGCAAACTAAAGGAACAAGTCAACTAACAAGTCAGGTTTAATAATGCAAATCAATAAATAAGATGAGGCTGTATGGGCTAGAATCTTTTGCCTTCCCTAGAAAGAGGAAAATAAGAGAAAAAAATATTGATGAAGTCATTCGGATGAAATTCCCCGATTAATTTGTCAGTTGTCGTCAAGCTTGTCTAAGGGGTCCCAACTTTGGGATGTTTCCCCCAAATTTAGGGGGTAAATAAGTAATAATAATATTTTTTTATTTCTTTCATAAAGGTTTAAATCTAGGTACATACAGCTTGGCCGTAAAGAGTAGAAAAAAATTGAGGGCGCCACTATCGTTGGTATGGTATCATTTATACTATAGCATAAATGAATTTGATACTTGATGTATTTTTAAGGATAAATCAGAATAGGAAAGATTTTTAAGTTAAACTAAAATATTTTCCTAATTATAAAATAAACAAGCTTAATTGCAAAGTTAAAACATCTTTAGTTATATTATAATTAATAGTTATTTGTTATACAAGAGTGCAAAGTTGCTATTTAACCGCGTGCTCAATTTTGATGACCGAGCAAGCGAAGGATTCTAAAATCCTGAGCGTTAGCGAGGGAATCAAAAGAGCACGAGGTGAAAAATCTTTGCACTCGAGTGCAACACGTAACTTTTCATCCCACCTCAGCGAGGAAATGACAAAATGCAAAAAAAAAAACATTTACAATCACAAGATCCTTTTATTTCAGTTTAGGTATTAACTACTACATTATGATAGGTAAGTATTAAAGAATAATGTTTAAATTATAACAAATAATACTAAGGTATAATTAAGAAAAAATTAAAGTAACGTTGCTACAGTTACTTATTGTTGATTTTAGCATTAAATACGTACTCCACAGAGTGCTTGATTTCTTGGTCTCGGATAATTCAATAAAATATGCCAGCACAGAAAAAGATAAAGTTTTTGCTTCTTTAGCCAGTCGCCACATTTATTTTCTAATCATCACCTAAATATTCTACACCTGACATGTCCAATCCTAGTTCTTGATCATCTTCAGAATCTGAGCTGCTGTCACTGCTGTCTTCTCCAACACGAATTACCAGTCTGTCTACATCTTCATAGAGTGTTCTTCCTATGTCATAGTAATCTTGTTCTATTTTCTTTATGTGTTCAACACAATTATTCCATGTTTCGGGACCAATGCTGTTAAAAGCTTCCTCGGTTGCTTTTTTTATGTCAATTGCTCCTATGTTACATGCGGCAACTTTTTGCTTTGCTATGCCCCAGATGAGCTCTATAGGGTTTAGGTCACAGTGGTATGGTGGCAGCCTTACCACTTCGTGACCATGTTCCCCCAACAACTCATCTATTTAATACACTGGTTCTAGCTTGTGCTTTTTAACAAGCATTAGTAATGCTGGCTTTCTTGTAGATGGCTCGAACGGGATGTTATTTTCTAACAGCCACATTTTTATTTCGTCTACTCGGGAAGCTGATGTCGGCGCCTTGTTCTGCACTACACTGTGGTAAGGCGCATTGTCCATGACAATTATAGAGGCCTCATTAAGGTTCGGGATCAGTTTTTCTGTCACCCACTTGGTGAAATTGTGAGAATTCATTTCAGAATGATAATCTTCCATTTTGTTGGTACCACTAAATATTAATAAAGCATTGGGTACAAATCCTTTGGCAGTTCCAGCATGCACAATAATCCATCGTTTTCCTTTTGAAACATCATGCTTTATGCCCTTGATTTTAATGGATTGCCAGCACTTTCTCAATTTATAGGAACTGTGAATGTAACTTTCATCCAAGTAAACAATTTGTTTTTGTAGTTCCACAGGCAAATCTCTATTTTGTTTTATAATTTTCAAGTATTTTTCTCTCTTTGCCGCTATAATAGGTTTTTCTATTAGCGATTCTCTATTTTTAGAACATTTTTTGTATGAAAAACCTATGGCATGTAAGATTTGCCTTAATTTCTCACGGCCTCCTTTATATCCTAATTCTTCTTTTGCCACAGCCAACAACTTTCGCAAAGTTGGTGCTATTTTCTGTACCGTATAAGAAAATTGAATTTTCTGGCGAATTGCACACAGAGTAAAGTCATCTATTTCTACTTTTGGACGGCCTTTTCTATGCTTGGCTGGTGTTCTAAATTTGCCTTCGTTTTTATTACCTTCGTTGATTATGCGTCAGGCAGTACTTTCTGATTTTCCTGTAATCAAAATAAAAAAATAATGTAGAATGACGTACGCAACGATCAAAATATGCAGTCGCTCTATACAATCACTTGTCAAAAGTACTTGATACCTAAATAAACATAACCTCTAAAGTCATATTAAATCCTTACTAACGTCGATGATGTGGTATTTTTTAAAGACCCTAACGGACGATAACTGTAACTTATATCGTGACCTATGTATATTGTATAAAATTATAGTGAATAAATACCTGTCATATCAGCAACTCGTTTGTAGAGCTCATCCAAGTCCGTTAGAAGTTTTCCGGCATGATATTCCGCCAAACATCTCTTAAAAACATTATAAATAACTTCTAAAATTGTATAATATACATTTATATTATACAATTTGCTAAATTCAGTTTCCTTTATGAGAGACTGATGCCTGTACTAGGACACCCTGTATTACAGGCTACCAAGCCCACACCCTTCGGACAGATACTGTTTTAAATATTCCAAAAATAAAATAATAGAAATCAAACATGAATTCAAATAAGCAACAAAATTACAAAATAAAGAAAGTTAAAATTTTTAGGTATGTAATAAATTATAAAATTAATACTAACAAAAATAAAACTGATTTCATAATAACACTAACATATCATTACTATTGGGGAAGGGTGATGATAGGTATGTTTGTGTTGTGTGTATGAGGATCCATTTAGATGAGTGAGGGTGTGCGTGCGTGCGTGCGTGCGTGCGTGCGTGCGTGCGTGTGTGTGTGTGGTGTGTGTGTATGTGTGTATATGTGTGTGAACGAATGTGAGAGTTTTTTCCGGCAAGATTATCTAATAATATAGGACATAGTTTTAAGTAAATTCTCAGTTTCTGTATAGGTGAGGCTTTGCAGCCATTGCGATACTCTTTTTTTACACTGAAATGTGGAAAGTGCATATAATGGCGTGACTGTGTTGATTAGGGACTGAGCAGACTATATTTTTACGGCTTTTATTTTTATTTATATTTATAATAGGGGGTCAAATTTTAGGAAACAATGCATTTTTATTGTAGTTTGCAATATAAGAAGCTGGTGGACGGTATGGACTTTGCATATTTCATAAAGCTCGGTTGTGGAATGAAAGAATGGGAGAAAATGGGAGACTGAGGACTGCTCGCTGTGCACGCTCTAGTTTTAGTATGTTGATTTTAGATGCACCACCCCATGAGGTAATGCAATATGTAATGATTGATTGACATAAGGCAAGGTACGTGCGTTTAATTATTTCAAGTGGGATGGGATTATTTTCAGGGGTTTTTTTGGGGACTTTTTGTATTTGATTGTTTATTTAAATAGCGACGTCTAGTACAGAAGCTCGTTACGAAGAATTCAGGGGTTATCTCTATAACGGGAGGAATTGAACGTTAGCAGTTAAACTTTAGGAATTCGGAATAAGACGTTAGTTTTCAGTATATGGACGCCGTTATTCAGTCTACAATGAGGAATAAAAAGGAAATTAATTTTAGATTCTATACAGTTTAACTACGAAATATAGTGACCTCGTGTATTTGGCTTCTACGCAGAAAATTATTTAGATAATAAAAATAAAGATAAATCGTTCAAGCCGTTTTGGAAATAAATAGAAACATTATTTTTTGCTTAATACAAATAAACAAACAACCTCTCACCCTAAACGCATACATCTTCACCGTTGGTAAAAATAAATTTGTCTCTTTTGTAGAAGCATGTAAAAAAAGATGAATGACTGATCTCGTTAGTTAAATCATGTTCCCATTTGTAGATCAATTGCGTTTATGAGGATACGGATGCTGTCACAATTATTTTTCTGACCACATTCAGATTTATTTTTTAAACTCAATTTTAACATGAGTGAGAGTATTTTTCCAAGAATAGGTAACGATTTTAGGGGGTTTCTTTAAATCATTAGGTTTTTGACTTGAGATTTAGGGGTAAGAATTTTTGGGAGCTGACAGCACTAGCAAGCCTGTCATTTTTTTTCAAATCAAATTGAATGATTGCTTGCTTTGCTTTGCTTTGCTTGTGATTGTGACGTTACTCGTTAGTGGACTGCGCACGTATTGTTTTGTTTTTATTATTTTAATTGTATCAAGACTGTGATTATAGCAACAATCTGCATTAACAATAACAGCTATATTACGTAAATACTTTTAAACTCTGGTACGTTCAATTTATGGTTATTTTCCGTATGTAGAACAAACAGTGAGCAAACACTCAACTCGAATTGCGTCATATTTTTTTTATAAACTTAATCAAAAATAACAAAAACATATGTATTTAATTACGCATTGTAATTGTTTCACAGTTTTTTGAAGTAATTGTAAAAGTTGAATACTTGGTGGACGAGCCGAAAGTTTTGGTAAAGTATTTTGATGATACTGGACGATTTTTTGGACGACATGCCTCCTGTTAAACGCGGGAGACGGGGAGTCAGCGACGCTGATGACGAGGACGACGATTACAGAAAGCGGCGAGACAGGAACAACGAGGTATGGATAAAAACTCACTAAAAACATTATAAACAAATGACTTGTGTATCTAACACTGATTGTCTAATGAAGAAAAACATTGTGAAAATAACGAATGTACTTCCACTATGTACACATGGTTATGCCCTAACACTGCAGTATCTCTTCCAGTAATGTGGAAGCATTCAGTGCTTGTTAATTCTATGTATATCATTCAATTTAGTTATTAGAAAGTTTCACAAAGGTCACAGTGAAGAAATTGTGTAATGATATGACGTGAAACTATAACATCAACTTATTGCACCATTTTAAACTAATTTATTTTATACCATTGCTTTACATTGTCAATTTTACATTATATAATTATGTAATTGTAAAATGCTGAATGATTTGTCATATGATAATATTATAATATAAATTTTAAGAATCTTTTACATCATCATCAATACATTAGACGGGCCGGTTGGCGTGGTAAGATACCCTATCTATCACGCTGCGCAGGTCATGGGTTCGATTCCCACTCATGACAGACATTTGTGTGCATAAACATGTCTGTTAGTCTTGAGTCTGGGTGTAATTATCTATATAAGTATGTATTTACAAAAGAAAAGTATATCAGTTATATGGCTTCAACAGCACAAGCTCTGCTTAGTTTGGGGATAGATGGTTGTGTGTGATGAATATGTCCCTGAATATTTATTTATTTATAATAAATTCTTGCCATGTTTTGCAATTTGCTCCTTTTCATTAGCCAGGTGCTTAGAAACCCTGAAGACTATCAGCCTACCTGGTGGAATAATATAGTTTATTCTATTTATCCCTCACAAATTAATGAATAACTTGACTTACAATTCTTAAATTTCATTTTTTTTTTGTAGTTTTGGGATGTGCATCCCATTTTTGAGCCAAAGGGTTAAGTAGTTGTAATATTTGACACTAACTGGCATTTAACAACTACAACATACATTTCAATTTACAGGCCGTCAAAAAGAGCAGATACAAGTCAAAACAGCGAACACAAGAGACATTCACACGAGTAAGCAAATTGAAAGATGAGAACCAAATGTTGGAGGAGAAAGTTAAGACATTGACAAAAGAGTTACAGTTCCTAAAAGAGCTTTTCTTAGCGCACGCTTCAAATACACAGAGTGAAAAGTTCAATGGAATTGACTTGAACAAACTCTTAGAAGATGTTCCAGACGAGAAAGAGAGTAAAAGTAGTAAAAAAAAATAATTTTTGTAGTTTTTTACTGTGCTTAGATGATAAGTTTAGTATAAGTTAATGATGTGTAACAAACAATTGTACTGAAATATGGGGCTGATAATTTGCCTTTGTACAATTTGGCGAGCAGCTAGATTTTATAAAGAGAATTTCCATGCAAGTATGTAAGGGCTAGACTGTCAATTTTACTATGAAATAAGTACATCAAATATAAGAGTTATTCTGATATATGGAGCATAAGAAATGGTTGCTCTTTCTTTATGATTGTTCCTAAATTCATAGTTTATTTATACATTCTGTCTAAATATTGGTTATCAAATAATTATTGAGAATAAATATTATAGTTAA
Organism: Tetheella fluctuosa; assembly: GCA_951216915.1. NCBI lineage: Eukaryota > Metazoa > Arthropoda > Insecta > Lepidoptera > Drepanidae > Tetheella > Tetheella fluctuosa. The sequence continues at coordinate 4,970,344 of OX578236.1, forward strand.
ATTGTTATAAGAATATTTTAACATTAGTATATTTGAAGAGTTTTCGTTTATTACAATAGAATATGTTTCAACTAGAAAACTTCTAGCAATTCTAAACCTAAACATGATTAAGTGCCCATATTGGCCATAAAAACAACTGTGTACAAGAAAATAATATTATTTGCAGTACCTTTACCTAGATAGTGGTAATGATATAATGCTCAAATTAATATTGTATAATTAATATACTTTTAAAAATAAACAGCAGCAGGACATTCTTTGTGAAATGAATAAATAAAATTGTAATTATTTTTAAATATTTTATTATGTAAAAATAGAATCTTATTCCCTAATTAGAATGGAACATTAATGAATATTTATACAACTATAAAAGATAACTGAAAATTATACAAAATAAATCAATTTAATTAATTTACACTTCAGTCGTTATTATTTAAATATATCTATATTATAATTAGTAATCAAAATAAAAAAAAACGTGTACTTATGTGCGCACGTAAGAAGATATACTTCTTTATTAATTTTTTTTTATACTATCTTCATGTTTTACTGTGTATGGGACAACCTGACAATGTTGACTAGCTAACTTCATGGTGTCGGTTTTTCATGACGGTGTGCGCGCGCATCGTAAAAATTTACTCTCATAATTTTTCCCTAACGCGCCAAAAGAAGTATAACTTCAAAAATACTTCTTGACAACATAGACAGTGCATTGCATTCTAGTGAAGCAGGATTTATTGTAATTTATCATAATTTTGCACCTACCATAAAGATTATTGGTAGGTATCTAATAAGAAGGCGATAGAAGAATAAGATCGGTGATCGTAACCAAGATCGTGGGTTCGAATCTTACAATGAGTTTGAGGTAAACATCGTGACGAAACCATAGCATGGTGGTAGGCTACTTTATAGTACCTGACTGGCTGGCTACCATCCAGAAGTTGAAGATCTGTCGTCAAATACCTACCGGTGTGTTCCGGCAGCTGCACTTGAGAGCCACCTTCAGTAACATCATAAAACAACTGACAAATCAACGAAAATAAACTCACACATGGAGATATTTTAATATCATGTAAATAAAAAACAATTATTACTACATATACGTATCACAGATACCTACAGGTATACATATAAACAAAAGTATATATATTCAAACTTCACAATCAGTGACAGTTTTGTTATACCTCTATAAACTTCATTTTATTACAAGCTTTTATTTAACTTCATCTGTAGTATGCGCAGGTCGAATCTTGCAACTGAATTTTACAACGGTTCCAACGGATTGAGCCGATATTTTGCACATCGGTCCAGCCGTCTTCGAGTAATGGAGTAACATATACATTAAAAAAATATTGTGACGAATTGAGAACCTCCTTTTTTTAAAGTCTGCTAAAATCAAAAAAGCTTGTTTAAAAACAGTGTTTTTTTTATATGTTCGTCCTATATTAAACACAGATTCTATGCTTTCGAATCTCCATTTTTAGAAAGCGATGTCCACGTAGTAAAGTTGGTAACTCAAAATTTCACAATTTCATTTCCATACATTTATAACACCGTCAGCAGAGGAGCTGACTAAATAAGTCTTGTTGCCTTCCACCATAGTGAGATCAGTGATGGGTGCGGTGTGATAGAAGGACCTGGATTCCACCGTGCGATACACGTTATCGTCCAGTATTGACACGGGAGCGCTCGGATTCAGTTTGCTGCATTCTTGAATAACTGTAGTACCGTCTATAATGCGGCTCCTTAAATAAGAAGAAATAATGATTAAGTTGACTACACTTTAATCGTATATTTTTAGTTTTTTTCTCATATATAGTAAAATACCCTATTCTCACCTATATCTAACAGCATTAGGCGAGTATCTGAGCTGGTCTCCGGCTGCGTGCACCAGGATGTAGGAGTCCTCGGGGTGCTCCAGGTCCCAGTAGCGGAGCCGCTGGTCCGACCCGCCCGTGACCAGGAACCGAGAGCCCTCGCGCGACCCACAGTACGCCGCGCTCGTGTAGTGAGACGCCTGGTTTAGAACCGACGGATTTGTCAATCATCATAATGTTTTTCAATTATACGCGTAGCCTTACAAATAAATTTTAAATTATTTTCCTAATTTTGCAAACAGGTTAATCGGGGTACTCTTTGCGGTCCCGATCGGGTAGACAAACCGATTGAGTAGTCTACTGAGGATGGCTCATATTTTCACATTTCAGACTCCCATTTGGAATGAGGCATTCGATCGGTACATGATCGCGGTAAATTAATCCTGCGACCAACGCAGCATTACATCTAATTTACATCAACCTAAATTTAGCTAAATAAAATCGTCCATACCGATCGGAATGGCAACCGAATGGGTCTGAATAAGGGGGACTAACTAAACCTAGCAGGGCAGGCAAAACGTAGAGTGAGATTTACAAGGAAAATTATGAAGCACCTTTATTTTCTGTATCTGTAATTTTCTTAGCTATGTTATTTGACACATCAAGCAAGCATTTAAAACATATTCGGTGCATGTCTCAATCGAATTTCAACAGGAAAAGAAAACAAAACAAGAACCGGAAAATTGGTGACTATTCTTAGTTTTCTTCAAGTATGGCTCTTTAGAGTATACATAAAAGCTATAGAGTAACAGTATCACTCCGGTCCGTTGTGCCGATCGTAAGCAAAAATGTTATAGATACTTAGCTATGGTATATACAGCGCTTTCATAGCGATGTTCCATGCATCAGCACCCGTCCCGCGTCTCCCGCGGGATATCCCCTTTTGAGTCCTTCTGTGTTCATTTGTGCTTTCGGTTCATACTTAGTAAGGCGGGCTCTGTAGCTTGCTTATGTATATTCTAAGTATGGCTATCAATAAATTAGATACATTGGAATAACACTCACAGCAGGTGTATAGTGCAATGGTTGCGGTGAGTTCGTGGAGGGCCAGAGGGCGTGTGTACGCTGCGTGGACTCCAGGCACCAAGCCGCCGCGTCCCGGCCGCCGACCCCCCACACGCGCGACGTCCCGCCGCCCCAGCCGACCACGCGACGCACACGTTCAGCTGTCATCATAAAATACACAAAATTATGAGTTAGTCTACTTTTAGCCTCAGTGCCCCAAGTAGTAGTACAGCTGTCCGGCCAGCCAGATGTAAGTACAAACCTTGATGGGAGTTCGTAGCTCTAAGTCTTATTCGTAATGATCTTTTGAATGGATCGTGATCGGATCGGTCTAAATGATACATTCATACATGTGAATCTGGCTTAAGTACTTTCCTCTTCAGCTGAATACTTTTTTATAATGATACACTGAATAATGGTGTGACAAGGCATCATCTTATTAAATTAAAAACAATGTTGAAGTAATAACATACCCACACCAACACACACATAGAGACCTCGTGATTCGTATCTTCATAAATAGTTCTAATCATAATTTAATCTAATTTAAACTTATCATAAGAGATATGGAAGAGCGGGACGCAAGCAAATTTTTGCTTATAAGTTCATAAAATCTATTAAATAGGTATTAAACAAAATATGTTTTGAAATAAACAATTTGAATACTAGCTTACAGTTAGGGTGTCGCACACAAGTGATGGGCAGCTGGAAACGAAGGTCCCACACACATATGGCCCCACTGGACGTCCCCACGGCGATGTATCCGGTACTGTTCGCGTAAAGGCATGTGTACACGCCCTGCTTTAGGTCGCCTTGCAGTTTCCACGCGTTGCCTGTAATTAAAACATGATCCTGAAAAAAACGAGTCAACATACTCGAATCTGTGTGTAGTTAGAGAAAGTCTCAAACTGCGAGTGAGAAAATATGAATTCGATTGATATTCTTTATTTGGTTGGAAAAAATCAAAAAGGTCATGATTTTTTCGATTTTTTGCTTCAGATTTTAAAATTCTCTAACTATATTAAAACGTAACGCACTTTGTTTGACGGCAGTTGGGGGTTTTAAGTTCTAGCTTGTCTACAAATATGAGTTCGGTTCGGATTCGTTTATTACGGAAGAAAGGCAAGTTTTGAATAATCAAATAGTTAAAAACCGGCCAAGTGCGAGTCGGACTCGCGCACCGAGGGTTCTGTACAAACTTCGTCCATCACGGGAAATGCACAATTTTATTTATTTACCTTATTTGAGGTACGTGCCAATTAAGCTAGACCTCTAAATTGTATGAGCGAACATACAACTCAGAGGTCTTTATTAATTGGCGAAACTATGTATGTATGGGGACACCCTTTAATTTTCAACTTTTTTAATTTTTTAGAATTTTCCTTTATTTGTGCTGTGAGACCTTACTTTTAGCCAATTATTTTTTTATATTTGAGTTGATTGAATGAAAGGTAAATTGCGGTTTACGATTTATGACGTATTAAAAAAAAACTACTTACTAGATCTCGTTCAAACCAATTTTCGGTGGAAGTTTGCATGGTAATGTACATCATATATTTTTTTTAGTTTTATCATTCTCTTATTTTAGAAGTTACAGGGGGGGGGGGTATTTTAGAAGTTACCACTTTGGAAGTGTCTCTCGCGCAAACTATTCAGTTTAGAAAAAAAAAATTAGAAACCTCAATATCATTTTTGAAGACCTATCACACTTATGGGTTTGATGAAAAAATATTTTTTGAGTTTCAGTTCTAAGTATGGGGTACCCCCAAAATTTATTGTTTTTTTTCTATTTTTGTGTGAAAATCTTAATGCGGTTCACAGAATAAATCTACTTACCAAGTTTCAACAGTATAGTTCTTATAGTTTCGGAAAAAAGTGGCTGTGACATACGGACGGACAGACGGACAGACATGACGAATCTATAAGGGTTCCGTTTATAAGAATTTTAATTAGAATAAAGTACAATTAGAAAGAAATAAAACAAATTGATTTAATCAATGATTTTTATTGAAAAAATCACTTGATTTATTTAAATCATGATTAAAAACAAAGTGATTTAATCATGCCAACCCTGTTTGGGGACCTAGGCCACATCCGACTGTGGCGTAAAACCACATCGACAGTTGGCAGCATACATACGTCATCGTGATACATTTTGTAACCGATTCATAAATTCGCTACCTCAGAACAAGTCTTCGGTAGTATAGTGGTAAGTATCCCCGCCTGTCACGCGGGAGACCGGGGTTCGATTCCCCGCCGGAGAGGACACTTTTTGTGTTCTACTTAAATACTTTATTTAAACTTTCACAAAACGTCTTGGATAATAATCTTTGTCTCAACCACTTCGATTTAAAATAATGAAATAAAATTGGACTACTTACTCTCAGTATGACATGATAATAAAAAAACTTTTGTATTATAAATGGAATTCAATACGGTTATGAGTTGATAGGACATACAAATTCCACATGTGTAAATACGAAAGCGTTTATTCTTTTATAAAAAAAAAAATGAGCATGTACCTACTCACCCAGCATAAGTTTGTATAATCACTATTCATAATAAATTATACCGATGTTAAAATTGTCATAATCGAACCGCGGTTTCCCGCGGACAGGCGGAGATACTTACCAATATACTACCGAAGACTTAATTATGTTGCAAATTTTTACACCTATATTTACAATGTTTACTACGCATCAATATACATAAGTCATTTATTTGTTTTAACTAATATAATATGGTTTTTTTTTGTGGTCCGAAATAAAGGTTATTTTATTTTTTTACATGTTTTATATTATTTAAATTTTTTTTTAATCAATGATTATCTGAATTATGCGTCGAAATTTATGATTTGAATTTCTAATATTTTATGCTATATTGAAATAGCAAAAGCCTTTTTTGAATGAATATTACAATTTAAAGCGATGTTAATGAGGTAGTGTAGTATCACAGACCTGGCGCCCGCAGGTCCCAGCCCACGACGGTAGCGAGCAGCGTCGCGTACGAGATGACGCCGGCGTGCACGCCGCCCGCACAGGCGCACGCCGCGCACCCGCCCCCCGCCCCCCCCGCCCCGCCCACCCCGCCCGCGCCCCCGTCCGCCTCCAGCTGGCGGCACTGCGACAGGGTCATGCGGGAAGAACCCGTGTCTAATCTGGGTACGAAGGATTTATTTTATTTTATCACACTTAATATTATAAATGCGAAAGTTTGGGAGTTTGTACGTTTGTTACTTCGTCACGCTCAAACGGCTGGACTAATTTTGATAAAATTTGGTATGGAGGTAGCTGACACCCTGGATTAACACGTAGCCTACCTTTTTACTTTTTATGCCGGGAAAACATAAGATCCCTCGGGAACATGGGAGAAACCACGGGGCGGAAGCTAGTTTTATTAATAAGGGGATAATAGCTCAGTGACAAAGGTGTTTTGAGCTGAGCTTGAACTTTTGATATGACGGAGGTACCTATAATATAATAAACAGGCTTATTTTTAATTGTTTAGGTAAACATTCTCGGTGTTATTACAAAAAACTATATAAACCCTAGTTTAAACCAGGACTAAGTAGTCCAGGTTTGTTACGGTGGTATTAACTTTAGTACTAGGAATAAAAGTTGAGCTTATTACAAAACGCAGACTAATCGAGGATCTGTTAGTACCGCAGTTAGACCATGGTCTAAGTCATATCCACAGCTTATCTAGAGAAATCATTCATTGAATCTGGGGTCATTCGTTCGCAACGTTCCATTACCTATCGTGCTAATTTATCCTATAAACGATAAATATTTTAAATATAGTTCAATATGATGATAACGCTTTAATAGTTACGTTTTGAAAAATATTTTTCAAAATTACTTAATTTACAACGAAATATTAATTTTTTGGCGTTTAATTCACGTTAAATATATGTATGTATATATTACTTAGCTACATCTGTAGCGCGTAACGGAATTAAATTTTGGCACGTAATACGAAAGTTTATACAAATCCAACTCGGCATCACACTATAATTATTATTATATTTATTTATGTGATCGTTTTTCATTAATATAAGTATGCAATCAATAGCAGTCTTTGGTCGTGTATTCTGCTATCGACTAACAATATCACGTACTGCTCTATAGTAATTTAACTAGGTAAACAATAAAATAAAATGGATCAACAGAAGATAAAGTTTGTATTGAAATAAAAAACTGCAATATTCTTTATCTTCTTTATTTGTTGTTCATTCAATAAAGCTTGAGTGTGGACTGAAGTGTGAAGTTGCATTGTGTGCCCTTCTAAATGGGCACACAATGAAACTTCACAAAAAATCAAGATACAATCAAAATACACGAAAATAGTTTCACAGTAGTCCACACTCAAGCTTTATTGAATGAACAACGTTAATAATTAAGTATATAAATTATCAATGCAAATAAGTTTCAATGAACTGCCTTCTCCTCACATTTTCACGAACTGTATTATCAATATTTTCTCGTACGAATATGATATTTTCTCATTGCATCCTCTTGTTCAAGTAGCGGGCATTTAGATAAACCTGTGGGACATCCGTGCTACTTTTTTTCATAGTTGTTTGGTTCAGAACTGGTTGAAACACACCATGCAAATCAGCTGTATCATCTTGAATCTATTCATAAAACAATAATAATACATTAGTAAGTTATACGTCATCATTGTTGTACTATTAGCAAACCAGGCTGTAAGCACTTACTTCATGGCGAGCCCAGCTTCGTCATGCGCAAACCACTTGAATTTCAGAGGATATTTCAGAGGGCATCCTCGGGGATCGTGGGATATTTTTTCTTTTACCAAGTCCACTATTTTCATGCCGAAACGTTTTGTGAACCAGTAATTATATATGAAGTCTTCATCACACAATTGGACAAGAGGGTTTACCCGATGTCGAAGTCTGTTCAGTCTTCGGGGCATACCTAATAACTCCAAATCGTCAATGTCCTCAAGATCAATTAGATCAATGCTAATATTATCCATTTTTCACTTATAATCACAAAATAATAGTAATAATAATTCGACGTTTGTAACGTTTGTCACTTTAGTCCGAAGATAAACTAGGGGTATCGATGGTTTAACTTTAGTACCACAGATAAACCACGGTTTAGAGATAAACTACGTTTTGTAATAAGAATTATTTTGGACCATGGATTAAACCAAGTTAGACCACGTTCCAGGTACTAAACATAGACCACGTTTTGTAATAAGACCGTCTGGGTTGAATATACAGTAAGTAGTGTTGGTGCCATAGTAAAGTAGTTAGTATTACTACTTTCAACCCTGAAGGATTAGTAAACGAGCAAAACAATTATTCGTTTTATAACATTATAGCATTGGTTCAAAAATACGAATCTATACATTGTCATATAATAAATAAAACTGTGGAACCAGCATGTCAGTACATTCATTTTTTTTATACAGGGTGTGGTTTTGCATTTACGCCATATTAACGGAGGTCGATATTTACCTTGTATGGAACACGATTCAATCATAAAATCGTACTCTTAAAATTACATATTATTTTAAAAAACTTTTGTAAAAATAAAAATCCCCCCGTCCAATAAAACCACATTAAGTTGTTTTATAAAATGACCTCGTGTGTACTAAGCACCGCGCCATGGCGCCACTGCGCACTCGTTCATCGCGCACTCCGCACGCGCCGATGTATGTAGTCATGTATGTACGGTCAGTCACGTCAGTCAGTCAGTTGTCCTCCGACTGCGAGCGCGCACGCACTGTGCGTGACACGCGCAATCTTCACACCGCGCGAACTCCAACGTACAGTACAGTGACAATGACAGAACGTTATTCAAACGTCGAATTTAGCGGAGATTATTGGCGATCACATCCTAGGACCATATTTCATTGAAGGCCACCTGACCAGCACCACCTACCTACAGCTGCTTCGTCACGTTGTCAATGAGATGCTGGAAGACATCCCGTTGGCTCTGCACAGACATTTGTTTTACCAACAAGACGGAGCTCCTCCTCATTATGGTCTCCAAGTGCGTCAGTATTTAAGTGAAGTATTTGGAAGCCAGTGGATCGGTCGTGGTGGCCCAGTGCCCTGGCCACCGCGCTCTCCGGACTTAACACCTTGTGACTTTTACTTGTGGGGAGAACTTAAAAGACTTGTTTATGTTGAAGAAATATCTAGTGTGGTGCAGTTAAGACAAAAAATTGTGTTGGCATTTGAATCCGTTAAAAATAATACAAATGTTTTGCGCAAATTAAAAAGAAACTTGCGACGCCGTGCTCAACTGTGCATCGAGAATGAGGGAGGACACTTTGAGCAGTATCTTCGAGTAACATAGGTGCGTAAATAAACTTTTTTTTAAAATAAATTTAATGAAAACTACCAAATAGTTTTTATTTGGTAGTTATCATGCCTAGGTAGGTATTTTTGACGTTTCACAGTCCGGTAAAGTAAGAAGGTCAATTTGGAATTATTTTATTCCAATAATTTTTCATACCTAGTTAGTATTCAACTCTAACAATAAAATAAAGAAGGTTGCACCGCGCAAATGTAGAACAGATACCTATGATACGCAACAGCAAAACATACCTACGTACCGGGTCACCGACCGCGGCGCCTGTTCGGCGGCCGGGTTCGTCCCCTCGCCGCGCCGCGCCTCGCCCCCGGATCGCAGACCTATTCTGGGCACTCGTGAAGGCTTATTCTGATTTGACGCTAATCACAAATCATTAATAATCGTTGACTAATCTACCATATAATTAATAACATATTTTTAAAATACTAAATTAATCATCTACTATTGGTTCTATAAATATGGCGGAAATGCAAAACCACACCCTGTATGTTCGTAACAGTCTTTCAAGATTTTTCTTACTTATTAAATTTAGCTAAGTGTGTACACAGATAATATAGAATATGTTTTTATATATTAAGTATGTGTCGTGTATTTTTCTTTTTATTTCATTCTTACCTGAGTACAAATATGGATCCCTCCTGTGTGGCGGCCACAAGCGACTGTCCACCTTCACACGCGGCCAGCGATATCACCGGACCTGCGCTTCTGTTGTACATTGCCTTTGACCTGGAACCATCATTCACTTTTTAGCAATGTAAACTTTATAAGAACTTATAACCCAAACCGTTTAAGGCCTTTATAAACCCACTGTGCTGTGATCTGCAGTTTCACCCAAATTAAATGCTATTTAACCTATAACATTTCTCAATAAACGTGATAAGCGTGTTTGTATATTTGTGCACGCTAATCTAAGGAACTACCAGTCCGATTAAAAAACACTTTTTGCATTAATAAATAAAATTGAAGTGTCTGTTTGTAATGTTTAAATAACATTTTTTAAATAAATGCATATGAAAGTATATATATACAGTACTTATAACAAAAAATCAATTTTGAAATTTTTGTCTGTCTGTATGTTTGTTAATCTCCGACACGGCTGGACCGATTTTGACAGAACTTTCACTGGCTGACACCACAGCTACTTTTATTGGTTAGAGCCTGATTTTTACACCGGAAACACGTGATAAACCGCGGGGAACAGTGAGTAACAGTTAGATGCGTGTGAAACCGCGAGGCATAGCTAGTAATTGCTATAACTAACCGGTTAATATGAGCTTGTCCCTGTAGCCGGGCCGCGTCCCAGAGCCGAACGGTGCCGTCGTCCGAACACGAGCCGAAGAGATTCTTGTGAGCCGGTAGTGTCACCATCTGGTTCACACGAGCCCTGAGTAAAGTGAGAGAATTACCTTGTTATATAAATCATTTTGATGTTGGTTGCTTTATTAAATTGTCCAAGCTTCAAACGGAAGCTGCAAGATGTTTATTTGATATGGCTGGTGCAGCAGTGGCTCTACCTTCCCCGTAAGTGTTAGTTATAAGATTAGTTTAGGTTATGATGAGGCTGACATGTCCTTGTAGGGCAAAATCCTCTAAAAAATGGTAAGAAAAAAAAACCCTTGTACATATTTTCCGGATTGCTGGACCGACACAATTAAGACAGTGACTGGCGGAAAACAGCGCAGGAATAGAAGAAATGGCACTATCCTAGATCACTAAAAGTTAAAGGGCTCAAGCCCCCCCAAAATCATCTGAGTCCACCCCTGACAAATCTTAAAGCCCTCAAGCCTTTCCCAAACAAAATCCTGGATCCACCACTGTCTAAAGGCGATGGTAACCATCAAGAGGACCACCTGCCTGCTTGTCAGTTTAGTGTCAAAAAAGTAATAAAGCCAAGGATATACTTACTTATGTTCGTGTAAGTAAGCTAGTAACTGGTTCCCGGGTCGCCATGATGATGGGGGCATTATGTTCTCACTGTTTTCTGTCGTGTCTTCATGGGTCCTGAAAAAATATGAAATTAAGGTCTAGAGTATATCGTGGAAGGATTAATTTTAGAAGCCGTAGCTAGTAGCTAATATAAATATATTGACTAACATGATAGACTTGTGAAACTTCTGTTGCATGCGTGCAGTCAAGTTCCTCAGCTCCACGCGACATGGCGCCATGCTATCTGCAAATACATACATACATTGTAACTGTTGTAAGTTTGTCACATTGACTGATAATACAAAAGAACACTGCGCAAATTAGATAACTCTATATTAGGGGCCATCTATAAATTACCTCATATGAATTTCATGAATTTTGACCCCACCCCCGTCCTTGTCACAGCTGGTTACATTACACTCCCCCCTCCCTAATGTGACGTCACATGTGTTTTGTAATTTTACATCTAGAAATTATTAAACTAATACAGCAGTTCCAAAATTAGTTTTATTTCCATTTTAATAATCTGATATATAAAATTCTCGTCATAGTGTTTGTTTGCAAAATCCTCCGAAACGGCTCGACCGATTCTTATGATTTTTTTTTATATATTCGGTAGGTCTGAGGTGAAACCGCGGGGGCCAGCTAGTTTTTTTCATAAAATCAATATCAAACAAACTTACGATTATACAGATAAGAGTTGGAAATATTTTTAAGTTAGTTTCGTTAACAGTTCAAACGTGTTTTAGGTTTAATGCTCTAACTAAGGTTTTAATACTTAGATTAATATCTAATATATTTTGAAATGTGACGTCACGAAGTATAAGACCCCTCCCACCCCTTGTCACACGATGTCACACTTCGTCGACTCCCTCCCCCCCTTTACGTGTGACATAATTTATGGATGGCCTCTTATCCGCAAAAAAAAAACAAGAATAAGCTTAAATTACCGACGAATCTATTGGCGTGGTTGGTAAGATCGATTGGCGTAGGTCTTGGTTCTGATTCCCAGAACAGACATGGTTCAAGTATGGGTGTAATTATTTATTAGAAAAAAATATATTGTATATTAGATATCTAGTGTCCATAGTACAAGCTCTGCTTAGTTTGGGATCAGATAGTCGTGTTTGAGGAATGTCCCAGGATATTTAATATTTACTACAGTACAAATAGGAGGTTGATCTCTTTACCAAACCAAACCAAATCAGGTGATTAATTAAATTAGAAGTTTTGCACAAACTTAGGCTATAGTCGCGGATTAAACAGACAACAATTATTATCGTGAGGTATATCTACAGACAGATGTTTTAATGGTAATATATTAGTCACATTTATGTAATTATATTCCGTGTAACATACAACTGTGCTATGAGGGTGTCAGGCGTGCATTGATGAATGATGTCAGTAAAAATATTGAATGAAATTGAATAGACATAACATTTATAATGTATTTAATTTTTCCGACAAAACAAAAGCTGAAGCGCTATTGATCCGAAATAAAAAAATTATTATAAAAGCTGCCTCATAAACCTACCTGACATTAATATTGTGGACAATACACTTGCATTCGTCTTTAAATTCTAGGGTTAGAAACAAAACAGCTATAATCTACAGAGCCCAACATATTAGCTACATCCAAGCTAAAGAAATGATACACATAGACAGATAGCTGCATTATTATTATCATATAACACAACGTTCTCACATTGCACATAGCTGGCGCTGTGGCCGAGCTGGGAGTGCGCGGGCGCCGACGCGGACGCAGACGCGTGTGTGACGGCTGAAGTCGTTCCTACCGCCGATTGTGTGTCGCCAACTAGTGACATTCCATCATTATGAGTCGCTCATATATCCCTACTATAACTATGTTTTCTTTCACCGAAAATTTAGTGGAGTTCTAAAGGTCTAAATGGAGATCAAGGCTTGGAACATAGATTACGTTTTATGGGATTTCCCAATTACGTAATGCGTTTCTTGTAGCGCCAAAAATATAGTTCAATAGAAGTTGTAGGACCTCAATAGTAGACCACGTTGACACGTCAGTCACGTCACGTCACGACGGCTATTATAATGATTGATAACGTGTTATGACCTTGACTTCTATACATATATTATTTATATAGACGGTCTACATGAAAAGAATCAACTTTTCATAGAAATTAATGCAAGAATTAGGCTTTTCCCATAACTACAATCAGCACACTTAGCTTGGTGAAAGAATTTGCCCCATTTATACTTTTCCATATATCCCATATAGAATTTATCACATAATTTTATCACTATATTATTTAAACCTCTTAGAGTCGGTTCAATACATTAAGAAAAAAAGCATACTCCTCGCGTCAACTTTATTTATATGTAAATAAAGTCGATTATTAAACGTGGAAATACGCTCGTCAATGCGAGAGATTTTCTAAATACATACATAATATTCATAAGCCTGAAATAGTTCCCATATACAGTTATTTTTAAATATAAGCGATAGCAAAATACAAAATATCTTATGATTATTTACAATTATTTTGTGTACATAACATTGAACTTTCAAAATCATTTACTTATGTTACCTATGTAGGTATAGGTATTATTTACAATTCAAATAAATATATTAAATCCCGACCAGAAAAATAAAACACCTTGCCATATTGCGGAATTACACGAAACTAATAAGTATAGTGATTTTACTATGAGCTGTCAAATTATTTTCTAGTGGCGCCCTCACGAATTATTTTAATTTTTCTGGTCAGGCTTTACATTTAAAGCCCAACTGCGTAATAACTTTTTATAGAATATAAATTATAGTAGGTATACTTTTTAATGTTTCTTTAATAAATAGATACACACTAACCTCTAGGTTGTTGTTCATGTGACTGTCCAAACATATGTTGCCATTCTGTGTTCATGTGAGTCTCGTGAGATAGCGACGTTTTGTGACTCCGTCTAAATACACATAGTTTATTGAAGTCATATAGTATATTTTTAACTGTAAGTGTAGCTACCATTACAGTTGTCACATAGTACATAGGACAAATAATAAAAAATATAATGTTTTTTATTTAAGTATTTTTCTGGCTCTATTTCAAAAACGCTATTACGTAAGTACCTGTAATTTGGACCAAATATGATTAATTTCGCTTTCGAATGACATTTACTTTTAATCGTTTTATTATCAAGATCAACTTACCTGTTGTGTGAATTAGCGTACATTTTATCAGCGACATGCGCGAGCGCATTGTCTCCCACAGCCGCGTCTAGTTGTACCGACTTGGATATACCAGTGTTTATCAACACTATGCGACCTGGCGCATCTGTTATGTGCTGTAACAATGATTATATCTTTATATTTAGAAGTTAAAGTCTACCACCTTGATCTATACTACTATGATAAATCTGAAGAGTTTGTTATTTGTTTTTTTGTTAGAACGTGCTAATCTGATTTGAAAAAATACTTTTGCATTTGATAGCTCAATAGGGTATTTGCCTGTATTCAAAATAAATTATCAAACACTAACCAATGTATAAAACTTCTAAAAAAGGAGAAATCACGATTATTTTATTAAATTTATCCTTTTTATGATTTTTAATGACCTTAAAAAGTAAAGCTTTTGATGCTATTATAAACCTATCGTTTTGACATTTCATAAAAAGTTGCTGATTTGATATGTCGTCAACATCCCAGTTCTTGAGGGAGGTTATAAGCTACTTTTTGTCCCGGGAACGCGGGTGAAACCGCGGGAAACAGCTAGTTATATATCAAGTCTTACCTGAGTGGAAGAACTCTGTATTTTAATAAGATGTGCACTCATCGCCAGCAGTTGATTTTCAACATGCTCTGTCATTCCTGAAATATCAATGTTACTTAATTATAATAATAATTACAAAATGGTGGTATGTTTTAAACTTGATTATTAGAAATAATAATTACCGTCTGAAGCCAGTCGTCTGAAAAGATTTCTAAGTTGCTGTCCCATCTCTGAATATTGTGGCATTGTTCCTTGTTTAACCTGGTAAAAAATATATAAATAAATTATTTTGATCCGATTGCTACCAACCAAACTTTGCCCTCAGGGCTAATATGGAGATTTCTCTCTAATATCATCAAAATTGCTCCAGCCGTTTTAGAATCCATAGGAAATATACATACAAACATTATTTTTTATATATAAGTATAGAAGACCGACGGGCTGGGAGCTTTTTCCGCCAACGCATAAGCTTGGCCTTCCAAAAAGGGAACGCTGCCAGCCTGTTGGGAACCTTGCCTATCGACAGCAGCGAGGGCTTTGAGGATGTTTTCTATACTGGTGATTTTGTTATCACTGGCAATACTTGCAAGGGTGGAAGTACTCATCAAAATTAACAACTTTTATAATGGGACTAACTGTGAAATCATGAAAAAATTATCAGCGGTTCCATACAAAAGTTCAATACCTACTCGACCAAAATGTATGAAGCAACCGTATTATTTTACTCGATATCAGAGTTAGCCCTATAGTAAAAGTTGTTCACATTGATGAGTACTTCCACCCCTGCAAGTATTGCCAGTGATAACAAAATCACCCTGTATATCATAGTTTGTATTTTATACATTGATTGTAAATAAGTATAGAAGATAGATAGATATACTGGGTGATTTTGTTATCACTGGCAATACTTGCAGGGGTGGAAGTACTCATCAATGTGAACAACTTTTGTTATAGGACTAACTGTGAAATCATGAAAAAAATATCAGCTGTTCCATACAAAAGTTCAATACCTACTAGACCAAAATGTATGAAGCAACCGTATTATTTTACGCGATATCAGAGTTAGCCCTATAATAAAAGTTGTTCACATTGATGAGTACTTCCACCCCTGCAAGTATTGCCAGTGATAACAAAATCACCCTGTATAGATAAGCAAAAAATATAAACATAATACATACCTTAAGTCTAGTATTCCGTCTCTCTCTAAGCGTTTGTACTAGTCTGTCGACGTCACCATGACGTAGTACTGCGTCTAGAACCTTCCTAGGTATCGGATCTGCTAGACTTTCTAGTAGTAATTCTGCTCTTTCCACCTAGTAACAAAATATAGTAATAATTGATCTATATTTGACTGACTGCGGATCCAAAGGGAAACGGTTCATCGGGCTCACGGCAGAGTGGGTGGACGAATTTGGATGAAATTTGGCACAGAGATAGATTATAGTCTGGAATAGTACATAGGCTACTTTTTATCTCGGGAAAACATAAGAATCCGCGGCGGCCGCTAGTGTTGATATACATAATTATGTTATCTATGACGCAAATACAGTAAACAAATATAACCATAGAAAAATAAATTAGGGTAAGTACCACCCCTTCACGTAATGTAGGGGTTTTTTTTATTCGCATCCTGAATCAAAAGTTAAATTAAAAATGTAGAGGGTCGCTCAAACATTTCTCTGATTATTAGATTCCTGAAATATCAACCATTAAATTTGCTATTTTTGTTAGTGATGAGTGTTAAATAAAGAAATAAACTTACTTGTATGAGTTTGTGTTTGAGATGCGGCCATACCAGTGGCAGTATCTTACAGTTCACGTCTATTGGGTTCAGCAGACTCGCCACGCACGATATTAGACCGCACACTTCGTGACGTATCTACAATTATATACTCATTAAAATACTCAGATATATTTACATAAAAAAAATCTTGGTCGTGTTTTTGTCTCAAAATTGGATTGCTGCTTTATTTGAATCATGCTTCAAGTTAGTTTATGGTACATACCCATAAGTTAGGGTGAGCAAGACAGACGGCGCTTTCAGCGACGAGGTCGCACAACGCTTGCTTGGGCAGTAGTCCAAGCGACGCTAGACTGCTTGTCGCCAATAATGCCTTTGCAATTATCCACTCCGATTGGTCGGTCAATCCCTGAAATCAAATATAGTTTTAGTATTTTTATTGATCTCGAAATATAGAAAATATATAGAAAACAAAACTGCGTATAATTTTTTCACACAAGTTAAAAAATATGATGTATTTGGTAAAATTACATTAGATTTAAGAATAAAGCACAATATAGTACACCCCAACATATATCAAGAACCTAGCTTTTTAGATTTTGCCTTTACTGAAAAATTTAATATCTTGCCATTACCCCTTTTAATTAGTAACTAATTTTTAAAAATTAGTTTTTTATTTGATAGGTTTCATGATCTGAATTTTCTCTTATTTATTTTATTAATCAAATAAAATTTACAGCTATTAAAATATAGCAAGTAAACAGATAAAACTAATCCCAGCCAATGACGGCTTTCCATTTAACTTTTTTTTTATTAGCTATTAAATGATTTGTTCTTAATTCCAGTCCAATAAATAATCTCTGTCCAAAAAAATCACGTCAATTAGCGTCAATATAAAAAACCGGCCAAGTGCGAGTCGGACTCGCGCATGGGTTACTTATGGGTTTCATGAAAAAAAAAATTTGAGTATCAGTTCTAATTCTAAGTATGGGGAACCCCCAAAATTTATTGTTTTTTTTCTATTTTTGTGTGAAAATCTTAATGCGGTTCACAGAATACATCTGCTCACCAAGTTTCAACAGTATAGTTCTAATAGTTTCGGAAAAAAGTGGCTGTGACATACGGACGGACGGACAGACAGACAGACAGACAGACATGACGAATCTATAAGGGTTCCGTTTTTTGCCATTTGGCTACGGAACCCTAAAAAGGATAAACCAACAAACAAACAAACATACACATTTATAAATATTAGGGTATAATGACCATAAATACATAGTATATACCTGTTGCAGTAGTGGCACTAGTATAGGTGCGGCATGCTGGCCCACATAGGAAGCGACGCCGACCACTCGTTCGAAGAAACACCCGCGGAGGGCCGCTTCCTCCTTGTCGTTCAGGAATGTCACCATGTGAGATAAGATCACGTCGTTTGCTAAAACATTTGGCTTAATTAATACTATCCATCGGGGTCCTCGGTTCAGCGGTTTAGGCGGGAAAAGGTAACAAAAAAACAAACTCACTTTCGCATTTATAATATTAGTTAGGGAGTTAGGATTAGGATGAGGACCATTTGTACAATAATAAAATTATAGGTATAATTCACACATACCTTTCTGTTTACCAAAGAATATGCACAATTTAGTGATGCCATTCTCTACTAGGGCTCGTTTGACGACCGCCTGAGAGTCCGTTAGCAAGTTTGACACTGTCGAACGCACCTACAAAAAAAAAAATTTTTTTAAACAAAATTATTCTAGATACAAAAAATATTCATAAAATATCCATTATTGATATCATCTGCTATTTAAATAAACCAATATATTGTATTTTTATATTCATTTTTACTTTGTTGAGTTTAGTCACTCGTCTAAGAAACAGGTGTAAGTGCAATTTTTCTTTTTTTGGTAATTATATTATTATAATTTATTTTATTCACCAACTGATGTAACGCTGACAACTCGGTCTCGTAATTAATATTTGTCTCTTTATCCACCATGTTCTGCGTCTGGTCTAGGAATCTTACTGCTGTCTCTGCTAATTTTGCTGTTAAAAAATAGGAAAATAAATATTGTAATTATATTACAAAAAACTTTTTTTAAAGCACGAACAACAACAACGATGATATATATGGATGTGTTTATTTTTTCTGAAAGCTATTTCAGACATTTTCTTTCAGCTCTCTAACTGAACAATTTGCAGCAATAGGGTATTTTACTCCATATGACAAAAATCAAAAAATGTACAATTTAGATAGCTTAGGCAATAAGCAGTCGGAAAATGTTAGTTTTAGTTCATAAAATAACTTAATTAATTTTAAAATTGATTTCAAAGTTTTCAGTTTTTTTAATCTGTTTCTAAACAAGCGAAACAGTAGCCGCCATTATAATGACGTCATACGGCGCTGTATGTAAAATAAAAAGTGTCAACTAAAGTATTATTATTATTATTCCACTAATATTCATGCATTCAGGAACAGTACACTAATAAAAGGATAATAGCTCATTTTTAATTTATAAAATTTTACAAGTCCGATTGAGACCAATATCAGCGCATGTATTTACTTACAAGAGACCAAATAACGTCATGACCGTAGAGTGACACGACGTCCAACGTTTTCATCAAACTACTCGCGAAATTTGAAAATGTAAAATTTAAATGATTTTTATGGCACTCATCGATTGAATAAAATTTTTGTGTTTTTTTTGGTGGCTTATTAGCACCTTAGGAACGAATTGAGACACTTTTCAAAAATGGGTGTAATACCCTATTTGCTTTTTAAGATGAAAAACGCAGCGTCTAGCCAGAGGACGATCTCTCATAATACGATTAGTTTAAATGGGAGCCGTCAGATACAAGCGGCATAAGACCAATTTTGATGCTATTTCCTAAACAAACAATTTTATTTTACACCTTTTACATCTGTCATCATCATCAAGCACAGTAAATTATTTATTTATTTATTCCATGCTTTAACTTTTAGCTTTTGATTTTTTACTTCAGACAATAGAAACCTTGCAAACGTGCTATAAAGTATTATAGCTTGGTAGCTACCTAGAAGGGTTTAAAATTCCTTACACATACTATGTACTTGTAGTACTCACCTATATTATTAGCATATGCGATCCGCACGGGCACGGCGGGGTCGGTGGCGCGTGGAGCTAACTCCGGCAGTATGTATTCGGGGAACACGTTGCAGTCGGAAGCGGGGAGGGTTCGCACTAGCGACACGCAGCGGGCGCAGGTTGACACTGCGGCCGCGCGGACACGGGATACTGAGTCGTGGGATAATTGGATCTGGGAGAGAGATACTTTTTGATAATCAAGTAATAAGTTCCAGATAAGTTAATCATAAATGGAATATGATCCGATCCATCAATGAGAAATATTCATTCATGATGTTAGCAAAGAATTCGCAAAGCAAAGCCATTTATTCAGTTTAGGCCCTAAGAGGGCACTTACGAACGTCGAAGCTATTGAAATTACCACCAAAAAATAAAAGTGTAGAAAAATATTATCAAAAACTAGACAAAAGGTTGTTGACATATGGTAGTTGTACTTACAATATAAGGCAGTATCCGATCCAAAATTGTTTCTGAACTGGAATTCTCACACAGTAACTGCAATATCTCCAATGTATACAATTTCGACGTACAATGATGTAACCCTCTAATACATGACGTCACCAATGACGTAATCAAAATCAACCCTTCACTATCGGGCCCTAATTCATTCCCTCCTATCATCTTATCATCAGTTTCGTCTAAACCTGTCATATTGACATGTAAAACTTTAAATTCATCTTTCATTAAGTTGTCTATGTTTATATTCTGGTGGTCTGTAGTCTCTTCGACTAAATCTTTATAGTTTTTCGTATCAGAAGGTTGTGTGAAGATTTTTATAATATTTCTGATGTCTTGGTGTATACGGAGTATTTTCTCGTCAGGTGGTAAGATCGGTTGTGCGGAGAATATAAGCATGTACGATTGCAGGAACGAGTAAAAGTATTCGGGGAATAACCTGGAAGAATTATTTTAAAAAAATATCTCGATTGGTTTACATGGTTACATATAGGAACTTTAGTTTATATTATACTGAGTTTTGTACAATTGAAATTCTTTTTATATTTGTAATTTTCATACCATACTTTTCATTAATTCCTAATGTTTACGTTTTGTATACGAAACCTATTAGTTATTAAGTAATGACAAACATTATTATTCTAAACTAGCTTTCCGCGACGCAGTTTCACCCGCGAACCTCTATTTTACCCCCTTAGGGGTGTAATTTTCAAAAATCCTTTCTTAGCGGATGCTTACATTGTAATAGCTATCTGTATGCCAAATTTTAGCTCGATTCCTCCAGTGGTTTGTGCTGTGCGTTGATAGATCAGTCAGTCAGTCACGTTTTCCATTTATATATACAAAAGAAGATGATATATATTTACAGATATACAGATTAATTATGTTGTTTGATTTTCAAGTAAAATACAATAAAAAAAAAACAATCTAACCTGCCCCTAGCCTCATCTAGATACAATTCAGCATTGCGCCTGTCTCGCGGATTTCTCTCAGTCATCGAGTGTAATAACGTCTTCAATCCTGCCTCGCAGCCCGCGCCGAGTGTCATGGTAGCAGGACGATCTTCGCCGTTACGGTACGATAATAAACCTGGCAAATCTAGTGCTGGGGTCCCATCATTCCATAGCTCTAGGAGGGCACAGCTGTGAGAAATAAAAAGTCAATAATATATATTTAATGTTATCATTGAAATTAGGTTTTTCTAATATCTATAACTTACCCAGCGGAAAAAATATCCATGGTCGGAACTAATTCGCCAACTTTACATGGCGATTCACTCAGTAATAAGCCTCCAGTTTTGTCGTCACTCTGTAAATAACATTAACTAATCATTGTGCATGTAATGATTGATGATTATTACATGCATTGATAATTAAAAATAAATATATATAACGAAATTATATGTACTTTACAAAGGTCTACAGTTTAAAGACTTACCGCAAGTCTATTATTAGGATCCGGAGCTCGAACAAATCTCTCAGGTGCAACATAACATAGCCTCCTTCTGGATGTATCAAAGAAGTAACTAAAGTCTGCTGGGTTGTCGTCAGGCAGAAATGTCGGCTTGAATGAGGCTATGTCAGTGAGTAGTACCCATAGCCAGGAAGTGACCATTATGTTCTCCAGCTATTTATGTGAAATAAGTTATTATAAAAATTGCCTTGAAATTTTAATTTTTTTGTTTATTGCATTATGCTTATGAGGTTACAAATTGAAATATTTCAATGATGTTTGTAAATAATTAAAATATGTAAATAACAGACAATCATTATTAGACAAAGAAAGAAACAAACAAACATTAAATAAATAAACAAAGAGCTAATAATTGTTTCACTTAATAATCCAGTAAGCAAGATTAAAAAACCGGCCAAGCGCGAGTCGGACTCGCGCACGAAGGGTTCCGTACCACTATCTATAAAACGGCAAAAATATCGCGTTTGCTGTATGGGAGCCCCCCGTAAATATTTATTTTATTTTGTTTTTAGTATTTGTTGTTATTGCGGCAACAGAAATACATAATTTGTGAAAATGTCAACTGTCTAGCTATCGCAGTTCTTGAGATACAGCCTGGTGACAGACAGATGGACGAACAGACAGCGAAGTCTTAGTGAGAGGGTCCCGTTTTTAGCCTTTGGATACGGAACCCTAAAAATTAATAGATTGTTGTAAAAGTTTTTGCAAAAAGAATATAAATTTGTTTTTTTTAAACTAAAATTTATAAGGAAAGAATGTATAAAACCTTATTGATGCTATATAAAGCAAAATAATGAATTATGCAATTACATTTCCTTATAAATATAATATTATTTAAAAGTTATACTCACTTTAATATCACCGTGACATATCCCTAGCTTGTGCATTCGGTGTAATGCATACAAGACTTGGAAGGTGATCCATTTCTTCTCTAAAACTGTGAGGAATGGACGTGTAGACATGCGGTCATACACACTGCACTTGCAGAATTCACGCATAAGCAGACCGGCCTTGTCAGTGAGCTGAAGTAAAAATAATTAGACATATAATAATTTTATGTTTCTTTGTTATATTTCTCTTTTTCAACAACCTATTATTGTCACCAATTCCATTTTGAATTTGGCAAAATATTCTCATTTCAATTATTCAGTGTGTAAATTATAAATATGAACACTTACTATAACCCTCTGAAACGGCAGACAATTGAATGCTGATGCCAACTGTTCCTTAATCTTCAATATCCTTTCTTTATGCTCGGCAAGTGGTAATGAAGGATCATGGACAGCAAACACTTTTACTACCACCAGACCTTCACGAGACCGAGCCCTTGCCACTTTTAGGAACCTTGTTGAACCCAGGCTGGAATAATTATGTATTAATTGGACATGTAAGTAGAACATAAATAGGTTGAAAGTTATTTTCCGCCCCTAAGGGCCATATTTTACTAGGACACCATGGTGGCTCAACCAGTCACCGCCACCAACAAAATGTATGTATGGTTGCGCAACCAAACGGACACCAGGTGAGGCACTTTCTATAGAGCTGTATACATTTTGTTGGTAGCGGCGACTGGTTGCGTCGCCATGGTGCCCTAGTGAAATACGGGCCTTAAGCTACTCTCTGACCAATGTTTCAGTTGTAGCTTGGTTTCGAATGCATAGTAGGATGATAAAGTGAATGATAAAATAGTCAAATTGCGATATTTAGGTGGACCACAGTCATACTGAAAGAAACTTTTCTGCATAATTTTTCTCACCTCTGATCAAAAGTTAAATCCACATGGTCACTCAGATAATGCTCCACTGGATATATCTGCGAAGGAGCAACGCCCACAAGTTGGTTTCCCATTTTTAACAAATAAATAATAAACACAAAGTACTTTCAACACATAGCCCCTGATTATCCCAAATGTTTATGAATACGTTGTTTTAAAAATAATTACAGCGTAACTGAAACTGTAATAGAATAGCACGTTATCAAATTTCTCGTTACATGTAAACGTATAAAATAAATCAATTATAGCGTTAAATAAATTGAAAAAATATTACGAAATTGCATTCAAAACAAAGCAAATCGTAAATTTTAGCGAAGTCAGACAGCCCAGTGTCAGCCAAACAGCTGACTGACAGTGACACAATTTTTTTTCCGAATGTTTTCCCTTATTTAGGACAGGCAAAAGATTCCAACCCATACAGCCTAATCTTTACAGATAAGTTCCAATAAGTCGGTCAGGTTTTAGTAAAATGGAGCCCGTTTTAGTAAAAAAAAAAATACGGACTGAGTGAGTGAAACCTCTGAGACCGTAAACAAAGAAAACCTGGGACAGACTTATGAAAGATGCTGTCTACGGATAGATTAGTGAGATCTCGTGAGCGTGAGATCATGGTCGCCATGGTTAAGATAATAAACAATATGTTGTTGTT
This sequence comes from Tetheella fluctuosa, assembly GCA_951216915.1. Lineage (NCBI taxonomy): Eukaryota > Metazoa > Arthropoda > Insecta > Lepidoptera > Drepanidae > Tetheella > Tetheella fluctuosa. The sequence continues at coordinate 4,994,463 of OX578236.1, forward strand.
TATTTAGTTCACCAAAAGGCATCACCTGCTGTGATAGATAATAATTTACATTACTGGGACACAATATGGTCAGGGTTATTTATTTCCTTTTACATTAGTTTTTTCCCCATTTATCTCTACTTACCACCTCCATTCAAATTAAATCATCATTTTGGCTAAGATTATGGTCATATTGCACCAACTGTTTTAGACTGGGAATATAAGTCAGATTTTTTCATCCAATAGTCAAATCCGATAGTCTGAACCGGCGAACATTCAATACACTTCGATCGACCATCGGATCGGACGTGTATTGAATGTTCAAACAAAGTAGGTAATGACTCCAACGCCTTCCGATAATCGGATCAGACTATCCGATAGTCTGATCCGATAGTCACTATCGGATCCGACTATCGGCTGAATGATCTGACGTATATTCCCGGCCTTATGGTACCAGCAGCGCAGCACAAGAATGAGCACATATATCATAGACAAACCTTAAAATGACACTAATAAACACCTCATCATCATTCTGCCATTTCTGCCTGCTGTCACTTTTCCTCTGCTCTATGGTCTCTCTTTCCTTCAACAAACAAGCATTCCACCCATTTTCATTGAATTTCATATCGTTTTCAAAGGATATTTCACAGAGATGTCTTCGAAAAGTGAGAAAGATCGAGCCAAACAGATCCAGGATCGATGTCAGAACATATTATTATCGATGCTAAAGGATGAGGACAATAAATATTGTGTTGATTGTGATGCTAAAGGTACGCGGATTTTTCTTTTTTTTACATCATGTTTTATGGCAGTATTACTGAAACACGTATTGTATTTTGCATAACCGAATTCTAAAGGCCACAAATTTATAGATTTTATTGAAGTAACATAGTGATAATGAGGCCCTTGAACCTATTTTTGAAACCTTTAGGTCTCCTGCAGTGACTCACATTATCGTTTCATAACTGTATCATTATTACTTATTTAATGAAATAGACAGTTTCTGTAGTATTCTACACCTTCTCTTGTGAATGGTCTTCAATATTATCAAGACAACACCTTCAATCAATGGATTATCCATTGATTGAAGGTGTTGGTTGTGTTCAGATTAAATAATTATTTGGCTGCCCTATTAAGCTCAAATATATCAATTAATTTCATACAACAGTGCTACATTGTTAGTCAGACATGTATCTATGCTAATTATGTTGTTAAATGTATCCACAACACATACATACTCAATGAAATCTGAAATACTTTCACTGAATAAATAATGGATTAATATTCTATTACCTAATTAATATCAAGGTTGAAATCATTTTGATTATGCTTTTAGAAGTAAGCTATATTGCTCTCACAATTGGAAAAACAACCTTGTCTATGGACTGTTAGTAAAATATGTATGATTTGGACATATTTTATTAATAAAAAATTGTTTTTTATCATTATTTATATGAGCATTTTTAATCATTCATTGTAGAAAATTAAGAGAGGATCACTTATTGTCATCACTATATATACTTAAATTAGCAAGCTAAAATATAAAAATACTAAAATATATATTATGTTGTAATCAATGAGCAGAGAGAGCTTTGAGGATATTTTCTATATATTATAGTTTTTATTTTATACAAATTATTGTAAATACCTGTAAATAAATGTCCTAGTACAACATTATGTTTCAAAATTAATAACATCATCAATGAGACAGCATTATTCTAGTTAAAAATAAGGCGGTAGGTGGTTCTCTTTACCAAGTATAGTATTATCTACTAAAATTTATTACACATTTCTTTCTGCCTTAAATCTCATCTATTCACATTGTATATCTATACTTCTATATTAATATTATAAATAGAAAAGATTTTTATTTTTGTATGTAACGAATAAACTCAAAAACTACTGGACCAATTTCAAAAATTCTTTCACCATTTTTTTTTAAGCTACATTTTCCTTGAGTAACATGGGCTATATTTTATCCCGGAAACATGGGTGAAACCATGCGAAAAAGCTAGTTAAACATAAAATTACATAGTATATATTTGAAACTACTATTACATGTAGTAGTAGTATATCAGTTATCTGGCTTTCATTTATACAAGCTCTGTTTAGTCTGAGATCATAGAACCTTGGGTGATGAATTTAATACATACAAATAGTAATTATATAATGTAACTAGCTGTCCCGGCAGACCTTGTTCTGCCCTATTTCTCTAAAACAAAGTAACATTGATTTATTTATGTTAATAGGTGCCCCGACAGATTTCGTTCTGTCTAACGCGCCTTTGTTTTATTTTATTGACGTCTAATGTTTGACAGCAGGCGACAGAGTGGTTTGTATTGGAAAAGAAAATTGTTGTTTTTACTATTTTCCTTGTATTATTTACTTTTTTTCTCCATAAAAACCTTCCTCAGACTTCATCAAACACAACAAAAAGAAATCAGCCAAATCGGTTCAGCTGTTCTCGGATATTGCGGTCAGCAACACATTCAGCGATTCATTTTTATATTATAGAGAAGGCTGAGAGTTAAAACTGTCTTTATCAGTTATTAATAAATTGTGAATAAATAATTATTGCACTGAAAATTAATGATAAATTTACGATGAGAGTGAAATTAACATGAGAGTTGCAAAATTAATACGTATAACAGTCACTGCTAGTCACTGCTACGATCGATACACAAATAAAACCAAAAAAAATGGCCGAAAACTGTATATTGAGTAAGACAGGAGACCGGCTCTAAAAAAAATAAAAATCGCGATGCAAAATTAGGGGTTGATTGATCGTAGAGGTTTTAATATAATATTTTTTATTCTAAGTCATGACGAAGTTTATATTTAACAAATAAAAAATAGGGGTTGATCGTAGAGGGTTGAAAATTTAGTATTTTTTAATGCTGTATCCTAAAAAAGTAAAAACAAAAAAAAATATCAAAAAAATAAAAATTAGGGGTGGACTACCCTTAACATTTAGGGGGATGAAAAATAGATGTTGTCCGATTCTCAGACCTACCAGATATGCACACAAAATTTTATGAGAATCGGTCAAGCCGTTTCGGAGGAGTTTAACTACAAACACCGCGACACGAGAATTTTATATATTAGATTGATATAGTTAATGATAGTTTCATTCAAGTATAATGGAACCAGATGAACACATCTGGTTCCATTATACTTGAATTTTCAACAAAAAGTGACATGTTTGATGCAAAACAGATATATTATTATCAACATGCTCATTAAAATTAGATAAAACTTTGATAGGGAAAGAAAATAGATAGGATATCACATAATGGTTTATATTATTAAAATATTGTGTTTTATTAGTTTCTACATAAGAATTTTATGAAATATTTTATATGTTTTAAATGTATTTCTGATATATATTTAATACATATTAAGTATTTTGAATATAGAAAGTACTAGCTTCACCCGTATTCCCGAGGGATCTTATATTTTCCCAGGATAAAAAGTATCCTATATGTTAATCCAGGATATATTCTATCCGTGTGCCAAATTTCATCCAAATCCATTCAGTAGTTTTTGCATGAAAGAGGAACAAACATCCATCCATCCTCACAAACTTTTGTGTTTATAATATTGGCAGGATAATGGCATTTCATTCAAATAAAATGGCAATAAATACCCAACTCGATTGTCTAGAAAGAAAACACTGAATGTCCCAAAAATAAAGAACTATTTTGGCAAACGAACAAGAAAGTATATAGTACCGACACTGATAAACGAACTGACACCAGACTTGATTAAGGACACGAAATCAAGAAACCACCTTAAAAAAACCCTCAAGAAGCATTACCTATCTTTATGTCCATAGCCTTTTAAAATCAGATGTAGATATTTAAGTAAATGTATTATAGTAGATTTTAAATATTAAAAGATTTAAAATGATTTCAAAATATGTGGAATCAAAATGTTTGAATGTTAAAACTGTGCCTGCACAGCACATAGGTACATAGAATAAGAAAAATGTAAAGCGAAGCAACTGCCGACAAACTGTTTTACAGTTTGGCAGACTTATTAATTGAACTATGTGACTTTTATACGTATATTAAATAAATAAAAAAAAATAAAAAAAAATTCACAGTTCATTATGCAATGCTACTGTTGGGGCTCCGCGACATCTAGGGGGGCATCCATTAATCATGTTATGTTTTTTTTAGCATTTTTTTAAGCAATTAAGCTATTATTATGTATTGACTCATGACTAATTTATTTAACTGTTTAATTTTATATTTATTGAGAAACTAATGTAAGGCTACTAATATGGTGTTAAATAGTTTACTATTTTACATTTTATATAATTTATATTTTTTACATTTTCTAGTTTTTCTATCCCTCTAAATATCATCAGACTACAAGGTCGATCATTGGACATGTGTCTTTCTTTACATGTGCCATAGATTCCAATTCTCAATATTACTCTGCATCCACCAATCACCAACGTAATACCATTCACTATTGTTTTTATGTATTTATTACTAGCTTCCGCCCCGCGGTTTCACCTGCGTTCCCGAGGGATCTTGTGTTTTCCCGGGATAAAAAGTACCCTATAGCCTTCCTTGACAAATCGGCTATCTAACACTGAAAGAATTTTTCAAATCCAACCAGTAGTTCCTGTGATTAGCGTGTTCAAACAAACAAACTCTTCAGCATTATAATATTAGTATAGACATTTACGCAGGAATAACGGAAATGAGCTTTACTCAATTCAGAATGTTCATTATTACAGGAAATGTTTAATTACACTACATTTACTTCTATGACTAATGTTATTTTTTTCATGAACACAACACATTCCTTCCTTGAAGTGATTATGACGTTTACAATCAGTGCTCTAGTTTCAACCTTGTTTGATTGGTATTATTGTAGGTTTTTAAGGCGATGATAGCTCAGTGGTAGTGACGTCGGACGCCGCGGCGAAGGTCGTGGGTTCGAATCCTACAATGAGTTTGAGCTTTCGGTGAAGGAAAACATCGTGAGGAAACCATAGCACGGTGGAAGGGTACTTTGTAGTACCCGCCTGGCTGGCTCTCAAGTGCAGCTGCCGGTGTGTTCCGGCAGCTGCACTTGAGAGCCAGATCCTTCTAGGCTTTGTGTGCTTACCACCTTCGGCCACATCATCACCTACCATAGTGAGATTGTGGTCAAACACAAGCCTATACAAAGTAAAAAAAAAAAAAAGGATTTTCTTTATGATTTACTTTATACTAGCTTCCGCCCCGCTGTTTCACCCGCGTTCCCAAGGGTTCTTGTTTTCCCAGGATATAATGTAGTCTATGTGCTATTCCAGACTAACCTATCTCTATGCCAAATTTCATCGTTCACCTGTTCTGTCGTGATTGAGTAACAAACATCCATCCATCCATCCTATCTTTCGCATTTATAATATTAGTAGGATTAGGGTGAAGTGTGATAGTGTGATTATCAGTTCAATGGCTATTTAAATGATATACGATAATGATTATCATCATATTAGTATTTGATGCAACCTCTACATTCACATATTGCAGGTCCTCGCTGGGCGTCATGGAACCTGGGCATATTCCTGTGCATCCGATGCGCGGGCATCCATCGCAACCTCGGCGTTCACATCTCCAAAGTGAAGAGTGTCAACCTCGACTCGTGGACTCCTGAACAAGTGGTAATTTCCATGACAATATTAACTTAACAATATTATGTTACTGGGAAACAGAACATAAAATAAAAAAAACTAAAAAAAAGATATTTTTAAATAAATAAATTAAATATTTATTTTATCTGTTATTTAGTATTTGTTGTTATAGCGGCAACAGAAGTACATCATCTGTGAAAATTTCCATTGTCTAACTATCACAGTTCATGAGATACATCCAGATGGACAGACAGACAGACGAACGGACAGTGGAATCTTAGTAATAGCACGTAAAAAACATACAGTGGTCTATCGCGTAACGTGAAATGCCGAGCGAGTGTATGACAGCTTGGGCTCACTACCGCCCCTCTCTCACCCCGCAAACCCCGCACGATTGCTCTGTCTAGACGTGTCCGTTGGCTGACTGTAAGAGTTACATAGACTGTGGTAATAGGGTCCCGTTTTACCCTTTGGGTACGGAACCCTAAAAAACCAATCATTTCAGTTATTGTAATCGGCTAGTTATGATAATCCTTGGAAGCATTAACTAATTTTGTTACCTAAAATCATGTATATCATCATCACCATGTTAATCAGCCCAAGGATAATAAATTAGATATTTCAAGAAATTGTATCTTAGGCAATTTGATTCTATTTTAATAATGTAGGTGATGATAGCTAGATAATAGTAGTGACCTCGGATACTGCCGCGGTTTCGAATGAAATCCTACAATGAGCTTTCGGTGAAGGAAAACATCGTGATGAAACCATAGCATGGTGGTAGGGTACTTTGTAGTACCCGCCTGGCTGGCTACCCTCAAATTAAAATCTGTTCAAACACCTACCGGCAGCTGTACATGAGTGCCAGTTCTTTCTAAGTTTATATAATACTAGCTTTTCCGCGGTTTCACCCGCGTTCCCGAGGGATCTTGTGTTTTCCCGGGATAAAAGTAGCCTGGGCTATCCAACACTGAAAGAACTTTTCAAATCGAACCAGTAGTTCCTGAGATTAGCGCGTTCAAACAAACTCTTCAGCTATATAATATAAGTATAGATAATAGGTACTATGAAAAAAACAATTATTGTCCTTTCTCGTACATAATCACCTATTCCCCAACTTTTCCAGGTATCTCTCCAACAGATGGGCAACTCCCGGGCGCGCGCAGTGTACGAGGCGAACCTGCCCGACTCTTTCCGACGGCCACAGAATGACTCCTCGCTAGAAGCCTTCATCAGGGCCAAGTACGAGCAGAAGAAGTACATTGCCAAAGAGTGGGTGCCGCCTGCACTGCCCAAGGTTAACTGGTGAGGCATAAAACTTAAAAATTGCAATTGTATTCACGTTTTCGTTTAAATGTCAAAAGGTTACAGTCTACACTTACGTGAGAATGTGTGTAGTTAACTAATTGACTTTTCTGTGGAACCATGAAACTTCTGCCTAGTTGGAGTAGAAAACTTTCTGTTTGTAAAAAATGCACTTGATCTCAATTTTTTTTTTTACTTTGTATGGGCTTTTGTTTGACCACAATCTCACTATGGTAAGTGATGATGTGGCCGAAGGTGGCAAGCACACAGCCAAGAAGGAATTGGCTCAAAAGTGCAGCTGCCGGAACATACCGATAGGTGAATCAATCTATCTCAATTTATTGTCATAAAAAATCACTTCTGTATCACTTTTGATTTCGCATTTACAAATAATTATGTTCTATTATGTATAATTATTAAATTCTAGGGACAAAGAAATAGATGAGGAGATGGAGAGACAGAAGAGGAAAAAGAAGTCCACATCGTCAGGGCTCGGGCCCCTGCCGGCTCCTACCACCAATGACAAGAAATATAATGTAAGTAACACGTACTTTCAACAAAAAAAAAACTTAGGGTATTCGAAAATAATGTCAATAAATTTAAAATCCGAAAATAAATGTGTGTATTTTCGAGTTCTTAACATATCCTCGATTTGGTTGTATAAAATTAATAAATAATAATAAATATTCTGGGACATTATTCCTCACACACGGCCATCTGACCCCAAACTAAGCAGAGCTTGTACTATGGAAGCCAGATAACTGATATACTACATATACCGCTTTTCTTTATATAGAGTAGGAATCCAATAAGGAAGGATTTTTGGAAATTCATCACCTAAGGGGTAAAATGGGGATATACGGAAAAATATAATAATATGTAAATAAATAAATATTCTGGGACATTATTCCTCACACACGGCCATCTGACCCCAAACTAAGCAGAACATATACTACTTTTCTTTTGTAAATACATACATATATAGATAATTACACCCAGACACAGGACAAACAGACATGTTCATGCACACAAATGTTTGTCCTGAGTGGGAATCGAACCCACGACCTGCGGCGTGATAGATAGGGTATCTTACCAACCACGCCAACCGGCCCGTCAAAAAAGTAACAATGTATGTTACATAGTTATTTTTAACAAATTTCAGAAATCCGACGTCATCCCAAGTATACCGAAACCCAAGTCATCAGTGAGTCCGAAGCTCGGGCGCAGCACACCGACCAGCCAGCAAGAGGCCAAACAAACCGATGCGTCCGCCGACCTCCTAGGCTTAGACACATCTAAACCTGATCTCAAGTTACAATCTGCCAACGACGACATATTTTCAAGCTTCTTCTCAGCACCTCAAGAGAAACCTGAAGCTGTCAAACCTGATGAACCAAAGTCAGATCTAAGGGCTGAAGAAGAAAACTTCTTTAAACAAGCCGCCCCATCACAAAAGGAAAAATCCAAGTTAACTAAAGACAGTATATTAGCTTTATACAGTCAAACACCATCAACTAATTTAGTAAACCAATTCAATCCGGTACAACCAGCTCAAACCGGTCCATTCCAGTTTGGTTACCAAGCACCGGGATACAGCAATATGCAACAAAACGGCATGCAACAAAACAACATGCAACAAAACAACATGCAACAGAACAGCATGCAACAGTTCCAACAGTTTCAGCCGATGGGTAATCAGTTTCAGCAACCGTTTGGCGCGCCGTTGCAGCAACCACTGCCACAACAGTTTCCACAGAATAATCAGTTCTTCAATCAGCCAGTGCAGTCTCAGCAGTTAAATCAACAGTTTGGCGGACTGAGTTTAGGTCAGAGTTTCCCCAATGCGTTCGCACAACCAAACACAAATGTAGCTAGCAACTCAACATGGCAGTAAGAATTGAGTGTCTTGGATTTTTGTTTAACTTATATGGATGTTTTGAGAGTGAGTTTGTCTTATCATATTCAAAATAATATATTGAAGTCCTCCATTTTGGTATTATGCTCAACATGGAAATCAAACCTATGTCCTTTCGGTCAGCAGTACTTAAACCACTTGATATAAAGCCCACTTTATTATTTTTTAAAGACAAATTTCACTCCAAAAAACAAGAAATTGAAAATGATTTCATTATGTTGAATGCATGTAGTAAAACAGTGAATAAACTGTTGAATAGATTGTTCTATGTTCCTATATGAACAAATATCTAAATGTTCTGATTTAATTACCTACATATTGTAAATCTCCTTTATAGTAAGAGTACTTGCAAACTAGCTTGATCAATATAATTTTGAAATCAACAAACTTTAAAATTGTAGGTAAAGTACATACATACCATACCGTTGGTCATTGATAATTATTTTACATTAAACATTCTTAGGAGAGAAAGAGAGAGAGAGTTGATTATTTTATCCTCTCATTTTACATTCGATCGAACTAGTCCGTAAGTAACTTAATATAAACAAGTTGAAATAATTATGTTGTGATACAAATCCTCATATTCCTTTGATTTCAATAAGGTTTAGTGATATAACTTATTTAAAACTAACTGAAGTATGTAAACATGATTCGAAACCGCCTCCCTCCTTAAATTGTCCGTGCAATGCTATTGGTTTATTTTTTTATATAATTATTTTTCTATTATATATATTTAACTAGATGTTTTTAATGTGTCTGATATAAAGGAATTCTAACACAATTTTAAAATTTTATTGTGCACATAATTTTGTTAGTGTGACTAAAAATACTGTTTTTGTGCTAATGTTAAGTAATGAATTTATTTAGAATTTTCTGGAAAAAAAAAGTATAAGGTCTTACTAAAATAAGTATGATACTTTTTAGGGATGTTAGGTCACAATAGTCATCTGTATTTATAAAAGAACAAGTCCTGACTGACTGATTGATTGACTGAGAGTGGAACGCAGAGTATAGTAGAAAAATAAAAACTCCTTTGAATTCAAAGGAGTTGCAAAAGGTATTCGCGTGTGCCGTAGGCGCAACTAGTACCTATTGGCTAGCAATGTTTTTATTTTTATTTTTTTAATTTAATAATTTTAGCACTGATTATTTTAGTTTGTTTTAAATTAATACATAGTTCTGATGTTAAGTTCAATTTCGCAATTTTAGGCCAATTAAATTGTTTTATTATATTTTTGTGGTATGTATGACCTATTCGTTCATCCCAAGCATCTTACTTTAGTAGGACCTTAATCAAAGAGAAGTCTTGTTTCGTCTTGCGATTCTATGATTGGTGCGAATGATTTGTGATTATAAAATTGTATTATTATCATTTTTTATTTACACAAAAATATAATATGTCAAGAAAATTCACGTTTCAATAATAAATTTTCATCTTACGCAAACGTAAGTGACTTGAAAGAAAATATACTTTATTTCGGTGAAAATAAGACATGAAAGAGTTAAGCCGCTTTTTCAGGAGCCACCGAGTATTCGTTTTTATATCACTTTATCTACATTCCGTGCCGTTTATGTGGTTGGAATTAAAAATAACATGTTTTAAATCTCTTTTCTCTTGTAAAGGTCACTAATATATTATAGAGATCCATTTATCTTCTCACGCGTCAATAAATTAATCATTAATTCAAGTATTAAAACGTAAATTTGTTATTTTTCAAATTGAATAAGTTATATTATTTTTTAATTTAAATAATAAATTGGCTTTTTGATAATGCACTTTTTTTGGTCTTGAAAGACTGATTTTTCAAAAATAGTTCTTTTGAAACAGGGTCATATCGTATTTTGTAACCATCGGTAATAATAAAATTGTTTGTCAATTTATTTAGCAAAATAGTGTTAGGCTTCTACTATAACATAATCTCAAACGTTGACTGTGTATTGGCAGTTTAAGGTGTAAGCACTAGGCTATTATTTTATACATACCTAGAAATGTGCTGAAAATATGTAGAATTTTGTCATAGTTTAAACTGAGATGGTTATAATGCGACTGATGAATGTAGCAAAGGTTTTTGAATAAATAATTCTGTTTGTCATACATTATAAATCCACGTTTGATGTAATTAGTTTGATACTTATAAAATGTGATCGAATTAAGTGAAGTTAACATTGTAATATACATAGTTGTAAAGGTAGTGGGGTAACTGCGTAAGTCATATTGGCTTTATGTAGTCCCCGTTTGAGCCTGTATTTCGTTTACACAAATAAACATAATGCCAATAGAAATAAAAATATTTTTATTTCCCCTTACAAACTTTTCCTAGCCCAAGATTACGGATTACCTACCCTACCCTACCTACTTGCCGACAACCATAGAACTCCAGAAGGTCCACCTCTATCGCAGGAGAAATAAGATCGATTTTCATTAATTCCACGGGGCTTCGTTGGTAGCGCGAACTCTAGTAGGTAGTATGATAAAGTACTATAGATAGGATAGCCACCTTAGCTATAGTCAGTATAATATAGTCAGTGTACTAATCGCTTGACCACAGTTTGAAGATGGTTTGAAGGTATCGTCTATGGCTTGAGTTTGTCGGCAATTAGGTACTCGGTATTAAAATCCGTGATCTTGGATCTAACAGGTTCGCCGCACGATGTTATAATAAGTGTATCTTAAAATGATGACGCGGGGTAGTGTCTGGAAGCCCTTATACCATACCCTTTTGGGTGATTATAAATTTTATTTCTCTCTTTACCTACTCAGAGCAAAGACCATCTTTATAAAGATGGTTTTTGCTCAGAGGAAATACAAATGGAAAATATGTGGGTGCGGGTGATTGCCGTGTTACTTTTTAGGTTGCTGACACAAATATAATAAAATCGAAGTTATACGTATCATTATAATCTAGCTAGCTAGACTAAAAAAATAATAATAATAAGGTTTCTAAACGAAACGATCATGTCCTACCTATCTATACTATGCCTAGAACGGAACGTTTGCTTGCAGAGCAATGCACATATTATAAAGTAATATGAGCATAATTTGATGTTGTAATTATGATTTATTTTAATTTTATTGTTCCTATCTATTTACTACATAGGTACTATCAAACTGATTTCGGTGTGTTGCAAATCGTTCTATTAATTTTATTAAGTTTGTAACATTACCTTATCTGCGTAAGCAGAAACGTCTATTATTATTTGAGAAGTAATCACTAATATAGTTTGTAATTTACACCGTTTTTCTTAAAGTTCTAACTAATTGGAACTGTGAATCTTCTAGATATCTATGAAAATGGATTCAGGGTAAGTCTGAATTCATAGAATATGCAAATTTCTTGAATAATTTACTTTATTTAATGTCTTTACCGATTCTAACGTTTTATTTTGGCGCGCGCAGCCATGTTGACGCGAAACAGCTGTTGTGTGTGGGCACGTCTTGCGTGCATTCCGTTGTTTTTTTATATTTTTTAAATGAGAAAAAATGTGTACCTATTTATTTCGTTGTTTTAAAAAATGATAACTTAGTGAGAATATAGTGATAAATAAATAATATGGATTATGTGTGTTTTGATATTCGTCATGTATTTTCAATAAATTCGTGACAATGGCTTGTGTATTACAAAGATACGAGGACGGGAATATTCCCACGGACGAAATGGAATTTCAAGCGAAGTGGAATAGGTTCTCGGATTGGTTACATTGTATTTGTGTGGTAACATTTGATCTTGAACTAGGACAAGCGATGGAAAGCGTATATCCGCCTGGCGTGAAGCTGACTGACCAAGAGAAATGCAATATTTGCTACCTAGCTTTCCCTGACTCTAATTCAGGGTGTATGGGTGACACACAGTTCCATGTAAGACTGCGGTCGCGTACGTCACTGACTCAACAACAGATATTGTACAATGAGGACAGTGTCCCAACACTGCGTGCGGATCCTACGCACTATTGGGGCTTCGTCTACTTCCGTCAGGTAAAAGATCCTTCTCTACCTCGAGGATACTTCCAAAAGAGTATCATATTACTAACAAGACTTCCATTCATAAATCTATTCTACAAGGTTATACAGTTAATTGCACCAAAACACTTTGAAGAAGGAGAGAGCAGTTTGGAAGCTGCATGTCATGATATTAACAGATGGCCAATGCTAGATTCAGGGCAGAATGTACTTCTACCAGTGTTAGGTTCAGTATTTCAGTCATACATACCTAATCAACAAACGGGAAAAATTACAAGGTCAGATATTGCCAAACAAGTTCATTCACCGAATGTACCTCACATATTAGCATCATTACAAGATGTTAATGTATTTGATGCTATATCAAGCTTAATATCACACTTACATTTACTATGGGAGTTAGTATTGACAGCAGAACCTATTGTAGTCATGGCTAGTTCACCAACTGAGTGCTCAGCATTGGTTCAAGCATTAACATATTTGATCCAACCACTGCCTTACTCGGCCGAGTATAGACCATATTTCACAATACATGATAGTGAATTCAAAGAGTTCACTAGGAAGCAATACAACCCACCTTGTGTAATATTAGGTGTGACCAATCCATTCTTTACAAAAACATTGCAACATTGGCCGCACACAGTTAAACTTGGTGACTCAACTGCTATTAAAACCAAACTAAGAAAAGTTGGTAATCTTAAACTATTAGATACTGCTCCTGGTGTTTATACTCAATATAAGCCATTCCTGGAAAAAGATAAAACTATAATAAAAAAATTACATAATGGGATCAGAACAGACCGTCCATCTGAGGTACAGACAGCAATGGTCAAACGGCACTTGCTAGAATTGACTCAAAGCTTCATGATACCTTTAGAAAGATACATGGCTTCATTGATGCCTTTACAGAAGAATATATCACCATTTCGAGCACCTCCTGTACCAAATCCCTTTAATCCGGAAGATTTTTTTGCGACATTGCAACTATCTGGACCTCAACTTACTACGGGAATAAAAGGCGACTGGATAGGGCTGTACAGAAATTTCTTTAGAACTCCAAATTTCAGTGCCTGGTTCCACGAGAGGCATAGTAATTTGACGAGTAAGCTTCACGCTTTACAATTGGAGGCATTAGCAGAGAGTGATTTAAAGAAATGGTCAATAGGAAAGAAGGAGGTTGAAATAGTCGATATGGTTCTTAAATTAAGGGAGGTATTGAAGAGCAACCCTCCAGTGGCTGATAATACGCGGACACTGTTAGCTAGACGTTTGGACGATCTAAACTGTGTTTTGCCAGAAGATATGAAATCTATATTAAACGCGGCCACGTGACATAAGAACTGCTGCGCCTCAAAGTTGAGAGGATGCGGCGACGACTGCAAAATTCAGTTAAAATACTATAACTGTATTGCGTGTGCATAAAAATTCTGACCATCGCATGAAAATGCCATTGAAATCAAGTACTAATTACGAGTCAGGATCAAAGATCGAAAACACTCGCGCAAAGATGATTCGTTTTGGTAAATTAAATTCACCATAAATCATATTTTGGTGTATTGAGGACCTAAGAAAGTTCAAATTCTGTTCGTTTTTCGCTGCGAGCCTTTTCGATCTTGGGACATATAATAATTAGGTAGTGTAACCCAAAAAGAAATCTTGCTGCTTATGAATGTTCTGAAGAACTTATTTAACAGAAGTTAGAGCATGTGGTAGTGCTACAATTTTTATTGTCAGTAAAACAATCTTAACCCTTATTACATGAGATGGTTTAAAGCAAGTCTTTTAAAACCCAGGTTATAAGATAGCCTCGTCTCTTTTTGTTATATATGACTAGGTATAGAAAGTGACTAGTGTTTGGAAAACCTGGGTTTTAACTTTTATTAGACTTGCTTTAAACTAACTCACGTATTACGGTTTTGAAATTAAAAAGCCATTCAGTGCATAGGTACAACTTTTACCACATTTGCCTTGGGATTGATATATCTCGTTGCTGAAATAAGACATCGATATCATTCGGTTATCACTGAAGGTTATTATTTGTTACGTTGTTTGTAGATACGTAACCGCTTACCGCCCGAAATATACTGTATAGTTATCTTAAATACAACACAAATATTTCTATGGTCGTCGTTATTCAATATGACTCTGATTCTCATATTGATAATTTTTATCCCATTGTTATTACCTAACTCATGGCGCTACGTCAGCCCCCCGTGCTATTTTAAGTTATGTCATGTCGTAAAGAATAAACATCATTGCTTTCATGGCGTGGTTATACAATTTATTCTGCATTACATAACTCTAACGGAATTAGAGCATAGAAAAAACCAACAGTGGCCATTGTATGTGAATAATGTCCCAAGTATTTATTCTTTGAGTGCTGTTAGTTTGTCTCCAAGCATATTGCTTTGGATCTCCTAATTCAAAAAGGCTATATTATTGTGGTCTTTACAAAGTTTAATGACAAACAGACCTAAGGCAAATAAAAAAAATATAATGATTTTTCAGTGCTTCTGAATGTATAGAGGTACTTATTGACTTTTTTAAATTGTAGCATTCTCCAACACATTTTATGCGAACTCGATTTATTTATTTTCATTGCATGATTTAGCCATTTTCTGTATCAAAAATATTGTCCAATAGTTTAATTATATAAGTAACTCAATCACTTGTTTACTAAACGTTAAATTTTCCTGGTGGTTAGCGTCACACATTTGAAATATAGCTCCCTTTAAGTTTTAACAAACAGGAAAAATATGCCGTCAAGTAGTTATAGCTACTTACATAATACAAGATTATCTGTAAGTTGTCTGTTAAATGCTTAAGCAATTATTTCCAGGCCGGTAACTATGGTTCTGGTTTTTGAAGATATTTAGGTCGCACTGTCACACATAAGTATTTTTACTGTTCATTTTGAGGTACCATTGATTTCCAGAATTAATTTCTTCATACAAATACAGACGTTTAGTTCACAAACATACTTTTTAACATAATAATGTTCCCTTGTTTACACCAGCTTTGCACATAAAATGTGAAAACTTACGAACCGTAACTAATTTATTATATACAATATTACACTCATACATGCATAATGAAATATTTAATACTTTTTTAAACCTTGCCAGTTTTACATATTGTATAAACTTAACGAGTAATTGTTTTTGATAGATATGTGTAACATTGATATTATGAAATGTATGTCGATTGTAATAAGACTCGTGTAAATATAAGGTTTTAAAACCTACCTAGATTAAAATATAAGTTTAATTTACATCAAAATTGTACTCATTATCTTGATTGTTAAGGTCGGAAATAGATAAGTGTTTGGTCGGTATATAATTGGATTTAACATTAATGACAGCAGATTATGTTGGTACAGATTATGTTCAACATAAGTCTTCTTGAGGGTTTCTGAAAATTATTAAGCCTATTATCGGTTCACGAAATAAACTGATCCATAAAACTGCGCCACCCAGAATTCTCTAAACAAAATACATTCGAATATCCCATGACTGAATCGTCAATAGGGCAAGAATGTGTAGACTGTAAATAAACGTATACTGTACGCATATGTTTTTAAACTAATGATTAGAACTAATTTCCATGGCTAACACAGCTGCTAATTTATATTAAGTAGTTAGAGATAGCGCTACCTTACATCCTTCCATAAGTTTTGCTGCGAGCTTAGTTCGTAACATCTTGGTGACACTTGAGCGATTGAAGGTTTGCTTTGAATATTGCCGGTAACGAATTCTAGTTAAGTCAGGTTTAAATCTTTTATATCTAAGTTAAGTAATCTGGATGAGACTATTATTTTCCCAGCTAAGTCGAATTCTTCACCGAATTACCACCTAATAGGCGTAGATATGGACTCTACATCTACATTTTGTCCTTGTAGCCTTGTTGATAGAGTATGTACAAAGCCTTTAGAATTTCGGCTATTATGACTATGTCGTCGACAAATTTTTTGTGTGAATTGCCATTGATTTTTTTGAGCTTGGCAAAATAATTTTGCATTCTGCCACTTTTCTGCAGTTGGATTGGCTTCATATCGATCAGGTTCGATTCGAATTGACATAGCGGCTCAGTTGTACTAGCACTTAAATCCTGGGATGTACATAGCTAAACCCAATTTGGAGCCGCTGAGGATTGGCACCGTCCGCCTAGAATTTTAATCGCAAACCACCATATGAAAAATTTAAAGTTTTTTTAAAGTTTAATCGTCGTAACACATAACACATACCTACTAATTCATTTATGGGTACGGTTGCATCCAATATATCCATAGGGCCGTAAGTCAACTTAGAATAAATCCCAGTCTTTTAACGAATGAATTCTCCTACTAAATTACTTGTATAACATAATTTACAAATCGTAACTAATGTACTGAATTTGTAAATGACTATAATGTAGTTTAGTGACAAATAAACAACTGCCTATTACAATACATCATCTCCAGTAAAAGTGGCGCCTACTACGCATGGGCGTAGATAGGTTTTGATTGTGGATGGGACAAAAAATTTAAATCGAGGTGGCACCAAATTTTTTTTTGAAAATGATGTACTGACTACAAGAGGTATGTATGAGTCAGTCATAATGGGGCAAGTGCCCGACTCTGCCCCACTGTGTACGCCCATGCTACTAGGCAACAGATACTAGTTGTAAGATAATAGTTATTCGGTTTATTACAAAACATGTTACTAAGCAAATGGGCACTCCAAATTTTTTATGGAAATTTCTGGAAATTTTATGTCGTAAAAGTAGAGAGTAGGAAAGTGCCAACAGTGGATAAAATATAAACAGAATATGTTACAAACTTTATTTGGAGTAGCACCTCTTTCGCTGGAGTTAGGCCCTTTAATGAAACGCTGTATATACCTTAGAATCTCAATTGTCTATTTGTAAAATTCTTCATACGAAAATCCATCCATTGTATAATTAATCATTATTGTAATCATTGTATATCTCTGCTTCTATATTTTATTGACTACATGGCGGTTGTATTTGATCATAGATAAGTGTAATGACATTAGATAAACTTCTGTAATCGCTTCGGCGTATTATTGTTGAGATCCGAAGGATCCCGACGCTATCATAGCCCGTAAAATATTGCTGTGAAAATATTTGTACAATTTATTGTAGTAAAGAGTTTACGATAACTGTAATTCCTATTGATAGCGTATGTGAACATAATTATGCATTAAGTCGAACGTATAATACTTCGTACCCTGAGTATAAAGAATTGACGTAAATATACTATCGCGTTTTCACTTACTAAAATTTTGTATGGAAGAAATTAGTTCCATAAGTATTCCGCGAGAGGCGCTGTGTCAATTCCTATAGAAAAATATCGTAAACGCAAACGGGATAGTCCCCCTTATTCAGACTCATTCGGTTGCCATTACGATCGGAAAGGACGATTTTATTTCGTTAAATTTAGGCTGATGCTGTGTTAGTCGCAAAATTCATTTACCGCGATCGTGTACCGATCGACAGCCTCATTTCAGATGGAAGTCTGAAATGAGAAAATAGGAGATCCTTTTCAGTAGACTAATCAATCTGTTCGTCTTCCGAATCGAGACCGCAACCGAGCAGTTCTGAATAAGGGGGAGTAAGCGTTTATTTACGTCGATTCTTTACACTCAGAGTACTGAACTTACAGCAGTGACAATATTGACTTACAAGTTATGAAACAGTGGATTCAGTATTGGTTAATTTGTGATTTGTTTCATTATGAAAGATCATATAAAATATTTATGCCATAATTATATATAAGTCAAAGAAAGGACCTGTTAAGCTAAGCTGCCTATCTTGTAGGTGGACGCCTACATCTTATATCCTTTAATTTAGAATCTTAATACCTACTCCATAAATTCATTTTTTTTTGTCTGTAAATTGGTGCCAAAACTAACTAACGGTATTAATTGTGCAACTATCGCATGATACATAATATTGGGAATGTAATTAAATATTATCTATTTTATAATATTTAATGTGACAGTGTGATGTAAGGTGTTAGACTTAAGCGTTATCCATAAAAAAGGATGTTGCTCAATATAGTTTTCGTTTCTTTAACTCCACTGCAACAATAAAATATCCCATCAAAATGATGTAGGTATTATGTAAAGAGAAATACAGAATATTGTACAAAATAATACTGTATGCACTTTGTAATCGCCATTATAATAATTGTGTTACAAATTATGTTAGTTTCAATGGTGAAATTCGAAAGACCTAGATCTATTTGAAGATATTTGTCACATCACATCATTATACTACCAATATAAAATGTATGAAGTATGGAAATGAAATAAATATTTAAATTTTTCAAATAACTTTTATTAACGCTTATGCATATTCTTGCTTCTCCTGAAACGACACGGGGTAGAACAACGATCGTGTGACAGGCAGCATCTACACATAATCCTAGCAGGCGCGGCGGACATGGCCCGAATAAGTCCGTTCGCGCTTGACAGATCCTTTGGCGGCATAACGTAAAACAACTAAAAATAACAGTCTATTATTTACATATCCTAATGTAGGCGGTAATCGAATCACAATCTGTTATATCTGGCTTTGCTCCATATATTGTCGTTGTCTGTAATGAGGGTGTATACTCCGGCTAGGGTGAGGCCTACGGCGGCACCGAGGCCCATGGTGCGGAGGCCGGCGGTGCTTTTGTAGATGATACCAGTGGTAGCGGCTGCAATGAATGTGTTGGCGGTGTCTTCCTTATCACGTACCCAGGTGACGCCGAGAGCGATGCATGAGTAGAAAGATGCTATGATGCCCAGAGTGCACCCAGTTGTTGTGCCTGAAAATAGACATAGACAACATGAGAGCAGGACTAAGAGTAGTATTATGTTGCCAAATATTTTTGTTTTGTGCTTTTACTACCTGTTCCCCGCGGGCCGCGATTTCACATGCGTTCCCGGTATTAAAAAAAAACATGTTAAGTTATTCTGCTAATTGGCGGATACACATCCAACAAATCAATGGTCATAAAAATGGGTTCAGCATTCTTGAATTACAAATGGTTTAACTAACAAGACTTTGTTTTATGTATTAAGTACAAAGAAGATAGATTAAAACTAAATTAGATTTGACGAGTTATTATTTTTGGGGTAAATTGGAAAATTAACGTGAGAAGGTTGTGCAATTCTCCCTGTTACTTGACATAGAAGGAATAACTTCGGAATAATAGGTATTCCTAGTTAATATCATGCAGATTTTTAAGTAGAAACCTTAAGTTGTATAAAATTATACTGACCATGTTTCATTATGTAGTTGACAACTTGGGTTCTTCGCACTTTTCCAGTTTGGCCGGCCAGTGTTGTGGCTCTAAGTCCTTTGTATAATCCTGTCATGCCTCCTAAGCCTGGAAATTATATAAAATCTTATGAATACTTTTACTGAAAGCTATATAAGTGTCATTGCATTAAAAATCTTCAGTGGTAGGGTACTTTATAGTACCCGCCTGGCTGGCTACCACCCTCAAGTTGAAACTCTGTTGCCAAACACCTAATGGTATGTTCTGGCAGCCGCTCTTGAGACCCAGTTCTTTCTGAACTTTGTGTACCACCTTCAGCCACATCATCACTTAACATAGTGAGATTGTGGTCAAACACAAACCTATGCAAAGTAAAATAAAACACTTGTAATGGTTTCTATAGTACAAACTATTTAGTTTGTGATCAGGATACCTATTTATTTAGTCACTAGCTGTTCCCCGCAGTTTCACCTGCATTCTCAAAATATAAATTCCTTAGCCCTCAGCCCTCATCTCTCATTCTATGAATTTGTATTTCAGTATTACGAGGGTAACTATTTTATTTTGTTATATAGCTATTCCCGGGATAAAAAAAGTAGCCTATGACCTTCCTCAAGAATTGGGCTATCAAATGCAAAAATATTTTTTCAAATCCAACTGGTAATTGCAGAGATTAGCGCCTTTAACAAACAAACAAAAATCTCTATTCATTTATTACATTAGTATAGATAGTAAATGGATTTTCATAATAGTTTAACTGACAGTAGAACCAGATTGATCAGAAACAATTTCATCTTTTTGAAAAAACAAGGGAAACATGCTTGGAGTTGTTGTGATAAAACTAATTAGTAATATTTTATGAAAATGATGCCTGGCAAGTCAATTAAACTTATAAAAATGTTTACTTGAAATATTTTTATTAGAACTTGTTGCTTGGATCACTATGGCAAGACATGACATTTCCAAATTACATTAATTTAAAGTGGGAGATTGACTTCTCAAGGAAAATGGTACTATTAGCACTTGGATGTGGCATTAAAGAACTATAATTTTTTTTGAAAAAAAAAACATTCCTAGGATTGGTCTGGTTCTACTATTGTCAACTAAACTAATTATCCCTTGGCTCGTGAATGGGATGTGCTACCTGATTTAAATTAATATATATATATTGAACAATTAAAAGGAAATAGCCCATAACCACAAGTTAATGTGATTATGTCTGTGTACTAATAAAGTATCCCCTTCTTTTTGATTTTGTCATCTGCATATTGATTACTTATAATCTAGCCTATTCTGTACCTACAGGTACTTTGTTCACTCTAGTATATTTTAGCTTCTTGTAGAGCAAACTGGCTCTTGTGAGAATTTGTACTTATAACAATGTTATATAAAGATTCCTTGGTTGAGGTTATTATTTCATCATGAGGAAAATTTTACCTGATCCTGTCATAAAAGACATTCCAATGATGGGTAGAGCTACATTCGATCGTTTGGCGGTAGATGCCATGTGGCTATCGTCAGGATATAAGAATTCTGGTTGCATTTTCGGTATATATGAGGGATCGAAGTTCAGGTAAGGCGAAAGACCAGCGGATGCATGGTTATTCTTCTCCTCACTTTTGTTTATAGGCAGTATATCACCAAATAGAGACATTTTCGTTTTTATACACTAAATAAACTAAATCTAAAGACTAAAAACGTGATTTTTTATAATCACGACTTAAATTTGCAAAGTTGAAATCGAATTCTGGCGAAAAGTCAATGTCAAAATTTGACAGAACAGTGACAGTCAATCGAATTGCAACCAAAGACAATAATTTGAAATTTGAGTTGCCAATTTAGGAGCATAATTTGCTCAATTTAAATAAATAACATATACATCGGAGTTTAGTGCAGTGAAAAGTAAGCTCTGTTATAATGTATCTTTTGTTTACAGAGAATTCAGAACTTCAGAACAAGTTCGAAAAATAATTAAAACAGCTAAACTTCATGAATCTGAACTAACAGAAACTACACAAATTTTACGTTTTCCGGATCCTAGCAACCAAAATGATAATTTGAGACTTATGTTACTTGACAATGTTCTTTTGAAAGAAATTGAAAATAGAAATGAACTATTATTTAAAGGTGAGATACTCCTATAGTTCCTGTTTAAACTCATTATTTACACGTTGTCTAATAAGGTGGTATTACTTTAAAATAGGTGATCCAGATGAAAGTGTGGTCTTATGTACAAGGAATAAAACTTATGATGTCAAGGAAGCTGAAACATCCAACAGTCTTCTATTAGTCCCTGACTTATTATTTGCTGCGGCAACAGGTGTTGATGAAACTTTAAAAAATAATTCAATGGAAGGCGACTCTGATTCTTCATTTGATAAATCAAATACAAGCCTAAATAAATCGACTGAATCAGATGAGGATGCAAAATTACCTAGGAAAATTGAACATAAGGATATAATAAATACTTTCTTTACTTACTATGAATTAAAGCCATGTAAACCACGCTTGAATAAATTGCAAAAACTTTTAGAACCAACAAAATATCAAGGATTGGAGTTAGAGTACGCAGTAGATAAAACGAAATTATTAAACTATGATGCAATATTTGATCAAATACAAGCTTCTCGCGCAGAACTAAACGAAGAATTAGTAAAGATACAAGCGATACACATAGATGGTTATTATCGATTACTCGACTTTGATTTTGAGTTTAGAGTTTTGTCGTACATGCTGGATCTAATTGAAGAGAATTCATGGCCATTGAATATGATATCCAAAGAATCAACAATCGATAGCTTAAAAGAATTAGTTCCATTATCAATTTTGGAAGCTATGTTTAATTTTTATACTTCCGAGTCAGTTGTAGAAAACGAAATCCTGTATTATCAGTATAAAGAAGATAAAGTATGCAAATTCCTCGCTAGAGTTTTATTGAAAAGCGCGGGAAAATTTAATTTGTCTGAATTCCTTCAAGCTTGGAGAGATTCTGTACCAGAAGGTATGACTACTGATGTAAGTAACTTTATTATTTACTAGCTTCCGCTCCCAGGATCCGCCCGCGTTCCCGAGATAAAAAGTAGCGTACGTCACTCTTAGACCCATAAACTATCACTATGCAAAAAATTACGTCGATGCTGCGTGAAAGTAGGACAACCCAGGACAAACCAACAAACACTCTTTCGCATTTTTATAATAAAGGAATGTTTCCTTTTTCAGGAATCTTTGCTATCAGGTATAGCCTTGGTAGATAAATCGAGCATTCCTCAAGTCGTGTGGGGGTTCACTGAGAATGATCTGCCTGAAGATATAAATGAACGCTTTAAGATACTCTTCCAAACTAAAGCAAAGTGGACTGTTGATCAAATATCGCCATACATAGAGTAAGTGTTAAATCTCTAGAGTAATTTTAATGGGAATCATTGAACAAATATTACAATAGTTATGAATTTTTCGTTTTGGTTTCAGATGCTATGCGACAGAAAAGCTAAACGTAAATGCGCTACTGACGAAATACGCACGAGCTTCAACTCAAGATGGTGTTAGAGTATTTTCAGCAAAACATATGAAGTAATGTTTCTATCACATATTTTAACACAAGTTCGTATACATATAAGTAAGTGATACTTTTTTTTAATAATCTGATTGGCTGTTTATGAAAAAAGAACATGATTATTGTAGTATTAAACGGTATATAGATATGGATTATATCCAATAAAACTTTATTTTATATTAAAATAATGATTTATTATCTCTATAACCTATAAGTACCATTAAAGTTTCATAATATTAATATCATACATAAAACAAGTATATTATTTAAACACTTAACTAACACAGCCATCGTATTTCTCGTCCAAATACATCGATAGTATCCATTTTTATTATCGAATCTTTAATTAATGCCTTTATATAATGCTGCCAGCAGCCGTTTACTGTGGGTTTACATTTTTCATTTCAAAGACATTCATCTCATTATTTATTACCTAGTTCAAATTTTACATACGATTAGCATTTCACTTATCCAATTGAATATTAAATACTAGGAATGTTACTTTATTGAATCAACCGGGACAAAATAGCTTAAATCGTAGATTACACTTTGAATCTTTTATTTTCTTGCATATCCTAATCTGAACAACTTCTGGAAATGCTGTTTATTTAATTTTAATATCTACAGTTAAAATCTTTGGTTTGATAATATTAGTTAGACTGAATGTTCTTTCTTAGTTTGTCAAGTTCCTCCCACATCTCTATTGGTAAATCCTCGCCGACTTCTGATTTGAAGCGGCGGAGCACCCATTCAAGAACGCGAGAATTCTCACCGAAACCGGGCCAGAGGAATTTACCCTAGAATTGAAAACAAATATAATATTTTCAGAACTACTCTTGAACCGAGAAGGATTCCTGGTGTCTATTGTTTTCTATGTCAAATTTACCTGTTCATTTTTACGGAACCAGTTGACATGGAAGATTTTGGGCATCTTGCGTCCAGCCTGGGGCATCGATAGCCAATGCTTGAGGTACTCGCCAAAGTTATATCCGAAGAATGGACGCATCGCAAACGGATCGTGCATCACTACTTTACCCTAAACAAAACACAATATTTATTTATAAAGTATAAATAAAACTTTTCAAATCAATATGTTTCCGAACACATTATCATAGTATATATACGTATCACATCTTAACCCTCTCAAAAACAAATAAAAAGCATTTACACTATGTTCAGCGGCAGCAGTAGCCTCAGAACGCATAGTTGCTCCCATGAATACTCCATGTTGCCAATCTCTGGATTCTACCACTAAAGGTACACCTGATGGTCGTCGGCCTCCAAGCAATATAGCAGATATTGGAACTCCTTCGGAACTCTCCCAGTCGCCATCTATTATTGGGCATTGACCAGCTGGAGTACAGAATCTGTAATTATAAATACAAGTAGGATGCATGAACTTACAGTAGATGTCCAGAAATAATTGTTTTATTTCTGTTTCGTTAATTACTATACTTACTATACTTCCCATATCTTAGGGTAATAAATGCAGATGGCAATACTAAAAACAATAAAAACAAAGATGTTTTTTTTAAAGAAATATGAAGGCTTATATCGTTCATTTATTCTGTCTCACCTAGAGTTAGGATGTGCGGCCGGTGTTTTCTTGCTAGCGTCCCAGGGTTGTCCTTTCCAATCAGTTAGATTTTCGGGAGTTGGTCCCATACCTTCCCACCACACACCGCCATCTTTGGTTTCTGCTACGTTTGTGAACACTGTGTTATTGAATATTGTCGCCATAGCGATGGGATTTGTTCCCTCTGATGTACCTGTTGAATGAATGATAAACTAATAATTAATTTAAAGTTCTGAAATTAAATCTACATCGATATAGCCTAACCATACCTGCCCATTTCAAATAGTAGACAATAAATCGACACACGGGTTAAGAAAACGACAAAATTTTTTTAGCTTGTCATTTAGTTAACATACCTGGAGCGACTCCAAAGAACCCATTCTCGGGGTTAATAGCCCGTAGCACACCATTCTTATCGAACTTCATCCATGCGATGTCATCACCGACGCACTCCACCTTGTACCCCGGCAAGGTGGGGGTCATCATAGCGAGGTTTGTCTTCCCGCAGGCAGAGGGGAAGGCTGCCGCGATGTAGCGCTTGCGACCATGAGGATCGGTTATGCCTACGATCTGAAAATATAAAAATTCTTAGGTGAAAATGTTATACATGTTGTATAGTAGCAACATTTATGAGCTGAGTGAAGAGGAGGAGCTTATAACAATAAATAATCAGATTTAATAACAAATCGCTATGATTGGAAATGCAAAAATGGAGTGGAAACTAGCTTTATGCGCGAAGGATTTCTCTGAAGATTGGACAACCCAAGGCAATTAACTCACCAACATGTGCTCAGCGAGCCACCCCTCGCGACGAGCAATGACGGACCCCAGACGTAGAGCGAAACATTTCTTGCCAAGCAGACTGTTTCCGCCGTAACCGCTACCTGTTGGGTAAAAAATAAGTTGAACACATGAAATTTTGTCAGTCTAGTCTATCTTCTTATTAAGGTCAGAATGTTTAACATTGAGACTAGATCCTTAATAACAGCATCATAAAGAGAAGGGTTAAATCATAAATCATAATGCAAAAATGAGTTTGTTACCTCTTGAAGCTTCAAAGGCACAACCAATAGTGATGAAATTGGGCATGTAGGTATTTACCTTATGCATGGAGAGAAACAAACTACTTTTTATTCCGTAAAACCGCGATATTAGCTGACAATAATTCGTAAAGCCTTCTAGACGACGAATGAATCTCAAATACATTCCTTGTTCATTAATCATTTTGGACGTTTAAAATAAACAAGCACCAATCAACTAACCATAGCTCACAATCTCATTGTCGGCTGGTTTATGCAGGATGATAGTGCGAGGCGGGTCACACGGCCAACCCTTGGTACCTCCACTGGTGCCCACTGAGTGCAGGCATCTTACGAACTGCTCGTCTTGACGGAGGGCTTCTAGTACATTTGCTCCTGTAAGGTGCACAAAAATTAGGAAATAGGTAGAAATTGTAACCCGAAAACCAAGAACACAAAGTAATTTCCAAGTAGTAAATACAAAATAGAAATGCTCACCCATCCTAGTCATGACGCGCATAGAATACACAACATACGGAGAGTCAGTCACTTCCACACCGATCTTGGACAAAGGAGAATCAACCGGCCCCATTGAAAATGGCACCACATACATCGTTCGACCTGTGATAAAAAAACACCCTATTATAATATGTTAAGGATTTTTATTGAACTTGGAATTTCTATATTGAATTTATGCCGATTTCACTTCTTCAATCAATTATTTTCATCAATTATTCGTTTTAACAATAAACTGCACGCCCTTGTCCTCGTACTCGCTTAAAATCAATTAAAACCTGTCTTGTTTATTATAATGCTTCTGGCTAATTAGCTGGTTTATCAGCTAACAGATGCTAAATATAACCGCAAATTAAGGAATACTCAAAGAGTTTTTAAAAAAGCATTAGGGACTGTGACTGTGGACAAAATCATTAGAAATTCTTGCTATCTCACCTCGCATACATCCAGGGAATCTATCAGCCACAGCTTTCTCATAGTCAGACGGAGCGATGTAGTTGCCGAGGGCAGATTTCTGGCCAGTCCTAGCTGCTGGCACCACGTCTCTCTCGTGGTCAGTACAGATGAACGTGCGGGACTCAACCCTTGCCACATCAGCTGGGTCGGTGCGGGCTAGCCAGCTGGAAATATTCTTATATTAGCTAAGTCGGACTTAGGATGTGATGTCAGACAACAAAAACCAATGATTAGCTCCGAAAATTAGACAGATTCTCATTGTCTTCTTATTTCATTTTGATCTGATAAATTAGTGGATTTAGTATACTGATCTATAAATATCCACTACTGAACATGAATATTTATCATACCTAGATTGAAATTGTTACTTCATAGTTTATAAATATATCACAATTAATATTCGGGGCAACAAATACATTTCGGGAAGTCAATCACATGCACACTATACAACTTGGGATCTTACGTTGCTCCGTTAGGCATCCTAAAAGAAATTAATGACTATCAGCTGTAAACTTACCAGTTATCATATTTGGGCAGTCGTCGCAAAGTACCTTGCTGCTGCATGAGGTGCAGCAGAGCAGTTGCTTCAGCATCAGATCCATCGCAAACATGTACGTGGTCAGGCTGGCAAAGAGCTGCACTGCGCTCTACGAACGCACGAACCTGTGGGATTTTCATTTTCTAAATACATTTCAATAGCACATGTATAAGCTGTATTCCAGAACCTTGTTTAGAAACAGTATCATTATTATCATATACAGCCCGTATTCTAGTCACTGTTGGGTATTTATTTATCAATTTAAAGCCTTCTGCAATTCGTGTCAGGATCGCAGTCTTTTCTGAGATTCCCTCAAACATTTAACCTCAAGACAAAGATGATGGTAGCATATTGATATGCAGACAAATATTTATATTCCAAATGCTGGGTGTCATTTGGAAGATATTGAGTGGAGGAAGGTGCTATGTTAAACGTACCTTGGGTGTTAATGCAGCAAGCTGGGGTATCGGCTTAGCAACTCCTCGAAGAGCTGTTTGATGAGCAGCGCGGCTGCATCCCAGGGCCACTTGTGCACATCTATCGACAAACAAACAAAATATAAATAAAATTACAACGTTTCTCATTTGAATTAGAAATCGTAGACACGAGTGTAAGTAACAATCCATAAATATAAATAACAAAAAATGCTTATTAAGTATTGAAAATTAAAATAAGTATTGACTCTGGGCCATATGTTCAAACAATACATTTATGTCGCTTTATATTGTATGCTATCTATGTAAAGAATTTGGAGCCCATAAAAAAAATTACAGCTACTTTTTGTCTGCACTAATCGATCATCGCCTAACTCCTAATGCAGTACCTATGTAGGCGGAATGATATTAACATAAAAAAAAACTATCTTCAACATTTTT
This sequence comes from Tetheella fluctuosa, assembly GCA_951216915.1. NCBI lineage: Eukaryota > Metazoa > Arthropoda > Insecta > Lepidoptera > Drepanidae > Tetheella > Tetheella fluctuosa. Next base: position 5,023,055 of record OX578236.1, read on the forward strand.
AGAGAACTATATTTGGCACAAAGTTACGTTATATGCCTATTGTAATACTATTAATTTAATTTCTGTTATATAAATGTTTACAATCTAAACCTTACAGTTTGCTTATTTGTTTGTATTTTGATACACTTTAAACTTTTGGTGCGGTGGTGCTTGATATTGTCTATTTTACAATGTTTGTTTGAAAATAAATTGACATTTAGAAATCAGCATATGAATATTTATATATTTAAACAAGATTTTAAATTAAAAAATATAGAAGGTTGACCTTCGTATAAGGAGGAAAACGTTAATGAATAGAAATTTTAACCACGAAAAGGAAAAAACCTTGAAATTTGTTTTCCTACTCCTGAAACTAATAATTCATGTTTGTGCCCTAGGGGCACTTATGAACGTCGAGGCTACCGAAGTTACCACCGTTTACGGTTTCTACCGTTTTACGATAAACACCGTTGTCAAATTGTAGATAATTTGAATTGTAACTTCAAAGTAATTGGTCACTCACAATTTATGTTTATAGTACAAATCAGGATGTAGCGTTATCTAAAAAATAATGGCCACGATAATTGGAAACGCAATTTGAACTTTAAACTGCAGTAAAACGGTTTAATTTTATCATTTGCGAGCAAGGTTAATCATTGGGTTTATCTTCGATCGTCTAGTTATCTTTATCTATTTATCTTGCGACATCAGATAATATTTAAGTATTAGGAATATCTGAATCCTGTTATTTTCAGGTATAGTGATTTATATGTAGATATCTACCTACGTCACTGATTGGGGTTTAGGTTCTATTCTTACTTAGGGCGTATGTTAATTTTAACTACAGTTAGGCAAATGGCTAACAAATAGTTAGTTAAACTACTAATCAAATAATCCGCCCTTAGGACTATACATTTTTGACATCCTTTTTACCAATAGGTAAAATAAATAGGATAAAAATATATTAAATCCTTCAAATTAATATACATAATTTTATTCTAGTAATCTATGTACATATTAGGTTTCCTAATTTCTTTAAAACTATTTACAAAGGGCCTATATATTCCACATAATACCCCAGAAGTAAGTATATAAATAGTTTTGTATAAATATGTCACTTGCTTGCATCAGAAAATTTCTGTGCATCTACAACGAGTATGACTACGTGTTGCAGGTCATGCAGGTGTACTGACATCACAGCTACTTCACAACACTACTCACGTACGTCCTCATGGACACCTACAGAACTGTCTTAAGGTGGATAGTCCTCATTTTGAATATTTATATCGGATAATTCTTCCGTTTTCATTTATTACATTAATTTAAGCTCCATGGACGTCACTATGTGATTCGCGTGTGGAGTATGACAATAGATTATTGTAATAATTATTATGAGTGTATTTAAATTTTGGTTCATATTTGTTCCTTATCAATAAATCACGGACATTTGTAAATAAGGAGCCAATGTATCTATACTAATATTATAAAGCTGAAGAGTTTGTTTGTTTGAACGCGCTAATCTCAGGAACTACTGGTTCGAATTGAAAAATTCTTTTAGAGTCCATTTATTGAGAAAGGCTATAGGCTCCTTTTTATCCCAGGAAAACATAAGATCCCTCGGAAACGCGGGTGAAACCGCAAGGCGGAAGCTAGTAGTTAATAATTATTAATTGATTAGGTATAATCAATTGCTATACGCCTCAGGCGTAAATTACAATTTTACGTCCCACAGGCGCTTGTAAAGACGTAATAAAATTACAACTCAATAAATATTCATTAAAAATTCAAAATAGAAGCAAAAACCTACTAAGTAACTAATATCTTGGACTATCAACTCTAATTTTACAGCTATAGAGATGACGGTCACATTTTCAAACGTAAACAGTTTAATATTATTAAAACGAATAAAATATCTCTCATTGTAGAAGTTGTTCTGCATGTCGAACACTGCTTTAGGTATTAAGAAAATATTAAGACACCTAGAAATGTTTATCCCGTTTTACGTGTTCCCCGCGGTTTCACCCGCGTTCCCGGTATAATTTTTTTTCCGTCAAACATTTTCTTGCATTGTCCAGACAATAACGAGCACAAAACAAATATATCCAATTTGGTATTATATTTCGGGGATTCATTTTTATTTATATAGATTTAGATTTTGTTAATGTCAGGTCAGAAGGCTGTCAAACAGGCAAATGGTCCACCTGATGGTAAGTGTCCTATATGTATTATAGCTTAAGCTCTTTATATAGGACTTACCCACTGAGCTATCAAACGTTTCAAAATCAGGGGAAGGTGGGCTTGACTGACATACAAGCTGGCAAGAGACAAACGGCTCTCTGGCAAATTATATGCGGTTTATCGTCCAATTAAATAGTTTCAGTTTTTCAACTTAGTGATGGAGTTTAGAACTCGAAATCATTTAAAAAATAATGGAATTGGTTTCATTTAATTTAATATTTTATCTACATTTTTTATCAATAAAATTATTACCGGTTGGGCAGCGACTTAAAATAAAAAGAGTGAAATTTATATTTATTTAATTTATGATTTTATTTTAAGTTATCACGGCTTGATGCCTTTCTTTGTCTGGGAGTTAATAGAAGTTGAAGATTTAAAATGTAAATAAATAAATAAAATATACTCACTGCGAAGCCTTCCTCACGTAGTCTTCAGGGATAGTTTTGAAGTGTAACATTTTAAAAAGAATAATTTATTAAAAAATACTGTCTGATTGAATAAAAATTAATTCTCACTTCTAGCTAAATCTTATCAAAATTACTGAAGCTGAATAGGAATATCAACCACCTATAATATCCTATAGTGTTTAATCTATCACCCATTTAATTAATTAGACGTGATGAAACGCGTAAGTAAATGAGTGTTTGTAAAGTTGCGCGCGCGCCTTTTATAGCAGAGGAGTGTTGAAATGACGCGCGCTGATTGGTCGAGAGCGCGGGTGTGTCGCGTCGCACACGACGCATAAGATAAATACTACGAAGCCAAATACACATACGTACGTCGATAACATGTTATTATATGCAACAATCTTGGAGAATTGTTTAAAAACAATGACGTTAGATACATGAAATAGAGGGCGTTGGTTTCGTCAGAAGTGTATGTGCTTTGTTTTGACAGCTCAATGTCGCATTGCGTCATCCGCGGACCTTTACCTATTCAAAGGGAATCGATTTGTTTTTATAAATGCGTGGTTTGGTTTTATAGCGTCCAGCCAGACAAAGGCTGTACCTACCTACATTCCAAGAGCAGTCGATATCAATAATAAATGCGCATAAAGTTATGCATACTACTTACTAACATACCAAGGAATGTATAAACAATAGACATTATTTTAAAAATAAATGTTTCCGAAACTGATGTTTCATTTATTATTTTAATTATTAGTTCAATTACCTAATAACAAAATTATTGACGAATAAATAAAAAAAAAAGAACTGGAATTATTGGATTTTTTTACCTACCAAAATAAAAAATCTAGAAGTGATGAAAGAAAGAAAGCATGTTGTAAAACCATTTACTTACGCCAAAAAAGGCAAAGGACAGACTTTCATAGATTTTGTTAAAGTCCGATACCAACAAAATAAAAGAGCACAGAGGTTGACAAACAATTTGATAATGATTTATTAATAGGCTTCGTTTATTATAATAGTTATAGTTTCAGAAATATAGCTTATCTGTGATAAACCAACAACAAATCTATTTTAATAATTTTCATTGGTGATTCATAAGGGCATTTCAAAGATTACAGCAGGTCGATTGCTTTTTAGACCCTTAGGTGATTGATTTTAGCAAGTGCAGACAAGGGCAGTGTTAGAACATTTTATTTGCTCTTTTAATGTAGTTGAACACTTAATAAAAAGGAAATTAAACATTGATTCGTCTAGACGGGTAGTTACTATTGCTGCTTAAAAGCCATCGTTGAATCACTGCAAGTTCATCTAAACGTTTTCCATCTTCATTATAGCCAAAAGAATGAATGCAGTGAACGTATTCCACCTTGAGTACTTATTACTTACAAAATATATATCTTAGGGCGCATATCGCGAGTGGTGGGAAAATGGGAGGCCTCTGCCTGCCATGCAGTTCGATATATAGGCAATTCATCCATTATAGTTTTATTATATTATTATATTAGGTGTATATGGGAAAATATAGTTTTTAAGTACCTACTCAATTATTGTGTTGTAGAATGTATTGAATGATGAATAAATTAGTAGGTCCTTAATTAGGTTAGGTATACCTACCCTAGAATAAAATCTATACTAATCTATACCAGTATCACAGTCTATGTATCTACTGAAGACTTTGTTTGTTTGAACGCGCTAATCTCAGGAACTATAGGTTCGATTTGAAAAATTCTTTCAGTGTTGGATAGTCCATTTATCGAGGAAGGTTATAGGCTTTTTATCCCGGGAAAACACAAGATCCCTCGGGAACGCGGGTGAAACCGCGCGGAAAAGCTAGTAGAGGATAATTGTTATCCCGGAATACCAAAAAATTCTAAATCGCGACAGATCCAATTACAAATGACTTGGTAAAATTATGAAACCAAACCCAGGGCCTATGGTCCTACATTTTTACTTCATACATCGTGAGGATACCATAGCCCGGTGATAGGGTAGTTTATAGTTTCTTCCTAGCTAGCTACCACCCTCAAGTTGAAAATATATTACCAAGCACCTACTGATGTGTAAGATGTGTTCCGGCAGTTACACTTGAGAGCCAGTTGTCTTCTAGACTTAATAAAGGGTAAGTATTGCTAATGACCATAGGTGATGGAAGCCACTTACCAACAGGTGGACCGCCTGCCTACTTGTCAGACTTGTGACATAGAAAAGCAGATAATATTATTTAATGTTTGAAGAACATTTAATGATGTCATCGTATCGTATATTCAGAATGGTATCGCATTTTATGTGTTCAAGTTTTATTGCGTAATAATTATTTTGGTTGTGATTTGAATTTATTATCAACAGCGAGAGGTAGCCGTAGCAACCGGCCGGCAAGAAGATTCCTTAGATTTAGTTGTCTGTGACAGAAATAGCTACAGTTTGTGTGTGTGCTGTTTATGGTGCCCCCCGAGACGTGATGCCCTAAGCAATTGCTTAATTTGCTTATGGGATAATCCAGGACTGCCCTCAAGATGATAATCTGTCGCCAACTACGTACACGTTTGTGACTTGAGATCCAGTTGTTGTCTACGCCAGTAACACATTGGTAATCCCCCTGGAATTGCTAATGTCCATAGCCGACGCTTGGCTATTTACCATTAGGTGGACTAACCTCCAGTTAAAAAGAAAGAAGTTAAAAAGAAAATACCTTCATGATTATTTACTTTTCCATCTAATTCGATGCCTTTGACAGATAATAAATCTTACATCACTATTCTGACGAAGGATGGTGCAAACTGGTTATATAGATTCATACAGATTCATACACACACAGATGGAAATTATGGATGTGTTAGAGTGAATGGGACACACCTCTTTGTTGCGGACTTCGGAGGTCACTGGCTGGTCTATGCTTGGTATTTGTCTGATGCAATATAAGGTAAATTGGAAAAATGCACTTAAATATACATTATTTTATATATTTTACATACATTAGGTACGCTAAGGTTAGTTTGTTATGGTAAATTACACTATGCAGAGTTTATATTCTTATGTAGCTAAATGGTATCTTAAACAAGAATAATATTACCAATTTTAGTTGTAGGAAGAATTTGTGATTCATAATTAATCTTTGGTCCAAAGTGTACGTAAACTGGTTATTCAAGACTGAGCTGAGCAAAGTTTATAAGATAGCGAAAATAGGTGCAGTAGATACCCAGTTATAAAATATATTGATACATTAACAGCTGTTTACTTATTGACAGTCGGCTAGCTAATGATAATGTGAGTATTTCGTTGAGGACAAAGTACCTTCAGAATCCATTAATTTGATTGTGGTTTAGTTTATTAACTTCTGCCAGACAACTCCCAAAAATCGTTTGTTTGTTGTGATTTATTTCCACCATGCGATTTCACCCGCGTTGCCGGGATAAATGTCTTTCTACGTCCCATAAACTATCTCCTTGCAAAAAAATCACGTCGATCTGTTGCTACGTGAAAGAAGGACAAACCAACATATTACACACTTTCACATTTATAATATTATTAGTAGAGATTATTATAATTAATTAGTATTAATTAATTATTATATATTAAGTAGGTAGTAGGGATAACTTTTGACCTATATTAAGTTATAAGGTAACTGAAGAATTGAATTTGATTTTAAGATTTAAAGTGGTGATTTCATCAGTGGTAGTGCGAGTTTTCGGTGAAGGAAAACATCTTGAAGAAACCATAGCACGGTGGTAGGATTCTTTGCTCCTGACTGGCTATCACCCTCAAGCTTAAAATCAGTCACCCAGCACCTACTGGTGTGTTCCAGCAATTGCACTTGAGACCCAGTTCTTTCTAGGCCTAGTGACTAGTGTGCTTACCACCTTGAGCCACATCAGCACTTACCATGGTGAGATTGTGGTCAAACACGGCCTGTATACTAAGTAAAAACATGACAACGTTAATAAACAGGCGAGTTTTTACTGAGACCTAAACCACACAGCGCGCGAAAAAACCATACAGTGGTCCATCGCGTTTGAACTCACGCGAAATGCCGCTTTTGTATAGGCATTCGTCATTGCTGCATTGTATCCCAAGCGAGTATGTGGCAGCTTGGGCTCGCTACCGTCCCGTCCGCAAACCTCGCACGATTGCTCTGTCTAGACGTGTGCGTTGGCCAACTGTAAGAGTTACATAGACTGTGCCTAAACTGTGGGTTAAAGAAGAAGCGGTCCAAGAAGATAACTAATTTTTTGAAAAAACTAATGTAAAAATGTGTATTGCTGCTAAAGATTAAATCTTGCTAAATATGCCTACCTATATTTTATTACATTTTTAACACATTAGGAATGTTTCAAGGCAAAGTCCCACTATATGTCAAATGAACCTGTGGGGTGACGTAGATAACCATTTAATATCTCCGCTCGGTACTTTTCCAATTTAGATCCAATAATATCATATCTCTCACCTAGTTGTTGTCCCATAGACCAGCGCCTGAGTTTTAAGTATTTTACAAATCAATCATTACAGAACTGTGCTTAATGTTTTTTTTTAAATAATATTACCAATTTACCATGATATACTTACTTGCTTGGGCAAATGTTATTTAGTATATTACACAATCAGTAAAAAGAAAAAAAATATTGTAAGTATGAATATTCAAGCGCCTGTTTAAATATTCGTGCGCGTGATTGTTTCTTGTGTTGAGGAAATCAAAGAAACGTCTTTGGTAGGTGCTCTGTGCTATCATGAAAAAAGTGAATAGTATCTAACATACAATCTCATACTCTATGTCTGTCTGTCGACTTGTAACTGTTTTCACAGTTACGCAGTCACACACATATATGGTTAAGTAGAGAGTTCCACGAGGGGTACATAAATCATTGCACTGTGACTAAAGGATGTTGATGATGAAGGTAGTGATCGTTTTAGAGAAACAAGTCGCAAACGGCGGGCAATAGTATATTAATATCTAATTTATTCTAAATTAAAATTATATTACCACCAACCCGGTAGTAGGTCTCTACGTCGACAGTCTAGTGTCTATTAGAAAAATCTTGTAAAGTAATTATATATATATAAAAAAGTTGTTTAATACGTTTCTTGTTTCTTTGTCTATGGTACCGGTCGTGAAGGTCGCGAGAGTGTAGCCATAAGCTTGCCTTTCACGAGGTGACAGTTTGAATTCCATTATGAATTTGTGGACAAAGAAATGCAGGAAATTGGCAGCCCAGTCTATTTAGGTGTGGCTAATTTATAGGCTGCGTATGCGCAAAAAAAAAAAACGTATTAATTAATACTGTTCGTACTTTAACAAAAAGTTATTTAAATGACAGGGTCAAAAGCTTCAGAAATTAACTGACCTATAGAAAAAGGGTTTGTTTTGAATGATTTCATTTAAACAGTCTGCAATTTTGATCTCAGATTTACTTCTTGTTCCCAAACAAAAACTACTTTCTTTGAAAATCATTTCAATCATTTTAATCAATTTCATCAAATCATTTTAAGTAATAGGGCAAAACGGAGCCCTATTGCTGTCAGTTGTCTATCCGTTTGCCTTTCTGTCGGTATTCTGGCCCGTAGCCTCGAAAGGTTATTTTAACCCTGAAGCCAAAACCGAATATTAAGAGTAAAATATTTTTAATACTTACATGAAAAAGGAGCCGATACCCTGGCACGTGCGGTGTCTTTGTCTAGCTCATTGATCAGAAAAAAATATGGTTCGCGGTCTATCTCAAAGACAACCTTAGGTATGTATATTTCGTGCTCGAGTCCGACTCGTATTTTGTTTATTAAGTTCCGCTCATCGAAAGGAAAAGCTTACATAAGATACCTATATAAGAAAGAATATACCTATTTAGAAGTAGTATGTAGTTTATTTCCATACTACAAGCTCAGGTTATGGATTGTATCGCTAGAACGATGTCCCCTAGGACTAAAGGTCCTTCGTGAATCTGGCCGAGGTGGTAAGATATGGTAAGGAGCAGGAATAAAGGCCTTGGGAACTGGCCTCCACCTTTGACTTTGAACTAAATAAGTGCTGAACTGACCCTCATTACAAGAACTGTGCCAATAAATAAATAAATTAGTGATTAAAGCAAGGAAAATTCCATACTTATCATTAAGGAAAAGGGAACACTTAATGATAAATAAACAAGACGAGTTCAAAAAGGTTGTGACATTTATGATAATAATGTAAAAGTGGCAGTTTTTGAAACCCAGCTTTGAATCCGGATATAGTATGTTATCAAGTTATTTCGTAATATTTTCTTGAATAACCGGGTTTTGCTGAATCCATATTCCATATTATGTTTTTATAATAAAAATTAAAATATTTTTTACACTACCAAATAAAAATAAACACCGTGAATAGAAATAAGGAAAATTACGTGGTCACATAAAAAAATAACATGAACCTTTAACCTATCTACTGAGAATGTCTCTAACTGTAATTAGGATTTTCCCTCATGTTTTATATTATTGCTTTCAATACGCCGTAAAATTATCAAAACAAAGATATGTTTCTATAAACAATATTTATAATAAATATGTTATTGCAATGATTAGGTATATATGATGAAATGAGGGTGTGCGGCCCGGCCGTGCCTCCGGCTGGCTGACCTCCGCGACTCCTGCGCATATCAGCTGATAACACTTTATTACCGATCCGAATACAAAATCACACGCACACTGGACTAATATATAAGCTAAAATACGCTTACCTACGTTTTAGATTTATCTACACATAACGGAATTATTTAAATATAATAATAAAATTATTAATTTCTTTTGAATGGGAGATATTTTATTTGCGGACAATTTTAACAACCTAGTTCCTGCCTAGTACCTAACTAAGTGATGATGTGGCCGAAGGTGGTAAGCACGCAAAGTATACATGCCTATATAAGGTCCTAATAAATTAAGTACGGTCCTTTTGAGGGATGATAGTATAGGTCATAAGTATTCCGAAAATGATAAAAAAAAAATCGTTCGTAATTTTAATGAAAAAAAACCTGAAATTGTACTTCATCACTACTAAGCATTAATTAAAACCATTATCAGCATAATCAGTGTTAAAATTATTTATTAAAAAATACATTTAATGGTAATTAGGACCTTATATATTTCGAGTTTAGCGACCCCAGAAATAACTTTGTAATTCACAGTGTCTTTGAGAAATACTATGTAATACAAACATATTTTTGCTGTCGATAAAATTAAGCCTATGAAAGTATGGAACCCTTCTATTGTTCACGGTCCGATACGCACTTGTCGCTTTTTATTTTGGCGGTTTGATATTATTAACACAACTGAGAGACATTTTGAATCCGCATTCCAATAAGTAGGTACACATTAAAACTATGACATAAGCTTATATTATTTAAATATCACTCGATTCTATTTAAGTATCATTCGTACAATATTAGGGATCAAAATCGATTTCGTTATTTATAAAACAAAAAATGTAACTCACCTTTTTGTAATCCTCGCGATGAAGAATACCATTTTTGAATACCACTAAATTGTAAACTGAAACAAAATCAATCAGTAGGTATGTAAATAATAATGTAGCGTGACAAACAATAAGATATACGTGCGAAGTCTATACTAAATGTCGAATAACAACTTGTTTCTGTTTAAATAGAACAACGTATTTTGGCAATGAATCAATATGCTCATTAGTATTTACTAAACTTGCTTATACCTACTATAAATATATATATACATACCTTAATTAGGCTGTAAACATGGCCTATTAAAAATATTTTAAAATTACTTTCGACATCTGTACCTATTCGTTAGTAGACCAACCATTCTTGTATCGACATTTAAAATCGGATTGTTATTTCCCTTACAAAAGTTGTTAACGTGTACGGAGTCAATTGTCGACAGCCATCTTGTCTAGTGGGGCTAGTGCCAGTGAAATATCCCCCTATCATATTACAACCTAGGCAGATTCCCATAGTGACTGACATCTGTCAGTCATTCATCTGAATGACGTACTTATGATGATCCATTATGTCAATAATAAATACTTATAACCGATACCCAATTACTGGACGAAATGTCGATTGGGTTAGACACTTGGTTAGACATAACGGTGTAAGAATATGTATGTACCTTTATCTACCTATAAACAGCTAGTTTAATTGGATAATATTTTTAAAATTTAAAATATTAAAGGAAGTAACTGGAGTTAGTTATAGGTATATAGGTAAATACTAGTATTTATAACTATTATAAACCAAGTAAATTCACATTATTTTTATCTTATCAAATAATCCCACTGTAGATATGCAAGTATAGTTACCTTCCTATGTTATTGTTTATTTTTATGATGTTGGCGTATGAAGGACGACAGTGGCGGATCCAGGAGTTTGGTTTGGAAGGGGCTCGAAGTAGGATAATATCAAGAGATTTGTCAGGGGTGTACTCAGATGCTTTTGGCCTTAAGCCCCTTAACCCTCTCCTGGATCCGCTACTGAAGAATGATTTAGGTACCTACATGATCTTTGGGACTTACCGTCGTGGTCAGAGTTATCTCTACCCCTCTCTCTTTCCATAGCTATTCAATAAATAAAGATAGATATAAGTACTTGAACCCGTAATTAAATTCCAATTAACATCTCTAGATACTCCTTATGCAATATGCTGTTGATAATAAAATGAAATATTAATTTGTTGCTTTCCCTTTGGCTAACGGAACCCTACAAATAAAGTGGCGCTTCATAAACTATAAATAAATGAGTGATAGCGAATGTTTTTCTACAAAACTATAATAATAGTATTAGTAACGAACGTCACGTTTTTTATCAGCTAGGGGAAGGTTCACTGACAGTGGGGTTTCATCTCGTCTCGTCTTGGGGTAATTACATCATTTTATATTGCAGTAGGTATGTTTAGGGTACCTACATACCATACGACAACTGATTATGGAGAAGCAATTTGGGCATGCTATGGGATATTCTGCACTTTTATGTTATCTTTTTAATTATTTATGTATGTCAGGGATATGTCTTTTTGATTTTGTATATCTTATCGTTTGTTACGTTTTCACAATACGTTACACTGACAGATTTGGCAAAAGTTGTTGAAAAACAAAACAAGATTCTATTTCGAAATTAGCATTTTTTATCGCGATTACCTACCAACTTATTTGTGTCAAATAAATGGGACGTTCAAAAAGTTTCGGCGAGACAGATTCTCATGAACTGAACATGTAATTACTTACTTAAAATGCGGAAGACCGGTTGCGTCAGAAGTCACTAGCATTTAAGAAAAGTCGTGCAAGTTTTAAGGTTACCTAAATAAGTTTATAAATTGAAAAGTCTTTCAATAATACTTTTCTATTTTTTTTTTTTCTGAAAAGTAAATGTTTATTGGAATAGTAAAATTTATTTTGCCAAAAGAATCTATGCATACTATAATAAATCTCTAGAACCAGCGTTTCTGTACATTAAATAAATATATATTCTTATATTCCTTGTGTCTGTTTGAACACACTAATCTACGAAAGTAATGAATGGGCTTTCATGGGGTTTTCGTGAGTTTTTATTTTATCGAAATAGAAAATAAAAAAGTAATCCTACTAAGTCTTCGTGAAAAGCAACAATATAATATTAAGATATTGTATGGTAATAAAAAGTTTTTGTTGGTATCATTGTTTTTTAAAAAACTTGACACTAGCAGAAATGTCAGAGATTTGGTATTAAAAATTAAACATCTGGGCACGTATCTCCACAAATCTGTAATGACTAATGACCCAAGTGAGTTCAATGAGAATGACCTAATACATCGATATAAAGCATAAAATCCGATGCGCGCGTTTCATAAATTGACATTCGAATAAGGAATAGGAACGGACGGAGGAGTCATCCTCAATATTTTCCAAGAAAAATAATAAGTCTAGGTACATGAAATCCGCGTAAGTAGGTACAGCCTAAAAAGAAATTAAAAAAGACTATATTTTTATACTACTTTATTAGGCTTTTTGAGCTATACATTCACGCCTAGAAATGACCTCAGCTAATAATATTAGATTAACCAATTTTTTTATTTGATATTTAAAAAGTTTTATTAAAGAAAAAAGTGATTTAAACATCATAAATTGAGACTGCTAATTTATTTTAATTAATAATGCAATTAAACGGTAAAATCACCACTATCAATGACTAAATTAATGGAAAGTTTATCATATATAATAAACAACAAAAACGGAATAACAAGAAATTCTTATCTTAACCAATAGATTCTAACTACGAACCAACCGATTTCATTCGACACTCTTACTAACTAGATGATAGGTATAAAACAGCTGTGTTATAACTTATTACACCTAAAGTATATTTAATCGTATAGGTATATGAGTTAAATCTCACCTTGGTTAGTGGAACTCGGTGAAAACTCGGTTACGCTCTGCCTCACGTATTTATGCGTTTACTCGGAAATCTCACAACAATTTTTATAAAGACGAAAGACGTGTTGTTTTCGTACGAGACTGTGGTACACTGTTGCAAATAAATAAGTGGATGGATCCCTCATATCACGGGCGGTATCGTGCACTTGTCTTTTTGATTGGCGATTCTGTTACAATTTACAATGACAGTAATAAAATGTATACAAAGCAGGGAAAGTATCGTAATCTATACATGTAATAAACCTGAACCAGCGTGTCTGTACATTTTTTTAAAATTAAAAATGGAGTGTGGGTTATGTAGGAAGAGTAAGAGAATGCAAAAAAAATACCTTTTTTCATTTGGTTAATTTTGTTTACTGGAATTGTAGCCAACTGTCCTTAAAAGGGGACTTATACTAATCGTACTATGTATTTTATAAATAAATATACAAGTAGGTATAATATTATCGGGGAATTCCAGGACGAGAAACAGCCTAACAGTTGTAGATTTATTTGGTTTCATAATAAACTGTATAATAAAGGGAGTGTTTACGTGTATAACTTTCCTTGTACCTATATAATATCTATAGTGTCTGAGGAGTACCTACTTAAACATACTTAAAAAGGAAGACGTTCTCAATTCGACTGTTTTTTTTTAAACATTTTTACAGCTAAGTAAGCCTATGATAATTATGTTGAAAAATACAATCCTCGTATTAAATAAAAATATCATTAAAATAACGTTAAAAATATTATGTTAGCATTAAATAATTTCAAAAACAATGAAGACGTAAGTAAGCTACTTATCTAGTATAATCGTAATGAAATGTGTAGTCACTACAATTATTTGCCTTTTGATAAATTTTGCATAATTATAACTACTCACCTAATATACCTATGGATAGGCATTAATTAAATACCTAGGTAACTATACGCCATCTCCCTTAGTTACAGAACGATATTAAAAAAATTATGATCATAACGACCCGTGATATTACAGTTATATTACTTTGCAACGCTTTTTGTTGATTCGCCACAAAATTATGCATGAAAAAGTAAAATTGCAAGCGCACGTTGTCCGCTTGAAATAAAATGTATGGAGCTGTGATGATTTGAAGAGCCAAAGAATCCTCTGCCCGCACCCATCATCATCACCTTCCGCAACCTCCCCTAAGGATTTTCATTGGGCGGCCTGCATCCAACGTTTTTCGTCCGTCCACCTTTTAAATGGTCGTTCTACGCTGCGCTTGCCGGTCCGTGGTCTCCACTTCAGAACTCTTCGGCGCCATCGGGCATCCGTTTTGCGCACTATGTGCACGCGTGCACGCCATAAGTACATTCTGTTTAAACTTCATGTCTTTGTATTTTAATGTTTATGTGTAATGCTATTTTGAAAATCTTTGAGATATAAAAACCAGCCAGCCCGAAGGCGTTATTGTAAACACATAAGAGCATAGGATAAGAAAATTATAGATCAAACGAATTCATAAATAACAGAACACAATGGCAGCCATTTTGCAAAGGATAGTACTGCCACCTGTCGGCTCTCATGGTCATTGTGGTGTCCGTCCACATGCAAACTAACAAAGAGTAAATATATTGAGCCTCAAAGGAGTTTATATGAATGTATCACAAAGTATTGTGTGGGGTGTCCTTAAATATGTTATACGTAAAATCCCTTTTCTTTGTCGAAACCTTTATTTCTGTAACCCGTGTGTGTAACGCAGGTGTTTCTGCTTTGTAAATAAATTCTTTATTTGGAGGAGAATGAGAAATCGCTAGTCTTTTGGAAGACAATTGAAACGATTGTTTTTATCGAACTTAAAATTAAATTAAATTCAATCCAACCCCGATTTCGTATTTATACTTTCTAGTTATTCCTAAACAATACAAAATTAACTAGTTTAATCTAAGCATAAACTGGCTTAGCCTAGCTAACATTTTGCAGGTTCGAATCCAGGTACATCCAAGTGATTTCTCAAAAACCTATGAGGTCTTCTCTCAGTAAAATTACTTATTATTACTTTTCCTCCTTCCTCATAGCCGTAAGCATTTATTTCTCTATTACTTGGGTGGCTTTTTTATACCACCTGGTCTTTTAAGGCCCCTAAAGTTTTAAAAGAGGGTACACACGAGCTGTTTTAGGAATAAAAATATTTAGGCTACGTGCGCACCTCGTTTCTTACATAATATTATTTCAATAAAAAGTAAATATACATCACTAACAACTCCCATTGGACGGAATAAGATCTGCTTACATGTTCATGATGCCGCTAAAACAATAACGCGGTACATTTACATATTTCATGATTTTCCATCTCTCCATTGTGTAATTTTGTAAATATAACTTTGTGTTAAGTTCTGTGGTGAAAACGTCGTTACTATTTATTGAATATGTACTAAGTTTACCTATTTATCTTATACTCCATCTCTTTTGTATTTTATTTTACAGATTATAGGCGATGATAAGGGTAGTGACGTCGGATGCCGCGGCGAATGTCGTGGGTTCGAATCCTATAATGAGTTTGAGCTTTCGGTGAAAGAGAAAATCGTAAAGAAACCATAGCACGGTGGTAGTTAGGGTTTGAGAACGAGAATTCTCGAAGCGAGAATTCCCGGGAAATTTGGTCTTACTCAAGACGAGAAAAAAGGGTCGAGAACTCGAGAAATCGAGAAATCTCAATACTACAAAAAATATAGTTATATTTTTATTTATAGGTTACATTTTTCCTTATTCCAGCATACATAATACAGAAGGTTTTTTTTTTCTTTTTTGTGTTATTGAGGTGTTATTTTTACATCTTTATTTCGTTTTTAAGTTTTCTCACTTCTGCAAGGAACAATTCCTTCACATGCTCTATATTTGCTTTTGACACCAAAACACGACGACAAAACTCATCAAAAAGTATTTTTCACTTCAGTAGCTCAAACATGTTGGTTTTGCTGCCTGTAGGTTTTGAGTGAGACAAAGTAACTTTTTAATTTTTCAGAAAGCCGCGAATATCTTAATCAGCCTTGGGTGGGTTAATCATACAATTCGAAACATTCACTGTCTATCTCTTTCCCGCCATTAGAAAGAGAGAGAGACAAAGACCAGCCCTTTCGAAGTTCCGATTTTGAATTCGACCTCAAAGAATCGGAATTTCGTACTAACTAAAGAAATTTTGCAAAATGATAATTATGTCTTTTAATGTAATTTATTGAATTTTTAACTTATTGTTATATTTAAACGAAAATAAGTATTTACTGCAAATAAAACTGATATTTAACTTGTAAATATTTATTATCTCCTAAAGTGTTCTCGCTGCTGAACTGAAAATTTATGTGTGTTACACGAGAGCAAAGTTTTTTGCATCTCGTGCCTTTGAATCGCCACACTCAGGATTCTAAATCAGCACTCGCAGCAAAAAACGACTTTGCTCTCTTGTTGCACAAATAACTATTGCATTTTGCAAATACAAAATTTCTTCAAAAGGTGTTTCAAATAAAATACAAAATGCTTTTCTCAAAAAAGTTTTTATACAATATGGAAATAGATATTTTGTATTTTGCATTTGAAATACAAGTATTTCTAATTAGTCACATCTCTGGGAGAAAATATGTGAAGTGATTTGATCTCTAATAATGTTTTCTTAGTTCCTATCCCTAACTGAGGAAAACTGTTTGTACATGATAAATTCTAATTATTATTAAGGCTCCAGTCTCCCTAAAATCAGTGTTCTTGCGGAATTTATCAGAAAAGAAATATTGTTTTTTAGTCATCAGAAAAGCAATAAATGAAATATATTTTACGTTATTTTAAAGTGCAAGATTTGAAGTTTCCAATACATATTTTATTTTTTAATTTGACTCCACTTTTATTAGCCTTGTGAGGCTTTAGTTTTGTTTAGTTTCGGTAAATTTAGTTCAAATGATTTTTTGAATGCATATATTTTTTATTCGACAGATAAGTAGTTGCTTTCGGAGTGGTTAAAGTGTGATTTCCTAAACCATTACTTTTTAATAGAAAAAAATATATGTTGCAAGGGTGAAATTCAGAAATTTATAACTTTTTAAAGCAATTTAAATAAGAAATTGAGACAATTTGGAAAAAAAGTAACTAGATAAGATTATTGTAGAGGATTTGCCGACAAATGTAATCTGAATACATTTCTTGTTTTTGTTATATTTTTTTCGTAGCGTGTGCATGAATGAGACCCTCTACGCGTGGAACGTAAATAGAGGTATGTTTAAAGCCTCACAAGGCTAATAAAAGTGGAGTCAAATTAAAAAATAAAATATGTATTGGAAACTTCAAATCTCGCACTTTAAAATAACGTAAAATATATTTCATTTATTGCTTTTCTGATGACTAAAAAACAATATTTCTTTTCTGATAAATTCCGCAAGAACACTGATTTTAGGGAGACTGGAGCCTTAACGTATGTTTTATTTTGTGTTTTCTATAGATTCCAATATTTCTAAACATTCTCGAATTCCCGGTAATTTTCGGTCGAGAATTCTCGAGTCCCGAGGAAAAAAAATAGTCGAGAAATCAGAAACCCTAGTGATGGCATTTTGTATTACCTGTCTGGCTGGCTACCACCCTCACGTTGCAAATCTGTTGCCAAGCACATACAGCGGCAGAGATGATAATGGTCTAGAATTGCGAAAAGTATTACTTTCGAAGCGAATAAAGTAGCAGGTAAAACCGCGCGAAGAAAGCATGGCGTCTGATTAAAACAACCTCTAAACTTACTAAGGTACTTGTGATGCGCAGGACAGATCAAGGGAAGGTATATAAAGGTAAGGCGCGATGTTTTGTACCCATTGTTGTTCAGTTACCCGCTAAATAATATCGCTAGCCATTGGATAAGTGTAAACTTTTGAAAATATTTGGAATTATTAAGTTTTGTGATATGAATACACTACGTTTCAGGTACGTATTTAAAATAAAGGAATGTTCTATTTTTAGAATCTAGTTTGTTATTTTGAAATTTGGTGACGAATCAGCTGGTGTTCCTCATTGGAGCTATAAGTGTAAGCTGAAAATATTTTTAAATTTAGAATGATCCGAAAAGTCCGAAATATGAGCATTTTTTATTTTTTGTGTGGTGAATTATACTAGTTGTTTTTCGTGGATTTACCCGCGTTTCCGAGAAAAAAGTAGACTATGTCCCTTTCCATAATATAGGCTATCTGTGTACCAAATATTATAGCGATTGGTTCAGCGGTATAGTATGGATGGACCTACACAGCTTTACGTTAATTACGTTTTTATGCTTGCGTTTGGCAAGTAAATAAAATACAAAAAATAATATTGATATAGAAACTGTAAAACATCGTTTAACAAAATCATGGCCACAATGGCGTTATTCTATGGGCTGAGACCTCACGCCGGGTGCCTTATTTCTTTGGAGATTTTTCAAATTATAAAGATTTATAAGTATTAAACAATTAAGAGCAACATTCTTGATCAATCGCAAACATCGGCTAATTTTTGCGTTAAGGCTCCAGTCTCCCTAAAATCAGTGTTCTTGCGGAATTTATCAGAAAAGAAATATTGTTTTTTAGTCAACGTAAATAGAGGTATGTTTAAAGCCTCACAAAGCTAATAAAAGTGGCGTCAAATTAAAAAATAAAATATGTATTGGAAACTTGAAATCTCACACTTTAAAATAACGTAAAATATATTTCATTTATTGCTTTTCTGATGACTAAAAAACAATATTTCTTTTCTGATAAATTCCGCAAGAACACTGATTTTAGGGAGACTGGAGCCTTAAGTCTTAAAATTTGAATAATTATACCAATAACGCCAGCGATTTAAAAACAAAACTATCCAAAGAGGAATAAGAGTTAAAGAGGGTGCAACCCAAATGTTCGTTTTAATTTTTTTTTTGTAGGAAAAAAACTTTACATTTTGAACCAATCTTTTGTGGAAAGATAAAGTGTGCATAATCACGCGTATTTTTTTTTATACGGGTTTTTAAGAATAATTCAATCCTTCCAACAAGAAAATAATTCAAACAATCAAAATGATTGTGTTTATAGTCCAGCGCTCACGGTCCTATGCACATAGAGTGCATTGTAGTGCACTAAGCCATTCTAGCGAACATGCATTACGGCTCGCGCTAAATGTAATGCGCCTTCTAAAGCCACAACTGAGTAATAACAAAGAGATAATAACCACTACGTTTTGTTAATGAATGGGAGCTGCAATAGTACAAATTTTGAAAACATGTTTTTTGTTTTTAAGACATATAAATCATGACACCATTCCTAAGTACTTATATCAGAAGAGTTCTAAGTTAACTTATCGGTTTCGACCTGTGTGAAATCGGGTTAATTTGGCTCTCAAGTCTACAACCAGTAGCTTGGCGACAGATTTTCTACTTCCAACGGTTTCCTGGAACTAAACCCTTCGCTGTGTACAGAGGAGTGACCGTGGTGGCGGTGTACGCGCTGGCGGTGGCGCTGGTGTCAGCACAGATCACGTTCAGCCGCGACTGGACGGGCGGGAAGCGAGCCGCGCCCCAAGTCGCGCTTGACTGCGGACAGTTCACCAGGCTGTGTCGACATTTTGTTGTTAGTTTATTGCTTTAATTTTATGTGAGACAAAAGTTTAACAGTAAAATAGTGTCCTCCAAGGCTACATAAGTTTACCTACTTCGGCCATTTAAAATTGTGTGATTGTAGCTTTATATTTAAAAAAAATATGTACAAGTAGCGTCATCTGTTATCGAGTAGGTGAACGACAAGTTGACAGAATACTTCCAAAGTTCTTTTTGAAGGATATTCAATTTATTAGTCTGTACATGGTACAATAATACTGTAGATGTTTCGAAAGCAAAATAAGCGTTTTTACGGCGTATTCAGTAGTATGAATACGAAACGGCAATCATTTACCTACCTATAACTTATATTTACAGCACGAGCTAAAGCAAGCTCTATCCTCCGAGATGACCGGCAAGCACCGCCGCGATGATCTCGACAAGCCACCCTTGTACGACGACGAATAGTCCACGGCTACTCCCACGACCCAACATAGAACTGTAGTGTAATGAGGCTGATGTGACCATAGATGATACACTATGACTAGGATGTGACAGCCCTGGAGATTTTTATCACTTAGATTTTCTATTGTTGAATTGCGTATCGAATAGAATGAAATGTAAATGTTGATAAGTCATTCTTAGCTCAAAACGCTTTCCAAAACGATGTTATCTTGTATTCTTTTAGATTTATTACAATATCTTTGGATTAATAAATATTATAAGATCGATGCTATATTCAAGTCTAGTTATGATAAGATTTAGGTAAGTTAATTATGTACGCTTAAGAATTTGTGAATTGAATGCGCGACAAGCTTATGATCTAAGCCCCAAATTGACTGGAAATAAATAAATGACAATGTAAAAAACAATTGTTTATGAAGCATTATAATTATGTTATTATTTTCTTCCCTCAAGTAGTACTATTATATCTATCAGTGCCTCAATTCAAAATTAAAAGAGATGGGCAAAATGTTAATAAAACAAGAGCCAATTATTTATAAAATTATTTTATTCAAATAAATTGATTTTATTTACAAAATGCATTTTTGGGTAAAGATAATATGTCATATACAGTTTGCTTCCTTTTTGGTACAAGAATCTATTTAAAATAGCCAGTTACATTAATCTGTTGCGAAATTGTACTTTCGAAGTTTCCAATCGTTTTAATCTTTCCCAAATCTATAAAAATATTATATGTATTAATTACTACACACTAAATATTATTGCAGTATTTAATCAAAACATAAAAAAGCGGGCGTTTCGTGTCAAACGATTTTGAACTTCGATGTGTTTAACCATCAGTATTATTTTATTGAGACAAAATTAATAAAATACAATTAATTATTACCTTTATCATCTATCACATATATTCTACGATTGTACTATTTCTAATATTAACTAATTGTAAGGTTAGTAATATTATTAATGCATATTAGGTGGTACTTTCATTAGAAACTATGAATTAAATTTATCAGTTAACATTTCATGATTACTGATAAAATATATAACCTAATATTTATTTATAAATGACAACATTTTAATTTCGATGACTGAACTGGTACTACGAGTTCCCTCGCTTATCTCTTCAGCGCATGCGTAAGTACCTTCGTTATGTTTATTTAAAAAAAACTATTTATGTAATATAAAACTCTATATAATGAGGATGCCTTTCATATTTATATTAATTATTCAGCTTCGAAATTAACCGTCTTTTTTATTGTCCGATTTTTTTTTCATCAAATTGTTAAAAGTTAACCAAGTTCCTGTCTATCAGGTACCTTCTTAAATATGATCTGTACCTTTAAAATTAAGTTTCACAAGTTTAAAGCTAAAACTCAGTCACACAATTTAAAAATAAAGTAAAATTATTTCAAACATACTCTCGAGTAAATTTACTCAGTATTTATCATATTAAGAACTAAAAAGCGAATATTGAATACAATTGGTCCCATAATCATATTTCTAATGTTTAAAATACGTTGAAAATATAATGGCACTGCCAGTAATTGTCGTCTTTTCTAAGAATCTCCTATCAACTCAAAATAACCTTTATCAACAAATTTAAATTCTATTCACATATCAATAAGGTATATTCTATGTAATGTAATCAATCATCATCAGTACCACAACACCTAACATACTCAAGTGCTTTATTCAAACAATCCAACCATATATCTCTATCTTTAGGAGTATCAGCTGCTAGGAGATGTCTCCTGACTATAGTGCCGTCTGGTCTCTTCATGTAGACCAGTGAACCGCTGTCAGGTACAATGAGGCCGGCCGGGACGGATGATTCCATGAGGATGGTGTTCGGACGAGCGCATAAGTCGCGGGGGGCCTTTATAACTCGTTCGGATATCACTGTTGTTAGGTCGATATCGCCGATTGGCATCTGTAATTGTTAAGAGACAAGATTCATATAATGTTTTTTGTGTAGATGTTTTTTTTTTACTTGGCATATCTTTGTGTTTGACCACATGGTCACCATGTTAGTGATGATGTACATAGGTCTAGAAGGGAGCTGGCTCTCAAGTTTAGCTGCCGGAACACGCCAGTTTAGGTTCTTAGCGACAGATGTGCAACTTGAGATTAGTAGCCAGTCAGACGGGTACTACAAAGTACCCTACCACTTCCTCACGTTTTTCTCCGACACTTAAAGCTCCAAGCTCTTTCTTTGTAGGATTCGCACCCACAACTTTCACCACCACTGAACTATCGCCTTAACCTTGTTTGTTACTCATCACGGTTTACAAGTGTAGATCATAGGTGGGAATCGAACCTCCAGTTCGATCGGCCCATCTAAAATATATGGTACCTTTTTGTGCACATCGTCCGGATACTTCCAGTAGGCGAGCGTGGGCGGCTGCAGCCGGAACCAGCGGCGGTGCCACGCGCCCAGCCCCGACACGTCGTCGAAGGCCGTCAGGAAGGCGGCGTGGGGCGACGGCGCCGGCACGCGGACTGTTGCCTTTATGTCGATGTTCACTGAGCCCTCTAGGGGGCTGCCACAGGGGACCTGAGGCACAAACATTTTTAGATCGGCTCGTAAGAAGGAGAAAGGATTTAGTAAGGGTCGAACATCTGAGCGCCAATATCCATTACCGATATTTATCTATCTCTATCTCTTTCCGACGCTCAAACATATCGTTTGCTAGAGCTAGAACCATTGATAGTCGTGCGCACTATGCGGGTCTTCGGGCCGATTGTGTAAATCAATTTCTCTCGTTCTAGAACGATATATTTGAGTGATAGAAAGCGATAGGGATAGAACCCGTTGCCGGGCAGTTAGATGTAGTCCAAATATAAATCACCCTTAGAAGTAACACAAGCGTTTTTTTTAGGTCAACATTGTAGTTTAAATGTAGATAAGTAAAAACTAAAACAGTTGATTTTTCCGTCCTGGACAATCCGGGAGAATCCGAACGATTGTGATAATGCCACCTAACACATTAGGACTTATAGATCATCAAAGTGGATACATCTGCCTGTACCATGGGCAATAATGGATATGAAGTTATAATTTACCTTATTCAACGTGAAATTCTTCCTATTGGCTTGTGGCAGCGCAAATATGCAGTATCCGTGCGGTTGGAACTGCGGCGTGCGGACGGAGAGCGGCCCGCCCGGACTCTGCACTCGGGGGGCTTTCAGTTCAGACACTTTTGATTTTGGTGTAAGGAGTTTAGAGCTTGACTGCAAAATATTAATATTTATATTAGTAAGACAAGCTTCTATATTACACTAGCTTCTGCCCTGCGGTTTTACTTGAGTTCCCGTGTAGGACCTTAAATAATGATTTACCTAATTGCATGAAATTACATTCAGTATATATATATAAATATATAGTTGGATACGATTATTAGAATACCAAAGGTATAGTCAAACGTTGAGTCTAAACAACAATAGTTCAATCAACACATTTTTCTTGATGACTGCAGTTGGATAGCTACAGTAACATTTATTCATAGTAGGTATTGAGTACCCTTCGAAAATATATATAAATAAATGTTTTGAAACCTACCTTTTTGTTTGATATATGATATTTGACATCATGCGGCAAAACTTCTTTTGATGCTTGCAACAAGTACAGTTCAACGGTCACCTGAAATTATTATAAAAAAAATAAGATTCTTGGTAAAGTATAGTCGACATTATTATAATAAACAAATTGTATTTATATTTGTATCCAATAATATAATTTTAAAATGATATCAAACTGTTTCATTCATGTACACACCTTAAAGTCGCTGGTAAGACCTAGCATGCGGATCTCGTCGGGGAAGTGCAGTAAGGCTCGGCTCGGTTGAGTCAGCTGCATGCTGGTAGCTAGGACGCGGTCGCGACACTTTATCAAACAAACTGCGTGGTGACCTACTGCGCCATCTGTAGAAGATTGTTAGAAGATTGTTTTGTTGTTGATCTGAAGATTAACAAAAAATTACGTTTGACAGCCTGTCGGACTTTCAAATTGATGGTGTTAGCCAGCCAGGTAGTGCAAAGTACTATACCACCGTGCTAGTGTAAGTTACCTGCATTAAGCTGTCTCATATAGTCCCTCCTGAGAGGCACACTCAAGCTGTTGATGTGTAGAGAAGCCATGCCGGCGGTGGCGGCCGGCCCCGCGCCCTCCACCTGTAGCCGCTGCATCTCGTGCAGGCAAGCTTGCCGTCGGTGAGCTGGAGTACACAAAAATGTATTATTACACAATTTACAACACTGTAATTTTATTATGATAATGAACAGTATTATTTATGAGTACAGTCAAACCGCGCGGGACGGGCTCTGTGACCCCAGACTTCACTTGCCACCACCATTACTTCCATTATTATACTCATTCACATATACAGTCCGCTGTCTCATTTTACAGTCCTTAGATAGGACCCTAACAGGTAGATTGGCACTTTAATACCGTGTCACATTACACAATTCATAATTTTCATACAAACTGTCAAGAGAATGTCAATAGATTTATTATGAGGGGGTACTAAAGTGCCAATCTACTTTTGACGCTGACTGTACATAAAATGAATTTAGAATAGAACACACTTATGTTGTACTAGCGTCCGCCCGGCAGTTTCACCCGCGTTTCCGAGGGATCTTATCTTTTCCAGAATTTTTTTTTTCTATATACAGGTGACACTTGCAGGGGTGGAAGTACTCATCAATGTGAACAACTTTTATTATAGGGCTAACTTTGATATCGCATAAAATAATACGGTTGCTTCATACATTTTGGTCGAGTAGGTATTGAACTTTTGTATGGAACAGCTGATAATTTTTTCATGATTTCACAGCTAGTCCCATTATAAAAGTTATTCATTTTGATGAGTACTTCCACCCTTGCAAGTATTGCCAGTGATAACAAAATCACCCAGTATTATTCCTAAGGCTATAATATTAGTGAGATAAGATACATACTGGCTAGTAACAGCAACCTCTCTCCTTCGGCCTGTTCAGTGGAGCCACTGAACTCTATAGTCGCAGCACATAAGTTCAGAGCTTGACTCGCCTGTAATAAACATGGTATGTTTTATGATTAGTAAAACTGTAGCAACAAAATTTCTTAAAACTGTATCAACAAAAATGTTACTTTTTTTCACCTTCTTTTAAATAAAACATAGAGTTAAGTATGACTCTTGTTTTGTTTTTTTTTTTCATTCAAGAATCCTGCTGTTTGAACTCATCCAGAATAACACTCACCGAGACTTGAGGCATACCCAAAGTAATGTAAATGGGGAAGACTGTAATAGTAGCTTAACACTATTCTGTGTGAGCCTGTGTGGCGATTTCGCTGTGCTGCAGTTTGTCAGTTTGTTTGTGCCAAACTACCTGTAGTGTGGGAAGTGAGATTAACTGTATTAGTTGTACCTGCGATATAACAGTCTGCTGCTTGGCGATCTCAGCGTGCAGTTCCTTGATGCGTTGCCGGACGGTGGTGACGTTGGCGGCGGGCTCGTCCGGCGTCGCGGCCACCTCGCGCTCCGGCGACGCGCGGCGAACTACCCGCAGGGGGGTGGTCGGAGTTGACGACTGGGAAATAAAACATTTTTTCTTTTTTGTTCATTAAATTCGATAGATAGAATAGATAGCACTCTGTTGTTATACCACGTATGATTGGAGTAGTAACAAAACATAACCGGTGGTGCAGTCGAACGTGTATTGGTGTATGAAATCCGCTCCTAAGTCACACCAATACGATACAAATTCCAATAACACGAACAGGTACAAAAAGTGGGCGAATCTATTTATTACAATAGTAATATTGGGTTCTTCATGAAGGGTGTGAAGAAATTATGCAGGGTCGGAAACGCGCGAGTGAATCAACCGTCAATAGGCTACGGTAACCACTAACCATTAGGCGGGCCGTATGCTTGTTCGTCATCATTGTGGTATAAAAAAAATGCACTCCGGCAGTGCCGACAGAAGTGAAAACTTTTTTTTTTGAGAGATTGAGTTTGAGTTTCAGATTGAACGTCAAACTGCGTCTCGCTCGTAACGGTGTCGCGAGTCCAGAGGTTTTACCTCATCTAAAAATATGCGCACCGCGCTAAAAGAAGTTTACACTTCAAAAACAAAAGTAAGGTGAAGCATACTCACAGCATTCTGCATCCGCCTATAAAAGCTGACGCTGTGTACCAGCTCGTTGCCCTTGTCAGATCGGGGCGTGGGCGGCGCCGGCTGCGCCTTCAGCGGCGACTTGAACTGCGTGCGCTCCTGGTACACGAAACTTGATGATGACTGGATGCCGTGCTGTAATGTGCACGGGGGGGTTGTTTGGCGGGGAGTAGTGTAATTTTTTACATTTGATAGGGGTACGATCGAAGGTGATTATGTAGAATCGGTCTAAAAGTAAAATGTCTGTCAAGTGCAGCTGGACGATAAGTGACTAGTTGATAATAAATGAGTTTTCATAATAAACTATTTTCTGCCCCGTGAGATTTTCGTTTTATTGAGACAAAAGAATTAAAAGTTTTATTCCAAAATATGATTTATTAAATTATTATATTATATAGTATTTCGTCCTAATTATAAGAATACAGGGTGCCCCAACATAAATAAGGGGTTATAATGATTTGTCGAGCCACCCCATTAATTACCTTATTAACCTTAGGTGGCGTAGGCCCCTCGCTTTCATCGTTGAGCGCCTCGTCCAACATGTCATCGAGTTCACTATCGCAGGCGCTTTGAGAACTGTCCGAGTCACTTTGAACGGCCTTCTTATAGCTTGTGTTATTCTTCTTCACCACCTGATAAGGTTACATTAACATGTAAATCTGCAGTTAAATGTTTTAAATCTCTCTCAAAAAAAACAACCACCGTCACCACCATCACGGTGACCATCAAGTGATCAAGCCGGTGGTAACCAAACGAAGTTTAAATGGAAACAATTCTATATCTATTTTATACCTGGGTTTTATTAGAGTTGCTCATCATCATCTCACGTAATAAGGCCCCTTAATTTAAATATATAAATATAATATACATATACTTACGTTCATAACTTCTCGTCCAAACGACGTGTCAGCCCAATTATCAGATTTATTTAACTTATCGTTTACTGTCTCAGGTACATTATCGTCCGTACTGAAAATAGAATAAGAATTTATAGAATATCTAGCAAGATACCAAAGGTTTTACAACCTGAGAACACATTATAGACATTTTATTTCCTATACTTTGCTGTGTTTATAAATCTCAGTATGTGTCTAACCTTATGTAACCGTTTTTTTACGTGCCAAGTAGTGTCTCTAAATAGTATAGAACAAAGTTGCTATCTGCCTCTGCCTATTTCTCCACTTCTTTTAAACCACGCAACAGATTTCGATTTTCACTATAAGAAAGAGCGAAAAACGAGGATAGTTTGTAAATATAATGTACAAAATGGATGAACTGTCGTGCGAAGCAGGGGCGGTCGCTAATTGTTTGAATTGTCTTAACAATCACAGTTTATCTCTAACAGTTCTTGCACTTAGCGCTTGTACCCAGGGTAAATTCAGCAGGTGTGCGGGAGGTACGGGTCTCTTACTTACGGTATGTTGTATGTATGAACCTTTTTTTCTAATCTATCTACATGGTGCTGATTGATATGTTCGACCGTGGCAAGAGAGCGAGACTACTAGTAGTAGGTACGTGTTATTGGTTAAATCATCTCACATGAAATTTAAAAATGTGCTTTTCCTAACGTGGACACGGCCCTGCGTATATTTCTATGCCTGGTGGTATCGAACTGCATCTTTTTCGTAATTGAAAATTATAAAAAAAACCAAACGTTGTTGCTACAAGAGAGACCCAATGCTTAATCAATATTGTATAATGTATGCTAATAAAATTTACTACACTACTTTTTAATACACTATTATTCGCGAATTCACCGTCCGGTATGATTTTATTGTAATTGAATATTCCTATGAATGAATACCTGAGTTTGTTATAATGTTGATTTAATAGAAGAATGTTACGTTTGGTTTTTTTTTGTATGGATTTTAACAGAAATTGTTATCTTTTATTTTAATTATTAAAAAAAAATTGCTGTACGAGATACTAAGACTAAACATAATGTTTGAATGTTACGATTTAAACTTTAGAGTTAATTCTACTACAATCCCTAAGGCTTCTCCACCTTTGTATTTCAATTTCTTTAAAATTAATCATGTTTTTTCTTGAATAAAAAATATTCTTTAAAAAATAACCAGATTGTTTTAGTTTCTTACATGGAAAATAATTTTATCTTCCGACTAACTCGTCGAAATTAACAGTTCCTAATGTAGTGCACAACATCTCCCAAATTACAGGAGGTAATAGGTGTACGATGAGGTTAGTGGGGTTTAAGACTATTGTAAACGTAGGGAATGGTATTTTAATTTCAATAAAGTAGGTACAACGTATCATTATTACTAGCTTTCTCATCTCATGTGGCGGTAGGTCCAAAAATTCAAGATTGTTTCAATTTCACTCTAGTTTTTTCCTTTCCATTCGTTTATCAACACACAAAACAAAACGAAAGGTTATTCATCAAACAAGACGTACAATCCTAGCGTTTTATGTTTTCGGAGTGCAGGTTCCCTCATGATATTGTGAGGAAACCTACACACCAAAATGGGTGTAGTCCATCACGATTACGCAGGATCCCCGGACACTCGACGGTGAACCATGAGCCGTAGGCGGCTGTCCTACTGCTGCCTCTGTCAAGCCCCTACGGGACCTGAGTGAGTGTATAGGTATGTTATGGGATGTTAAGGCCGCCCAAGACCAAGACCAGTCCTATTGGAGATCCATAGGGGAGGCCTATGTCCAACAGCGTATGTCTTGCGGCTGAGATGATGATGATGATAATGACGAAGGCAGTACGGCATTTGTACTGCTTGTTTCCTCTCTCTCAAACTCCTCTCACTTGCGATTCAAATGATTTCAAACTCTTTAAAAATAAAGAGTGGTAATAACTTATTACGTTCTAGACGTTCATCAATATTACCGTAGCAATCTGCGGCTACTGTGTCGTTCGTAATTGTGTTCAAACAGTGAAACAATCGTAAAATGCTATCGCTCTTCAGTCTTATTGGATAAATTATTGTAAAGTACATTTCGTTATTTTCTACCTATTTACACTAAATATATAACAATAATGTTAATATCGTAAAATAGGAAAAAGGAGCTTTCATTAGATATACTGGGTGATTTTGTTATCACTGGCAATACTTGCAAGGGTGGAAGTACTCATCAAAATGAACAACTTTTATTATGGGACTAACTGTGAATTCATGAAAAAATTATCAGCTGTTCCATACAAAAGTTCAATACCTACTCGACCAAAATGTATGAAGCAACCATATTATTTTAAGCGATATCAGAGTTAGCCCTATAATAAAAGTTGTTCACATTGATGAGTACTTCCACCCCTACAAGTATTGCCAGTGATAACAAAATCACCCTGTATAATTTGTATATGTAGTGTACCTAGGAGCCTAGAAATAATAGAAAATTACTTATTTTAATTTTTCCTGACATAAATAGATGTTGCTATTACGACTTTATTCCCCGGAGCAAACGAGTTGTCTGTTTGTATTTAAAAATCTCTGTAGATTCGATTAAAAAAAAACCGGCCAAGTGCGAGTCGGACTCGCCCACGAAGGTTCCGTACCATTATCTATAATTATGGTTCACCGTTTATGCATAAGGTTTATGTTTATGATTTCTTAATAATATTTGAATTGATTGAATGAAAGGTAAATTGCGGTTAACGATTTATGACGTATTAAAAAAAACTACTTACTGGATGTCGTTCAAATCAATTTTCGGTGGAAGTTTGCATGGTAATGTACATCATATATTTTTTGTTAGTTTTATCATTCTCTTATTTTAGAAGTTACAGGGGGGGACATTTTACCACTTTGGAAGTGTCTCTCGCGCAAACTATTCAGTTTAGAAAAAAAATATTTGAGAAACCTCAATATCATTTTCGAAGACCTATCCATAGATACCCCACACGTATGGGTTTGATGAAAAAGTGAGTTTGAAAAAATTAGTTTCAGTTCTAAGTATGGGGAACCCCCAAAATTTATTGTTTTTTTTTCTATTTTTGTGTGAAAATCTTAATGCGGTTCACAGAATACATCTACTTACCAAGTTTCAACAGTATAGTTCTTATGGTTTCGGAAAAAAGTGGCTGTGACATACGGACGGACGGACAGACAGACAGACAGACAGACATGACGAATCCATAAGGGTTCTATTTTGGCTAAGGAACCCTAAAAAGGTTGTTTATTGATAACCTACATTAAGGAAGAGTAATAAAAGCATACTGAGACGGAGACCTTTTAATAAAAAACACACACAGCAAAGCAAGGGAAATAAAATAACAAAAATTGTATTTAATATTTTATTTACAAAAAAAAATGATAGAAAATTCTTCATAATATTATCACAGACAAAACAATTTAAAATAATAATATACTTATTATAATACTTAGAGGTAACCTGAAAAGGAAGTTTGATTAGATATCATTATGTAAGTTTTGATTAATATGTCATTATAATATATTTCAAAAGCCTAAAGTTTATATAGGACATAAAACAATAATAGTTTTTTTTTTGTATATAAATTGATCGTTAATAATCGAAAGTAATTCTTGCGCAAGCGCAATCAAAACGGGATTGACGATATGGTTTGCTCTCGTCCACGCACGTGTCGTACAAATTAGAGCCGTCATTATAAAGGGGAGCAGCTCTTTAAATCCAGAAACTTCTATTTAGTATTGAATCCTCCAAAGACTGCTTATATAATTTATGAATGGAGCCTAAAATGTCAATACCATTCTGATAGTGCATCGGTATAATAGTTTTGTATAATTAATTTCGTTTTTCAAACAACAGAACTAATATATTTATAAATCATCGTTAATGTAGGATTGAAATAAAGTACAGGACATCTTTGATCCTTTAGAAATTGACTGATTTTGATAGGATTTTTTATTCGCCCAATTGGCTTGCTAATGGGACGCGCAAGTCAAGGTTATAAATAAATTAAGTAGATCAAAAATAGTATTTTCAAATTTAAGCACGTAAAATAGTCAAATGAATCCTTAATTATACGAAACTGAATACTATTGTACTTTTATTATATATGACACCGGAAAATAGCAAGAACCGAAAATTTATAAATTTACTAAGAAATTTATAAATTTGCGTTAGATTAGGTTAGGTAAGTTTATAAATTTCCTAGAAAATTTATAAACTGGCGGATCTTGTTATCTTCCAGTAACATATGCATTGAACATAATCAATTATGTCTATGGGAATTTTGTGGGTATTTATGATATTTCATTTATTATGATTACAGTGAGAGTATAGGTTTAGAAAGCCCACAAGTTGTTTATATGGATACATTCATAAATAAAACGATTAAATATTCTATATTTTTTCAGCTTACATAATATATTACTATGGCAAATACTTATGAAATACCCAAGTAGTTTTACGTGAGTGTGACTAACAATAGATAAACTTAAATGTAATTTCATTATATGCTTTATATTATATATGTTACCGGAAAATAACAAGAACCGCAAATTTATAAATGTTCTAGGAAATTTATAAACCTTTGTAGGATTGTAAACGAGAGATAAATTGTATTATTTTACGCCCACGAAGCGTTTATTAATTGTACTTATTATTTATTAAACCTTTACAAGTTCGTCGGAAAACGCCGGATGCAGGCCACCGGTCCTATTGGAGATCCTTAGGGGAGGCCTATGTCCAGCAGTGGACGTCTTGCGACTGAGGTGACGATGATTAATTATTATTTATTAAGTAGGAGTTGCCGCATCATGAGGCGAAATGGAGTAAGATATGATTTAATTCGGTGTTTAAATACAGATATAATAAATATGTATGTATGTATATATCCTACATCTAATCTACATACAAATAAATGAATAGCAAAAAGTTAACTACATCCTAATAATAGGCAACGTACAGTCTTGTAAATTCAAAATTGATGCGGGTAATGTTTTAACGTTATTATCTATAATAAATTCAGATATTTATTCAGATTCTAGTTAGTATTTTGAACCTTAGTTTAATACAAAATAAGGTTTATTATTGTTTGAGCTATGCTTGGCCGCATTGAGGGGCGTTGGGGTGAATTCGAATTACGGCTCAGTAATTGACACGCATCTCGCTCTTTCATAAGACTTACCAATGAGCATAAAAGAGATAGAACCAATGATGTAATGAAAAAAAAAAAATGATGATAATGAAAGTGAAGAAATCGACCATTTTCTCATTAATTGGATATTAACTTCCTTAATTTGTTATTAGTACTTAAAACGTTGTTACAAAATATATAATATAAATATTAAATCCCTACTATTATAATAAATGCGAAAGTGTGTTTGTTGGTTTGTACTTCTTTCACGCAGCAACTGATCAACGTAATTTACATAGAGATAGTTTATGGAGTCTAACATAGGCTACTTTTATCCTGGGAACGCAGGTGAAACCACGGCCACAAGCTAGTGTTAATATTGTTATGTAATGCCGAATATTTAGGTTGGCATTTTTGTTGACATAAAAACAGAAACTATCGTGGCTTATGTGTTTGCATACTGTATTAGTGGAACGAATCACTTAGCATGGTAAGTAATACGTCATAAAGCTTTGCACGGCAATTCCACGAAGTTGAATAATGCATTTTAAAATTGCTTAGTTAAGAATCTGAATTCTTTAACATTTAGTTTGAAATAAATTGTGAATATATTATATTCGGTGTAATATTACAAATTATTAAGAAATGTTATATATGTACTGGAAGCATTGATATGGAATTACATACTTCTACTAAGAATAATTACCTATATGTATGCATAACTGACAGTAGTTTTAAGTTGCCTGACGTTTAGTTCCAGTTCACTAGTTTCTAAAAACCTCAATGATTCTGATTAAAACTCTCGTCTTTGTCATTTTAAATGTAGTTGATAGTGACATATATTTGTAATCTTAATTCATTGATTTGTTTCTAGAAACTGAGAGTTTATGAGGGAGTCATTGAATTGTTCGATATATTTCGAATTTTATAATACCTCTCCGAATTTCACTGAAATGCGCTAAGCAGTTGAGGTGTGAAAGCAGAACAAACAAGATATTCGCATTAATATAATTGAATGTGACACATAGTGGTTAAACGTAACCATAGGCAGGGGGACCGCAATATAAGTGGGTAGGTCCGTCAAATCATTTTGATGTTTTTTACCTACCTATTTATTATGATACTTTCAAGATATAAAATACGTATTAAATTATGAGCTGGTGGTTTACAACGTGTGAACCGGTTCATTGCATTTACAATGGCCCGGTAACTAGTCGAAACTGTGCCAATGCCAAGGTCTGATCCTTAACCCATAATAATTTGGTTTTTTTTTTCGAATTTACAAAAATCAATAGATTTAAATACATTAAAATCAGTCAGTATTTATAGGCACTGTTTTCTTGAGAAAGTCTAGTTAGATGAAACACACATTTTTTTTTGATCAAACTAAGGGTCGGTGTACACTGCACATCTTTTCAATTGCACTTTTAGATTTAGTCTAGTATTTCGTAGACTATTAGGTTCTGATATCCAAAAGTGCAAACAATTATGACTTTAATTTCATGTCAGTCGAGTAGTATGTTGAATAAATATCCAACATACTTTTGCAATAAACTTAAAATACATTATGTCACTAAACTGAAACGTGCTTAATCATATATACTATAACAGATAATATAAAAACCTATTGACAGTCACGTATTACTATCAGACAACCATAAAAAGGAGTAAGCCTTTATACCGTGTAAACTATGGTATAAAATTGACCTTACTTTAAATGGTAAAGATACCTCGACACAATTATGTTCAAATATCTAACAATGATAATAAATCTAGATGCCCGCATCAGAAAAAAAACACATCTAGTTAGGCATGTGCCTCAACGACAGCGATGAAGTCAATGTCAATCTACTATTTATTCGCATGCGAAATATATATAAGGTGTGGACGACTGACCACTATTTGCCTCTTAATCACACACTATGTCGAAAGAACGAGAGGGAAATAGAGGGACCGCTATTATAGTGCTTTTTCTCTACCATCAGTAATGAGGATGCGCAGCAATATTTTTTTTATCTCCGTCACCTACGTACCAAACATTGCCTAGCTCGCAAAGACTCCTCACTCCCTTTTTGTAGCGGCGTGAAAGCTAGAGAGCAAAGCATGCGAACGTCAGAGATAAAATATATCTGCGCGACTGGACTTTAGCAAAAGTATCTAGAGCGATAAATTACTAGGTTTTCACCTCGCTTCACGCGTTCGCCGGAGGTCAGACATGACCCTTAGACTTGTTTCCAATGTCAACGCAATCACTATAGACAACTAGAACACGTCATATGGTAAAGTATAGACTTAAAATCTAAATCTAGTCAATAAATAAGGCATTAGGCGTTGATTACGTAACTTGCTACAGCAACTGTTGCATGAACAATGTGTGCAACTTATAAATAGCTCACAATAAATTGTATAGGTAGTAAAAGAGCACTACCACTATACAATAATCTGAAACATTCGAAGAAGATTAAGAAATAATACAACTAGGATATCTGGTTCGAAACTTATTTCAGGTATTTATGAAATAGTGTCAACCTTAATAACTTAGTATCTTCACTATCATATCTAACGTGCAACAGTTGCAGTTGCAAGCTACAATAACTCCCGCGTATCTTTGCAACACCGTTGCCGTCTTGATTTCGTCCATTCATTTCACCAATGTCTGTGAACATTCAAATACATAGAAAGAAAAATACGCATTCTAGTGTGTAATATCCGCACCTTCCGCCGCAATCTGAATATTCCTCTTGTGTATTCGACGTGTCCGTCTCAATATCCGACAAGTGCGGATATAAACTTGCCGGTTGCTGTAACACGGCACCGTTCGATGCTGGGTCCTTTTTGTTATTGTTTACTTTTATTCTCTTCACGTCGTCTAATACTGATAATACTACTGGTGATTCTTGGGAACCTGAAATTAAGGATTGACTTTTATTCCTTAAATGTCTTCGCGGCGAAGGTCGTGGGTTCCAATCCTACGATGCGCTCAAGCTTCGAAGTTTGTGAAGGAAAACGTCGTGAGGAACCATAGCACGGTGATAGGGTAATGGTGCGTTCCGGCGGCTGCACTTGAGAACACTTAACATAGTGAGATTGTGGTCAAACACAGGCTTATACAAAGTGAATGAAAAGAAACAGGTATGTCTAAAAAACCTAACCTGTGTCTAGTTCATCCTAAATTCTTCATACCATTTAAACCTGATTATAAAATCTACATCACAGTCTATACATATATCTAAAAAAGATAAATGTCAAAGTATTATAAAAGGTACAATTCAATACAGTAAATTGCTAATCGTCTAATCGACGTCCCTACAGCAAATAATAAAGACCAACCGGTTTTGCAGAGGTCAATGCTAAATAACACATTAAGATGTCAGTACAAATATTGTAGTACTAAAGTTGAAATCATTTAAATATATCAAGAGAATCGAAGGAAAACCAGTTGGTGTAAGGAATAAGAATATTAACTATGCACATTGCAATGTTATGTAAGCAAGTGCAACATTGTAATTAGCACTTACTAAGTTACTACACGACTATCTTAGTAGATTGTACTTCAATTGATAGTAATTTTGTGCAACTTTACATTATTCAGGTCTTGAGAAAAGAACATGAGCCTAAGGGTATAGAACTAAAATGAAATATATATGTCATGAATAGTGTTATTCAAAAATAGATTCTTATACTTAAATATAGAATTGATATTCAGTTATTGCAAATACGACAAAAAACATGGCCTTAGTCGAAAAAAATAATGTAAAAAAATCAAGCAAGACATTTTCATCCTATGGAAATATTTTTATAATACGCTTATACTTACTTCGTCTTTTAACAGGCTGTGACCCTATTACTTTTTCCGTCTCTTTCTTAACTTCTGCGTCGTCATTTAGGGCTGTCTCTGATCGGGTCTTTTCAAACGTAACTTTAGGTATGTTTGCGATTATTTCTGGTTTTTTACTAGCTAATGCTAGACTTGTGGTACTGCCCATAAGTGGAGCTTTTTCTGAGGGATCGTGTTCACTCTGATCATCATCTGAATCGTCATTTTGCTCGGGCTTTTGGTGTTTGGGCTGGAAAGAGATATTATAATACTTAGTTATATTCTTGTGAACTCATTTTTATTATATTAATTTTCGAAATGAATTTTATGCAATGTTTAAACAGATGTTCCGATTTTCAGACTGCTCATTTTATAATGCCGCAGTGTTCCAGTTTCATTTGTTATACAGAATCATTATTTTAATTCATTACCACATTAGCAATGAAATTGAAAATGCCTTATAGATCAAATAAAACAGCGAACCCATTGTCTCTAATTAATTTAAGTATTATCTATTTACTTATAGACGCGACTTTATTTTGCGTGACTGAATAGTAACTGTTATCAGTTCTATTTTTGAAGTGCGCGTCTTAGATCTTAACAGATACATCCTCGATGGCACAGTTTAACATGTTGCGCGGTTTGCGCAATATGATGCAACTCGCGCGCACAAAAACCACAAAGACTTAAAGTTCTTCATTTAAGGGCAAGGGTGTCCTACATACGTAACAGCTACATAGAGAGGTGTAAAAATTTACACATGTTGTATATTACCCATCGTTACATGAGATTCATGTGGTTTGCGTTTATTGCGTCATTATGTATGTAGAGTCCGCGCCACCATTGAAGTCCGATGGAATTAATGAAAATGGATCTTATTTCTTCTACAATAGAGGTGGACCTATCGGACTTCAGCGGTGGCGCGGAGTCTACATTTGTTTTTATGATCGCTTCTCCTAAAATGTGATAAAGTTATTTTTTGTATGCAAATTGTTTTTAAATGTTTGGGATATAAAAACTTCATCGAAAAGGTTGATATTAGTTTTAGTTACTGTTAGATCTACCTCTGACTTGGATTTATCAGAAGGTATAATTTTTAAAGCACCAGTTTGTTATCTAAGAAAAACTGTAATTCGATAAATCCGACTATAAATTCAAATATACAACGTAAACACCGTAGGTACCAGTGTCTGATCTATTAAGGAAACATTCCCATCTCTTAAATTAGAACAAAACTAACAGGGGTACGTAGAAATACAAATCATTGCTCTAAGCATGAAGTTAAAACGAGAATAGCTTAAGCAAGGAAAGGGCAACGAGTCCGCAGTCACCTACAAACATTAAGATTGCACAAAGCGCTGAATAGCGCTGAAAAGCTAGTCACGCAGTAAGTGCAACCCACAACGCAAACCGTCCGCTTTATAATATTCTATTGATAAAAAACCCTTGCAATGTAAAATTTTCTTAAAAAGTCTATACTTGTAATATTATAAT
The DNA here is from genome assembly GCA_951216915.1 of Tetheella fluctuosa. NCBI lineage: Eukaryota > Metazoa > Arthropoda > Insecta > Lepidoptera > Drepanidae > Tetheella > Tetheella fluctuosa. Next base: position 5,060,541 of record OX578236.1, read on the forward strand.
ATCTATACTAATATTATACCTAAAGCTGAAGAGTTAGTTTGTTTGGTTGAACGCGCTAATCTCAGGAACCACTGGTTCGAATTGAAAAATTATTCTAGTGTTGGAGAGCCCTTTTATCGAGGAAGGCTATAGGCTACTTTTTATCCCGGGAAAGCATAAGATCCCTCGAGAACGCGGGTGAAACCGCGGGGCAGAAGCTAGTAATTAATCAAATTTGCATGTACCAAATAAATGTGTCAAGCACGAAGCGGCCGCCGCACTTACTGTAAAATATTGTGAAACAATAACAATTTTGCGCTAACTCAACTTTCTAGATAACTGTTAGTCATAAGTCGTCAAATATCATGGTATGGCTAAAATATTTTTATTTGCAGTAGTAACGACCTACATAAATTACCCCACAGTAGGTACCTACTTTACGTGCATGAAAGCACGTAGGTACTTGTGCCTCTGTAAACTAGCAGCCGACATAAAAATATGGTGACTCAATTTAAAAATAAAAATTCAGGCACCACAGTAAAACGTTTTCTGTTTTAAAAATCTCGAGATCACGGCTTAGATAAAATACACTGTATCAAATTATGTGTTACCGAAAACAAAATAGAATGCAACGCACCTTATAATGGAATCGATTCTGCAGCATCTCCATTTCTTTCTCCCTCTCTTGTTTGAATTTATTAGCTATTGTCGTCTCACTTATCGTCTGTTCCTTGCTGAAGAGCGCGGCCAATTTGCCTTTGATCCCACCACCGAGGGAACTTTGACTTATGTTGTCATCCGGGATGTTATCTTTGGAACTAGTCCTGGAGTTGTTTGCGGTAGAATTGTTTGATTTAGTTGGCGTCGTTTTCTGTACCAGAGGCCTTGCAGGTTTACTGTCTGTAAGGTACAAAGACATGAGACAGGGTCGAGGTCAATGATTCCAAAAGCGGGTTCGATGTTTCACTCCGACAATGAAGTTTTTACAACATCATATTGTGACCGGCTTTACTGAGCGCAAAAAATGCATTTGCCTGCTCACTATTAAACATGTTCTCTATTGGTATAATAAATCAAATTAGATTTAGATATAATATTGGTTGGAAGCTTGTTACGCTACTTACTGGAGATAAATTATAACGGTACATTTATGAGAGATACTTTAGATACATTTCTCAACTCAAGTTTGTAATAATAAAGCTAATCTATACTAGTCAATTGAAAGGAGTGATAAATGATAATATATTGTAAGAAAGTCTGATCACATTTCTAGGTCACAATCTAAGGTGCGGTGATGACTTAATTGGTTAATAATGGGTCAACCGTTCAGGTTAATGGTTGTCAACCTTGGTTGAACATCTGTTTTGACACAGATACTGATCGAGATAAGGAAGCCTTTTATACTTTATATCTATACTAATATTATAAAGAGGAAAAAAATTTATGTTTGTAACGAATTGGCTCAAAAAGTACTGGACCGATTTTAAAAATTCTTTCACCGCTACATCTTCACCGAGTAACATAGGCTATATTTTATCCCAGGAACGCGAGTGAAACCGCGCGGAAAAGCTAGTTATTAATATAGTGATTTATCATGCGAGCTTTGAAATTCTTCTTTGAAGTTAGTCTTGAAAATAAATTCCGAGTCAATTAACTCATTCTCCTGTTCCCAATAAAGATATATTGAAATTGACCTACCTACAGTCCTTATTAAGTCTACATAAGCACGTGTTAATTTGTGTTTACTTTCGATATCTTTCTAAATGACTATTTAAAAACACGTTTTTGATGAAATTTGTAGAAAAATTTTGTTCCGAGAATCGGGTTCAAAATAAGGTGACAAACGATCTTGTTTTTTTTTTTTTGTTAATTAGTATGACAAAATATGCTATCAGATGCTAATGTAAACGGCAGTTTTCATACTAAGATATCATAGGATAAATCATGCCTTATTCCGTTTTCTTCGGAATTGAATACTGAGTCACCCCATGGAAACAATATGACAAACATTTTCCGCTGACAATAAGAATTTGGAAACATTCAAATTTTGATAATATAAAGGTTGAGGCGTCTTTAGAACGAAAATGTGACTGGACATCTCTCTTAGTCGGCATCTTATATCTTCAACTTTTCATACAGAAATACCAGATGGTTTCATTGAATGGTTTCCTTATAGAAATTTGTAGTGGACTGGGAAAAGCCTGCACCAATAAATTCTTTAGAATCAATATCGCACTTTTAAGTTATTTTCTTTACGTCACAAAATATCTGGTAAACCCCCCGTTCAATTGTGAACGCTTTCAGCTTGGAAATATTATCATAAGATCAAGGATAACTGGCAGCGTCGATTATGTAGATTTTCTTAATGGAAAATTGTATTAAGATCTCTATTATAATAATGGGAAAAACATTTATGTTACAATTTATGGGACCTTGAGTACTAGGCATTTACTTATACCTAGTACCTACTTATTAAGGTCTCTGAAAAATTTACATTATTTAAAGCTTTTTTAATTTGTTTATTTTACTTTAATAGTTATTCGATAAATTAGTTTTATTATTCTGATCAGAGATTGTGACATGCGGTTGACAAACTGAACATAATAATATCAAAGAATATGGACCTAAATTCAGATTTCAGGGACAGAACGAATGGTGGTGATAATCGAAACTAAGCGAGTTTTGTTTGAACCTTCTTGCGCGATTTGCGTCTGCGTATATTTCTACAATAGCGGAAACCGCATAATTATCTTTACATTGTTCTACGCTAAGCAATAAACATTGTTTAAAAATACTTTGACACTTTGGTACATTATGAAAACAATGTCTTATTATCTTTAACAATTTCGCAGATCGATGTTAAAACTTACAATTTGGGAGAAAAATTGTGATCCAATATACACTATCAATTAGAATTTTCTTTTCACAAAAATCCAAAGAAGTGTCACTATTCGGTAAAAGAAGCACTGAGTCACAGAAAAACTTTTTTTCTATTTCTACAAGATCGACTGCTCAGCTAGTTGTGCGAGCGCACGGCAGAATGGCTGAGCCCGCAGAGATCGCCAACCATCGGTCCACCTCCACTTCTCAAACGCCCAATAATGATGTACGCTTCCGAATCCCACGTTCGCGTTGCAGTAATAGTCAACCTTTTGTCACATTGTCACGCTTCAACGGGCATTAAATCATTTTTTGTCACGGTTACCGCGCGATGCTTCAATTGATTGGACGAATGAAGTAACAGGCTTTTTAATTTCACTGGAAAATTATTGTTTGATTGGATTTATTGGGTTTATTTCGAACCAATTGAGTGATGGTTTTATCTATGAATAATATTCTTAGTATCATGTTTCATCCGAAATTAACTTCCTAACTGAATATAAGGTTTTACGAAATTAAGTAAGGTACGGCGCTTTTCAGGGATGAACATATAGGTATATGCATAAGTAATGATTAAAAAATAATTTAAAAAAATATGTCGCAATGCGATATCTGTATAGATAAAAGAAAAACGTGACTGACTGACTGATCTATCAACGCACAGCTCAAACCACTGGACATATCGGGCTAAAATTTGGCACACAGATAGCTATTATGATGTAGGCATCCGCTAAGAAAGGATTTTTGAAAATTCCACCCCTAAGGGGATGAAATAGGGGTTCGCGGATGAAACCGTTACGTATAACTACGTAGCAGTGTGAATGACCTCGCGCGTCTGGCGTCACGGGCACAGCCGACTACTTACCTACCAGTAGCTAGATTTGTTTATAAATTGTATATTTTAAAATTAAATTATGGTACCCCTAATTTTTATTTTAGTTACCTAATATATATATAAAAATAATTTTGTACATATTAAGTTCAGTCGGAATTTTTGTATTTTTCTAATGAACCATTCGATTAAATATATTTTTTGATTAACACTTTATAACCTATAAATTCATTCCTCAAAAGCAACATACCTTATTTAGTTGAACCTTACATAAAATATAACTAATAAATTCAACTATAGGAACAGCTTACTAGAACTGGAATTATAGAGCATGTGTTGGTATAACCGAAGCGCGAAGGTGGTAAGCACACAAAGCTTAGAAGGAAACTGCAGCTGTCAAAACTCACCCGTGGGATTTTGACGATAGATTTTCAATATCTTGCAAGAAACCGACTGCAATACACGGTAAACAACACACACTTTTTACAAAGGGCCTCATAAAAAGCCCTATTTTAGTTGGCACCTGTCGGTCAAGGTTGGCGACGTCTGACCCGCTCGCCTTGATGTCCAACCGTTTAATGATATCGTTTTACAAAAATTTCGGGTACACAGTAGTCGTTGTTCCTTTCTCACAATTATACCGCTCGCAGCCCTATTCTGTTACTCGATACGAATTGAGTTTGAGGACAGAGTAGTAGGTATTGATTTTTACTGAAATATATTTATATCATTGTAGATTTACAATTGATTTCATGACATTGTATTTATATAAATTTATAATTAATTTGCTACTCGATATTCGAATTATGTAAAGTTAAATGAAAAATACACCAAGCGGGTGTTTCAGTTATTTTAAGCAAAGGCCTTTATTTACATTCAAGCTCAATTAATAATTCAACTCCAAAATATATGAGATCATAATGTTCATTTAATAGCCTTACATGTCCTGAATGTAATCAGACATAATAATTTACTTACTACTTTGTTGGATATGCTAATAAATGTCGGTTTTTAATAAAAAATATTGTTATTTTTTATAACTCGACCATTTTGCATTAGGGAGCTTAACTTTTGATTCATTGAAATAATGAAATCTTGCCACCAAAAATGTTTCGTAAAGAGAAAACACAATTTTCACAAAACGAAGATCCGGTTGAACCATCTCGTAATTCTCCGACTTGCAACTTTCGTAACTCGAATCAAATGACTGTCAGAATATGGACACGGTTAGTTACGACAATGACATCTAGTGGTACGGTAATAACAGCTCATTTCGCGGTGAAATGTTTTCTAATGAGGCGCTATGGACAAGTTGATTAGATGTTATCTTTCATTGATATTAAAGTCAATTTTGTGGATTCGACTTATTGGCCTAATTCACATTTGTTTAGACCTCTTTCTTCGGGCATCGAAAAAGCTACTGTTACTACTGTAGTAACTGTAGTATTTTCAATTCAATGTTGCTGCCTAGCACTCGCGAGACAGTTCCTTTCTACGCCTCGTTTGTATACAGCTTCATCAAAGCATAATTAAAGAGAGATTCTGTCAAATTAAAGGGCGAAGAACAGCTGAGTAGAGAAAAGATAATGCTAAACTTATGGTCGCATTTTATGATAACTAGTGACTTTACTAAGTTCCAGTAAAAAAAGCTAATAACGAGACGAATAAAATAAAATCAATAAGTGTCGCAGTCGGTCAACTTTCACCCAATGGTGTCGCCATCAGATCACCACAGACGGCGCCAGTCAACTGTTAAGTCGACTAACTAATAAATACCACAATCCGCTACTGGTCTAGAAAAATCTTGGGAGGGACGCACGTACATGTGAGACAAGGGAGAGTTACATGACAGGATATACCAGGAACAAAATGGTGGTCATATATTTTTAAGGATTACATATTTCTTACTTTCACTTTCCCATTTATAGGAACTGACTTTTTATCATTCGCTCAGTCAAACCTATTCTTTATCGATTTGAAAAACAGTTAACTCTGCAATTACTCTGGTTAATTATAGTCGCATTTTCAACATCACATCGCCCTACCCCAGCTATTATATCACTTGAAAATATAATATGAAGCCGCTATAACAAGGGCGAGAATTGAGTAAACCAAAAGCAAAGTAAGTAGTAAGACAGTGTGAATGCACAGGGTAAAGATCCGTACCGTTATAACGCGAAACTTGGCGTCTCGACACGAAAATTCAATTGCATTGTCGTCGAAAGTGCATTATGCAATACCTGTGCAATACTGCAGGACCGGAAACTTTATTCGCGCAGTTTTCGATTGACGCTTCGATATTCAAATTCTTTAGCAAAATTGTACCATCATGAATGACAAATAATGTATGCCAAGCAAACTGGGTTCACGTAGTCCACGTACATCTTGATTTCTCAGCGTTAGATGTGCTTGAGTAAATATTTGGAACATATTACCGATTGTATCATAGTTCTAATTGTTAGACCGTGGTGCATGTTTATGGGCTTTTAATCATGTACAAGATCGCGCGGTGTGCAGAAACATCGAATTAAATCGAGTGAAAACTTAACGAAATCACAACATGACAAAATGTTAATTTTAACGTAAGCGAAGTCACTTTTCCTGTCCCTAGATGGCTATTCGTGACTAAAACAAAACCCAGCTTAATTGCCCTCTCCTCGGCGACAATGGCTGAAGGTATTAGCATTTTCAAACGTTTCACATCAATGCTATTACAGTTTTACTATAATTGGACGCTATTGTATTGCAAATTCGCCTTGGCTGTGGCTCCATTGGAGTTCCAGTGATGTTATTGAATGTTTAGAGTTTCTTTAAAATTTTCTAATACATTAATTGCATTACTGATCAGTTTATTACAATGGTTTGAACAACTGGTAGGAATTTCTACATATAGTTATACTCTCATAGTTTCTTTTAATGCTTGGATGATAACTACAGTATTCCTGAGTAATTGAACTCTTTGAATCAGCCCGTCTCGTGGCTGCATGGCCATAACCTAGATATTACTAACTTTATAAGGACTTACGAGTATGTAGGACCTACTATTACTAGATCTTTAGAAGATACTTAGAATAATAACAACAAAACCGGTAAAATAAAGTTCTTAGTTGTCTCAAAAACTTTTCTATCTTGGGTTCAAATAAGGTTTACGTATTATCCAAATATAATTATTAATCGGCTCAGTGGTACTTGAATTGGAAGCATACCCAATCATCATACCTTAATATAAAACTAATTTACATAACACTGCATACATACTAATCACTTCCTTATGTCTCCCTTTATTAACACATTTTAATCAAAACATTCGAGATTTATGTCACAAAGTAAATGTTACTTGTCACAAAGTACATGTTAGTTGTACTTAAACCTGGTAACACAGATCTTAGCACAAACAATTTGTGCTCAAAACCCGAAACAGTATTATAAGGATACCGTTGTATGCAATGTTTGTAAGACATCTCCAATTGAGGATGTGCGAAGTTACTCTATAAATTAGCATGGTGTGTTACATGTCCTGTATTTTTTTTGAAACGATATAAAATCTGTTAAGTGTTTTTATTGTGTTACCGATATTTATGTTGATGAATGAATATAAATTTTTTGGGAGTCTAAAGAAGCTTTTAACATTATGAGATGGATCTTGAAAACTCTAGTTTATTAAGGTAGTAGTAATAGGGAACAGCCGGTAAGTATTGCAGTGTATTTACTGGTAAACTATGACTCAACGAAATTGCCGGTACCACACATGCTTTACATATCCTTGGGCTTTTCCTAAATTATAATTTATACTTACGAAACTTAATCTCTATCTTGGATCTTGGAAAATATTCAAAATAAAGTGAAAATGTCGACGAAACTTCAGTATTTGTGTTAATTGTTAAAATGACAAAATATCTGTTAATTTATTAATAAAACATAACCTATCTATAGCCCTATCCCGGTCAAGAAAAAGTACATAACTTATATGTTTATTGGAGCATTTCTCGATCCACGCACCGAGCGGAGAGTAGTTCTAAACGACTAAAGACCTGTCAAATAAAGATCAGCTGTTGCATTTCCATTTGGATTTGTAGAGTGCTATCTCTTTCATACTATGCAATACCTTTGCCAATGACACATACTATACTGCACTTTCCTGACTCTGTGAAACCAACACACCACAAAGTTCCAAAGTCACGTTCTATTTGTGTAATTAGCTCGGTGGTGAAGGAAAACATCGTGACTTCGTGCGGCAGGTTACCTGTTAAGCAAACTGTATGGTTTTACTATTTTATATCTAATCTAGTTAATATAGCAGTTGACGAAAACTATCATAGGTATGTTTATATGAGTGATTGACTACAGGTAAGGTTTTTTATGCTCAATGTACGTACTTGTTAAGGACAATTGTTGAAATGAATGTCTAATATTATGAATACCTAAGTAGCTTTGTTTGTATTCTTGAAATTTATTATTGAAAAATATACAATAATAATCATCAAGGTCGTCGATTTATAGTATGCAATCGAATGAAATTGATATATTGGATAGCAGTATTTTACCTAGGTATGTATTTTCTGATGTCTGACTGAAACATTTCCTATCATATTGATTCATAAAACTATGATACAGTAAATTAAAATCTAAGATACCTAACATAGAAAGGTGAGATTTCACAGGCCGCGTTGACGAGAATTTCCTAAAGACGACTAAAATTGTAATTTGTTAATTAATTGTTATTTTTTTTATTCTACTCTAATGACAATTTTACATAGACCAATATAGCAATTTTCTTATAGGATGATACTTGAACACTTATTACCTTGATTTTTTTTAGTTTTTCAATGAAATCATCTAATGATGATAGTTGAACCATTTTTGCGTTATCTGTGACAAATACCGTAATTTTACAACCCAGATTATAGTTGTCAATTGTTTGAACAAGGTTTGAACCAACCATCCACACCTCCACGAATTTATGTCAGCTTTTACAATGTAGCCTATGATTAATACCGTACAATTACATTTTACATCTGCAAGTTGAATAGTCTAGTCCCGTGTCATGTCTGTCCGTTTTTATTTAAATGCCGATAGAAATAATAATAGTGGGTGTATGTATACGATTATTATCTGTATTATAATTCCCGAAACTCATGTCCAAATGTTGTATAGGAGTGAATGATTATGTCCATCGACTTCGACGTACCACGATAACGATTGAATCGACGTAATTCTAGATTGTGCTAAGCACTGACTGACAATGTCGTTTAATATTTCGCAATTAGTAACATTTACAAAACGTATACCTAACAAATAAAATATTTACCTATAACCCCTAGATGAAGTAGTTGTTAATTAAGTTCTAATATTATAATAAAATTGCTTAATTTCTATATTTACAACTAAAGTTTGTAATACATGTTTATTACTGAATCACGCAGGCTGAACGAATTAGGATGAAACTCAGCATAAATCATACTCTGGAATAAAAGATTCCTAGGTAACGTGCGTGAAACCGCGGGATGGAAGCTAGTTTAACACACTGGGCGGATATAAATGAAACTTCAATGTAACAAAACAATCCTTAATGCTCCGTTATTATAATTGTCAGTCTGATTTTTGACTGACTAACTGTATGGTTAATTAATATATTAGAAAGAGCATAGGTAGGTCAAAGTCATCATCATCATCAGCCTACGGGTCTTAAACAGCTAACGCTATTAAGGAAAGGTTAGCATTATCTCCGTCCTGTCATTTATTAAAGTAAATAATATATATGTTCAAGTATACCTATATAATATTATAAATACGCGCTTTATAAAGGTCGGCATTGCTAATGTCTATAGGCGACGGTAGCCAATTACCATCAGGTTGCTTGTCAGCATTCTGACATTAAAAAAAACCGGGAATATGGATAAAAAATACCTTATATTACAAATAAATCTAATGATTGAATCTTCAACTTGAGATGAACACCCGTCAATCTTAGGTCTAAGATATTGTAGACATTTGAATTACAATAGCAATACTGCAATACGTTCCCATCATAAAGAGTATTGGGACTGGTTTTCACACTATATTCCGAGATTTCGCGAAACTACGCGTTTTATCGCGTTTAATCACATTCTACGAATCTACGGCAACATTATACTTATACTACCCACCATTAAATGTCAGAACAAGGATTATATTTTCGATGCAGTTATGATAAAAAGGTAGGCTATTTCTGGAAAAATTGACCCTGAACTTCAGACACAGGAGATAATTTAACTAATTTAATTCTATTACATAACTAACATGGATGGCAACACTACCTAATCACTTAGCTAACCAAAAAAGTAGCAATAAACTAATAACGAGTTTATCCATTTAATTTACATCAATTCTAATACTAAAATTAATGATACCTATCTATAATGCACAAAAAATCTGTCTGGAGAGCTGGTTCTTAAGCATGATCGGAATTACTTAGTCCAACACGTCGTTGCATACGAAATTTTAAACAATATATACTATTTTATGTTAACGTAAGGTTGAAAATAATGTGTCTGTTTTTTAAGACCTATTTAGTTTTTCTTATTTAGTTTTTCTAAATGATCATGTTGAATGTATTTTATAGATAATCATAGCTGGAAAGGTGTTTAAAATTCTGTCGGTAATATTACTAAGCATTTTAGTATGGCACAGGTCAAAAGTTTGTTAATCCTTACTTTATAATGACTTTATAATGTCCTGGATTGATTTCGATAAAAATTGCCCGAGATGTTGCTTGAGTCCGAGATGAACAAGGGATCCTTTTTATGCCAGAAATAAGGGTGAAGTCACGAAGCACAGCTAGTAATGAATACACTATGCTTGAGGTGGAACTGTTGAACATGATTCCACTGATAAATATCAATAATCGAAAAACATCTCCTAAAATTATTATGGAAATTTCCACAGCACAGGTCAATGGTCTTCTCAAAAGGTCTTGTGTCAAATGTCCAATTGCGTGGAATGAGAACCAGAAATCACCATCATTATTCATTTAACAGGCCATAGTCGATTAGCAACTCAGGTATTAACGCCCGTGTAATAGCGGTATTAAATTAAACCATCACCTCCACAACGCGGCAACGGTTTAACGCCGGCGTTAGTCCCTGAAGACTTAATGGTAATGGACAATCTATTATAGTGCTAATAGTGATTGTATTAAAGGTGTTTTCGGGTCAGAGAGCTAATTACGAGTAATATGGTCAAAATATGAGGATGTTCGCAATTGCAATAAATAACATTAGTGACAAAATTGATTTCAATAGTGCAAATGGGACAAATTGAAATAGTATAACCTATCGACAATTGAGTCAGTAAACTCAATGCTTATATCATTTGTAGAATTGTTCATATTTTGATGAGTAATGAAATTGTCTGGAACTTTACAATGGTATGTACATAGTAATAGTTAGGTATTCTTTAACAATGTTTTTTTTTATGTAGCAGATGAACCAGGTTTAACTTTATCGCCTCTACGCTAATCTTGGATCCAATCTGAAATTTGGTTAAGTATGTTACATGGGCTACTCAATCTCCAGGAACTTATTATTCTGCGATATAAGTAGACATTTGTGAAATACTTCCAAGATCTCACTGTTAATTTTATTGCATGAGAATCAAAGTTGTTTTATTTTATGTGCGCTGCGGGGAATTATTGAGATAAAAATCTAGTACACGTTTTGGACTGGCTTAAAATGTTATTGCACCAAAAGGATGCTTGTCGTTGCGCTTTATTTTTGGGACGGCTTTACTATAAGAGGCTAAAATATTTGTTAATCCGGTTTTCGGTTTAAAATTGTTTGTTGTTGTTAGATCTCAGTGGACGAACTATTTTTTTGGAATACTGAGAAGATCATGAGTATTCTAAAGAACATTTAACTTGGAGCAAATAATAGTAAAGAGAAAATCATTGGAATTATCTCGGCTAAATCGCGATAACTTAATTAGCGAGCTTATATCGAGAGAAGTTGAAAGGCACATCGTACACCTATATTTAAATAGGAAATCTGTGATTTACAATTAACTACTTCACGATTAACTGTTACATAAATACTTGTAAAGATTGTTTATGGAACTTTTAGAGAATGATCCAACACGTTTATCTCGATAAAAAAGTGCGTATATTGATTTAGATAACACCATTTATCAGCGCCATTAAGAAAACGTGTGCAGGTAGTTTCGGAAAAACACAGTCGTCATAATTGCGACTCATCTATTTATTCCCTATTTTTTATTATTGTCTATGTTTTTCAATCATTATACTCATCAGTATATGAGCTGTCAATAACAATTATCTGAGTAGCCACCAGTTAATAAATCTTCTGTCGTTTTCGGCTTCCAACAATATGACCGTAGGGATCCAAATCGAGAGGCGGATAAACACAAAGTCATCTCTCACACACGTTTCTGTTTTTCAACTAAGTACTTATTTGTTTCTGAAAGCAACTTTGTATTTTTAATATGTAATGTAACTTATTTTATTGAAAAAAACTATTGTTTTGAATAATTTGTTGTTTGATTACCTAATAAAATAATATTATTAAAATTTCTAAAACCAAAATTCCTACACGTAAGTTTTTTATGGTAACGATTGAGAATTAGTTTTTAGGTTCATCTTTGGTAAGTGGTCAGCACGGCCTATGGACAATTGCAACACCAGGCATTGCTAATTTTATATAGGTAAGTAAATTAGACACGGGTAATTGTAACCAAATATAATAGCTAGCTGTTAATGTGTGCATATTTTTTACTTCATTGTCGGCAATAAACTATCGTAGAATGCAAAATTGACTTACCTTTGTTATCCCCGTGCAGGGTTTTCACTGAGGGTGCAAGACCGAAGGGCGCTTTTGGTACAATAGCTGCGCCCTTATTCTTTTCGAACAGAGCTTTGCGTTCACGTAATGACATTTCAGCGGGGTCCTTGGCCCTAGGACTACCCGCCTCGAACATCGCAGCTTTGGAAAGAACGGAACTCCTGTCAACGTTTCCATTTAACTTTGGCGCCAGTTTTTTAACCAGAGGCGAGCCCTTGTCCTGTGCCGGCTTGTCATCAGCCGACACCTGCTTTGTTTGTACACAATCCGTCGCATTGTCGTTCTCCTCTCGAGGCACCACATTGTTCTCTTTGTCTTTATCACTTTCACATTCATCGTCGCTGAGTATTTTACTCGGGGGTGTCGGAGCCCTATATTTTTTTATCGACGGCTTTTTTGTCACTGCCGGGTTAGCCGGCGGCGTGCTGACTACCATTGTCGCCATGTTGGGGGCTGAAGCTGCACTGGGGGTTGTCGATGCGCACTTCGGCTCCTGTCGGTCGGGATCGGCGGTTTTCGTCGTAGTGAAATCGTAAACGAGTCGCGATTGGCCGGCGGAGACGCGCCGGTAGCCCTCGTCCTCCTACGATTGGACAACGGCAGCGGAGCTTGTAGGGTGAGCACGTGCGTGCATTTCGTTTATTGACACGATACGATTTTTATATTAGTGAGTATTTTAACAGCGCGCAGTTACGACGAACTGGGTTAGGTAGCGCTAAAAGGGATCGTGGCGAAGTTGCATCATGACCGGCGAGACGCAGGTTACGCAAGGGCGAGAAAAGGGTTTGAGTTTCGGAACGTTATGTGTATATTGTGGGAGTTGAATGAACGTGTCGGTTGTTTATTGTTGTTGTGTTGGTTGTCGCGTCAGTATGTGCGCGAGGTGGCGCGCGTGAGCCGCGGGAGGCGTCGTGCAAACAACTGGCTGGCTGGCAGGTCCGTCTGCCCGCCCGAGGGCCGCCCGCCACACGTGCGGGAACCAGCTGATAATTATATTTAAACGCGCATGCTGTGCGACTGTTCAATCCACACGTGAATAATTGTAGGAAATGTATCATTATGTGACTGTCAAATAATATAGGATTATGTCGATCGATAGTAATGACGGTGATTACATACAATATTTATATATTTTAATAATTTAAGGAAATAAGTACTTTTAATTTACATGAGCCATTCAAGTAAGTTATGATATGAACAGTGTATTAAATAGTACATAAATTCGTATTTAACATACACACAGAAACAAATACTCTAATGACACTCGAAATAATTGTTGAAATACACTTCAATGCAATGACCTTCTGGTATTTACACAAAATGCAACATTATAACTATAGTAAAAGTATTCATTACAATGCAGCGCAAATTACAAAACCCGATTAGCATGTAGGTAACACTGCGTACGAGTTCGTACCAAATTACGTACAATTCACGAAACCCAAGGTCCATTACCGCATCACGCATGTTCGCATCATGTACAAGATAATGGTATTACTTACCTTACGAGTGACTAAGCATTGCAAGCTAATTAGATTCAGACAAAAGAATACATTAAATGCGCATCAAATTAATACAAAAGGAGCAAAAACAGACATTGAAACAAAAATAAACATTTTACAGGAAAGATAAAAGAATAAACAAAGCCCAACAGAAAAAGGGACAAGAAGGGTCGTATGATGTTGTTAAAATAAAATATCATATATCCAACCAAATTGAATTAAGCCTATTAACCAATTTCATCTACTTAAGTTTGGAACCCTTCGAAAATTGTTGTACATACATACTAATTTATAAGTCAATGACTTCATAAAGTTGTCCCTTATGCATATTACAGTACCATATTTGTGAAACATGTATGTTAATGATCTATCTATACATATATCTCTATATAAATAAAAATGGATCGGCGAAATGTTTGTACGCGCATAACTTCCGAACGACTACACCAAATTGGATAAATCTTTCTTTTATGTGTTCGTTATTGTCAGGAGGTTTGTATGAAAAAAAATTACACCGGGAACGCGGGTGAAACCGCGGGGAACAGCTAGTATGTATATAAAAATGAATCCCTATTTCTCTTGGTCACGCCATAACTTGATAACGACTTTACCGATTTCTTACAGAATGAAAAATTAAGAAAATTATGCAGGAAATTGGAAAATTCGGGAAAAACTGAAAGTATGGCATTTTTGTATGAACCTAAGACACTGATTGCGTCAGACATTTTTTGCATTAGATAGGCAGTTTATTGAGGAATATAGGCTGCTTTTTATGTTGTGAACGCAGGTGAAACCGCGGGGTACAGATCGTCTAATTATAATTGCAATTTAAATTGTCACGTCTGACGTCGTGATTTATAACCAATTATGCAAAAAATACTGAATCTTAATCCTGTTTATTTCCATTTAATACAATATTCTGAGTCATGACATTTTGCTTCTTGTCTTAATGTATAATTTCAGACAACATTAGCAAAATTCTCATGAACATGAAATAAACTACGAGAATCTTCACAAGTACCTACATTAGGCTAGACATACCTGTTCACGAATCACACCCACCGATTTAAATTACATAATGTTATTGCTTATCAGCAAAAGCACGTAGCAACGTGAAGTGTGTTTAGCTGATTTGAATTAAGTATAGCTATAAGAAGTCTTTAGTCTACGAAATTAAGAACTGCGTTCGCAGTTTGTCGGAATACCCAAAACTAGATGCCGAAAAACGTGCTGAATGATATCTATCGAGTTCACTCCTGTCAAAACCTACGGTGATGCTGAGGCACTTTCATTTTGTTACAAAAAAATAATATATTACATAAAGGTGACCACCATTCCTGGACGTCGCATAAAGTAGACAAGTTCGATGCACTCACGAACATAGCAATCGATCTCACAAAGAATCCGACCGGATAAAAAGTAAGGATAGGATCCGAGCCGACCGGTAAATGTTGCGCAAAAACTTAGTTCAACCAACTATTACTTCAACCAATGCGAAAGGTAAATAACACGGGGAGCTTATACCAGAGATGCATCTATTGGACACGGTTGGTTTATAGCGGGGAAGTCGTGAGGCTGTCGTAACAATGATGCAATTAGAAAAAAAAAGTAACGTTGCGACATGAAAGACTGGAGGCGATGAATCCGTAACTGATCGTAAAAAATGTGTAAATTCACACAATTTTATGTGTTTCTCCAGTGTTTTACATTTGGGTAGACTTCCTGGACACACGTCGCGGTTGGTGGTAGTGATGTTATGCTTGGCCATTCCAAAAGTTACGAGCTTACATAAGACAATTAAGTTTATCAGTAACGGTCGATTTTTTTTTGTTACGAATTGCGATTCTCGCCCGGTAAGGCATCTGAACATTTACATTTACATTTACATTTTTAGTGTTATAGGTGCTGATACCTAAGAAACTAAAAAAAAACAACAAGCCAATGCTTATAACGAAGTAAGTTAAGTATTTAAATAATAAAAAACAAATCAATTTAATAGACGTGATAAATTCACACGTCATACTTTTATTACCCCAATTAGAGATAAGCTAAAAGGAAGTGAAGCAGGAATTACGCTATTTTACTTCCCTAAATTAATGTAATTTTTGAAACAATGATTAATTATACACAATTTGATCTATATCTATATTATCGGAACCTTGTATCAAGTGCAACTGATACGTGAGTTTAAAACATAAGCAACAAATCGAGAACAAGATAAACCACGAACCAAATTATAAATGAAACCAAACACCGGAGTGTTTCGGACCTCCCGAGTGATTAGATTACATTGGCCAGATATTCGAGAGTTTGTTAGATTGGTTTATTTTAGTTATTTTCACAGCTTGATGTCTTACGGCATCCTCCTTTGGGGCAGTAGTGCCGACAGCAATAGAATTTTTATTCTGCAGAAGAGGGCTATTCGCGCAATTTATAAATTATGTCCTAGAGATTCTCTTAAAGATAAATTCAAATCCATAAATATTATGACTGTGTCGTCACAGTACATTTATGAAAATTTAATTTATGTTCGGAAAAATATACAAAATTTTCCTAAGAACAGCGATACTCATAGCTTGAACACTAGAAATAAGCACAAACTTGCTGTACCTGTAACTCGGCTCAGCAAAGTGAGGGACACATTCAAGGGGCAATGTATACGTTTCTATAACAAAGTACCCAAAGAAATTCAAGAACTATCTGTGTATAGATTTAAAAAATTAGTTAAACAAAAGTTATGTAAGAAAGGGTACTATAAAGTTTCTGATTTTATAGAAGACAAGAATGCATTTAAATGAAATGTTCGCTACACAAACTATTTCATTAAAATTTTATAAACTTTGTTATTAGTAATTAAATTTTTACATAAATAAAAAAGAACAAAGATCTATAAAAAATGTCCCTTGCTGAGTTTCTTGCCGGAGTCTTCTCAGTCCAAGTGTATTCCGAACCGGTGGTAGAATCATTTGTAACGTTCATAAGTGCCTTATTAGGGCCTAAACTGAATAAATGATTTTTGAATTTGAATTTGAATTTGAATTTGATGAATTAAGTTGCTGGTTTATGGATTTAAGTACGTATTGGTATTTGAGAAACATTATAACAACTTGAGGTTGCTATTTGATTTCCTACGAAAATGTTAAGAGGGAATTTATCGAAAGTCAAAATGTTCAATGAAAATGTAAATCTAGAAGAATCTTAGGATGATTATTATTTTTTGAGGTATTTAAAAAAAATTAAGAATCCCAGAATTAAAAAGTGTAAATACGACGTTCATAATGAGGCAAAAGAATGTTTACTATTTTTATTATAGGTATACTAAATCTGTACAAAATTTCAGTTTTGTAGGTCCAAGTAGGTCAGTGAGGACTTTTGTTTTAATATTTAAAGATTCATTATAAAAAAAATCATGCATATAATGTTATTGGTAAAGTAATCTCAACATAGGAAGTTATTCGAAAACCCTCAAAATTTCCTTTTTTGTACAAATCAATGTAAGGTGTCGCCATGATTCTTTGGCAGTTTAAGACTCACCACGAAGATCCTTCCGAATTTCACTCTAAGAAATGTTCTCCTTGGACTTAAATTTAATAAAGGCAGTTATTAAATGATTTTCATTTAATTTAGATTACATAAAATTCAAAGCTTTTGAACCAATTTTAGTGGTTCTTATAATATAATAAAGATCACAGTTCTACAACAGCGTAACAAAAGAAATGATCAAGAAAGAGATTATGCATATATGAATTGCTACAAATGGTAATAGAAACGTTATCTCAAATGGCACGTGTTAGCAAGTAGAACTAACTAGTTGAACAAGATTAACCTGTCCATTCAGAGAATCGAGACATTAATACTCCAGACGATATCCTTTATAATATTAC
This sequence comes from Tetheella fluctuosa, assembly GCA_951216915.1. Taxonomy (NCBI): domain Eukaryota; kingdom Metazoa; phylum Arthropoda; class Insecta; order Lepidoptera; family Drepanidae; genus Tetheella; species Tetheella fluctuosa. Next base: position 5,078,449 of record OX578236.1, read on the forward strand.
AACAAATACATGTGTGTGTTACGGTTTCATGTCTCAAATACTCAAGCTAACTCCGTGAAAGGCAAAAAAGGTGACAGCCTGAAAGGAGACAATATCCTGAACCAATACCTAGTGGAATGAATTTCCCGCCGCAAAAACTGTCTTATATATTGTTAAGTCTACATCAGTATCGATTATTATTTAGTTTTAATCGAATTATATAAGGAAAAGATCTTTGCCTTTATGAAACATATTTTTAAGTATCTCTGTTTAAATACGGTTATCTCTGAAACCAGTGAATAGATTTCCATGGGGTCTTCACAAGTAAATTATAGCAAGTTAGAATGTCGTTTGTACTAAACTATAATGTTCAAATGTGTTCTCAAGTAAGTGAAATTATATGATTTCTTTTTAAATCGGGAATGAAAGATAATAAAATTTTATGAAGACTGTGCGAGTGAAAATCTACAACATAGAGAAAAGAATATAGAAGATATAGATATAGAAAGAGCAATAATAACAATAAATGTGAAACCAACCAAAATTTGGTAATAATATTATAGGATAAAGGTTTTCCATAACCATTTGGACAGATATCTTTTACGAAAGCTTTAAGCAGTAGGTAATAGTATAGTCGCGGAAACATGTCGAGCTAGATACCAGTACCTGATGACATTTTAAGCGTCGCTTACGACTCGCAAGATACTCTTTTGAGAGTGCACCCGGAAAACGTATTATAGTTGTCTAATATACACATTAACATATTTATAAAATTGCTTCTTTAAACTTTAATAGGTATGTAGTCTTTGAATAATGATCATCAATAACAAACTGTCATGAAATATCGAGCGGTGGAACGGACTATTAATAAACCTGATGGTTTTTCTTCAAAAGACTGGAATATACTTATAAAACTTTTCATACAAAAGATCAACCTTGCTCTATCAAAATGTATGAAAAGTTTCAATTTTTTTTCACGATTTCAGAGTTGGTCCCATAGTAAAAGTAGTTCATATTGATGAGTACTTCCACCCCCTAAAGCACTGCCGGTATTTTAAAAATAACCCTGTATATATATTTTTAATCCTGAGTCTGGGTGTATCCATGTAAGTATATATGTATTTACAAAAGAAAAGTAGTATATCAGTTATTTGGCTTCCATAGGAATCTCTGGTTAGTTTGGGGTCAGATGGCCGTGTGTGACGAATAATGTCCCAGAATATTTACAATTGCTTAGAAGCACTTTTTTAACGTGGATATAAGGCTTCTGTTAGGCCACAATCTCATCTAAGTGATGATGTGGCCGAAAGTGGTAAGAAGCACACAAAGCTTAGAAGTGAACTGGCTCTAGAACGTTAGAACCACATACATTAAGTTTTTTTCACGATTTATAGGCCTGTTTTTGACCACAATCTCATTATGGCGTGTGAAGACGTGGCCGAAGATGCTACAGGGGACTAGTTCTCAAGTACAGATGCCGGAACACACAGGTAAGTGCTTAGCGACAGATTTCAACGCGAGTGTGGTAACCAGCCAGGCAGGTACTACTAAGTACCTTACCAACGTGTTATGGTTTCCTCGCGATGATGTTTTCCTTTACCGAAAACTCAAGCTTATTTATTGTAGTCTTCGAACCCACAATCTTCGTCAAGGCATTCGACGTCACTACCACTGATCTATCATCGTCATTAAGATTGAACATACGCTTTTGGAATTAAACATAGTCTTTTCAATTTTGGAATCTGTACAGCTCCTAAAACGACCGACTATTTACCCAAGTAAATTATCAATTGTATTACAATGAAATAATTTACATTTATCAGTCATATTATCAAGGTACCTGCATCATGCATTCATCTTTAATGACCTATTCTATGCAGAATAATACAAACGAGCGTGTTACGTTTATGAATGGAAACTGTGACAACAATCTTTCTACAAAATGTAAGAATATTACTTATTGTTATGTTTAGTTTAAGATCTGTCGTGTTTGTTAGTTATTTATCCTGTCTAATAATTTAAATAATATTTATTATACTGGGTGAACAGTTTAATTGTTTTTACTGAAAACCATAAATGGGTCATGTAATGCTTAACTTTGGTACCAATTTTAAAATCAGCCGATTCATACAAAGGATCGAGGCAACACTGAACTTTTAAGTACTTTTCAGATAGTTGACGATAGATTGACGGGCCGGTTGGCGTGGTTGGTATGATACCCTATCTACGCCACAGGTCGTGGTTTCAATTCCCACTCAGGACAGACATTTGTGTGCATGAACATGTCTGTTTGTCCTGAGTCTGGGTGTAATTATCTATTTATGTATGTATTTACAAAAGAAAAGTAGTATATGTAGTATATCAGTTATCTGTCTTCCATAGTACAAGCTCTGCTTAGTTTGGGGTCAGATGGCCGTGTGTGAGGAAAAATGTCCCATCATATTTATTTATAGTACTTTCAGTTTTTCAATAAAGAAAACGGGACAAGTCAATGAAAAAATATCTGTATTATATTCGCCAAAAAAAAAACAAAATAATTTACCAGGAAAAGATAAAACCTTCAAAAATAAAATAAAAGTATTTTGTTTTGTTAAAAATATTCCACAGACTGTTTTACCACAATTTTTATGACCGTCAAAAATCTCCGACACACAGCAGTTACCGAAACAATAATCCATCAAGACCCTTTTGAACCCTTAACAAAAACCCGGTGAAAAAAAGCCGCACACTCCTGCGCATATAACTACGACATTATTCCAGGTGAAATGTGCGTGGCGGGACCGAGTGAAAGAATGCGCCAGAGCCACTGATCTGTATATACACTGGATGGGCTTCATTTTACAGAATAACAGTTTATTGCTGTGCCGATTGAATTCGCTTGTATTTTGGTTAAAAGGGACCACTAAAATAAATCTTTATATGGCAAAGGAAGGAAGGGTCTGTGCCGATTTGAAGCGCCCCGTCACCGATGACACCGATAACTAGTTAATACTGAGTAATTTCACATTAAATACAAATATTTTTATTAGAATGTTGTTATTTTGTCTCGTAATACGTTATCTTTTATTAAATAGTGAAGTTTCAACTGTTGCTGTCTTCGCGTGTAACACCAAATGGCGAGAATCAATTTGCCTGATGATCATTGCAGCCTATCCAGTGTATATAGAGATCAATGGCCAGCGCCGATTTAACGCACCGGCCTTGGGGAAAGAAATTCGGCGCATACGATCGTATGTCGTCCTTTGTTCGGGCCACCCATGTATCTTGGACTGGGGGAATGTTAGGGCTTTAAATATATCCGTAAACTTGCCGTAAACGCTCAAAATAAGTCGTAAAACTCGAAGACGACGCGGTGGTTCGTTTATTTATGTGTTTGGAATAGGTGTATTTTTGTAAATAATATTGTAGGTATATTTTGCTATGATATTAACATAGACTGTGATATTAGATTAAAGGGGGTCACACACGGCGAAGATACGATAAAATGAAATGAAAATGAATGAAATGAAGGTAGGTCTTTGCTTCTCTTTTCATAGTATAATGCTGTCTCATGATCTTAAGATAAAATATTATAGTATCTTCGCCGTGTGTGACCCCCTTTACTCTTTAACTTTTCTTTCTTCTTTCTTTCTTTCTTTCTTTCTAAATATAGAATTTCAGACTAACGAGCCGGATTTGTCTCTAGTTTCTTTTTAACCGACTTCATAGTAATTGCGAATATTCGATGAAAAAAACATTAAATCTGCTCTTATCGTGATGTGTTTGTAAATGCAAATGAGGTACATAAATGTTAGCTAACCACGCGTCTTACGATATTGACTCACTTTAGGTGACCGTTTTAAGGGAAAACCAACTGGCAAAAATGAAGGGGATATCCGCCAGCTTACTAATATTGATAATTATTTAATGTGAACTACAGTTAAGTACATAATTAAGAAGGTAAGAGGTGCCACATCACCACATTACACGGAGAGATTGTGGTCAAAAACTAGATTGTAAAAGAACATATTATTTCATGATGTTAAAGCGACGATATACGCAAAATGATGATTCTAAATTAAGTTTAACTCTGTATTGTTTCATGCGAGAGATTTGGTTTCTCCTATTTTACCCATCCAAATAACTTGAAAATATTAACAGACATTCTGAGATCTAATATAAAGGGAACTATTTTGTTACTTTTCCAAAAAACTTTTTTTTTGGAAAAAAGCCTTTGTTCCTTCTCTCTTTCACCTGTTAGTTTAGTGCGGGACAGGGTTATTCGCGTATATATCGTCACCTTAAAACAGTTAAAAACATTATATCAAACGTAATCAAATCAACCTTGATTGAGTGTCAGTTGTCACAATTAATATAACGTACAATGCTAATCAAATATACTCCTAAAACCGGTTACTATCTTACATGCAAATATGTATTCGCGTATAAATCGTCACCTTAAAACAGTTAAAAACATTATATCAAACGTAATCAAATCAACCTTGATTGAGTGTCAGTTGTCACAATTAATATAACGTACAATGCTAATCAAATATACTCGTAAAACCGGTTACTATCTTACATGCAAATATGTACTATAGATCGGTAGTGTCGATTAGAAAATCACCGGTGATTCGTATTCAATGCGGGCGACCGCTCAAATTGTATCTACATCGTGACATTAATCCAGGATTATAATAGAGACTGCTATGGAGTAAGCTGTTTGTAAAAAGAATTTTACGAAATTAATTTTGAATAAAATAAAATAATTATAAATTAATTTGTTGCCGAGGTCAGCTACTCTGTAGGTACACCTACAGGGTAGCGGGTGGACCAAGTCATGTGACTTGTATTAGGAGGATTATTTCCCTGACTACCACGCCACAGATAGTGGGATCGATTCCCACCCAGGACAAACATATATGTGCATGAAACTTGTCTGGTTGTCCAGGGACTGAGTGTAAACATATATATAAGTATACTAGCTGTCCCCCGCGGTTTCACCCGCGTAGCAGTATAAAAATTAACCTACGACCTATTCTCAGACCTACCGAATATACACAAAAAAAAATCATAAGAATCGGATTTTTATGAAATTTTGTGTACATATCGGGTATGTCTGAGAATAGGTTCTTATCTATTTTTTAAACCGCTACGCGAGTGAAACCGTGGGGGACAGCTAGTATAATAGAATAGTACTTATATCAAGAATGTCCCATTATATTTATATAATGTTTTATAAATAAAAAGATATACTTCAGAAAACCAACTAGACAGCGCCAGTTCAAAGGAGTGTTAACAGCGACTCTAAAAAATTCAAATATCAATAAACCATCGTTAGGCGGCGTCAGAGGTCGCGTGAAGCGCCCCGTTGAGTACTAAGTACGTACCTTAGATACATTGACGTTTACCATGTGTTTATGATCTTATTTTTATCAACAATCTATTGATACTTAAATAATAATTTATAGTTTGTATGTTGTATCGAATCGAAAACCGAACCACGTTCGTGCGCTTTCAGTAAACGTAAATATTTAAAAATCTGACTTATGGTGTATTTTGGAAGACTGACTATGGTAAAAATTGATGATCTACATAGTAACATACCCTGTTACTTTATGTCATACAATTGGAAAAAGCATTGTTTGATAAGAAATATATTTGTGTGTGTGTGTGTGTGTTTTTTTTATGCCGATTCCGATAATGCAACTTCGCCGTAGTATTTAAATGGAACCGATGCGAGTGGTAACGTTCAAACAAACACCCCAAAACCATTGAACCAATCATAGGAAGCCGAGAATGTTAGTTGCAATGTAAGGAAAACGTCTAAAAATAATATTAGTTAAATCCTCAGTGTGTGGCGATGAGTGATCGTAATCTAAACATCCGTATCAGGTTGAAATAGGGTTCAATTTACAATGAGTTGATCCAATTCGCTGCCCTAGACAAGATGGCTGTCGAAAATTATCGTTAATAGGCAAACTACTTTTATATGGGATTGATATAAGAGAATGATAAACAATTCATACTTAAGTGGTATTTCTACTAATGAAGAAAATTTTCGACATCCAAGTTGTCTAGACAGGGCGTCTAGATTTCGGTCACTGGACGATCAGAGATTATAAAGTGTAGTTGTATGTCTTTATTGAATGTAGCTTGTTTATTAAAAAAATAATAGTTTTTTTTAAACATGCATGATTATAAAATCATGGATCTATTAATTTTGCTGGAATTATGATATTTATAATAATTTATTTAAATATATTGTAAAAACAAGTAACTTACCTTAGTGTTTTGCAGTCATATCAAATTATTATGACTAACTCATTATTCATATATCACAAAATAATGTAAGTACTTATATATAAATTATTAAAAAATATAAAACATTTAAAAGAAATGATAATCAACAATCGCGTGGAAAACATTTACAATATTACTCTACTATCAAGAACTTTAAATAGCTTGTTAAAAGGCTAAAAAAGTGAAAATAAATGACAAAGTAACAAAATACTACAATTCTAATTGTATATAAATAATTTACCTAAACATAAAATATTTACTCCAGCTAAAAATAAAAATCAAAATATCTGAAAAAAAAAAACCATAACCGACATTTGTATAATGTACGAAATTTTGGTTCTTAGAGCACCGCAGTATAGTCTATAATTCTATGTACTCACCAGTTCTGCAACAATCTGCCTGTTCAACCGCTGGCATTCATTTACAGACGGTTTCTTGAATGTGCCCGTGTTCACAGGTTTCGAAGCCTTAAAGAGAAAAGAAAAATATGAGCCTGAATAATATTATCAGCGACTTTTCTTTGTGTACAGTCCAGGGCTTCCCAAACTTATTTCTACTGTGACGCCCTTGAGAATTTTGTATTTTTTTACGACGCCCCTCAACCTAGCCCAAAAGGGGCCAAAAATGCCCACCAGCTTTAATACTAGCTTAATAATTGGTTATCAGAAAAACTCTACTTAGACATTTTAAATTTTTATTAGAAAATAAGAACAAAACAAAAGTATAACAATGGAAAGAGATATTATTTTACTGTTGGCTAGCTGCTAATCAGAAGGATGTGCTTGCTTTTCTGAGCATAGCTTCTCAAAGCGGGGCTCCAGTTTGGAAATTGCTACTCTCATTTCTTTCTCTACGTCTATTTTTGACCTGTACTTGTTCTTTATTACTACAACTGCCACACGACGCCCCAGGGCGTCCCGACGCACAGTTTGGGAAGCCTTGGGCGGAGTTGGGCGTATACAATTAGGTTTATAAAAAAATTAACTCATGCTTCACGATATCAACACTAGATGGCGATACGTGTTTTCTCTTTATTTTAATAAGAACAGGGCCTCGCGATAAAAACGTTTTCTGCCAAATTACTTTTTATTTAAATTTATTTATGCTACGACCACATTATCTGGGTTTTACGGATGCCGCGGGGAAGGTCGTGGGTTCGAACCGCACCGGTATGTTCCGGCAGCTGCACTTGAGAGCCAGCTCTTTCTAGGCTTTGTGTGATTACCACCTTTGGCCACATCATACAAGCAAGTAAAAAAAAATATAGTCATCCTTCTCAACCAAAGTTCAACGAATTCCAATAATGTAGCATTAGTCACCAAAATAATTAAACGACATTTGACCTGACGAAAGCCGGAGTGGTTCGTTATGTCCTGTGACAGCTCATCACGTTTAGTTTTTTTAGTTATAAATTTAAATTGTACTTTTGCTATGGATGCACATACATTTTTTTTTACATTATCGCGCCCGTTTTTTGTTAATGCGACGCAAACAGCCTCGCGTTCAGTGCGAACTAGATGTTTGGCGCGGAGCGTAAGTTAAGTTAGGCGCTAAGTGACTGACTTTTTTGCTTGAGGATGATAACTAGTCAAACAAATTTTCTACTAAGAACCCTCCTACCACCGTGCTATGGTTTCATCACAAAGTTTTCATTCGCCGAAATCTCATTGTATTCAAACCAACGATCATCGAAGATACTACCACTGAGCTCTCATCGCCTTAACTAAGACGATCCCGACGTCTCCACCAATCACACAGCATGCTTTCAAGTTACCGTCTCAGACTCACACTGCGGAGGTGTCCGGCACTTCATACAAGCTAACTAATTTAATATCCTAATATATAAAATGGTACTTAAAGTGCCTGACTGTTGATATATCCACGCACAGCCAAACCGCTGCACCTAGTCTTAAAATTTTGCACATGGATACCTTATACAGTGTAGGCATCCACTAAGGATTTTTGAAAATTCAACCCCTAAGGGGGTAAAATAGGGGTACGCGGGTGAAACCGCGGGGCAGAAGGATAGTATCCTATATGCGTGTGCGATAAATTGGGGGTGCGAGTGTCGCTGCATTGCATAGTATACCTTTGGTATAGTAATTTTAGTCAAAAAGCAATGTAGAAGATAAATAAATACAACCAACCTGTTTAGATTTAGTTGTTGTGGATTGTAAGACTTTGTTGATATCTTTTATTGAGTGTATGGAGACATCCAATGTGGACGCGTCCAGTTTCTCGTTCTTGGGCTGTGATTTTGTTTTCTTTACTGGTTCAGGTTGCTGTAAAATATGTCACAATAAATGAATTAGTAATTTATAGTATTTTAACCATTTAACAGTTTCCCATTTCTTCCTAGAATTTGATCTTTATTTATAAGCACCACTAAGGGATGACTCATTATTACAAGTTTTTCAAAACAGTCAAACCTGTTACTGGCTAGGAAAATAGACTGGTAACGAAATCGAAGTAATCATCATCATCATCATCTCAGCCGCAAAACGTCCACTACTGGACATCCCCTAAGGATCGCCAATAGGACCGGTCTTGGGCGGCCTGCATTCAGCTTTTTCCTTAGTTTTTTGATCAAAATTTGCCCTGAGACTCCTTTGAGCTATTCCCTATACTTTCGGATTTGGCCATCCATGTCCAGTTGAAAAATACATCCAATCCTACTTCATACTATAATGGATGGATGGTTAGTTGTCTGGATGTTTGTTACTCTTACACACAAAATCTACTGAACGGATTTAGATGAAATTTGGAATGTAGAGAATATGTTTTGGATTAACATATAAGATACTTTTTATGGTGGGAAAACATAAGATCCCTAGGGAACGCGGGTGAAACCGCGGAGCGGGAGCTAGTCCTGTATATCCTAATCCCAACTATAATATTATAAATGCGAAAGTGAGTTTGTTACCTTTTCACGCCCAAGCCGCTGAACCGATCGCGATGAAATTTGGTACGCAAATAGGCTATGGTATGGAGAAGGACATAGGCTACTTTTTCCTAGCTAGAATTTACATAATTTAAAAATAAATTTCAGGTAATTTGTACGCATGGTACAAAAACACCAATAAATCACAATCACTATATAGTATAAAACAAAGTCGCTCCCGCTGTCTGTCCCTATGTATGCTTAGATCTTTAAAACTACGCAACGCATTTTGATGTGGTTTTTTTTAATAGATAGAGTGATTTAAGAGGAAGGTTTTAGTATATTTGTCTTCTACCCGTGCCAAGCCGGGGCGGTTCGCTAGTATAAGATAACTCACATAAGTATGATGCGTTAAATCATCCTCCCAGTTATTGATCTCGTCAGCAAGTGCCGCCAGTCTGCCGAACTTCTTCTTGCCGTCTGCTGGGCGCGTCTGCTTCACTGGAGTCTCACCCCTACCCGGCGGGGTGGCCGATGTGAACTCCAGCTCCGTGCGGTGAATCGGTGATGACAGGTTTGGTGCATCTTTAAATTAAGATGATGGTATCTTAGTTCTTATACTTTTAGAGGCTCATTTCCTTAAATAAATATACAATACTGACCAAATGGGATCCTAGAATAGTACACAAATAATGTGCTAAGCTGCAGGTATAAACTGGAGAAGTACGCCTTAATAGAGGACAATATAATAATGCTAAAGAAGGTTTAGCAAAAAGGCATAGGTAAACGTCATACATGATTCAGAATAAAGTCTAACATTATGTAGCAGATTTACTGGTCCAGGCTGTCGCTCTAAAAGTGTAAATTATTGAATAAAAGTTGTTGATTTCAGAACAAGATATTATGTATTGATGTGCAGACTTCAAGTTGGATATTTGATTTGTTACCCAGACCATGCCTTTTCAACAGTCACTTTTATCGGAGTTGGGGTAACTTTTAGGATGATTAAAACTTCAATTCTGAAGGAGCAGTGCAGAACTATCTGCAATATTTAGATTACTTTCTTTTGTTAAAACAATTTTCTACATAAATGATGTAGAAAATTATAATACTTTTGAAAATTGTTTTCCAATGCACAATTTAAAAGCAATGCTCTATTTAGGTTTGTTATCATATCCTGCAGTTTTAGGGAGCAATTTATTAATCAACTACACAGGATATGAATCTATATTATTATATGCGTCATGCACAACGAACATGTGATACAAATATGATAAAACATTAAATAGCTGGTTTCTATCTGCCTACAAAGATGACAAACATTTTATTTTTTACTTTTTAAATAAATGAAGACCACTAATGTTTTATTGTCAGTCCACCAAACTCCATCACGGCTTGCCCCAGTAGTGGGGTAATTTACAAACTACAAGGAAATATGTTTATAAACAGTATTTGCATATTAATAAACTATAGTAAGTAGATGTTTAATAAAGCTTGGTAATATGAACTAAAGTAGGGCCTTTTCACATTAGGTAATGACACCAACCTTATTCTGTAATGTATGTACATTGACAATAAAGTTCTACTATATTCTGAGATTAACCACCTCCCAATATTATGTTGGTACTTTTAATATGGATAGGCTTGTAGTGAACACAATTTCACCATGGTTAGTGATGATGTGGCTGATGGATGATGTGTGTCTTAGTTTGAAGGTAAGCACAGAAAGCCTAGAGGGGAACTAGCTCTAAAATACCAGTACACACCAGTAGGTTTTTGGTGACAGATTCTTTGCTTGATATTGGTAACCATCCAAGCAAGATTTTCTAAGTACCCTCCTACCACTATGCTTAAACTAAGACATACAACCACAATCTGTTTAAACTAAGACATTCCCTACAATAAATGTGCAGTCCTATATCAGCTGGGGTAGACATGTGTAACATGACTGATCAACTTTAGGGTGGAGGCCAGCCATACTCTGGGACTAGAGACTCAATATCGGGTTGTTATACATATATATCAGCTAAAATGAAAACACGCAATGCATTCCCTCACAAATCAAAAGCAGTTTATTCTTACCTGAATATAAGTTTCCAAGCCTGTCCAGGCGTGATTTTATATTGTGTCGGAGCCCTGCTCGCTCAGCCTTATGCTCCGACATGTCAATGGCTTTCTTATCTGAGTTAGATGTGTCTTCTGCAATGCACAATCATAATGTAATATTAAATGAAGATGATATTCAAAGTAGACCTATGTAACTTTGTCTAGAGCCATAGTTCTCGGTAACTAACTCAAATCTTTTAATTATTCTACTCATGGAGTTAACAGCCACCATATAGTCACAACACTTCACATTATATCACAATACCTTTTAAGCCACTTCAATACTGGTCCAACAAATGTATGTAATTGTGGTTTGACTCAACCACTAGATGTAATAAAAGACAATAGTAAATAAACTGTACAAAAACAACAAATACTGCCAATGATCTCTAATTGAGCTTTGAACTTCTGTTTACAAACCTTAAATTGATAAGTAATTAACTATTGTGAATTCTTGTTAAAACCTTTGCTAATTAATCTGTGGATGTAATTACTTTAAAATAATGAAAATGAATAATTAAGGAAGCTATGCTTTGGATAATGAGGAAAATATTGTATTTGTTTACATTTTATTTGTGTACAAATGAATATTATGTCTTTAGAGTGGTTGAATCATATTTACTTGCTGGGTAATAGCATGTTTGACCATATATTATTAAATTACTTATAGGTGATAATAAGGCCCAGTGTGATATTAAAGGTTGTGAAAACATAGTGAAGAAACCATAGCATGGAGGTTGGATACTTTATGATATTCACATAGCTATGTACCAAACTCAAGGCTACTAATCTTCATAGGTGACCGGTAGCTTCTTACCATCAGCTTGTTACCTTGCTTTGCTCATTATTATGAGCATGACAACAGTTTTACTGGTCAATAATTATATTTAAAGAAGGAATTTGGAGTTATGGACCACCAAACTAATAGTAAAGATAGTAGGAAAGCGTTGGATGCAGGCCGCCGAAGACCGGTGCTATTGGAGGTTGTTAGGGGAGGCCTATATCCAGCAGTGAATGTTTTGTGGCTGAGATGATGATGATGATGAAACTATTAGTAAATGAGAACTAAATTCTAATTGCAATAATTTACCTTCTATTTCCTGAATGATAACATTGCTTCCATTGTCCAATTGTGAGTCATAAACAATACTTATAGGAGCATCTCTCTCTTCCACCTGCACTTCAATTTGTATATCATTTCTGTGTGATATATTGATCTCTACGGAAACATCTGAGTTCCGTCGATTCAAGCTACCTCTATTAGGACTTTTAAACTCTTTTTTCGTCACTACAACATCGTTACGACCTCGCTGTGGGGATGCTATGACCACCTCTGATTTTTGTAAACTTGGCCTATTTTTCACAGACTTAGACGGTGATTCAGACTTATAAGACTCTTTCAAGGACTTTTTCGGTGATGAGATGGATTCCCTAGCGATTTTACTAGGAGATTTTACTGGAGAACACTCAGTTTTGAGGACAGATATATTCTCAGTTAATGGTTTCCTTTTGGGTACTATTTGGCCAGAATTGGCAAGCTTTTGGTCAATTTTTTCTTGTCTAGCACGCGCCCTCTCCAACATACGCTGAAAATAAGTTTAATATTTTACAAATCAAATAACTAAATGATGCTCGCAGCCGTTATTTAAACTAATTACACCCAAACATACCTGAGTGAAAGGATCCATATTTCAAACTGTACGAGAATAATACAAAAACACGAATCACGCTATAAACATAATTACAGTTCACTTTATAACACCATTTATGACCATTTACGAATAAATAAATCGTTCAATTTCAATAAAGGCTTGCTTGCACGAAAACAATTTCCAATTATAAAAATTTACCCGTTACAAGTTTGACATTTGTAAAACCGATATTTTTGAATTTGGTTCAAACATGTTCCAGTAGGTGGCGCCCGAGTAGACATCCGTTCAGAAATCACAATGGTTGCGGCCCGCAGATCATCAATTTACCCACATCTCATCCGATCTCACTATTCCTATCCTTTCTTACTAATATGGTTGAATGGATTTGAATTAAATACCTCTTTGGTACACAGGTAAAACCGTGGGGCAGAAGCTATTACCAGTAATGAAATATTGTCGAAACATTAGGTATATTATGTGGCGGTGGGACTCCTTTCTAATTTCAACCATAGATAAGATTAAATTATAGTTCTGTCTGTCTCAATCTTCGACGAAATATTATAATACCTTCTACATGGTCTCAATAGTCTCCAAGTAATAAAATGTTTGGACGAACGGAAAGGACAGGTGCTTATTATTCTATGGACAGGTGTGTTTTTTAGGGTACCACTTACTTTGTCAAATCTTATTTGTTTACGGAGGTTAGGTAGGTGCGTAAAGTTTTGACTCAGCTTTATATTAGTTCTACTACTCGATATTAGATGGCGCTAAATACTGATATGGTGTATTATTATTTTGTTTTTAAATTTTAAGTATATTATTTCGTTTCTCTCAGATAAAATACGCAAGTTATTTTCCTTTTTTCAATGCAATATTTCTCGTTACGGATGTGACGTCACCAATTATGCTCCCTCCATGCGACTATATATCTCAGTGTTGCCAGAAGGTTACATTTCTTACATATTTCGTAACTTTTGACACCCTCGCGTAGCATGTAAGTAATTTTTATATTTAAGGCAATTTTCGTAACTTTTGAGAACAACGAGATTTGTAATACTAGATTTTTATTGCAAACAGTTTATTAATATATCCAAATAGAACGCACCTAAAACTGGTGCGTCTAAAAAGTTTTTCAGTCAAGAGTCTCAGAGATGGTTCGGAATGGAACGCGCCACGACAAAATGAAACGTATCCTAGATGGATCAAAACTTGATTTTGTTTGAGCGTGTGCGCGCACGTTTTTTATTTCGCGAGCTCGCGGTTTCGCAGCTACTTAGCTAGAAAAAGAAAATAAACAATTTTGATTTGTTTTGTTTCGTTGTCTTATTGTTTATTGTCGTATAACTGTCAGAAAAGTGCGTGAGTGATGTTCCGGTGATTACATTTATTGTTTGGTAAGTAAGTTTAGCGTTAAAGTTTTTCAAATAATCGTGATTCGAGTGCCTATCTTAAATATACCTATTAATAATTATTAATTGATAACGACACGATAATATGAGCGAGCATCTTTTAGGTGTTTAAATAAAGTGGTTATTACATTATCCGATTTAAGGACTTCCTAAATCTGAAATCGGGAGGTGTAATCGTAGTTAGAGAAGTTGCTTCCGATTTAGTGCGATTGGAAGATCCCGATCCTAAATTGTATACTATTTAGGGTAGTATAACCGCATCGGCGGTTCGAGTCGTCTGTCCGATTTAGGATTCAATTTAGTATAAGTGTAATCACTAGCTTTCTAAATCGGATAAGTGTAATAACCACTTAAATTCTCTTTGTCCATTCCGAAATCAATCAAAGTTCCGTAAAGGATTTAGGTTATTATTATCAAGACTCGAAGAGCCGTACTATGCTATGTACTACAAATTTGACAACCAAGTACCTTTTTCAGAAACCTTGGACCGAAAATTTGCCAACGTAAAAGTGCCCTGTTGCTGACATCAATTTGCCTCCAATATCCGACCCCAAAAACCTATCTACGTTTTTGGCACTTTTTCGTTTTGACTCAAAGCCAAAAACACGTGAACTAAAAAAAAAACAATAATGTAACTTTTGCAGCAAAAATGTAACATTTTAGGAAACAAAACGTAACTTACGACTCAAGGGCCCTGGCAACACTGATATATCTACATAATACTATACTAATATAATAAAGGAGTATAGTTTTTTGTTTGTTTGTAAGGCGCTAATCTGATCTAACAGTCGGATTTGAAATATTCTTTTTGCTATTGATAGTCCAATTCTTGAGGAAGGTTATAGGCTATTTTTTATCCCGGGAATGCGGGTGAAACCGCGGGGAATAGCTAGTCTATTATATACGAGTTAAAAAGTCGGACGTGTCCTCACCATTTTTGTACCCCCACCAAAAAAGGACCCATATAACATATACGAGAGGTTGATACTTCGATATTTCGAAAAATCCAAAGCACATGATGACAAGAGTTAAAAAAATATAAAAATAAAATCAATACATAGATATAAAAAGAAAAGTCCTGACTCACTCACTGACTCATCAAGACCAGCCCAAGCCCGAAATGTTGTACAGATATTTTTTAATGATGTAGACAAGGTACCCGATTTTTCGAAATTCAACCCCTAAGGGAGTAAAAAGGGAATCAGGGGTGTAACAACGCAACGGGCCGGAAAGCTAGGAACATACCTATTACCTATTTGGCTTACACACGTGTACGTTGTAAAAGGGGAAACCAAAGAATGTAGGTATGTTTGTAAAACTGAAATTCATTAAAAATAGCAAAAATAACATTCTGTATCTTGGGATTTCCATAGGAAGCTGATGATGGATGCGCCAATATGAAAAAAATGAGCAAAGACAAGGTATGTGGTTGTTACGATATAATATATGATAGTAGTAAGGAAAGTTAAAGCTTTTACCTTATTGACATATTTATTAGTGAATCTCCTCTCCTTGGAGTTATGTACTATAACTTCTCAACTGATGTAGGCACAACCTATAGTTTTTTTTTATGAAACTCGGAGCATGAATAGCGCTAATCTCGAAATATTGCTTTATCAAGGGTTGATTTCATTATTATTCTACTTCGAGGAATTCCTACTTATTATACAAGGGCGGATCCAGGATTTTTTTCTGGGAGGGGAACAAGGGACAGACGGGCAAAAATAATCAACAATAACTTAAAAGTAAACTTAAAACTACTTTAAATACCGTTTTCTTTTATGTTTCCTGCTAAAGATTTCCAGCACTTCATTAGCGTAAATTTTTGTCGCAATGTCTTGATGGATATGCATTAGCCAGTCCATTCAAACGCTCTTCTGTCATCCTGCTGCGAAACAACTCTGATAATTTGATTTGCCTATAAGTATGTACTGTGATGGAAACTCCACAACCCCTATGCCCCCCCCCCCCTACCTTACCTATTATACAGGGTGTGGTTTTGCATTTCCGCCATATTTATAGAACCAATAGTAGATGATTAATTTAGTATTTTAAAAATATGTAATTAATTATATGGTAGATTAGTCAACGATTATTGATGATTTGTGATTAGCGTCAAATCAGAATAAGCCTTCACGAGTGCCCAGAATAGGTCTGCGATCCGGGGGCGAGGCGCGGCGAGGAGACGACCGGGTCACCGGATCACCGGATGACCGGGTCACCGACCGCGGCGCCTGTGTGGCGGCCGCGCCACACAGGCGCCGCGGTCGGTGACCCGGTACGTAGGTATGTTTTGCTGTTGCGTATCGTAGGTATCTGTTCTACATTTGCGCGGTGCAACCTTCTTTATTTTATTGTTAGAGTTGAATACTAACTAGGTACGAAAAATTATTGGAATAAAATAATTCCAAATTGACCTTCTTACTTTACCGGACTGTGAAACGTCAAAAATACCTACCTAGGCATGATAACTACCAAATAAAAACTATTTGGTAGTTATCATTAAATTTATTTTAAAAAAAAGTTTATTTACGCACCTATGTTACTCGAAGATACTGCTCAAAGTGTCCTCCCTCATTCTCGATGCACAGTTGAGCACGGCGACGCAAGTTTCTTTTTAATTTGCGCAAAACATTTGTATTATTTTTAACGGATTCAAATGCCAACACAATTTTTTGTCTTAACTGCACCACACTAGATATTTCTTCAACATAAACAAGTCTTTTAAGTTCTCCCCACAAGTAAAAGTCACAAGGTGTTAAGTCCGGAGAGCGCGGTGGCCAGGGCACTGGGCCACCACGCGACCTTGACCATGGCGAGGGACACTAAACTGCCCGAAATCCCTTAGCCGTTGTGTGGCAGCGAGCATAACATCCCGGGTCGGAATCGGACTACTCGGAAACATGTCAATAAACATAGCCACAGCCCGACGTAAGCTATTCCCGCTGATAGCGTATAAACGGACCATTTCCACCAATTCGACGTTTGAATAACGTTCCGTCATTGTCACTGTACTGTACGTTGGAGTTCGCGCGGTGTGAAGATTGCGCGTGTCACGCACAGTGCGTGCGCGCTCGCAGTCGGAGGACAACTGACTGACGTGACTGACCGTACATACATGACTACATACATCGGCGCGGAGTGCGCGATGAACGAGTGCGCAGTGGCGCCATGGCGCGGTGCTTAGTACACACGAGGTCATTTTATAAAACAACTTAATGTGATTTTATTGGACGGGGGGATTTTTATTTTTACAAAAGTTTAAAAATAATATGTAATTTTAAGAGTACGTTTTTATGATTGAATCGTGTTCCATACAAGGTAAATATCGACCTCCGTAAATATGGCGTAAATGCAAAACCACACCCTGTAAATGCGAAAGTTTGAATGGATGGATGTTTGTTACTCAATCAGAATGGCTCAACAGATCTGGATGCAATTTGGCACAGAGATAGATTATAATGTGGAATAGTAAATAGGCTACTTTGTATCCCGAAAAAAATAAGATCCTTCGGGAATCGCGGGGCAGAAGCTACTTTTTATATATTATAGAGTTTACTATTAACCGTGGATCAGAGGCAAGGTAATAATAATTACTTTCAAATTATACTAAAATGTGACTTTTATTATACAATAAAAAAGAATGCTTGAGGAAAGTCACTCACTCTAATACCGGTTCGGCAAGTTGTATTAGAGAACATTTATGATGAGATAAATAAATAAACTCTGCGATTAATTCACGATTAATCATTTCAAAACAAGTTCATATTGCAAAAAGTTTTGCATACGATTTCAAAGTGGTTACATAATAAAAGTGGTTTATCATAACGAAACCTACTATAGTCCTTTACATTTTTTGACAGCCGAATTGCATTGCAAAAATGGATTTGTAACTTCGCAATTTCAATTTACTTTAATTTGACTAATTTATTCTTTGCTTACGAGTAGATAACTATTCTGCTAAGGGCAAAACATTATACAGGTACAATGCACTATAAGGAAAGAGTTGAGGAAAATCAACTAGACATAGGTACTCGTAACTTTCGAATAACATACCTACTTTTGGTACTTTCTGTTTTATGAGGAAATATGTGTTTTTGCCCCTACACTTCCTTTTTCCCATCTAGGCTTTACTATATGCTTTCCACTTACAATTTACGGCCGCACAAGCTTACTTAGAGTAAAATAATAATAATATACAAAATATATGTATCAAATTGTAAGTAGGTATCCAATGTTATGTACCTATGTAACTGAAGATTCAAAAGATTCTCATTGAGAATACTAACAGAAAAAACCAGTTATCTTTAGAAATGGTTAGACTTTGATAAATCCTCTTAACTCAAGGTGATAGGTACCTAAGTTCATTGTGTGATCGTGAACGGAGTACATAAGATTATTATTGAATTAAGCTCATACGTACCTAAATATTGCATTACTTATTGGGTCACTTGACAATAATCTTTACCAACCTATAGATAAAGATTATTATAGCATGCGATGTTTGAAACCAGATTTGTATTCGTAATAAGATTGTGCCAACCAGTCTTTCAACGAAGTTTCCACAGAACGGTGTTCTCTGACTTTTGTCGATAAGTATAAAGAAAAACAAATCATGGGTAAGTGTTTATTATTATTTGTGACAATTATTTTATCTAAGTTAATTTATATTTAATTGGACATTAATTCGCCGCATACTATTTTGATATGAATGCTAGTTTGTTATCTTCTATACATATAACTGACTGTAACGCATAGCCGGTGAGGTTTAAAACATGAAATTTTCCATAAATAAGCCATATTACGTAATTGGCCAACGGGGGCTAAAATACGGAATCGCCGGTGAAACCCCGGGGCGGAAAGTTAGTCCGTTCGATCTACAACAAAAAATGTGAATAAGAAAAATATTTCAAATAGACGATGGATTTTTTTGTACAGACCCAATATTTTTTTCTGTTCATGTTCGTCCACCTTTTTTTTTACTATGATTAGGCTTATGTGGCACAATCTCACCGTGGTAGGGATAATGTGGCCGAAAGTGGTGAGCATACAAAGCTTAGATGGGAACTGGGGGGACCACCAGTATCGCGTCTTACAATATTTTCCTTATAACACAGTAGGTACCTACCTCACTGAGTAGGTACCTAAATGATCTTTTTCTAATGTCTAGCGCATTTTCCTCAACTCATTCCTTTGTACCTAGAAGATTTGTATGATTTCTTTATTTATTTATTATTGACGAGCCTTAATTCAAAAATCTCTTGTTTTCAGTCGTTTTGTTGGTCATATTGAAGAGTATTTTCACACCTGCAAATATGTCTCCCGTTTACCCTATATTGTTTGTAAAACTGATAAATGATAATAGAAATGTGTGTGGTACTGACAGGTCCACCATCAGGGTTTTTAGCCGGTCAAATATCAGATTTTGTCGGGCCCTGATTGCAAGTCAAGGGGTTTTATTTAAGGTAGCCCTGCCAGAACGGGCTCTTCCTGGCAGGGCCACTCTGTATCCTGAGAACTAAGAGCCTAGCGCACTCCCAGAATTTGTCGCTCGTTTCATCCCATATTCGTTTTCTCGATCTTGTCGCTTGTTGAGTAATATAATATCGATAATATACATAATTTTCACCATTCTATAAAATACACGTTGCATAAGGTACTATAATAAAGATTAGGTACTTTATCTTAAACTAACGACCCGCCCCGGCTTCGCACGGGTAGCAGAGCATATACGCCCACATTTTTTTTATAAGCATACCTACTGGGAGCGTTATTAGGTATAACGCTCCCAGTCGGCATGTTTTTTTTCGACATATTCAACAATCATTGTCATATTTCAGAAAATTTACACAAAACTTTTGATGAATTATATAGGTACCTAACTAACCCTTCCTCATGAATCACTCCGTATGAAAATCCGTTCAGTAGTTTTTGAGTCTATCACGTACAGACAGACAGAGGTAGGGTAACTTTGTTTTATAATTACATTGAAATATATTAAAATATAGTTTCCGCCCCGCGGCATCACCCGCGGTCCCGAGGTTTCTTATGTTTTCCCGGGATAAAAAGTAGCCTATATACTATTCCAGACTATAATCTCTGTGCCAAATTTCATCCCAATTCGTCCACCCATTTTGCCGTGAGCCACTCTATAGAGAAGGTAGGGAACGTCGAACGGTTCACGTATTGCATTTTTATACTCGTGATAACTCCGACTCAAATAAATTAAAAAAAATCCGTGTGGCACTCGGGGACTGCCGCGGTAAAGCTATTGCATAGCAATTTTTTATCAACTTATGCAATTATAATTATTTATTTATTTTTTATTAATGCAGTATTTTTTTTCTTTGATATTAATTCAAGTTTTTTCTTTGATACTATATACTTTCTCACAAACAGCTGCTTACGTATTCGTCCGATTTCGGAGCAGCTCGTTTTAGGTTTTATTTTCGTTATGGAATTTCTTGATTCGGTCGCCGCGCTCAAAGCCTGCGATAAAAGCTATACAATAGCTTAAAATAGTATTTTACTACTACATAAATACCCTTCATGATAAATCTATTTATTTGAATAAGAATTAATCTATGGGTCATTCTACTTTTTAGTGCAGGTTTTTGTGTCCCCCAGACAAAAAAATGTCGATCTGCCATTTTTCTTAATGAAATAAAAAAAAATTGCGCAACATATGTAACTTCCGTAATATTTCCTTAACTTCTGTTAACATTTATATTTGAATATTTTGCCTATTTTAAGATAATTAAGGGTAACAGTGGAATTTTATGGTAACATAGTTGTTTTCCATAGTATTGCAAAGTGTCCGCGACCCAATACGCGGACTAACTTAACCAAAAAAAGTATTCTTCTTACAGTGTAGTCCTATGCTTCAAAAATTTATTAAGTTTATTCAATATGTTCGCGTTTTTTATGTAGGCCTCATATATTTTTAAAAGCTTTATTTTTTTTCAAAATAATTACTTTAGTTTTGTCCCTAAGGAAGAAGCGCAATACGGTACTACTATGTTACTGGTATTTTCTCAAAAAATCGTTAGATGTCACTGTACCGTCACTGGTCGGCTCGTTTGGGTAGGTTGGGCATTACAAGAGCGGGGTGGAGGGGAATGGCAGTAAGCCGCGTGCCGCCACTCAGTCGCCGCCATGTTGTGAATCAAGACGCGTGTGTTTATTTGGTGTGCACTTTGTTACCCGGCGAAAAGGTAAGTTTCAGAACTTTTACGTTATGTTTTAACTATTGATACGTGGCATTTATGTCACTGAATTGTATTCTATTGTTGGATTTGCAAATTATATGGTCATTTTGTAAATATCAGGTAGCATCATGTTATTTTACAACTGTGTTACCGGCCCACTTTGTTACTCCGCTGTGGTAACGCAGTTGTAAGTATACTCTGTCACTGATTCTTTCTAATTTTATTTAAGTTGATTTGTTCGTATCGACCCACAGGTTTATATTTTAACAATTTCACATTTGCTTGCTGACTTACTTTAATTACTGACGGTAAAATTAGTACTGTAATGCCATGTTTTTATCTTTTACAGAAGATCATGCCGCTAACTCTTTCTGCGTTTAGAGACATTTCCAACAATAATAACCACAATGTACCCAGAACTTCAAAACAAAGGGACGAACTACTTCAGAAAGAAAATCTGCATCCCAGTAAAATCTTTCCCGGAACTTATGTGTTATTGAAAATACAAGGTAGAAAACAAATTTATACATACTTGGCTTCAGCATTGAATGAGGTTGACGAAGATGGATACATACAATTTATGTTTTACAGAGGTGTAAATGATACTGGCAAACTTTTTAAAGCGGTCGAAACAGACACTAGTTGTGAACCTTATGATAACATTGTTGGTGGTTTCTGCACCGAAATTTTTTTTTAAAGGGAAACGCGAATACTACCAATTCCCTAATCCTCTGGAAGTGTTTGAACAATGACTGCTATTATTAATTAATTTTTAAGTAATCCAACCTGCATAAGTGCTGTGATTTTGATAAAACGGATATAATAGTAGGATTAAATTATTATCTTCAACCTTTGTGGTAACTAAGAGACTGATTAGCTATTTTTGTAGAGAAGAGAATTGTCTATTGAAACAACTTTGTTACTGTTGCACAACTGTGTTACCATTATGTCCTTATTTCTAAGTATAGGTTTTTCAATTTGAGTTGTACAATTGGCATAATAAGCTACATTACAGATATATCAGATGCAAGATAATATTTTTTAATATCAATGTTAAATACGTTGTTAAGATATTTTTACATATATACATTTTATGTCAAATCTTTGTAAACAAAAGTGCACAACGGTAACATAGTTGTCATTTAATGTGATTTATAAGATTTAATTAATGATAATTTCTTATTATAGTCATGGAAGAGAAAGATTTATGTTCCTAAAATACGTTTTGTTAATTGTTTGTTTGTGATGAGTGACTGCTCAATAAAAATATTTAGATTGGTAACAAAGTGGTTTGATTTTTCTACCTTGGTCTGCAAAACCTTCATTTTCAGAAAGAAATATGTACAAAATTCGCTGCTGGCAGTTAATTTCAATTGTCTGGATATAATTACGCATAAAAACAGTTAATTTACTTCATTTATCTCTAATGATAAAAATTTTAAAACCCATTTTTAGCAGTGCAACAACCTGCACTAAAAAGTAGAATGACCCCTATACTTCTATACTAATATTATAAAACTGAAGTGTTTGTTTGTTTGAACGCACTAATCTCAGGAACTACTGGTTCGATTTGAAAAATTCTTTCAGTGTTGGATAGCCCATTTATCGATGAAGGCTATAGGCTAGACAAAATCCCTCTGGAACGCGGGTGAAACCGCGCGGATAAGCTAGTAATCAACTTTTGTTTCTACCGGAGATCTAATTAAATTTTATAACATAAAAGCTGCTTTTGTGACTTAGCTGTGATCGTTAGATACCTAGTTATTATTCTAAGGTTAGATATATTCCCTCGCGGACTTTTTTGTAGGTAATAATGAGTACCTACTTTAATCATGTAGCACATTGTTTTGTTCTATCATCAATAGTTTTGACTGCGCATGTGGTGAAAGACTTTTTATCTAAAAAATTACATCTTGCAAAAAATTACAATATTGAAGTTTTTGTAGGGATCCCTAATTATTTCTGGAAATAAATATAGCCTATGTTACTCGGTGAAGATGTAGCTTTCTAACGGTGAAAGAATTTTTAAAATAAGTCGAGTAGTTTTTGAGTTAAATCGTAACAAACAGAAACAAATCATTTATCTTTATAATATTAAAGTTTAGATAGATTATGATGGGAGGTTATGGGAAGTTGCCCATAAAATATAACACTTGGATAAAATATATGTACCTACTTACTTAGGCTTACGCAACTAAGCATACTTTTATTCTAAGAATCTAGTTTTATATTTGATGAATAGTTCATTGAGAACGTTTCGAAATGACTCGAAGTAAAGGATATAATATTACGTAGGTATAATTAAATACACGGTTGCAATAAACAGGTTCATAAAGTTATTATCTTGACCTACGCTGTTATTTATTATGATTGATATATTTGTTATGAAAACGTTATTTATATACAAAAGATTTAAATAGACCAAACAATACAAATGATAGAGTTTCGAATGTAAAGGTGAAACTGACAATCCCCTATAGGTTTGGCGTGCTTTCTACATTCGGCCACCATACTTAGGTACCACTGACAAATTGTGCTAAAAAAAAGTAATTTAAAAAAGTTTGTTACGCGTGCTTCTAATGTTTTGGTGAATATTGGCAAAAAATCCATAAAAATATGGTTATATTTTGTGACTTTCCAGGTTCCATAACTATACTTCTATCGGTTCTTGCGGTGGTTGTCATGATTGCTTACACGGAAGCCAGTAAGTAAACATCTTCTACATATTTAATACAAAGCTATATTTTTTTAGATTAATTATTGAAAATGTAACGTTTTTGATCCGTCGTATGAATTGAGGCCACTTATGCCGGGAATATACGTCAGATTTTTTCATCCGATAGTCGGATAGAAGTGTATTGAATTGAATGATCGCCGGTTCAGACTATCGGATGAAAATATCTGACGTATATTCCCAGCCTTAATTAGCTGGTTTTGTTGTTGTTTATTTGTTTGACATTTTTTAAATTCAAATATCACAAAAATCACTAAATACCGAAGCGCGAAGCTATACCATAGTATAAATATAACGACATCATATTTTATACGTGTTTGGTGTGTGCGTGTTATGTAAAAATATTAGCCACGAGTACCTACAGACTTAATAAGATAATTAACGCCATCTATTATTGAGTAGAAAAAACATTAAAAGCTGAAGAGCCTTGTTAATATTATTTAGCTAGAATATTTTAATGTTTTTCTATTCAATAACGATGGCGTTAATTAACTTACTAAAATCTCTTTGGGTAGAGAACCATCGTTTACTTGCGAAAATAACAGAAGTTTTACATAGTCTTACAAATAACAGGGAGGAGTGTAGTGAGGCATAGGAGACCTCTGTCCCTCTGTTACTAGAGTGACGATTTAGGCTGTAAATATCTAATTCTGTACAAATACAATGCTTGAGATTATAAAATTTTCAGACAGCTGCCCCCTACCTTCCAAGGTATACGGCTGCAGCCCTAAATGCGTGCAAGACTACGAGTGCACCCACGGCAAGAAGTGCTGCTCCAATTCCTGTAATGCCAAGTCTTGTGCCGAGCCGGTGGCGGGCGGACAGGGCGGATCCAATAAGTATTCACAATGTAAGTATTTTATTATGTGGATAGACTTGTATTTACCACAATTTCACCATGGTGATTGTTAATGTGTCCATATATGGAACCACACGAAGCCTGGACTGGAAGGGTAATGGCTTTTAAATGCAACATTGGAAACATATCGATATATTCTTGAGAGTAGCCAGTAGCCACCTTGTATATGTTAATAAAGAATATTTTTCTATCTAGGTGCCAAATTTTATCCAAATCCGTTCAACCATTACGTATAACAAAACATCCAAACATCTAAACAAACAAACTCTCACATTTATAATATGTATTTAGTAGGATCACAGTCTATGTAACTCTTAAAGTCGGCCAACGGACACGTCTAGACAGAGCAATCGTGCGGGGTTTGCGGGGTGAGAGAGGGGCGGTAGCGAGCCCAAGCTGCCATACACTCGCTTGGGACACAATGGAGCAATGACGAATGCCTATACAAAGCGGCATTTCGCGTGACTTCAAACGCGATAGACCACCGTATGTAATTACGCTGTGGTAGGATAGTCTGTTAGCTCGTGGAGATACCTACGTCACGCAAAATAATTTTTTTTTAAAAATAACATAGCACAGGCAAACAGCTTAAGATCCATATTTATAGGTATTCTACTTTTATAATGGTAACGTTTTCATTTGACACAACACACTGCACGGTAAGATAATGGCCGATATTGGTAGCCTTATAACTACCTACCTACAACGAAGCTTAGAAGGGAAGCCACTCAAGTGCAGCTCTTGGAAGATGTTTGGCGTCAGATGATTCACAGACTGTGTATTGGTATCACTCCTACACTAATATTATAAAGAGGTACCTAAAGGTTGGATGTAGGAGATGTAGCATGTAATCTCCGAAGCTAATAATCCGATTTGAAAAAATCATTTTGCTTTATAAAGCCCGTTTATTGAGGAACGCAGGTGAAACGGCGGGGAACAGCCAGTATCTAATACCTATAGTAAAAGTACTCATGGAAAAAAATCTAGCTTGTAGTAAGTATGGACGAAAAAGAATCAATACTATCAATTTACCTATTATGATATTTATAATAACCGCATACAGTGCCGGTTTTAGCTCTACGAGCGCCCTGGGCTAGATTTCCACGGCGCCCCTTATCTGCCATTCTAACTCATACAAAAAAATGGCAAGACGTAAATGGCATGAAATAACCATTTATAAAAAAAACTATAAAATTTTACTTTTGTAGCCTTCCTATCGACTAAGTCGTTTATTACAAAGTATGTTTTCCTTACTTTAATTTTCGATTGACAAAGTTTCCAAGTTTGTCAATCTAGATTGAGATATTGTCGATAAAAACTTATTTCCCCATTAGCAACCGTTACAGGTATGATGATCAATATTCGCAATGCTATCCATACATTTGTACAGTTCTTGTATGTTGCGACCTTTAATCTTTAATATTTAACCTATAATATTTATTTACATTCTAATCAGGCAAAAAAGATGACTTATGTTTAACTAACCACCAGATCTAGTTAAATGTTGCCAAAAATAATAGTACCAAAATGAAATCTGAACATTTTAGCGTGAAATTAGTTGTCATGGTAAAATTTTGAACCGGCGATGATAGTAAAATACGTAGGTACACAAAATTTCGTGACTGTGCTGTTGTTGAAGAGTTCCATTATCTGGAGCTAATCCTGAATGTGATTCAGGTCATGCTTACCATAAAAATGCATTGTCATCCGATTTACATATTTAAGCAAAATTTCAACTCAATCGAACACTGGGAAATGGGTCAAATTAAACTTGCAAGATTTGATTACAGAAAGGTTCAATTTAGATTGTTCTTGACAATTTATTGTTTTTCCTATTTTTAATCGTATTTCAGCATCAATCCATGAAAGTATACTAAGTGTCAAAGGGGCACCCGTGGCGCCCCTTTATATCTGGCGCCCTGGGCGGTCGCCCTACCGCGCCCTACCCTAACGCCGCTACTGACCGCATATTGACCTAATTTACTAAGCCCTATTTTATTTTTCAGCGAGCGGCGCCGGCATATACTGTGACAACGTGAAATGCAACTCGCACGAGGTGTGCAAACTGGACCCGTCTACCAAGAGGATGAAGTGCAGCCGCGCTTGAACGATGAACTTGATGTTGTTATATTATAGGATATACCTATATTTTCATTCTCATTAAATAATTATAAATTTAGTTTGAACGTGGTTTTATTGTTCACAGTGTCTGATATTTAGGTACCTATTTAATCATTACGACGCAGGTCAATATCGCAACATAGCAAGCTTGTAAAGGTACTTACTTAGTAGGGTAGGAGTAGTAGCAGGAGTTTCTTGAACTTGTTTGAAATATAGCATTGAATCATGAAATGCAAGAAGCAAGGGCTCTCAGCACAAGTAATAAATATACAAAAATCGTTATACCTATATCATAAAACAATATCTATCGTTTGCGTTTACGACATTTCTCTATAGGAATTGACGCAGCGCCTCTCGCGGAATACTCATGGAACTAATTTCTTCCATACAATTTTTTAGTAAGCGCAAACGTGATAGTAAGCGTTTATTTACGTAAATTCTTTACAGTCAGGGTACCGATCGTGATGTTTGGTACGCAGTACGCAGATACCCTACGGTCTACGGTATGGAGAAGGACATGGGCCTCGCCCCGGAAACGCATGTGAAACCGCGGGGGAAAGACAGCTAGTCCAATATAATGAACATTAAAAATTAATAAATAAAAATTATTCAATATTGTCGACAATTATTATTGATATGCATATCCTCGATCAGTGACAAGTTAATAGGTATTTAATAAACAAGAAACTAATGGAAAAATAAAATTAACTTTTAACAAAAAGCAAAACCGATTTCAATGTGGGTTTGCATTAAAAAGTATGAAATAACGATGTTAGAACTCGTTTTGAATTCAGTGAGAGAATTCTAGAACACGTGCTTTCCTATATGTTAATCCAGAATATATTCTACTAGCTTCTGCCCCGCGGATTCACCCGCGTTCCTCGGGTATCTTAAGTTTTCCCGGGATAAAAAGTAGCCTATGTCCTTCTCCATACCATAGGCTATCTGCATACCAAATTTGATTGCGATCGGTTCAGCGGTTTAGGCGTAAAAAGGTAACAAACAAACATTCTCACTTTCGCATTTATAATATTAGTTAGGATAGTAGGATAATTAACCTAACTTTGTTGCGTTGTACGATTGAAAAACCCGTAAGTATATACCTAAACAATGGCTTTAACTAAATGATTTTCAACTGGAGGTAGGAAAAATTCCATTTATATTAGTTGCAATAGCCTTGGGCCACCATACCTACTTACTAGTACTTACCAGCAAGTAGGTAGGTATTATTCATGACACCGCACATTACTGACAACAGTGTAACGTGTAATCCTTCACTTCTTCAAAACTAAATGTATTAAATTTGCACTACCGAATGCAAAAAGAGTAGGCTGTAACTTGGTGCTTTATATTTAATCTGTCGAACTTGTTGGGTCAACAGTATTCTTAGGGATTACTTTAGACTCAAAACTTCAATGGGACACCCTAATATCATGTCTAGCGGGGAAGCTTAGTTAGGCTGCTTACTCAGTTAGAAAAATTAGACAGCTAGGAAGCAGCTAACAGATGTAGATACAACTCTTAAAGGATACATTTTATGTAATAAATCTAGGTTTGTTTTGAAAAGAGTAATTGCTGAGTTTCTTGCCGGCTCTTCTCAGCAAAACCTTCCGAACCGTGCGTTAGTCTGACTATTCATAAGTGCCTGTGAAAGCCTATTTGAATGAATAAATTATTTCATTTCATTTAATTTCATTTCTTTTTAAAATTATATATAGGTACACAATAGCCTTAGTTATTCCCACAGAACAATAAAAGTTGTTCCGCTGACGACAAAAAGTGTTTCATTTCTCTATTAATGTCGGCCGAAATAATTAGGTACGCTACTAATTTATTTTTTATTCGCAGTCCTAACCTGTACAACAATCATCATCATCATCAATCAATCTAGTGTTGGACTTCATGAAATCAATATTTTCCATGAAAATGTTGTTTGCTGTAATGTAACATTTTATTTTATGTAGGTATTTTGTTTTTTAAATTGCAAGGTCGTAATAGGTATTATATGTACCTATACTGTAATTATAGGTTAGTTGTTATTTTTTTGCGTCATTTCTGTAAATCTAAACATTTGTCGATTCACTATTTAATCCTCATTCATCTTTGTTGTTTACTAACTTCTAAATACTTACTTAATGTTTTTTCCATAGAATTATTACCTAGTTTAGTCCGGAGGTAAGGTCTCAACATGACTATCAAAACGAGCCCAAACTCGGCTCACCTAGTACAACTCGTCGAGGAGTTCCAGTAGCAGTCACCGAAGTACACCTTCAGGTCGCTCCATCAAGTCCGGAGGTAAGGTCTCATCATGACTAACAAAACAAGCCCAAGCTCGGCTCACCTAGTACAACTCGTCGAGGAGTTCCAGTAGCAGTCACCGAAGTACACCTTTAGGTCGCTCCATCAAGTCCGGAGGTAAGGTCTCATCATGACTAACAAAACAAGCCCAAGCTCGGCTCACCTAGTACAACTCGTCGAGGAGTTCCAGTAGCAGTCACCGAAGTACACCTTCAGGTGAGTCCATAAAGTTCGGAGGTAATTCGAAAAAATATAAACAGCAATAATAAATATTTTTTGTAGGTACCATAATTTTATTACAAAGAAATACGTAAAAAAAAAATGAATCCTTCACAGTATCAAAATGAGTTCACTTGACTACAATTCTCGCAGTTAGTCGTGCGACTCGTGCGTACACTTGTGTGTGTGACCCGTGTCAATGTAGTAGTTCGATTCTCTACCTATCAATTTTGCGAATGCGTCCTTAATACAAATATGATACTGGTCTTCTTAAGGCTCCAGTCTCCCTAAAATCAGTGTTCTTGCGGAATTTATCAGAAAAGAAATATTGTTTTTTAGTCATCAGAAAAGCATTAAATGAAATATATTTTACGTTATTTTTAAGTTTGAGATTTGAAGTTTCCAATACATATTTTATTTTTTAATTTGACGTCACTTTTATTAAAAGATCAAATAAAACATAAAAGCATCAAAATTCCATTCAATTCCGCTGGGAATTGACAGCCGTTCGTTGTGTTATATGTTTAGTTTCAGTAAATTTATTTCAAATAATTTTTTGAATGCATATATTTTTTATTCGACAGATAAGTAGTTGCTTTCGGAGTGGTTAAAGTGTGATTTCTCTAAACCATTACTTTGTAATAGAAAAAAGTATATGTTGCAAGGGTCAAATTCAGAAATTTATAACTTTTTAAAGCAGTTTAAATAAAAAAATTGAGACAATTTTGAAAAAAAATAACTAGATAAGATTATTGTAGAGGATTTGCCGACAAATGTAATCTGAATACATTTCTTGTTTTTGTTATATTTGTGTGTGCATGAATGAGACCCTCTACGCGTGGAACGTAAATAGAGGTATGTTTAAAGCCTCACAAAGCTAATAAAAGTGCCGTCAAATTAAAAAATAAAATATGTATTGGAAACTTCAAATCCCACACTTTAAAATAACGTAAAATATATTTCATTTATTGCTTTTCTGATGACTAAAAAACAATATTTCTTTTCTGATAAATTCCGCAAGAACACTGATTTTAGGGAGACTGGAGCCTTAAGTAGGTATTACCTATAGTAGTTTATCAAGTTTGAATTGTGACCGTTTATCTGAAAAAAAAAAAGAATTATTTTATAGTTATGCTAAACAACAAATAAATATGCATTGGCATTTCTGCAACTTGAAGAACCAAAAAACAGGACAGACAGACTGGGTGTATAAATACTCGTGTAATAATAGTGTGTCATCATTTACTACAGAATTTCGAAGAGTGCAGTTTATCCGCATTAAATAAAATATTTTTTTATGGAAAAATGGGTAAGTTTGCTGTAATGATGAATTGCTTGTATGTTTTTACTTCATAGGTAGGTATGTAAATACAGTTCAAATACTTTTTCGTTATAGGTAAGTAAGTAGCCAATTCTGTTTCAGGTTCTGCGAGGATTCTGTTTGCTGTCTTCGCTATAACTTTACTTGTTGCCACTGCCTTGGGTAAGTGAGGTCAAGACCATATTATTAGCTTTCCGGCCGCGGCTTCACTCGCGCAGACTTTAGGTATAATGTATCGTATCTTTTCTTCCTTTCACCTGATTTCTATGAAATAAAACATATTCGAAGCGCCAAACCAAGTCAGTCTATATAAATCCGTTAACTGTTTTCGATGATTACTTGTAGATTTATCGAAGAGTAACTGTGTTATGTACTTAGTAAAGCTCTTTACAATTAGGCTTGAAATCCCAAAGCAAGATATCTTCCAGTAAGAAACACCAGCATACATACCTACGGGTACTTCGATGCAGCAGTAAAAGCTCATGCAACATCAAATATACCTATTTCTTGATTCCAGCTGACTCCGGTCGCTGTCCCCCTCGCTCGCACGTCATCAACCGGAGCCCCGTCTGCCGGCAGGACCACGACTGCAGCCACGGAAAGGTCTGCTGCCCCAACTCACACAACGCTAAGTCATGCACTTCGCCGGTTGCCAAGACACAATCCAATAATAAGCCAAGTAAGTCTATCAAAGAATACCTAAGTACGCAACGCGTGAGTGATACCCCTGGCAGGGAAAATATAATATTGTATTTTCTTTGCCCGTGGTGTTATGAGCGTCTATACCTATAGGCTACGGTAACCGCTTACTATATGTACTAGTTAGGTGGACCGTAAGCTTGTTTGACACCTATGTAGTATATTTTTTTTTAAGAACTTTTACCTATTGTAGCTTCGACTATACTATTATTGTACTCATTTATATGATTCATATAATCATGTTTACTATAATGAAAAACAAGTAGGTACCTACGCTATAGCAAGACTATCTAGCTATAGGCACCTAAACGGCCATTACGGTACTTTTTCACTATATAAATTATATCCAGTGATAATCTGTGTTTATAAAATGATAAACTGACTGACTGTTGATATATCAACGCACAGCCCAAACCGCTGCTGGACCAAGAGACATTAATTCTCCCCCTAAGGGCATAACTGGGCATCTTAAATTAGTTAAACGTTAAGGTGTTTCATTTTGGAAGATTTAACGTAAGTTAACGTTAATAGTTAATCCGTTAACACTATATATACGCAACGATAATAATTGCATTTATATCGTTGCGTTAGTGAATTAACAAAAAAAATTAGGCGAAAGGAAAACGGGTCCTATATCATGAAATGTACTTAGGTACTTTTAATATTTCGTACCATCTTGTAATTTTAAATGTGAAGTCTTCTCTTCATGACAAACAATTAATTTAATAAGGAAATCCGCTGAAGAATCTAACTCGACGTAATAAGTAGATGTCGGAGTTTGTGTCGGTTTTCTGAGATATTTATTCAAAGATAAACTACACACAATATTACAGGAATAAACGAACATATAAAACCTGCGAAGTGTGTGTCAAATCACAGGCAGCGTAGGGTTCCGTAGTCAGAATGATGTGTCATTTAAAGGTAAATTGAATTGAAAAGGAAACAAAAGACATTATCATTGCTCGTACACCAAACGTATTTAGTGGTGATGCTTTACTTTGAAATTCATCATAATATAGGTAGGTACCTACTTATATACAGTACTGTACTGTAAATAGTCTAGTTTACAAAATAAATGTATTTCTACCTAAAATATTTTTTTTTCTACGATTTTATTTGATTGCTGACTTCATAAATATAGGTTACTTAGCAATTTTTAGCTTAATTACTAATAGTCTGCGAATATTTTTACTCCATTTAGCCGTAACAGATAGACGGACATGAGATAACCAGAAAAAAGTGTGGATTCTTTAAAAGTAGGATATCTTTCTCTGACTCGCTATATCTATAGCTATATCCCTGAACCAAAAAGAGACAATCACTCTTTTTGGTTCAGGGATATAATCTGTCAAATGTGGTTTTTATATCTCGAAGGAGTTTAGTTTAGAGTTAAATAGATTTTTCACTCCTATATTTTAATGTTTTTTGAGAAATATCTAATACTTTTTGGTTTACAGGCGGAGGTCCTGGCGTATACTGCGACGGAGTGAAATGCAGCCCCTTTGAAGTGTGCAAGATGGACCCCCAAACTAAGAGGCTCAAGTGTATGCGAGCGTAGATACACTGTTAGTCTTTTATATATTTTTGTTTGTAAGAATAATAATAAATAATAATAATAATAAATATTCTAGAATAACCCGAAGCATTTAAAAAACACTCTTTATTACATGTGGCGTTCCAAAAAATTCTCATTTTATTAGTACCTAACAAATGTTAACAATGTTTTTCATTAGATCATCAAGCAGAGACAATATTTTAATTATGTTATTAAAATTTAGACTTTAAACCATTAATTTACAATCATAGATGAAAAAAAAAATGTAATAAATATTTTATGTGAAATTATAAACCACTCATCTTAATTCTTATCAGACTCATCCTTTTCTACTTTTAAACTTAGGCTTGCAGGCTTGCAGGTAGTAGAACTCTTAGTGCAGAGTTCACCCGGGGAAGTACTACCACCATATCTAATTCCGCCGTGAAATAGTAATGCACTTGTTTTACTGTGTTTCGGTTAGGAGAGTATGGGAGCCGGTGAAATTACAGGCAAAAGAGACTTAACAACTTCATGTCTCAAGGTTGGCAACGCGTGAGTGACACCCCTGGCAGGGAAAATATAATATTGTAATTTCTTTGCCCGTGGTGTTATGTGCGTCTATCTATAGGCTACAGTAACCACTTACCATCAGGTGGGCCGTGAGCTTGTTTGCCACCTAAATAGTATAAAACAAAAAAAAACAAAAAAGGCTAAGATATCTACATTATTTTGCTCAAATCCAAATGTAAAACTAAGTAATAGCATAGCCATGTTTTTATTTTTATTTTAAACCCGCGATATATACCTAAGTAAGTATTAACCTTTTTGCTGATTGCTAATGAAGGAATGAAACGGGGAAGCGAAAGAAAAGTGAAATTCTATGTGTTGGGACTTTAGAGCTCTAAGGTTGGGACCATCGCTCATACTAAACAGTACCCTGAGCACCCTAAGCACCCTGAGCACCCTGAGTGTGTAAACGACGTAAACACTAACTATTGCGTTAACGTATACTACACACCTCTATAGGAATGCCCCTCTTGCGGAATACGTATGCAACTAATTTCTCTCATACAAATAGCAAACGCAAACGCGGTAGAAAGTTTACTAACGTCAATTATTTACACTCAGGGTACTAGTTGCTACCCATTCGTTTTAATAGAATCTAAAAACCGAATAACTTCCTACAGTTTAATGAAGAAAAAATATTAAATTATTCAGTCTGTCTCCCAGAGCACAGACCCTGTATAGTCGATAAGGTTCCGAAGTTTCTCAGTTGCCGGTAAGCTTTCGCCGTCGGCAGAAGGTTCGCGTATTCTCGGAAAAAGTCCGCGATGTTTCTTGTACTAAATTATTTTTAAAAGTGTTACTAGTAGGTACCGTGGTCTGGGGCCAACAATGTCCCAGAATATTATAATAGTATAATGTATATCAAATAATAATGTAGGTATAAAATTAAACTTCTTGGAACCAATAATTTACATTTCAAAATAGTGATTTCTTTCGCTAATAAATAAGCATTTATACTTAGATTAACTTTAACTTCTGTGTAAAAAGTTTAAATAGACTTACTTAGGCACCTATTTATTTTTAGGGTTCCGTACCCAAAGGGTAAAACGAGACCCTATTACTAAGACTCCGCTGTCCGTCCGTCTGTCTGTCTGTCTGTCTGTCACCAGGCTGTATCTCATGAACCGTGATAGTTAGACAGTTGAAATTTTTACAGATGATGTGTGATGTATACGTTCTTCTGTTGCCGCTATAACAATAAATACCTACTAAAAACCAGAATCGATCTTATGATCGATTCTGGATCACACACTAGATTACGGTTAATAATTAATTATAACACGGTCATAATTCCGTGGTGATGATGACGGAGGCCACGGTGAAGATTGTTGGCAATGAGCTTGAGCTTTCGGTGAAGAAAAACATTGTGAGGAAACCATAGCGCGAGTGGACGATACTTTGTAGTATCCGGCTGGCAGGCTACCACCCTCAAATGTTAAATTAAAATGTTTTAATGTTAAATGTAATGTTAGCTTAAGAATTAAGATTTAGATTGTAAGTTTTTTTATTTAAGAAAAGGTTTGGTTTCAAAATATAGTTACAAATTTACTTCTTCATAGGTACTTAACTTCTAAAAGTACAGACTAGGTAGAGTATTAAGGTAACGTACATACACTACACATCCAACAAATTAATAGGAAAATTGAGACCTCTTTGATAAAAAAACACAGTGGCGTCACGTAAATTACTGGCCAACAAAATCAAGAAGATATTTTTAAATTTAAGAAAAATAAAACAATACTAAATCTAATATGAGTGGTGAAACAAATGAAATACGTCGTCCGCTATGGGAGCGGCTGGGATGTGCTCGTAGCATGTGCGCAAGATTGTGCAGACGAAGAGTGCGCAGGAGGGTGGCGCCGGAACACGTCGCTGCTAATGGCAAGAATTCCAACAGGTTTGTACAGGATTTATCAATCAATCAATCAATCAATAATTTTATTTGCAATAATGAGTACAGATGGATGTTAAGATACAAAATAAGAGTGCTCACATTAGCCAGTATAATGGCATGCAAAACATTACATAAATATTATAAAATGTCAAATAAATATCACAGTTAATACAATACAATTACATGTCAGCCAGAAAGATAATCATTGAGTGAATAAAAAGAATGCTCAAGTAAAAATATTTTTAAATGCTTATATTATACATATTTTCGGCGTTTGGGGTTGAAACTCTAGGGCCTTGGGGACCGGAGGCTCATCGCTTGTTTAAAGAGGTCTCTTTTCGACTAATTGAGGCTTCCCGTGACAAGAAGGCTGGCGTATATTTTGCCCAAAGAATTGGCATTGCCATTCAGCGTGGCAATGCTGCCAGCCTTTTTGGCACACTTCCGCTCGGCAGCGATTTGGGGCAAATTTTTTATTTATAAGTAAGTAGTTTTTAGTTTTTAATTTTAATTTTATTTAAGTAGGTATAGATTAAGGTTATTTTATTATTATCTAAATGTTATTAAATGCTTCTTAAATGAATTTATGTCTTTAGTTTTTCTAATATTGTCAGGTAATCTATTGTAAATTCTACGTGTCATGACAAATACACTCTGATTAAATAAGTTGGTTCGATTCGGGGGTATTTTAATTCTATTAACATAACGTTGGTTGTCAAAATATTCAAACAATTCACTATTGTTTTTGACTAAAACAGCTATTAAATATATATATATCGATGGGAAAGTTAGTAGTTTGAGTCTTTTGAAATGTGGTTTACAACTATCATAAGTCCTTAATTTACATATTGCTCTAATACATCTTTTTTGTGTTTTAAAAATTGCATCCTTGGTACTACAATTTCCCCAAAATATAACTCCATACTTAAGGATAGAATATACGTAGGCATGGTATGCATCCTCATTCACCACCTTAGCTAACATATACAGAGCATACGCAAAAATAATACCATAGGACACTTTGATACTTGTCATTGATTTAATACAACCAAAGGGGGTAATTTCGCCACTTTTGCAGCATCTGGTAGTAGGTACCTATAGCTCTCTTTTTGTTGATGTGAATTGATAATAAAAGACATCGCAATTCTTCAACACACACGAACGCTATGTCCAACCATAATACGATAGGAAATACCAAGAAAACAACACAAAAACGGTTTATTTGCTTTATGTCATCACCCATATATCTGAGGCACCTTTAATAAGGCGTGAACATGGCGAGGTCAAAAATAGCAAAGAAAAGAGAAAATAAATAGAAAAGTGTCAAAACGAGACTAGAAGCTGCTTTGCGTGAAATATTTTTATTCAATATGTTGATAGTCGTAATGTAATCTTAACATTGGAAAACATTTAAATCCGTATTTTTTTGTTAATACAAATCAATGTGCGAGTCTCCTTGAACAGGCGCTGGTCAGAAATAATGAGAAACTCTTTGTGCTACATAATATTTACTTCACAAATAAACGTAAGGTAAACTTAGTAATTATTTTGCATAGTGGTACAACGTGTTTGAATGTCGTGACTGAAAAGCTTTTCTTCGGTAATTCCGGAAATCGAGTGGATTTAGTCAACCGCGCCTTAGCCCGATACCACGGCAATGGGGCACCATTGTGTATATTTAAGCTTATAAACGATGTACAGTGTTGTAGATATGTTTAAACAGTATGTACTAATTAAATGGACTCAGATATTCTTAAAATATAATAGGAGTTGACCTTAGACCACCTACTGCCTTATTTTAATGGACTAAAAGGTGTCATTCGATAGAGAATTTTTATTTTATACTTTTTTAGTTCAGTGGGTGCTAAGGGTTCTCAGCTAAACAATGGTCGCAACAGGGTGCCCCAGATGGAGCTTGATCCACGGTCAGGGCGTTACTGGCGACCTAGAATTTCACGTTTTACGACTATTTGGGGTTCGATTTGAAGTGGCTCGGAACGTGACGGTTGGGGTGTCACGACAGTCCTCTCTGGCGAACGACGTCGGCGTCGGTTTAGTCAAATGTTTGGAGTACTCGAGTATCGTTTTCAGGCTACCCGAGGATATGCCTCAGACAGTGAATTCATGATATCTTAAAGGGGGTTGATTGAACATTGCCGCCTCAATGCACGTTTCAAAGTACCTGATGGCCAGTAAATTCATATCTATGAGAAGATATGTTTCACAAATACCAGCGCACCCGTGACTCTGTGTATGAAACTGTCTTGGATGACTTATATAAACTGGATACTGTCGGGATGTGAACACCACATAATAAAAATTAATGAAAGCCATCAATATTATAATTCATAACAAGAACTTCTAATTAAAGTTGTGCCGTCGTCGATGCACTCTGACCCACTGTGTACGTCTAATAAGGGCACGCAGCTGTTTGCGTGACATTTGCCCACTCCGTGTGATGCCTCAGCCTATGTATTATGTGTATACCTGACTTGTAATGACTTAAACACGCACGTGACGCTAGCACGCCACTTTATCTTTGAATTGAAGAAAAAAATCGCCCAAAAATCAATGCTCCTGACTCGGCTAGTAGTCCTGATTACTCCTTCAACCGAGATCGGGTCAACGCCGAACATTTCAAAGAGTTTGTTTCACAATTATATGATAATTAACCATAAAGTAAAAATATAACCAGTGCCATTTTTTTATGGTTTTCACCAATGGATATTTTTTTTAAACCCTTGACTCACGAATGGGACTCGCGTCCCAAAACTACCTAAAAACATTGAATTCGTAAATTTTTTGAAAGGATCAAATCTTACAAAGGTGTTTACATTATTTACTTATTGTCCTTTTTTTTAAAAAAAAAAAACAGAATGAGCATAATCCTTATGATAAGCTGATTCAGATTCCATGACAAATATTATTTCGTTTTCACATGTATACGCTTACCTAATATGACACGACAATAGGTAAGCACTACTACGGACCTGTATATGCATGTGGCACAGGATGCACTTTGTAAATACTTCTCAGACGCTTTTGAATACATCAATTATCGATCGATCTTAGACCATAATATAGCGAAGACCACATAGAAAAGATACATAAGCTATAAGTATACCTACTACATCCCTCACTGGGCACAATTTTCTCACACTTGTGAACTGTCGTTAGTAAACAATTTGATTTCCTACACTACGAAATTTTCGATACCTACTTACAGCGTTGTACCCTTTGATAATAAATATGACATTATAAATAATCCCGTCGTATATAATCAAGTAAGTATCCCGTACAACCTGTATAATAACTTGTACTGTAGTGCGTGTACGTTATCTTGCTTGCTTTTATGGGGTGGCTCGTGACCCGAAATAATTTGATATTTGTAAATTAAACATTTTTATTGCCTCTCGGTATTTTTATGAGAAATTACCTATTTGTCATAACTTTGTCCCCTTTTGATCAAACCCAAACTCAAAATCATTTATTCAGTTTAGGCCCTAATAAGGCACTTATAAACGTTACATACAATTGATTCTACCACCGGTTCGGAATACACTTGGACTGAGAAGACTCCGCCAAGAAACTCAGCAAGGCATATTTTTATAGATCTTTTTTTTTTTTTATTTATGTAAATTTAATTACAAATAACAAATCTATTAACATAAGTCTTTTTCTTATTAATAAAATATCGATATTAAA
Source organism: Tetheella fluctuosa (assembly GCA_951216915.1). Lineage (NCBI taxonomy): Eukaryota > Metazoa > Arthropoda > Insecta > Lepidoptera > Drepanidae > Tetheella > Tetheella fluctuosa. The sequence continues at coordinate 5,117,920 of OX578236.1, forward strand.
ATAAAAATTTAAAATAACAAATCCAGCTCTCCTAAGATGTGGTAATTAAGGTGTACCCAATTTTGTGCCCCCAGGCACAAAATTGGGCTTTTTGTATATCAGATAGGTACATATAAAAAGTTTAAAAAAAATGTTTTTTAGGACAAAATTATGCTCTTCCATTTAAACTGTCACACAAAATTCTATAGATCCGCCCTAATTTTTGACCACCCATTGTCATCCGCCCATATCGTAGCAACAGCGTAGGGACGGTCGGCAAAATGTTACAGATATACAAATAAATGTTTTAAGAAATATTTGTCACACTGGTTCTCGAAAATTCATTGTAATTCTTAGGATAAGGTGATCACACACTATGGTAATTTGATTCACACCTAGAAAAAAAAAGTGTTTTTTATGAGTTGTGTGGCCGTTTTAGCACCGGCTTGCGATAACCCTGTATATTATCTAAAAAGTTTTTGTTAGAAATTTAATTTTTAATACAAGCTTTTTTTGGTGACTGTACTTTTTGTTGACTGTACTTGCATTGTCTTCCTTGTTGTGTACTACTAATGTATACCAAGTCAATCCGACCACTGGAAGTGGGTTAAATTCGACTTCACCGGACAAACATACATAGATTGCAAGTTAATAAAAAGCTTGTAATGATTCTTATTGTCATTCGCCTAGATACAACCGAAGCTATACAGCAATTCAATGTTATCACGAAATTAGATACCTATTCACGAAAAATAATGATAGAGACGTACGTTTGGTGACTCTACACAAAGTTGACATTACTGAAATGTTTTTGTTTACATGCGTGCCACGCACTGAAGTTATTATTTCGTTTTATTATTCCAGTATCAACTAGTGGCTCCAATGAGCAACACGGACATATTGTTCAGAAGAAATATAAAATGTCTAAAATGAATGTGGATAAAGATCGCCGCAGATCCAGTATAAACTTAGTGAATTTTCATAGATTTCATTTTCTCGACAAGTGCGTATTTATTTTACAGTAGTCATAGCGAGATCCATTACGTTGATTTAGTACAAAAATAATTAAATTAGAGGGCTTTAAATGACTTCCATGTGTCGATATTAGATTACCGGCAACATTTTAATAAGCATAAGTGCCTTCTCTAGGTCTTGAATTTGGTCGAAGCCAGTACCGTAGAGCGTGGTCAAATATGAGCCTACAAAAAATACAAAATGGTAGCTAGTTGAACCAGCTTCCCGTCCACCAGGAGCCGCGAATCCCGTCGTCGCATCAATCACCCACCACCGGCGCTGTACAGCGCTATAGGCGAGCGTTTCCGTACCAGCACACCATCAGCACTGCAGTGCGCGCTGTTCTGCGGAGGGTCGAGGTGCCAGTATGAACAGCCTCAGCATAGGGTTGCTGCTATACCGGGAGTCTTCTCCGATTGGTGAGTAATGTTCTTAGAAAGCTATACGCAAAGCGAAGAATTCTAAAACGATGAAGTTCGAGTCTAACTCGCGCACCAGGCGTTAAAATACACACTTTTGAAAAATGTTTTCCCATACATCAATATACATTTTTTTAATTTATTTACTACGAAAGTTGCACAAAATAATTACTTTACAAAAATAACTCTCCAACTGCAAATATATGTTTATAATTACGAAAAGCTTTATCGTGTTTAACCATTTTAAGACACATTTAATGTACAAATTAAATGCATATACTAATACTTCATTAATTTTATAATCAACGTAGGTAAGTACCTAGTTATGTCATAAAATATTTTATTTATCAACAAATTTACTTATTCATATTTTTTTTTATTAAAAAACAATATTATACATTTAAATATATTAAAAACTAAGTAACTAAATTATAAATAAAAACTAAAAACCACTAACGCTTCCTATTAGTGGCTGAGTACCCAGAATAATCATAATAATAGAGTATGTAATTTGAACTTTAGTGAACAAAAACTAGGTTACCTATAAATTCCATCTATGCACCATTTAGGTCATATAAAAATATTGAACGTCCAGTAAAGTATAGTCTACCTACCACAAAGTTGACTCAAAACAACAATACAGTATATTGTATATGTGAAGATAAAGAGGGGTAATGAACGAGTATGTCCATTAATAATTTACCTCCACCCTTCCTGGTCGACCTGATGCACGAAGACACACGTAAGCGCCGCAACATGTTACAGAAATATTGCCGTGTATGGTATAAGCAAGCTGCGCCCCGCGGCTACCTCCACATTTGGGGACTAATTTCAAACCTCCTTCTTTGGGAGTTTACCGTGATATGAAATTTAAACTAAGTAGGTAAATATATTTTCTGTCCAAAATCCTGGTTCCGCCACTGGGTAACACAAAGTGTAGAAGGGAAACTCTCAAGTGCGGCTGCCGAAACTCAGTGGTAAGTGCTGGTGATAGATTTTAATTTTCAGGGTGGTAGTGCTAGGTAGATCCAAAGCGTGCTATCACGATGTTCCATGTTCCCATTTTCAGGAATACTTTGATATGTATGAGCCAGACGAGTCAATAAAGACATCTATTGACTCAACATAGGTAATTTCCGATTTTCTATCGATTCGATCTACGTTCAACTACTATACTTACGTTCGACACGCACTTGATCGGTATTTTAATTACTCCATGAAATAAGGAGATTTATTTTTCTACATTAAAATAGGTAATAATACCTAGAATTAACCCTATTTCTTTAAGAAAAGTGGTGAATATTTTTTATATAAAAAAAGCTCTACGTCATTGGACACCAACCTAAGTCATTAATTGTTATCCTTGACGTTAAAAAAAGTACAAAATATTGTAATAAATCGCGTGACTTCCGTCCAACAGAACTGCTTTATGCTAATTATAACATTTTCTTTTCACATTACATATATGCCGTGTAGGAGACCTCTAATAACACTGCAGTTCTATAAACTCATTGTAATAGTTTTTATTTTATGCTAAACAGTCTCATGTAGCACCTAATGAAATACGGTTTACTAACTCCATGTCGTACAAAAGCCTCTAACTAAGAAGTTCTTGTTGTTTTATATTATGCTTATTATAATACTTAAATTTAATGGAAACATGCCAACATTGTCAGACTGTCCAAAAAAAAAAAATTAAAAATGTAACCTTGCAGATTTTCGTGCCGGTTCTTCTTAGTTGAAGGCGACTTCCGAATCGGTAGTAACTTCAGTAGCTTCGACGTTCATAAGTGCCCTTCTAGGGCCTAAACTGAATAAATGACTTTGACTTTAAACCGTAGAGATCATGTTTTTTTAGTCCTCGTGGCGCTCTTCTATTACAAGTCTTAGGTTTTACTCATTAAATTCTTATAATAACAAATGATTTAATTCTTTCAATTCTTATTATCTCAACTTCTTTCTTTTTGTTTTAAAATAAACTCTTTTAATCAAGAGAATTAGGAACATAATCAAAATAACAATAATCAAATACTTAAATAATAAAGAATAAGAACCTTACCTATCGACAGCAGCGAGAGCTTTGAGGATGTTTTCTATATATTAAAGTTTGTATTTTATACAATGATTGTAAATACTTCTTGTAAATAAACCAGGATATCTTATATTATATAAGTAAATAATATAATAAAATAACAACATAACATAAAGCCACAAGCAAAACCATTACGACATTTTCATACTAATTTCGCCCCAACTGCCTTTACAAAGGACATAGTATTTCAACTCGAGATTCCTAAAAAATTTAGCACCAAAAATGCAAATAATTGACTCCATTCAAGTGGTACCTAATTCATTAGCAACTTGCATCAAAACATACTTGACAGTCATGGATCATAGTAAAAAAATACGATTTACTTACCTCGTTTTCGTGTGTCAGCCATACCGCCATCCAATTATGACTTCTGTCAATTGTCACAGCCAAAGAATGGTATCATACCGGAATCGTTCAGAAATAAAATTAAATTGTTTCTACAACCCGCGAAATATCTAAAATCTATACAGAGTTGTTTGAGAGTTTTTAAATATGGACTTCTGAAAGGCGCGTGAGCGGTACTGTAAATGTATTAGATTCATCTACATAATATTTTGTCACCCTTATTCATGCAAATAAAAATTTAATTTATTCATTCATTCATTCATTCATTTCATACGTTATGGGACGACGTTTGCACAACGATCACGTTTAGTTTGTTGTGCAAGTTGGCCGACAATTTTCAATTTCCCATAAACCATTAAGAACCAATTCCAAGGAAAAGCGAGCAAGCGAGCGCGTAAAACCTGCATTTATTTATATTTTATATAAATTTTCACACGGCGACGATATTTTTCAGGACCTTGATTTATGACGTTTTCTAATGGCTCATGAGCATGTTAGTTAGAGTTCACATGCATATACGGATCATGATAAATTGTATGAGCGCCCATACAACTCAGAGGTCTTTATTAATTGGGGTAACTATGTATGTATGGGACAGCCTTTACTTTTCAACTTATTTTTGGAATTTTCCCTTTATTTGTGCTGTAAGACCTTGCATTTTGCCAAATTTCGTGATTAAGGTCAACGGGAACTAGCATATAGAAATAAAAGGGCAAAAAAATCGCGTTTGTTGTATGGAAGGCGGGACCCCACTTAAATATTTATTTTATTTTGTTTTTAGTATTTGTTGTTAAAGCGGCAACAGAAATACATAATTTGTGAAAATTTCAACTGTCTAGCTATCGCGGTTCTTGAGATACAGCCTGGAGACAGACAGACGGACAGACTGACGGTCGGACAGACGGACGGACAGACGGACGGACAGACGGACGGACAGACAGCAAAGTCTTAGTAGAGATTGCGATATAAAATTAAATAATAAAAAGAAATACCTAATTCAGTTTCGATGCAAACTTCAAGATTCGATAAAATCCAGGAATTCTAGCTACATCATTATTTAATTAATGCTTATTAAAAAAAATAAAAAAATGTAAATTTATTTATTCCGAAAAAGTACATATTTATATGTTTGGCTGAGCTCCCACATTAGGTCACCCTGTGTCGTGGGAGACACGCTCCTCCTATAAATAGTTGTTGCAGAATCAAAGAAAAATTACAATATATGTAATTAAAGAAATCTTATGAAACTAAAGTGAAGGTGTATGCGAGTGTGAGTGTGAGTATGTAGTGTATGTGGTGTATGTGGTGTATGCGTGAGAAAGAAAATGTGTATCAGAGTGTGAAGGTGTGTTTGTGATGGCGTTTGATAATGAAGTGAGCGGTGTTTTTAATTTATTATGTTTTTTTTTTATATTATATTAGTGCAAACCTTTTTGTAGTCAATATTTGTTTTGTGTTGATTTTGACTCCTAAGTGTTCTTACTAAATATAGGTCAAACCTCAAACTACCGGTATGTTCCGGTAGCTGCATTTGAGAGCCTTTCCTTTTAAGTGTGCCTACCACCTTCGCCCACATCATCAATTACCACGGTGAGACAAAGTCAAGTCTATACTTAGTTTAAAAAATAATGAGGACTATAACAGCACAAATTAATGTCACATGTGACATAATTTTACGAGACAGTTAAAGTGGATCGCCTGTCACAGGGTCACGGAGGACATCCTGGCGATGGCGCGCCCCAGCACCGCCAGTATCGCAGCTAGGAACATCATTCAACAGTTCCACAGGTACGAACACCTCTTTATGACCATGGACTGACTAGGTATACAGATTTAGCGGTACTATTTTATGTAATAGGTAGTGAAAATATGTTTTATGTAAATTGGTTAGCTAAACTTTTAAAATGTATGGAAGATATAGACAGCCGATTTTTTTTCGCGCTTTCAGATTTTGTTAGTTTTCAACCCTGAAAGTTTAATTAAACAATTAAAAATAGCCCTGTATAAATGTTATTGCTAAGGTTGTGGACTATACTATACCTATATACCCATTTCCAAGGATGATTGTTTCGTTATTTATTAAAGTAAGTAGATCTAAAACTAAGTTGCCATTTCTTTTGTTTTTTTTTCGTGCTACGGTTTTTTGGCTTCTAACCCATTCTGTTTATTGCTCGGTCCTGTTATCAATAAGTTTAAATCATATTATAAAAAAACAGAATCTATAACTTTTTTACGAACGAAACTACGTTTTACTTTTAGTTGCAAAATTATTTTATTTCCTTTTTCCATATCTTTTACAAGTGGTATGAAATTTCAATAAGACACGTGACTTTTAGTATACTAATTTATGATTTTAAGTACCATTTTTTTAGATAAATCATAGATTTGACTAATGTATTAGTATACCGACATATTGTAAATGATTTATGAATATCAGAAATAATTATTAATCACCCCCTTTACAATCACCAAAAATATGTCAGGAGATAAGCTCGATAGAGTCACCATAAAGCCCCGAAGCTTCTCATTATTAGTCCTATACCCAACACTTTATCTTCCAGCTGGGGTATCCGCACGGTGATCAACCTGCAGACCCCAGGCGAGCACGCCAGCTGCGGACCCCCACTCACTAAGTCAGGATTCACGTATGACCCAAACATTTTCATGGCTAACGACAGTAAGTAAGGATATAAATTGGGACAATTACAGCACATAAGGCAACGCGATATGAATGTAAAGTAGCCATTATGTTTCATAGTCAAGGTCTTAGAGACTCACTGAAATCTCAGAATTAAATTAAATAATAATCCAACTAAGCACTTAATATAATAAACTAGCTAATATAGTGTGTTTCAATGCCTTTTTTTTTGTTTTTGACACAAACAATCTTGTACAACAACTCACCAAAGTTTCATAACAATCGGACGAAATTTCAAAACTCATTTCCTAAGGCGGTAAAAAAGAATGCAAAAGTTTTATAGGAAAATTAGATTTTTTTGAATGGAGTCAGTTGTTTATATGAATCGGTGCTTCTTCTTATAACGTAGCAGTAAACAGAGAAGGGATTTTTCGAAATTCAACCTAAAAGGGGTAAAAATGGGCGATCGCGAAATTTGTTTACTTAGAATGCCATCCCATCACCGACTGTCTTGACACTTATATTTTTTCAGTTTATTACTACAACTTCGCCTGGCCAGATTATGGAGAAGCAAGCCTGAGTGGTCTTCTTGACATGGCCAAAGTTCTTTCATTTGCTTTGCAAGAAGGAAGAGTTGCCATACACTGCCATGCAGGTAGGTACATAACCTTGAAGTCCAGTAATTAGGTAAGTACCAAGTTATTACAATAATGTATTTGTGTTTGAGGCACTTTTTCTTGTGAAACGTTATTTAATTACCAGTAAGCTTTCCGAAAATCCTTTTTAATTATTCGCGATCTTCATAATACAACTAACTAACTAGTATTGGTAGAAAGGCTTTTCATCTTCATAACACGTGAGGAAATAAGAAGAAACATTTATTCGACATACACACATTACAGAATTTTAAATAGGTAACAAAGCAATACAACTTAAAGAGCAAACAATGTACACGATAAATTCAATTGAAAAATCTTGTTTCACCAGCGACCAAGCCTACAATTTGAGCCGCGAGTCCATCACAATGTACAGAATGTGGTAGAATGAGTGGATAACCACAGGATATATCTAATCGCTGCGGAAATAGACACTTTTGTGTCTTATGTGGGATACGATACAAGCTACCAGTGAATATGAAATCAGTCCTCCCAGCGCAGACGTAGACACTTTTTTTGACTCGGTTTCTTATGATGGTGTGCCGTGTCGGGAACAAAAAGTGTCTATGTTTGTGCAGCGCCTAACATCTGTATGTATGTTATTTTTTTACACATCACAAAGTTGACACGTGAACCAAAATTTCCTTTACAAGCATTACATCTACATAATAATGTAATAAAATATGTACATTGCATTATCACAGCGCGTCACATCGTCCGAAGCCAAGCCGGAATAAATATACAGAACTATACTTTGGTAGCCACAGTATAGTTCTGTGATAGCTACATTAGTTTGCGTAAAGTCGACCAGCCAACATGTTTCACTTACTTGTAACTATTCTAACGGTTATTATTACATTAATAGTATCCATACCAGTATTATTCCTCATCCTGATAATAGGGTTCCGACTTTACTTAGAACCAATCAAAGGTGTATGTAAAAGCCAAGTGAAGTTGCACGGCAAAATAGCCGTTGTGACCGGTGGGAATTCAGGAATAGGTTTGGAAACAGCGAGGGAACTAGCTAGGCGAGGCGCTAAGGTCATTATCGCTTGCAGAAACGCTCAGAAATCGGAAGAAGCTATAACTGAAATTATTGAAACAACAGGAAATAAAGACGTCATCTTCAAATATTTAGATCTTGCGAAATTCAGCAGCGTTAGGAAGTTCGCTGAGGACTTCAACAGGACCTATGATCGCTTGGATATTTTGGTAAATAATGCTGGCTGCGCTGGCCTGAAGAACCGATCAAGTGAAGATGGCATAGACTTGGTGATGCAAGTGAACTATTTCGGACCATTCCTGCTCACAAACATGCTGTTGGACAAAGTTATATCATCAAAACCCAGTCGTATTGTCATAGTGTCATCGTATGCTCATAAATTCGCTAATTTGACAATCAATAATCTGGATGGATTAAGCGTTGAACATTATATGAGGAAGTATTCAAATAGTAAACTTTGTGATGTCCTCTGGACGAAAGCTCTAGCAAAACGACTTCCTTCAGGAGTCACAGTGAACGTATTGCACCCTGGTTTAGTAGATACAGACATAGGTAAACGAGCGCCTTACTTGGTGATAACAATTTTAAGTTGGGTCGTTCGTACATTTTTCAAGACACCTAAAGAAGGTGCCCAAACGACAATCCATTTGTGTGTAGCTTCAGAACTTGATGGTGTATCTGGAGAATACTTTATGGACTGCAAGCCTGGTGCAGTGTCTCCACTAGTAAATAATAATGATTTTGTGGAGGAGATTTGGAAGAAGAGTGTTATTTTGACGCAATAGTTATTTAGCTAGATAAGTGTTTTTGGTTATATTAATGCTCAAAAGATAGTATATTTTTAGATAACATGTCACCATTTTTTTTTAATTTAAACTATTTATTTTTTACTCACTACATATTACAAATGACCACAGACAGGAATCTTGTAAATAACTTATCCAATTTGATAACTATTGTTAATTTAAACAGACCTAAACATAGGAAATGTGACGTTGTTATTGATCGACAATAGGGTATTTTACTCCATATGAGAAAAAATCTAAAAATGGCAATAAGCGGTCGGAAAATGTTAGTTCATAAAATAACTTAATTAATTTTAAAATTGGTTTCAAAGTTTTCAGTTTTTTTAATCTGTTTCTAAACAAGCGAAACAGTAGCCGCCATTATAATGATGTCATACGGTGGTGTATGTAAACTAAAAAGTGTCAACTGAAGTATTATTATTATTTTTTTTACACTAGTATTCATGCATTCAGGAACAGTACACTAATAAAAAGGATAATAGCTAATTTTTAATTTATAAAATTTTATAAGTCCAATTGAGGCCAATATCAGAGCATTTATTTAGGTTACAAGAGACCAAATAACGTCATGACTGTAGAGTTACACGACGTCCAGCGTTTTCATCAAACTACTCTCGACATTTGAAAATGTAAAATTTAAATGCATTTTTATGGCACTTATTGATTGAATAAAATTTTTGTGTTTTTTTTTGGTGGCTTATTAGCACCTTAGGAACGAATTGAGACACTTTTCAAAAATGGGTGTAATACCCTATTAAGAAAATATTAATTAGGGTACCAGAATGAATGCACATACTTAATACGCTAAAAAGCAAAGATAAACATTATTTTAATAAATAAAGTAATAACGACACACAATTGCTTGTTTAATTTAAGATAAACAGTTTAACAACAACAGACATTCAGCCTTTTATCAGTAAATTGAAAAAAAAATTGAAGTGAAATCGGAATACCTACGTTTCTATCAAAGTTGAAAAAGTACATAAGAATGTTAATATTTTACTACACCAAGTATCCCTAATAGGTACTACGTATACCAACAAAAACCTATTTATCATTACCACACCTCAGGTCTAGGCCGTACAGGAGTGCTAATAGCCTGTTACCTGGTATACTCGCTACGCATAAGAGCTAATGACGCCATCCGACTGGTCCGCAAACAGCGTCCTCGCTCCATCCAGACCTCGGGACAGATACTGTGCGTGCAGCAGTTCGAGCACTACCTCCTGCCGCAGACTGTTGTTTTCAGTTCTAAGTGAGTACTACCACAGTAAAAGTACAACTAGGAGATGTATCTGACCTACAAATCATTACTAATAGCATAATCTAGCTTATATCTCTCGGATTTCCACGCGTTTCTGAGGGGTCTAATGTAATCCTGGGGTAAAAATTATTGTATACTAGCTTTCGCCCCAAGCGCAGATCCACTGTTGTGGGCACGGTGGGCGTGCCCATAACCCTAATTGAGGTCGATAGGGTGATGTTATAGCCAATGCCATAATAAAATAATAAAAAATAAATAAATACCGAGCGTGATTCGTCTCTTATAGGAATGCAATGTATCGATCGTGAGCGACTTCCTAGTCCGATTTGCACTTGGTCGATTTTTGGGTTGCCGTGACCACAACCTATTTTTAGGGCCGAAAATTCACCCCGAAGATTCTCCCGCGTTCCCGGGATAAAAAGTAGCCTATGTCACTCTTCGCTCCTTAAACACCTCTATGGGCAAAACATGTCGATGACATGATGGTAAATGGCTACCGTTGCCTGTGTACATTAGCAATACCAAGTATTGCCAATGTGTTGCCCACCTCTATAAAGCCTAGAAGGCAACTGGCTAATGCCAAAAACTGAAATGTAATTAAATAATGATAAATTTGGTGGATTCGGAAATTGGAGGACCAGAAGATGTAAAAATTGGGGAAGTCCAGTTGCAAACGTATATATAGGGGATGATGATGATGATGACATCAAGGTCCAAGCTGGAGAATTCACCAGGACCACAACATATATTTCTATGGTGTGTAAGTTCCTGTACCTTAATTAATTAATTTACAGTTTAACTTTTTTTTTCGATATCTAGAGAACCTCTACTTCTGACCAAAGATAGGAAAACAGCAGAGTTTACACTTCGACAACACCTGTACAGGCAGAGAGCTACACTCCACGGATTAGAAGAACGAGCCTTTAGGGAACTGCCGAAGGTAAGGACCTTACTTACCTTGCAATCACAAATATCAACAGATACAGCAGACTGAAGTTATATTTACTAAACTAGAGTTTGTCCCGCGGTTATCGAGTTATCTCAAGTTAGTACCATTTAGTATAGCGATAAAGATAATGATTACCTGCTAACTGACGATTTTAATAGAAGTAAAAGATATATAGTTTTATTCTCAGATAGTGTACTGCCTTTGCGAGCGTCTGCTCAAGTTGTGTGGCTGCCACCAAAGCGCCGGCTTCGACTTTCGAGTGAGAAACAAGCCGTTCTACAAGACCTTTCTGGTGTTCAGAATGAGGCAGTGTAAGCCTCCTGACCCAACCACACCTGAAGAGTGTGTCGCTGGAGGTAGATCTGATAATATTGCTTACTATACTTAGTTGCTACCTATGATGGAATGAAACTCCCCCATCGACTAAGATCAATGCTCTTGAAGAGTTTTTACGGTTGGTTATTGCACAATTGGGTATTTTTATGATTTCAACGAAGCGACTTGCCACTTGCGCAACTAAACTCAAGTTGCAAGCGGCAAGTTGGTGCGCTAAATAAAATACATAACATTTAAAAAAATATATATAATACAACAACTAGTAAAATATGGATAGGGGTGTAAACTTGCGTATGGTCAGAGAGAGTGGCGATAACCTTATTTTAATGCCAACTACTTATTGAAAGAGCATTCATAATTTTTAATGACATTGGATACCCTCAATTATTATATTGCATTATAATATTAATCAGTAATACTTATTTTTCTTGATATTGAGAGAATTCTTCTCGTCAGTAACCGTGACATTATGCTAAATGACGCCCGTCCACAATTTTTATTATATCTGCAATAAATATTTAATAATCTTGTCCAGTTCACCCAAAAAGAAACTTGAATAACGTCGGCGGGCTGTGAAAAGCTCGTAAATAGCAAATTTTGTGAAAAACTGTGAAAAAGACATGAAAAACCACTGTTTTAGCCCGCCGACGACAATTAAATACCTAACTCACGAGATTTTTGAACAAGGTCAAAGTTAAAGTCGAATATTAAGTATGTAGTTGTAAGTCGTAATATGTAGTAATTAAACTGACAATACATCAATAAGCATTCCCATGAATACGCGATGTGGTACAGAACAAATTTACCAAAAAACTAAATAGAATTGTGCGCTCATTTTCTTTCTAGAAGTAACAACACTACCTATGGTCGAATGGCGAGACCCAATCGAAGAAGACATTGAGAGGAACCTGGAATCGGTCAGCAGGATTACTGGTGGTACTACTACTGGTAGTCTACCGGCTTTGAATGTTCACGAGGTAATTTATAGTCTTGAGGTTTCTGTCTCCTTAAAGAGGGAGCACGTATTTCCCCGAAATCAATGTGATGTGTGATTATAAAGACTTTTATATCAACGCACAGCCCAAACCGCTGGGCATAGAGACTTGAAATTTTACAGATTAGATACCTTATACAGTGTAGGAATCCACTAAGGAAGAATTATTGGAAAACCAACCCCTAAGGGGGCAAAACCCCTAACACAGGTGAAACCGCGGGGCGGAAGGCTAGTCATTGATAAAAGTATAGTCGAGGTGGTGACCACACCAATGATCAAACAGCCAATGATGGTAGTAAGTAAAGCTGAGAAACAGTTTGGCACTGTCACTAAGTGGACCGATGACATGGTCATGGCAGTTGCTGTTTGGATGGCTTTGGCTGCCTATTTACGAAATAGAATTAGCCTAGTTGACTCCATCCCGCTGTAATGGACAGGAGCCAGAACCGTTCGTTATAAAAATCCATGGTAGAGATGTTAAGTGATGAACACTCCAAGTTTTAAAATGATGATGACATATATCAAGGGCTGTCTAGATAAATACAGTATTATTTTTGTCCATAGTCGTTCATAGTGGACCACCATAGTCTTCCAGAAGAAAAGCAAAAATACCTCAAGCAGCTACGAAATGACATTAACCAGAGAAGCGAAGCTATCACAAGAATTGACGAGGAAGTACGTATATTTAATTTATAAATCTATAGAAACTAACATCTTATAGTACCTACTCACTCAAAAATATTGCAGCTAAATAGGCGGTTTGCTATGGCACAAGAAGTGGCAATTGAAGCATCTAAATTATAGCCTCTCTATCTAGGTTACCTAAGTGATAAAATCCTTAATGTCAAGTACCTACTTTATATCCCAATAAGAACAGAAAGACAGAGTGAAGACCTACATGCGTCGAAATCAATGGCTACCTAATTGTGATCCCACGAGTCCTCGTAGGAAAGCATACACCTTTATTTACAACAAGAAATTTGGGGCCGTACTCCATCCACTAATCCGTTTTTTTTTTTTACTATGTATAACCCTATGTTTGACCACAATCTCACAAGCACACAAACCTAGAAGGAACTGGCTTTCAAGTGCAGCTGCTGAACACCGTTAGGTCCTTGGCGACAGATTTTCAACTTGCGGGTAATAGTAGTTTCCTCAAGTTTTTCTTCACCGAAAGCTCAAGCTCATTGTAGGTAGAATTCGAACACACCACCTTAGATTTAATTACGTTCAAACGAAAATCTTCTCTAGCTAATTATTTCATTTTCCTTCCTTTCTTGTTTAATTGTAAAATGTACATTCAGGAGGACCCAGTAGTACTGTCGGGCCTGCTCTTCGAGTGGCTGGAAGGCTTGAAGCAGCCAGTGCTGGACCGTGGAGACCTTTCCTGCATCGTGAACCGAGCTTACAATGTCGAGTCTTGTATACTGTCCTTGGATATGGTAAGAAATATTTAAGCTACATGTCCTGAGGCCTCACAGGCATGGAATAATGCTTGTTTGGACCCTTTCTTTACTTCAAATGAGAGTTTAGTTGACTTGGATTAAGTTTATCTCTGAATTGATGAGAACTCGGGGTACAGTACCCCGAGTGTAAACAATTGACGTTAGAAAACTCTTACTATCACGTTAGCGTTTACGACATTTTTCTATAGGAATCGGCACAGCGCCTCTCGCGGAATACTCATGGAACTAATTTCTTCCATACAAATTTTTAGTAAACGCAAACGTGATAGTAAGTAAATTCTTTACACTCAGGGTACTGAGCAATGTTTGTTACTAGTGAAGAATGTTTTTTTTTTTTGGATAGGCTTGTCTTTGACCACATTCTCATCATGGTAAGTGGTGATGTGGCCAATAATGGTAAGCAAACTAAGCATAGGGAACTGGCAGTCATGTGCAGCTGCCAGAACACAGCGAAGGATGCTTGGCGACAGATATTCAACATGAGGGTGGTGAATTTCTAGCTAAAAACTTAGAAATTTGTAACTGACATAAAAGATGACTAAACATAGAAATTGATGCTGTATGAAGAGATAACAGGTCTTTGCCTACGTAATACCTCAACTGTTGATTTGACTGCGATCACAGTTTCGTCTGCCCAAGTGATCGCTTGGGGAAGTTTATGGGGCAGCTGCATGTTTAGCAGATTTCCGAGAAATGTTAAGAGTAACTAGAGTATATGTTAGAGCCAATGTCGATATAATACCAACCTTTATAAATATAACGACCAAGACAGTTGATACGGATATTCTCGAATAAAATTAACAATATAATGAGTCACCGTTAGACACAAGTCAAAGGCTAAACAGAAACACTATTGTTAATCACCTATCACCCGGATATACAGATAACCGGATTATTGTGTATCGATGTTTGTTTTTAGAAAATATATGTAAAATTAAATTAGGTACCTACACAAATATTTAACACATTAAAATAATGCAAATGTCTATGTTGAAGTGTCGGTTTTTCGCGAAGCCTTTGAACCACGTAAAAAACTATAAATAATTGACAAATCATAAATGTTGCAGGAAGACGTTATGCTCCTGGAATACCTACTCCGCTTCGTGGTCCGTCTTCGTCCGCTAGCTGCCAACAAGAAAGTTGACATGCTCAAAAGACTGCTCGCTTCTCTCACGCACCAAACCATTTCGATCAACGGACGATGTCTTCCAACTAAACGCGACTTTTCCAGACTTCGAGAAGGAACGAGCGCCCATGCCATAAATTTTATGTTAAGAATGATTGTGGAAATTCAGAAGGATATGTTAAAACCAGGTAGAGATGACGCCGATGTCGTGATACCGAGTCGAAGATCTAGGATTAAAGCTTGGAAATAATTATTGGACTTTTATTTTCTAACCCTATATAGATATACCTATCATACAACTAAACAAACCACAAAGCAGAGAAATAAAATTTACCTATTCCGTGAAACAAACGAAAATTTCTAGTAATAGTAGTAATTCTTAGTAGTAGTAGTTCGTAGTATTTCTTTTTTGAAAATTTTGACGTCATTTTTAGTTGCATTTTCTCAATTCATAAGTAAGACTACTACAACCATATTAGATACTAAGTATAACCTAAACTAGCGGTAGGTACGCCATGATAGCCGTTTTGACGAGAGAGTATCTCTACTGTCTCGATGTACTCGTCTCTTTTTGACATATTTACGGATATGGGCAATCAAAACGACCATCATAGCGCGCCACTACTACAGTTTGGTAAGTCAATGCTAATATTGAAATCACGATTTAAAATTATAGAAAGGAATTTTTAATTGACATACTCTAGTTCTTTTTAGGGTTCCGTACCTCAAAAGGTAAAAAAAGGAACCCTTATAAGATCACTCTCTTGTCCGTCTGTATGTCCGTGTGTCACCACCGATTTTCTCAGGAACGGGTGGACCTAGCAAGTTGAAATTGATACCAGATACTGAGGTCTATAGTCCCTATTAGGTGTATAAAAATCAAGGTCCTGCCTGAGTCAACACGATAAAAAGATATGGACAAATTTAGATTATTGCGAAGACTTGTAAGTACCAAAATATATCTTAACTTTCAAGTCTTTTTTTATTTTTCGGAATTTTCCCTTTACTTACTTGTGCTGTAAAGCTTGCTTTTTAAGCAAAATTGATAATTCTAGGTCAACCGGATGTACCCTATAGGTTTTGGGTTGAAAACCTATATGGTAGTTCCCGTTGACCTAGAATCACGAAATTTGGCAAAAAGCAAGGTCTTACAGGACAAATAAAGGAAAAATTCCAAAAAATAAAAAAGTTGAAAATTAAAGGGTGTATACCCATACATACATAGTTGACGCCAATTAAGATAGTCCTCTGAGTAGTATGGGCGCTCATAAAATTTAGATGATTAGCTTAACGGTATAGTGGCGTGGTAGCGTGAGCGGTATAATGGGTCGGTACGGAACCCTCGTCGCACGAGTTCAACTCGCACTTGACGGGTTTTTTAACTATTTATAGGCTTTGTTTGTATTTCGCCAAAATCACAAACAAACAAATCCTAGAACGGAACTGGCACTCAAGTGCAGCTCTCAAAACACACCGGTAGGTACATATGGCACTTCACTTTGAGGATGGTGGCCAGCCAAGTGGGTAATACAAAGTATACCCATACTCATTGCAGTATACGAATCCATGGCCATTCGGCACGGCATTCTACTACTGAGCAGTTCTAATAGGTAATAATCAATCTATTTCCTCGTTAAGTAGTTTCTGAATTAGGACGACTAATTGAAAGTGAGACAATTCACATTGTCTTTTATTTATTTACATATAATACATTTATTTTATTAGCATTACATCTACATAATAATGTAACGGGATATGTATGTTATATCACAGCACGTATCGTCGTCCAGTTTTAGATACAGACCATTGCTTTGCATTGAGCCCACTAGCAAACATGTTTCATATACTAGGAACTATTCTCCCGATCATTATTACATTCATACTATCAATCATATCAGTATTACTCCTCGTTCAGATAATAACTTTTAGACTATACTTAGAACCAACCAATGGTATACCTAAAAGCAAAGTGGAGTTACACGGAAAAATAGCTCTTGTGACCGGCGGGGATTCAGGAACAGGTCTGGAGACAGCGAGGGATCTAGCCAGGCGAGGCGCTAAGGTCATTATCGCTAGCAGAAATGCTCAGAGATCTGAAGAAGCTGTATCGGATATTATTGAAACAACAGGAAATAAAGACGTCGAGTTCATATATTTGGATCTTGCTAAATTCAGCTGTGTTAGGAAATTTGCTGAAGACTTTAACAGGACCTATTATCGCTTGGATATTTTGGTGCATAATGCCGGCAGTATTAGCCTGAAGAACCAATTAAGTGAAGATGGCATAGACTTGGTGATGCAAGTGAATTATTTCGGACCATTCCTGCTCACAAACTTGCTATTGGACAAAGTAATATCATCAAAACCGAGTCGTATTATTATAGTGTCATCGTTAGCTCATAAATTCGCTAATTTGACGATCGATAAACTGGATGGGTTAAGCGTTGAACATAATATGAGGAAATATTCAAATAGTAAGCTTTGTGATGTCCTATGGACGAAAGCTTTAGCAAAACGACTTCCTTCAGGAGTTACAGTGAATGCATTGCACCCTGAGAGAACAAGAAGTTGGGTGGTTAGAGCGCTTTTCAATGTCCCAAAGAAAGGTGCCCAAACGACAATCCATTTGTGTGTAGCTTCAGACCTTGATGGTGTATCTGGTAAATACTTTATGGACTGTAAGCCTAGTGCAGTGTCTCCACTAGTAAACGATGCAAATTTTGTTGAGGAGGTTTGGAGGAAGAGTGTTCTTTTAACTCGATAATTTTGTATCCGTTCTTAGTTTTAGTATTATGTTACGAGTATGTTAGTTACTAAGTTATATTGCTATATACTAAAAACCGTAGCACATAATAAAAGAAACAATAAGTATATTTTAGAAATTCTTGTATATATATTCTAATATATAAAATTCTTGTGTCACGGGGTACGTAATCGAACTCCTCCGAAACGGCTCGACCGATTCTCATGAAATTTTGTGTGCATATCAGATAGGTTTGAGAATCGGACAACATCTATTTTTCATCCCCCAAAATGTTAAGGGTAGTCCACCCCAATATTTTTAAATTTATTTTTTAGATAAAATGTTTTGTTTTTATTTTTTTATGATACAGCATCAAAAAATACATACAACCCTAAATTTTCAACCCTCTACGATCAACCCCTATTTTTTATTTGTTAAATATAAACTTTAATTTTTTTGGCAAGATTTTTATTTTTATTTTGTCATGACTTAGAATAAAAAATATTAAATATTATTCAATCGCGTTTTTTTTTTATAGCCGGTCTCCTGTCTAACTTACCTACTCACTATACAGTTTTCGGCCATTTTTTTTGTTTTATTTGTGTATCGATCGTAGCAGTGACTGATATACGTATTTTTTTTTGTGTTTGATGAAGTCTAAGGTTTTTATGGAGAGAAAAAAAGTAAATAATAAGAGGAAAATAGTAAAAACAACAATTTTCTTTACCAATACAAAGCACTCTGTCCCCAGCTGTCAAACATTAGACGTCAATCAAAACAAAACAAAGGCGCGTTAGACAGAACGAAATCTGTCGGAGCAGCTATTAAGGCGCTGACAACAGCTAAATGGCCTTGAGAAATTGAAATTTTAGCCACGCCCCTCTACATCCCCAATATATATAGCACGTATAGCACAGCATAGCGCCACACACGAAGACGCGGTAAAACGGTGCACTTTTTCGGCCATCATCCAAACAATAAACAAGTACAAATATATCTATGAAACTAACACAACTAGATGGCGCTATTATTGATAGTATAAATAAGTAATTACAACTAGCTATAAAGAAATAGTAATAACCGAGTTCTCAATATATTTTAACCAAGTTTTGTAACTTTTCTATTTTATTTCCATCTTTCACACCATTATTTACAATAGTATGTACCTACTAATTTTAATGAAACCGCTTCTCTTATCATTTTATATTCGCGTCGCCCGTGTGGATGTATAAATGTTTTTTAATAAGAAATATGAATGAAGAAAATAATGTACAAAATTCAAAATATATAGCTAGGTTTCATTTTTAGAAAACGTCGTTTTACCGTGTTTTCAATCAATGAGAAACTGCTACAATTTCATTAGAATACAAAAGTAAAATTCGCCGCTATCAAATAAGTAATTAATAGCTCAGGTGGGAGATCGTGCGATCCTTGAACTAGATGTCCACAGATCGAGACTTGTTGGCGACTTATGTTTGATTACTTTTTCGATATGATTCATCCTACTTTTGTAACTTTTTCATCTTTCACACCATTATTTACAATAGTACCACAGCGTAACAAGTCATACAGTGGTTTATCGCGTTTGAAGTCACGCGAAATGCCGCTTTTGTGTAGACATTCGTCATTATTCGTAGTATGTGTATGTAGAACTAATACCTAACATATTTTTTATTGTTTATGACCTTTAATAATATAATAGGATACCAAAATAAAAAAAATGAGAGAGAGAAATACTTAGATACTTATTCTTTTAAAAACTACAAATGCGAAACTGAAAGGTATTTTCAACATTTGGATTTACTAATTTTCAGATTGCGATTGTTGAATTTGACGATGTAGTCAATTCTCATACGTAGAAATAATTTTAATAAAAATTCAGACGGGAAGCAGGACCATGGTCTTGTATTAAAATTAATGTTCTTTAGCTGTTGATATAATTGACTTCTAATATTATTTCCAACAAACGTTGTAAAAGTTGTCTGTAAAGTGTCTTCTAATTTTTGGCAGTACGTTAAAATACTAATACATAATAGTTTGCTAGTAGTTAAATTAGGTCGCGCAGAGATATCACTACTCCATATTCGTAATCGGCACCCCTGAAAACCATGAAAACGATATCCATATTGATTTTATTTAAAAATTCACGTCCGCCATCTTGAATCTCGAAATATGTTATATATTCGTAATTGGCACCCCCGAAAACCATGGAAACGATACCCATATACATAGATGTTATTTAATAATTCGCGTCCGCCATCTTGAATCACGAAATATGTTATATATTCGTAATCAACACCCCCGAAAACCATGGAAACGATACCCATGTACATAGATGTTATTTAATAATTCGCGTCCACCATCTTGAATCACGAAATATGTTATATATTCGTAATCAGCACCCCCGAAAACCATGGAAACGATACCCTTATACATAGATGTTATTTAATAATTCGCGTCCGCCATCTTGAATCACGAAATATGTTATATATTCGTAATCGGCACCCCCGAAAACCATAGAAACGATTCCCATATAGATTTTATTTAATGATTCGCGTCCGCCATCTTGAATCTCGAAATATGTTATATATTCGTAATCGGCACCTCCGAAAACCATGGAAACGATACCCATATTGATTTTTTTTTTTAATTCGCGTCCACCATCTTGGATCTCGAAATATGTTATATATTCGTAATAAGCACCCCCGAAAACCATGGAAACGATACCCATATAGATTTTACTTAATAATTCGCCTCATAATTGTACAAAATTCAAAATATATAGCTAGGTTTCATTTTGTCGTTTTACCGTGTTTTCAATCAATGAGAAACTGCTACATTTTCATTAGAATACGAAAGTAAATTTCGCCACTATCTATAAGTAATTAATAGCTCAGGCGGGAGATCGTGCGATCTTAACCAGATGTCCGCGGTTCGAATCCAGATGATGTCTCCAGTTTCATTCATTAAATATCCTCTTTTTCAAACTCCACCAGCACAACTCAATCATCCAGGTACTTTACATTCATTATAAAACATGGTGTCATCACATGGATTTGAACACACACATCCAAGTAGTTATAGGTTCTTGACCTATAACCAAGACCGCTGAGCTAATAATGACATGACTTGAGTGTTGAAAATAAGAATCTTTCTCGGTCAGTGATGCGGCACGACAAATTTTATTCCCAATGCATGAAAGATTATAAAATTAATCAGTTATTATGCCCTTTTTGTGGTAAGTAAATCTTTAGTTTGAATACTTTTTTATGCGAAATAATACGACGAGATCATATTGTAAAAGTTATGTAATGCAATTCATTTTCCCTCCAAATATTGTCATTTAATTTGATAAAAAGTTATAATGTGAATAGACTGAATACATTCATAAATTACACTGCAATCTAGCGGCAGTGATATGACGCTTTGACAAACACAAGTATTTGTTTACTTTTATCATTGTCAATCACTGTGAAATAAATTGCTTACTACCTTACTTTATTCATCAGGCATTGCACATTTTTTTTAAAAGATATTTTACCCATTTATGGATGATAATGTTGAAACCACGCGCTCGGAAAAAAAGTGGTATAGGTCCGTCTAGCAACGCGGATCGCCGCGGAATGCGAGTGAGGGCAAAGCAAAATACGCAAGTAACGTGACAGAAGAGTGTGGCATAATGTTGACTCCTCCCCCTAACTGCTCCGAATTAATAACGTAAGCGACATTTATAAAAATAATTAATTATGTACAAATAAATTCCTTATTCCAAAAACTAACGAAATAAATCATTTTCTAATTATTCGAACAATATTAATGTAAAATATCACATCGAAAAATACATTCATGTATAGGATAAATTTGGGAATTCCTTGATTTTCAGAGTTGTGTTTGGCAATTTTTTTTATCGAGGCAATGAAATGAAATCGTGTTTTGAGATTAATAAATTTGTCATTTATATCCTTGAGTATCGTGTATTTGAACTTCAATACCGTACATTTAGTAGGATTAATATAGGTTGGGTTGCAATAGAGAGACTTTAGCTGTTGTCAGCGCCTTAACATAAAAAAATCAATGTTAGTTTGTTTTAGAGAAATAGGGCAGAACAAGGTCTGCCGGGACAGCTAGTACCTATATATATATATTATAATCTGAATCTCGGAAACGGCTCCGACGATTTTCATGAAATTTAAAATGCAGGGGGTTTCGGGGGCGATAAATCGATCGGTTTCATTTTTAGAAAACGTCGTTTAAAAAAAAATAACGAGCAAAGCCGAGGTAAGCCGAGGTCATCCAGGTACTTAATATTACCTACAAACCCATACCTACAGTCTTGTAAATTACCTAAACTAAATAAGCTAAACTTATTTATTTATACCTTATATCGAACTACTGTTTATTGACCGTGGTTTTTGTTTATTTTAAACTTTATAGATGTTAGTGAATCAGTCTGAATATAAAATACACGCTAAAAAAGTAACTGAAATAAATTTATTGATTTACATAAGGCATGGTGCTTCTAACAATAAATTATTTTAATTTATAAATAATTTGGTTTCTTTTTAGAATCGACAACTTGTTAGTTTATAACTAAACAAGTTATTGATCTAAACAACCAACAAAATATATAATTTCGGAACAATGTCACAAGTAGGGTAAGATGGGGGAATGGCAGTCATCGGGCAATGCCAGACACGACAATTTTTTTTTTTATACTACTAGGCGGCAAACAAGCTTATGGCCCACCTGATGGTAAGCGGTTACCGTAGCCTATAGACGTTCATAAAACCACCAGCAAAGAAAATACAATATTAAATACAAATCTAAAACTTCCAAAAATATTATGCAATCGCTACTAGTGTCGCGGTCTAGTATGCGGCCGAGTAAACTTTTTTACCAAGCGCGCAGTGAGTTTGACAGCTATGTACAGGTTGTTGTAATAAAATCGAAAATTCGGTGAAAGTTAACCTTAAAGTGATTTATACCAATCAATGTCTTTCTTAAAGTTAATTACTATACGTTTACAAGTATATCCCATGGGCTTGTTGGATTTTATGAAAGTTGTTTACGTTTTTCGTGACTAACCAAAGAAACTGTTTTTGTATTTTGGGGTAATGGCAATCATTCTAAGCGGGCAATAACGGTCAGTGACCAGTATTACCCCGTATGGAATTATAAGACAATTTATTATTTATTTATCTGTTAATATTATTGTTTCATTACACTTATTTTTATTGTTTAATAGATGCCGCGACACAAGGAAAGAACCACAACAAAAGGAAAATGGACAAAAGAAGAGTTATCAAAGGCTGTTGAAGCCGTTAGTGCTGGGAATTCTTTATTATAAACAAAAAAGTTGATTTTGGTAAAAATAAATAAAAAATATATAGTTATTATTAAGTAAAAGAGAGTTCCTATGTGTCTCAATCTGTGATTTTCAAAGTAGAAATATAAATAATTAATAATATGTCTATTTTTTTATAATAAAGAGTTGGTTTTGGTAAAAAAAAAATAATAGTTAAAATCTAAATAAAAGAGATCCTATGCGTCTCAATCTATGATTTTCAAAGCAGAAATATAAAATCATTTATTCAGTTTAGGCCCTAATAAGGCACTTATGAACGTAACAATTGATTCTACCACCGGTTCGGAATACACTTGGACTGAGAAGACTCCGGCAAGAAACTCAGCAAGGGACATTTTTTTTATAGATCTTTGTTCTTTTTTATTTATGTAACTATTTAATTAGAAATAACAAAGTTTATAAAATTATAATGAAATAGTTTGTGTAGCGAACATTTCATTTAAATGCATTCTTGTCTTCTACAAAATCAGAAACTTTATAGTACCCTTTTTTACATAACTTTTGTTTAACTAATTTTTTAAATCTATACACAGATAGTTCTTGAATTTCTTTGGGTACTTTGTTATAGAAACGTATACATTGCCCCTTGAATGAGTCCCTCACTTTGCTAAGCCGAGTTACAGGTACAGCAAGTTTGTGCTTATTTCTAGTGTTCAAGCTATGAGTATCGCTGTTCTTAGGAAAATTTTGTATATTTTTCCGAACATAAATTAAATTTTCATAAATGTACTGTGACGACACAGTCATAATATTAATGGATTTGAATTTTTCTTTAAGAGAATCTCTAGGACATAATTTATAAATTGCGCGAATAGCCCTCTTCTGCAGAATAAAAAATCTATTGATGTCGGCACCACTACCCCAAAGGAGGATGCCGTAAGACATCAAGCTGTGAAAATAACTATAACTATAAATAACTATAACGAAAATAATATGTTTTTTTTTTATAAAAAAAGAGTTATTTTTGGTTAAAATATAAAAATGTTTTGGTTCATTTTGGTCAAAGCGTAAAGAATAAAGATATTTATGAATAAAATGTCGTTTAATTTCGTTTTGGTACATTTTAGAAACAACTCTGTGTTAATTTTAAGTGACCGGTAATACCCCGACTGCTATTATCTGTGGGTAATAGCGGTCAACGAAGGGTTTTATAAAATGATTAGAAACCCGTAATATATTGATAATGTGCCTCATATATATCTATAGCCCACTATATAAGCTATGTAAAAAGTCAGTTACCTATACCGTAAATCCCAGAAATAAAATAAAAAATGACTTACTGCTTAAGTGACCGCCATTCCCCCATCTTACCCTAATTACACGCCCGCTGTACCGAAATAAGGCGGAATAAGTATATGGACGCTGATATAGGGAGTAAGGGACAGCCCTCCTCCGCAAACTGACAGGGTGCATGTTATGAATCATATTCCACTTCATTTTTTTTATCGTTTTTTAGTTACTATTCCATTATTTCAAATTAAATTATTTGTACACAACACTCCATTTAAGGCGCTGACAACAGCTAAAGTCTCTCTATTGCAACCCAACCTATATTAATCCTACTAAATGTACGGTATTGAAATTTAAATACACGATACTCAAGGATATAAATGACAAATTTATTAATCTCAAAACACGATTTCATTTCATTGACTCGATAAAAAAAATTGCCAAACACAACTCTGAAAATCAAGGAATTCCCAAATTTATCCTATACATGAATGTATTTTTCGATGTGATATTTTACATTAATATTGTTCGAATAATTAGAAAATGATTTATTTCGTTACTTTTTGGAATAAGGAATTTATTTGTACATAATTAATTATTTTTATAAATGTCGCTTACGTTATTAATTCGTAGCAGTTAGGGGGAGGAGTCAACATTATGCCACACTCTTCTGTCACGTTACTTGCGTATTTTGCTTTGCCCTCACTCGCATTCCGCGGCGATCCGCGTTGCTAGACGGACCTATACCAGTTTTTTTCCGAGCGCGCGGTTTCAACATTATCATCCATAAATGGGTAAAATATCTTTTAAAAAAAATGTGCAATGCCTGATGAATAAAGTAAGGTAGTAAGCAATTTATTTCACAGTGATTGACAATGATAAAAGTAAACAAATACTTGTGTTTGTCAAAGCGTCATATCACTGCCGCTAGATTGCAGTGTAATTTATGAATGTATTCAGCCTATTCACATTATATCTTTTTGTTGAATTTTTTATCAAATTAAATGACAATATTTGGAGGGAAAATGAATTGCATTACATAACTTTTACAATATGATCTCGTCGTATTATTTCGCATAAAAAAGTATTCAAACTAAAGATTTACTTACCACAAAAAGGGCATAATAACTGATTAATTTTATAATCTTTCATGCAATGGGAATAAAATTTGTCGTGCCGCATCACTGACCGAGAAAGATTCTTATTTTCATCACATTAGTCATGTCATTGTTAGCTCAGCGGTCCTGGTTATAAGTCAAGAACCTAAAACTACTTGGATGTGTGTGTTCAAATCCATGTGATGACACCATGTTTTATAATGAATGTAAAGTACCTGGATGATTGAGTTGTGCTCTGTGTTTTCAGGGGTGCCGATTACAAATATGGAGTAGTGATATCTCTGCGCGACCTAATTTAACTACTAGCAAACTATTATGTATTAGTATTTTAACGTACTGCCAAAAATTAGAAGACACTTTACAGACAACTTTTACAACGTTTGTTGGAAATAATATTAGAAGTCAATTATATCAATAGCTAAAGAACATTAATTTTAATACAAGACCATGGGCCTGCTTCCCGTCTGAATTTTTATTAAAATTATTTCTACGTATGAGAATTGACTACATCGTCAAATTCAACAATCGCAATCTGAAAATTAGTAAATCCAAATGTTGTAAATACCTTTCAGTTTCGCATTTGTAGTTTTTAAAAGAATAAGTATCTCAGTATTTTTTTTATTTTGGTATCCTATTATATTATTAAAAGGTCATAAACAATAAAAAATATGTTAGGTATTAGTTCTACTAACATAGCTTCTATATTTTTTCATTTTATTCCTGGTACTCTACATACACATAGGTACTACGAATAATGACGAATGTCTACACAAAAGCGGCATTTCGCGTGACTTCAAACGCGATAAACCACTGTATGACTTGTTACGCTGTGGTACTATTGTAAATAATGGTGTGAAAGATGAAAAAGTTACAAAAGTAGGAGGAATCATATCAAACAAAGTAATCATACATAAGTCGCCAACAGGACTCGATCCGTGGACATCTAGTTCAAGGATCGCACGATCCCCCACCTGAGCTATTAATTACTTATTGATTGCGGCAAAATTTACTTTCGTATTCTAATGAAATTGTAGCAGTTTCTCATTGATTGAAAACACGGTAAAACGACGTTTTCTAAAAATGAAACCTAGCTATATATTTTGAATTTTGTACATTATTTTCTTCATTCATATTTCTTATATACATCCACACGGGCGACGCGAATACAAAATGATAAGAGAAGCGGTTTCATTAAAATTAGTAGGTACATACTATTGTAAATAATGGTGTGAAAGATGGAAATAAAATAGAAAAGTTACAAAACTAGGTTAAAATATATTGAGAACTCGGTTATTACTATTTCTTTATAGCTAGTTGTAATTACATATTTATACTATCAATAATAGCGCCATCTAGTTGTGTTAGTTTCATAGATATATTTGTACTTGTTTATTGTTTGGATGATGGCCGAAAAAGTGCACCGTTTTACCGCGTCTTCGTGTGTGGCGCTATGCTGTGCTATACGTGCTATATATATTGGGGATGTAGAGGGGCGTGGCTAAAATTTCAATTTCTCAAGGCCATTTAGCTGTTGTCAGCGCCTTAAGTAAAAAAATAGCTAAAATCAAAAAATCAGCAATGGATGATGAAATACTCTAACATAGGACGCGGGGAGGTCGGCCCAACGGCTCGCTGCGCTGCAGTTCGCTACGTGCGTTTTGTTGCCACAAACTTTTGTTCCATTTTGCTATAATTGGTGTATGTAATTTGTGTAACAACTGTTAGTATGCTTAATAAATAAATAAACTTCTCATAACATTCCTGAAATAATATCATATTCTTGTCATCTTAGTATGATATACTTTTACCCCATTAGTCTTTCACTTCCACAATTTCCTAGCTCATGACAAAATTGTTCATTATTGTATTTATATAAGTAACATTGCTTTAATTTCAGCTAGTGTAGGTACTAACTTTGCTAGCGACCATTTTACAGAGGGTGATCATCTCTTGGGGATGCTATTAGGAGTAGTTTATGTTCAGCAAATCACCTTCCTACTAAATTGTAAAGTCTGCTTTGACAACTTTGAATAAAACATTAGGAATCTTAGTTAAACACAAGTCAAAGGATAATTAAATTTTTTTTTTTTAATAACATTGTTTTTTTTTTTACTTTTATTGTAACTAGCAAAAAAAAATACCTACCTAGTATGGTAAATTAGGCTGGGAATACACGTCAGATATTTTCATACGATAGTCTGATCAGACTTTCGGAAGGCGTTAGAGTCCCCCCCGTATTATTTTACTCTTTGCGTTAGAGCCATTACTTTGTTTGAACATACAATACACGTCCGATTCAATAGTCGGATGGAATTGTATTGAATGTTCGCCGGCGTGACTGACGTGTATTCCCAGCCTTATGCGCAAGAATAATGATTCACTATTATTATTATACGAAGTCGTAAAATCGATTCTTACTAGAAACTAAGTAGGTATCTACTTATACCTATATCCTTTTATATCTCGATTAGTAGACAACAATGAGAAGCTTGGTAACTTCAATTCTACTATACGACACTAGCTAGATCACTTACTCTGAATCCACAGGTAGAGTCGTGGTAGAGTAGCTACACTACATAAAGAGTCTTAAATCAGAATACCCACTCCTACTCTGCTGTGTTCCGTCTCCGCCCACTATCAGCCAGCAAGATTGTTGACATCCTCAAATGATTGATTGCTCCCAACATAAACAATATTTCTGGAATTCGATGAGGAACAAGCAGGAATGACGCGATTTCATATCCTATTCCCCATATAGTCCCCCTTATTCAGACCCATTCGGTTACCATTCTGATCGGAAAGGACGATTTTATTTCTTTAAGGCTGATGCTGTGTTAGTCGCAGAATTCAATTACCGCGATCGTGTACCGATCAACTGCCTCATTCCAAATGGAAGTCTGAAATGAGAAAATAGGAGCTATCCTATAGCTATATATCCTATAGCTAGATATATTTCCAAAATACATTAAATTTTAACAAGTAGTTTAAGAATTATTGCTTTTTTTTTTTTTGGCAGGAACAGAAGGTGGTGGGTCCAGGGGACCTTCTTCCACCCTTACGCGGACTTTAGAATTATTGCAAGTCAAAGTTCCTTAATTTTGTCACTGACTGACTGACTGACTCACCGATCATCAAAACTTCTATGGACTAATAATAATATTTCTAGCAGACCCACAAACTCGAAATTTTAAACAGTTATTGTTTTGCCTACAAAGCAAGGAAAAACTCTGACATTACGAATTTTATGTCCCGTTTTTTAGGTATTCAATCTGAATAACCCCGTTTTTTATTCTAGTTATATTCACTTGGCTCGCGAATGGGACGCGCGTCCCAAAACTACCTACAAATAAAAAATCGGAATCGCGAGTCAACTTAATATAGAATCTGTACACTGAGTATAAAGAATTGACATTAGTAAATGCTTACTATCACGTTTGCGTTTACGATATTTCTCTATAGGAATTGGCACAGCGCCTCTCGCCTCGAGGAATACACATGGAACTAATTTCCTCTATAAAAATTTTTGGTAAACGCAAACTCGATAGTAAGCGTTTACATACGTCAATTCTTTACACTCAGGGTACTGAATAATAAGTTTAACTTTATAATCTGGTTTCCTATACCTATATACTTAGTAGTAACTGTGGTAGTAATAATCTAGAAAAGATCTGTGGCGACGCGAACGCACTCGTTTATGATGCTTGACCCTGGACCTCCTGTATCGGTCTAGTATTTTACTATTTGCCCTGGACCCATGTTTACAAAGGGCCGCGCGGGGCGCGCGATGTTTCGCAGTGAGTGTTGGCCGCGTGAGGCGCGGGGGGAGTCGAAGATAATGTTCCGCAATAAGCGTTATAATATATCGTAGGTAATTGATTTATTACAGTATATAACGAAAATAAATTAAAAAAATGATAATTAAATCTTATTTTAATACGTACCTATATTATTAAATGTAATTTCCTCTTTCCTGTAATGATAATAAATGTCAAATTAAGTCGACTGAAATTGTACTGTAGTCGATTAAATTGTTCAGTACTTTTTAACTATAATATAAGTATATATATATATAATAATAACCTATTTTTATATTTCATTCGATTTTTAGTAGCCATGTTATGATTTAACTCGCTTTACACTACAGTGACATGAGTAGGTACATCACTTAAATTTTGACATTTCGTCGCTGTTTAGGGATGCGAGATCCAGATCATTGATCCGATTTTAAGGATTGAATCGGATCGTAATTCGTCGAGTCGATTCATGGAGTGGATCGCATGCCGTCGATCCGATATCAAGGAAATCGATCCGGATTGGATCCAAATAAGCAAGACAAATATTTTTTTAGATACTTATTATTTTAAAAATAAAACAGAGCTAAATACTTACAACTTTAAGGAACAATAATCAACAATAACAAATAGAAACTAATCAAACCATACATTATTACTCGTACCTATGTTTTCTTACTTACCTACACAGTCAGATTATGATGAAATGTAATAAGATGCTCGTATATTCTACCCGCAAAAGACGTCGCTGCCAAGCTTGGAACGAAACGTAAACAAAAGATCAAGTTCGGTCCTAGCAAAATTGTGAGTTAATGTACGTAAACCACCATTCAATTCACACGATCCAAGCGATCCGATCTTCAAAGTTTTGCATCGATCTGCCAAAAAATCGTATGGTCTCGATCCAATCCAAAAATCGACAGATCGTATGGCTTTCGATCCGATTTTCCAAAAGATCGGATTGGATCAGCGCATCCCTATCGCTGTTCGCTTCGCTCGCTACGAATTGTGAATTTGTGATCGTGTGGTGTGGTGTCAGTGGTGTCACGTCACTCGCTCCAACTTTTGTACACGTTGTTGATCAAGCACAAAATTATATCAGTGACGTTGTCATTTTCGGCTTACTCAATCAAATAACAGAAACTATTTTGTAATAATGTCGTCCGCTGAAGACACCACCCAAGCTCAGCTGAAAGCCGGCCATCCACCAGCGGGTAACTATTTCCTTTGTTTACATGTTAATAATTTTATTCAAAAGCGTTTGTTTTCCTATGATATCAATAAAGTGACTCGCATATGGTTGATGTAAGTAATTATTCGTTTTGGAGTACTTTTATAACACTACTGCAGGAATAGATAGGTTCATGTAACATGGCAAGAATCATACAAACAAATAAGTTCCTATGTAGGTACTTACTCTACGGTCCACAAGGTTTTATACCAGTAATGACTTCTCAAATTACGTTTTGCTGTAAAATTATTGAATGTTGTCAAACAAAGAATAACCCAAGGTCACATGATGGCCAGTTGCATTTTTTTCCTTCTGTGTATTTCTATAAGGAAGCAATATTATTTATTGTTATGATGTCATAGTACTCATTCAATGGAGCCCTATAGCAATATGTATAAAAAATTACAAGGCTAAAAAGGAAGACTTTTGTGCAGCTGCTGGAACATACCTTCACAATATATTTGCAACTTGAATGTTTGATCTTGATAATTATAATTATGGAACTACATTTTCCATCATGAGACTTAAAGCCTTTATATTCTATTAATAATAACATAATGTTAACGATAATAGTATCAATCTATTTGATAAGAACTAATCACAATCTAATTGCCCCATTTTGACAACCTGTATGCATCCATATGACAAAAAAAGACAGATATAGTGAGACCAAAAGAGATATCCTCTTCAAAATAGGTCGTAATTAGATTGTGATAAGTATTCTTATTTTATTAAGTATACTAAACTGGTATAATAATAAATAATCCATGTTATTGGATTATTGGAAACATTAATTGCAGAAAGAAATCTTACCCGCTCTACCAATCAACATTACCCTTCAGCTTATAATAAATACTGTTCACAGTCAAAGCTGGTGGAATGAGAATCACCCAGCATAAGACACCTCACCCAAAGGACACCAAGGAGCCTGCTAATGAAGACCTCACTGGCCTAGGTGGCCCTAACCCTGTCCCGTCAAACCCTGTCTCCATAACCGGAGCTCCAAACAGAGGCAACGCTGACTTTACACCGGAGGCTGCCCAAGTGGCTCATAGTCCAAAGCCTCCGTCTCATATTAACATCAAACCTAATATCAATATTCAACAGCCCAGGAAGTAGGATGAATGTTCGAAAGGGTGTCTAGGCATATCATTGACTATACCAATAGGTGTTTTAATATATAAAAACCAGTTACTAAGCATTGGTTACTAAAAAAATATTATCAAATGAGCTTATAAAGGTAACTTAGTAATTGGCAAAAAAAAATTAAGTGCACACAGGCCAGTACATTAAGTAAATCAAAAATTTCTACAGACTACATAACTAAGATATTTATTTATTTATTGGTGCACAAAACAGATTACAGACATTTAACAAATTTAACAATTTTTTTAAAATATTTATTCAAGGCCTAATTTATAAATGCAGTTTCTCATATGGTACTACTAGTAAACTGTTGATGCTGATCAAATAATTATTTTGAATCTATTTTTGTATTGTGAAATTATAAAGTTGTTATCGATAGTTCATACATATTATCATAATATTTTGAAGCATTTACAAGTCAATAACTGATATATTTGAGCAAGGTTTGTTAAAGTAACAATTTAACATTTGTTTAAACATGCTAGATGAATGGATATTAATGACATTCAAAATTGTACCATAACCTGCTCATACAAAGCCTGTGATTGAAAAGTGTGGCAACTCTATTGTTCCTCTATTTGCCTCGCATTCACTCCCAAATTCGTGACCACTTCCTATCATATTTATATGCATGGGTTATAACAACTAGCCTAGGAAGTTTTCCAATGTTTTTAACTGACAGTGTGTCAGTACTAAGTTGTGCAAGGTGCTAAACCCAATATTAAAACATCTATTGTAAATAATTTGCCTAAATACATATGTATTTTAACAACATAACAAGTTTCTACACTATTAAGCCTTTATAGATTATGAAATGGAGGAAATAATGTACATATTTGTTGGTATGTTATTAAAATAGCTAGCCTAGTGATTAGATTGGTATATTAAGAGAATTTGTATTATAAATAAGTCTGGAATTTATTTATTGTAAGTTTTGAAAAACTTAATGGTCTTGCTATAACAACCTAATCAGTTTTAGGCACAATTTTTACTTGTCTGCGTCTAAATATATAATTTTCACATTTCAGTTAGTTTTAAGATTTTTTATTATTGTAGTATCTATAGGCATACACACTCGTGTTTAATTTTTTTTTAAGGCAAAAAAAAGTATCAAAATAAGATTTTATCATCCTCTTGTTTACTTACATGCCAGTTTTTATTCTGGTTTTGATCTAAACTTTGTTTTGGCAGTTATATTTATTAAATTTTCATTGATTAGGGAAATTTTTACTTGTTGGTTTTAAAAATATATTATTGGTTGTACTTATTCCCTAATACAAAATATTTTATTGTGGATTTAGTCTATGAAAAAGATTTTATTTTATTTATTCGGTGCTAAGATTCTAAGTTCCAAGAGATTCATTGGTTGCATTTTATGACATTCCTAAAAACATATTTAGAAGGAAAAGTACAGGCTTCAATTATAGTTTTATATAAGTTACTTTACGTTTGTCAAACGACGGTAATACCTAATGTAAACGCGTTAGAAACTGAGTTTTTAATGTTTTATTTTCTTTTCTTTATTATAAATAAAAATATTTAAAATGATTTGTATTTAATTAACCTTTTAAAAAAAGAAGGAATCTACAGGAATTCACTTCACAGCACAGTGAAATAAATGAAATACAGTTAATCATCAGTTTTTTATTTAATATCGAATAAACTTAAAATCATAATATAAGTACATTAATTATCACAAAAGCATATAAATAATAGTGAGTATTTTAAAAAAATTGCCACCATAACTAAATACAATTAAAACTAATATGACAAATCCACTCACTGATATTAAAAAAAAACACTATAAATTGTAGGTTAATCTCGTTACCGGAACGTACTTACAGCCACAAGTGGAGAATCTAGTATGCCCACCACAGCTGCATTGTGTGGCAACCACAGACAACGTAGGTAAGTACATTATATTCACATTGTGGTAATGGGAAACTGCGGGAACGATTAACGGAACATTGAACTTGGACCTAAATTGGCCCTTTATGGGGTTATTTTTGAACCAACATTATTTTAATCCTTTGGTTTATTCTGCCTTCTATCGGCTGATGTCTTCTTGAGCCTCGCTGATAATACTGTGTTGTATATCTGTAATTACATGAACAAGCATCCCTACTATATATACTATTATAAAAGCTAAAATGTGATTAGTTGGTTTGTCTTTTAACGGATTGACGTATTTTGCATTGAGATAGTTTATGAGCCGGAAAGAGAGGCTATTTTCTATATTGGGATCGTGGATAAAACTGCGGGGCAAAAGCTAATATTCTTTACGTATGCAGGGGATCTATCCTGTGGAAACATAATATAGCACAATTTTTCCGTAATCCTCTATTTCACCCCCTGAGGGGAGGAATTTCGTAAAATTACATATCTGCGTTACAAAAGGAATATTCTATGACAGTTATCTATATATGTATGTATTTACAAAAGAAAAGTAGTATATCAGTTATCTGGCTTCCATAGTACAAGCTCTGCTTAGTTTGGGGTCAGATGGCCGTGTGTGAGGAATAATGTCCCAGAATATTTATTTATTTATTTAGTTGTTTCAGACTCGGCGTCCTCTTAACTTTTTTTTTAGATACCTACTTACCTACCTTGAGATAACAACGCTAAATGGATTACGACAGTATTTAACCTTAGTTCTGATAGTAATTTAACCTTTAGATAACAATGTAATTTGAGAATTCGTTGGTATGTTTTTTTATAAAATCTAATGTAAGTGCATAAGAGATAAGTATTAAATTGTTTTATTGCCAAACAACAAGCATACCTATTGAGCAGAGCGAGGCGTCCTTGATCGTATTGACCCGTCATAAGTGCGAGTGGGACACGACCACTTTAAGGCGATGATAGCTCAGTGGTAGTGACGTCGGATGCCGCAGTGAAGGGCGTGGGTTCGAACCGTACAATGAACTCGAGCTTTCGGTGAAAGAAAACATCGTAGGGATCCATAGCACGATGGTAGGGTAATTTGGAGTACTGGCCTGGCTGGCTACCACCCTCATGTTGAAAATCCGTAACCAAGGATCTACTGGTATGTTCCGATTCATAGACTAATTATCTACACATACTTCTTCTTCGGACTCCAAGCGTGGGTTGGTCGCTGACGTCATAGGTGCACCTGACGTCACTCTATTGAGAGAATCCGAATGCCTCATGTCAAATGGCAAGTGTATTTCTACTGAGCCTGTAAAATATATTAGAGAAATTTGCATAATGTATAATACCTATCAATTATAATAAAGTACAGTGAGCAACAAAATTAGCTGAACAGATCCTTTTCAAAACACCTGACATCATAAATATTTAGATCTAATCAGCTTGCTTAAATCTGTTAATAACTTATATCGACAGCAGCGAGGGCTTTGAGGATGTTTTCTATATACATAGTTTGTATTTTTTACTTTAATTGTAAATATGTAAATAAAATTACTTATAGCATATACATATGCCATGTGTTTACAATAAAGAATAAGTCAAAAATTAAAAACTCTTTTATCAAAATTATCTAAGAATTGCTGGCAATTCTGTATTTACTGTGACAAAATAACAAAATTTACCTTTCGGCTTCGAAGACTCCAATTTTTCAGGCTGTAAAGGAAGAAATATAAGTCACTAAGGGCGAGAACAGGGTAACCTTATTTTAAGTAACAGCTGTACTAAAATACTGATAAGTAATGTTATGATAACTCAACTAATGCTATTTTGAATTTATTATTTTGTTATATAAATAAATTATCTTATATGAAATACTAACATCCGCCCCACGGTTTCACCCCCGAGGGAATGTTTTCCCGAGATAAAAAGTAAGCTATATGTTAATCCAGAATATATTCTATCTGTGTGCCAAATTTTATCCAAATCCGTTCAGCAGTGTTTGGGTGAAAGAGTAACAAAAATCCAGACATCCATCCATCCATCCTCACAGACATTCACATTTATAATATTATTCATATTTCCCTAACTAAGTCTCATTCTATGTTCTCAGTTTGCCGTTTGTGGTAGTTTCTAAAATTTTTAGTTCACGTTATCTTAAGTAACTCATCATCCTCCTAAGTATCGTAAAATCTATCCCAGTAGATTTTGAGTTTATTAATTACAAACAAAAATACAAATCTTTTCTCTATAATATTAGTGTAGACGTGTAGATGGGCAGGCTTGTGGCCACCTCAGCTGTGGATACGTTATGATAATATAACCACAGTCTATGTAACTCTTACAGTCGGCCAACGGACACGTCTAGACAGAGCAATAGGTAGCGATCCCAAGCTGCCATACACTCGCTTGGGACACAATGGAGCAATGACGAATGCCAATACAAAAGCGGCATTTCGCGTGACTTCAAACGCGATGGACCACTGTATGTTTTTTACGCTGTGATATAACCAAGGACGATGAATGATACAGATAGTTATAATTAGACTATAGCATACCATATCGACGACACTCGGTTTATAGTACTTTGAATTCAGCTCCTTTTCACTTGTACCGCCTATCAACATTGGAGTTGCTGCGAAATATTGTAAATTGTTTGTATTATGTAGGTAAGTCATGACATTTATACATACTTATAGATTTTAGAATACATTATGTAGGTATATCTAATATATAAAATTCTCGTGTCACGGGGTGCGTGGTTGAACTCCTCTGAAACGGCTCGACCGATTTTTATGAAATTTTGAGTGTATATCGGGTAGGTCTGAGAATCGGCCAACATCTATTTTTTAAACCGCTGTGCGAGTGAAACCGCGGGGGACAGCTAGTATAGGATAAAATAAAATTATATTAATAAGGGCCTATTTTCCAATGGCTGAATAAACCTCGGGTAAGTTATTCCTCTGATTAGTCCATAGAAAAACTGTTCTAATTTCAAATTAACAGCTAGATACCGTTTTTCTGGCCAAAGTCAGCCCTAAATGTAAAAAAACCGGTCAAGTACGAGTCGAACTCGTGCGCCGAGGGTTGCGTAACTACCCATTATATCGCCAAAATATTTTCTTTCACACAATAGCACAATTTTATTTTTTTGCCTTGTTTGCGGTAGGTGCCAATTAAACTAGACCTCTAAATTGTATGAGCGCCCATACATCTCAGATTTTATTTAATATTATATTTTGTAATTTTTTTTTATAAAATATAATATTATTTGAATTTAATTTAATTCATAATTTATTTATTTTTCTATAATTTAACTTGCTGGGCCCTAACAAGGTTTCATGTTGTACTTTTAACATTTTGTACCAGCTTTTCAATACCATTAATGCAAAAAAGTTGAGGCCTACGTCCAGCAGTGGACGTCTTGCGGCTGA
The DNA here is from genome assembly GCA_951216915.1 of Tetheella fluctuosa. Classification (NCBI taxonomy): domain Eukaryota; kingdom Metazoa; phylum Arthropoda; class Insecta; order Lepidoptera; family Drepanidae; genus Tetheella; species Tetheella fluctuosa. Next base: position 5,154,952 of record OX578236.1, read on the forward strand.
GATGATGATGAAAGTTTGAACCATATTGAAAAATGATTCTGTTACATAATAAGTAGTATTCTGGTGTTAGGAAAGTCCATATTATTAGACTCACAGATCTGCTTGCCCCACACAGACTCGCGGTAGTTGACGCGGCGCACGCCGGCGCGGCGCCGCTTGGTGCGCCCGCGCCGCCCCGCCTGGCTGCGCGACTCGCTCGACAACTTGCGCGCCACCTTGTGGTACAGGCAGCGGGACGACACGTTCGATATCTACAGTTTATCGGTTATCCAGATCATTATGACTAATATTGCTTTTCCAAAATGATAAATATTATAATATCGAGATAATTAAATATATACGTCACTTTCTAACACCGCATAACAAAAGAGACAGGTCTATCTAAAACTGGGGTTTTCATGACTTACTTCAAACCGTTCATTGTAATTGAACAGATAGAGGTTGAAATGTTTAAACACACCTACATAAACCAAATCCATATTTAAATAGACGCATAGGATCTATAAGAAGTGCTTGGGACATATTCACCAATTCACACTGCATATCATCAAGTTCGTCCTCCATAATGTCCAGTTCATCAGTGTCCTTGGCGGGTACTATTAGAAGCTTTGTCTCTGGACAACTGTTAGACACCATCAGTTGGGACGACTTGGGGAATATTAGACGGTGGGCTGTCCTGTGGTATGTCGACTATATCAGTATAGAAATATGGGACGGATCGAGGAGTAAATTAAAAAAAAAGGTGAAAGTCGTCAAAACTAGTAAAGTGACGTGGGACCTCAGACAGAAGCGAAGCGTACCTACTAAAAATCGAATTACGCGGCGTTGCATCGCTTCATTCGTTACGCATTTTTTGAATTAGGGCCCTAAAGCGAAAGTGGATTCATGTTGCTTAAAAAAATGTGTCTATGATTCGACCTTTTTGGCATTAGTCGACAAAATAATGGAGTGTTTTGAGAAAGATAACATAATAGGAAGTGAGAAAATTTTTAGAGACGGAAATAGAAGTGAATAACTAGAATTTTACCTACTATATTTATAACTTACCTTGGTATATAACAAGGGGGTTGGAAGACTTCTCTCGTAGCATGGTCCTGGCAAATACCGTCGAGCAACACTATATCCTCCATTAGTTCGTTCACTACGAACATCTAAATACAAAAATTGTATTTTATCCTATATACTAAATATAAGGTTATCTTCTATACCTATAAATCAGTACTGTGACTGACTGTCAGACAACGCACGACCTAAACCGGCAGACCAAGAGATGTGGATACCCCTTCGGCTATATCATCTGCTATATTGAGAGCCTGTAAATGTATCTTTCTTTTTTTCTTTATATGTTATTACAATTTTTCTCTCTATATATTATTTGTGATAGATGGCACACACAACAAGATTCTACATCGCGCTAACAAAGTTCTCTGAGTACTTGGCATATATACAAGACAAGGTTAGTCAAGGTTTCACCTGCGAACCCCTATTTTACCCCATTAGAGGCGGAATTTTCAAAAATCCTTTCTTAGCGGATGCCTACATCATAATAGCTATCCGTATGCCAAATTTTAGCCCGATCCGTCCAGTAGTTTGAGCTGTGCGTTGATCGATCAGTCAGTCAGTCACGTTTTCCCTTTATATATACAGATTTCAACATCCGCAGCGGGATCGCGGTCCCGATGACCTACCATGGCAGAAAATGTCTCCTCTTCAATGGAGGAGTCTATCGCCTTGCTCTTCCGAGCCTAGGTGAGTATCTAGGTATCTGAACATTTAAAAGTAGTATATATAGTACATCAGTTATTTGGCTACTATACTACCAGCTCTGGTTAGTTTGGGATCAGATGATCATGTTTGAAGAATGGAGCCCAGGATATTTCTGTAATTAAGGCTTGTTTCACAGGTTGCCCATAAGTTCCTGATAGCTTATCTGGTGAAACAAGAACAACTACAACCTAGGGATTAAAAACTAGAGTGAGTTACTAGAAGAAGCCGCTTCTGGGTACTCTATATTAAGTCATTTATTGCCCCAAGAAGGGCATTTATGATCGTTGAAACTACTTAAGACTACCACCGGTTTGGAAGTCGCCTTCAACTGGGAAGAAGCGGCAAGAAACTCAGCAAGCTCACATTTTTAATATTAGTTTTGAGTGTATGGCAGCTTGGGCTCGCTACCGCCCCTCTCTCACCCCGCAAGCCCCGCACGATTGCTCTGTCTAGACGTGTTCGTTGGCCGACTGTAAGAGTTACATAGACTGTGTTTGGACAGTCTGACAATGTTGGATTTTTTTCCATTAAATGTTTAACACTTTTCTTCGGCTTTCAAACTCAAGCACATAATTTTTACTACGGATTAGCTTGTGTTTAACCACAATCTCACCAAGGTAAGTGACAATGTGGTGGAAGGTTGTAAGCGCACAAAGCCTAGAAGTGATTTATCTGTTACACAAATCAAATGACCTTGAAAGCTTTAAGACAAGGCACAAAGGCGTGTTCCAGCCTCATGCTGAGCCTATCCGCAGACCAGCCGTGGTACGCGGGAACTGTGGGCATCACCATCATTGACAATTTGATGCCTATCTCACGCCACATAGCTGCTTCTATGCTGAAATAATTTATTATCTGTGAGCGATTTGATTCAAATTAACCCCTTGCCTCACCAATAGAATTCCAAGAATCGAGTTTAGGCTGACTAAAGAAATAGACAAATTTATTTCGAAACGAATAGAATGAGATGGCCTGTAAATATATCTACTACATAAACTATCAAAAATGCGTTCCCGGGATAAAAGTAGCCTATGTGCTATTCCAGACTATAATCTATCTCTGTGCCAAATTTCATCCAGATCAGTTTAGCTGTTCTGGCGTGATTGAGTAACAAACATCCATCCATACATACAAAAAATCACATTTATAAATTAATATCTAATATATAAAATTCTCGTGTCATAGTGTTTGTCTGCAAACTCCTCCGAAACGGCTAGACCGATTCTTATAATTTTTTTTGTGTATATTCGGTAGGCTATCTGAGTACAAATATCATCGCGTTCGGTTCAGTAGTCCGGATAGATGAACAGACAGACTTTCGTATTATATCAGTATGTATTGTTATAAGGTGCAAGACTGATTGCAAATTGGGTGGCACCCAACATAACAATTAAACTTTTTTCGACTGAACGTAAAAAAAATCTTAAAGCAGTTATTTCACTGCGAACTTTGGCCGCGCAGCAAATTATTTCACGATTTAACAGTGATTTTTTTAACACATACTAGCTCACAAAAACTATGATGTAGATCTTACCCCATAATAGGATGTGGCGCTAAATTGAAAGCTTCCTTTATGATAGGCATCGTGATGTAGTAAGCTTGGACTGCCGACTCACAGCGCACCGTGTAGCTATATGGACGATTTGTTAATACCTGAAACAGTATAGATATATTTGAAAAGATATTTTGCGATAAAAAAATCCCAATCAGTTATAATGCATCATCTATTTATACAAAAGATCGAGTCCTGATTGACTGAGTGTCTCACAGAGTCTAATCTACAGGTCATAGAAACCATGACATTTAGAAAATTTTCCGCAATTTAACCCCTAAGGGGGGACAATAAGGGATCGCGAATGAAAAACGGAAAGCTTTTGATGATAGTTGTGATAGTGACGTCAGATGCCGTGTTTTCGGTGAAGGAAACCATAGCACGGTGGTAGGGTACTTTGTAGTACCCGCCTGGCTGACTTCCACCCTCAAGTTGAAATCTGTCGACAAGCACCTACTGGTGTGTTCCGGCAGTTGCACTTGAGAGCCAGTTGACTTCTAGGCTTCATAAATGTCGACAACACATTGGCAATCCCCTTGATATTGCTAATGATCATAGGCGACGGTAGCCACTTATCATCAGGTGGACCGCCTGATTCAGTCGTCAGCCTTCTGACATAAAAATATTTAAAGTTCAACTTACACCCAGAACCCCTACAGCATTCCCAGATACAATATAATCCTGGCTAGGCTCCCCAAACTTGAGGTCACTGAGGAACTCGTAGTTTGGTATAGCTTCCTCCAAATCACCGTCAGGTGGCACGTATGTTGCCTCTAGGAGCCCTGATACTAGGATATACATGCCTTTTGGTTCGTCACCTAGGGATATTATTAATTAATATTATTAAACCAGCGGTAAAGTGATACTAGGATATACATGCCTTTTGGTTCGTCACCTAGGGATATTATTAATTAATATTATTAAACCAGCGGTAAAGTGAGAAAATTCAGAATTATAATTTTAAATATACCCCTAAAACAGTAGATACAGTGACTGACAGACTTATTGACTGAGAGACAACGCACAGCCTAAACCAGTGGACCCAAAAATTTTAAATTTGGAGAAAAAAGTTCTCAAGTACATAAGGAAGCACTGATGAGGGTTTTAAAATTCAACCCCTAAGGGGGTAAAATAGGGGTTCGCAGGTGAAACCCCAGGGCCTAAGCTAGGTGTGGATAAAGCTTGTGTTTGACTACAATATCGCCATAGTAAATGATGTAGTCGAAGGTGGTAAGTACAACAAAGCTTACGACACAAAACGAAACTAACGCTGAAGACCTGTTGACCTGGTGCTTTTTAGAAATTTGCAGCAGCAGGTAACTTGTTATGTTACAAAAGGAACAATAAGATATATCAGAGTAGAAACTGAGCGGTGATCCATAAAAACACATTATTTACATACCTCTTGAAATTAAAATGTCATTGTAATTGAAATTCAAAATATCTGAGTTCTCCAGGAAGTAATCAGCGACTCTCTCATTTCCTTGGAGCCATGAAACTGCACGGAGTTGAGTCTAAAACACATTTAACTTGTTAAATACGGTACATCTGTACATCAACAATAAGGGCTATTATCAACTACACAAGAATCTTCGCTACTCATGGATAGACGGCGCTACAAGATTCTACATCGCGCTAAGTTTCCTGAGCACTCTGTATATATACGAATTTCCAACATCTACAGTTGGACCGCGGTCGCCAGGCACGATGACCTAGCCTGTCGGAAGATCTTCCCTCATGGAGGAGTCTACCACCTTGCTCCTCTATAGGCGGCTTTACACTAGAGATGCGACCGAGAGATGTTATATTCCTTCGCTAAGCATCTTTGATGGAAAGCCACCCTAAATCTTATTATATAAAAACATTGAGGGCATGGAAAAATATTCCACAATGACAAAATAAAATCAAGTATGTAGAGAAACTGGCAGTAGCGCAAGGACGAACGATCGCCTAAGGAATGTCGTGGTAATGGAACTTCAACACTAACTACCTATCTTTAAGGTATATGGCCGGTAAAGTAATTCAGTAATTAACAATTCCTACCTCAGGTGTAGAGGGCGCCACTAAGCTACCCTTGTGTCGACACCGCTGCACTTTCTCATGTATTGCATTTACTAATAAACGATATTCCATCTCATCTAGAAACCCTGGAAATGAATACATGGTATCTATAATACTTACATACTCATATTTCTTATTTTAAGCAGTTACTAAAAGATTATGGGCCGCCGGGAATTCGCCTTCCAAAAAGACCTGTACATGAGCCGTGACGTTCGAAAAGAAAATAAACAAATAATAATAATATCCTGGGACATTCCTCACACGACTATCTATCTATCGCTCCCAAACTAAGCAGATCTTGTATAATGGAAACCAGATAGCTGAGATACTACATAGATGGCATTCATTTCTTAGTCATTCTACACTACACATACCTTCCTCCTTCAATTGCATAGAATCCAAGATCATAATGTTAAGGGTAGACGTGGTGGCTTGTCGCGTCTTCACCGTAATGGCGGTCCAGGGTCGGTCTCGCTGTAGCAAGCCGAGCTGACGGGTCACAGTTAACCTACAATTGATATATAGGCTTTTGTATATTCTATGATAAATCAGGCGCAAAAAGAGGGGATATAACACCCCAGTTTGAAGCTTTTGTCTGTCTGTAGCATCGTCGTTGCAAAACGGAATCAATATCAGACCAGTAATTTTATTGTTCAACGACTGGTATGTTCAAGATGGAATAGGAAGGAAATTTCAATAAATCTCAGAAACTCAATAAGAGAAGAGTAGCAGTGTCTATTGAAAGATGCTCCCTCTTTATATAGACCAACTCATGTTGGTCGGTCGGGACACTTTATATGCTGAAACTGTATTGGTCACAGCCGTTAGTTATTCAATTAAAGCGTGGATTCGAATCCTACTGAACTTGAGCTTTCGGTGTAGGAAAACATCGTGAGGCAACCATAATACGGTGGTAAGATACTTTGTAGTACCCGCCTGGCGGCCTACCAGCCTCATGTAGAAAATGTGTCGCCAAACACCGGCAGCTGCACAAGAGAGCCCGTTCCTTCTAAGCTTTGTGAGTTTAAAACCTTCGGCCACATTATTACTATATGAGAAAGTGGTAAAAGTTAAAAAAAAAACCCGACTGCCTCATTCCTAATCAGAACAGCACTCGAGCATCTCAGAATAACCCTGATTAAATCTAATTCATATTTTAAGGCGATGATAGCTCAGTGGTAGTGACGTCCGACGCCGCGGCGAAGGTCGTGGGTTCGAATCCTACAATGAGCTTGAGCTTTCGGTGAAGGAAAACATCGTGAGGAAACCATTGCACGGTGGTAGGGTACTTTGTAGTACCCGCCTGGCTGGCTACCACCCGCAAGTTGAAAATCTGTCTCCAAACACCTATTGGTGTGTTCCGGTAGCTGAACTTGAGAGCCAGATCCTTCTAGGCTTTGTGTGCTTACCACCTTCGGCCACATCATCACCTACCATAGTGAGATTGTGGTCAAACACAAGCTTATACAAAGTAAAAAATATATATATATAGTTTCATGCTCACCTATCAGCCTCAAGACTAGCATTCAACGTTTCTTGTATCAGGTTATTATCCACTAGCTGCGGTAAAAGATTACAAACTTCCTGTTCGCCTGTCACGAATCCCTGGGAATCGACATTTAAAATAGAATTCTTCATTCTATACTAAGGCTGCCTTTTTGAGAACTGCAAGAATCCATCGGCACGACGAATATGAGTAACTAGATCCCCCACGGTTTTACCCCATAAAGGTTGAATTTCGGAAAATCGTTGAAAAGTATTGTATGAATGGTAGAAAGTGAAGGTGTTGGTTCCCATCGACAACCATCATTCATAGCAATAGGCTTCCCTAGTGCTGCGACATTATGAGTGGGAGACTCTTGTCACCTTAGTATCAAACTTAAAATAGATTTAAATATCGGTTGTCCTTACTTTTCCAACGTCATATCCAAAAGCGAGTTGAATATCAATCATTCGATCTATGTATGCCATTATTTTAGGGACTGATACTCTGCAAATTAATTATGTTTTTTTTTTATTAAGATCCATTACTAAGCAATGGAAATTAAATAGCTGTTCACAAAACATACCTGGTCTCGGTATCTGGTCCTTCGAACCGGAAACCAAGAAATTACTATGCCATTTAAGTTTAATAGTCATCAAATCAGGCTTTATATGTATGTAAATAACAAAGCAACATTGTATTACCTGGCCAATTTACACAGTCTCAGAAATCGTAGCATCCTCAGTAACTTTGTTGCAGTTAACACGCTCGAGTTAAGATTACGCCATTTGTCCCACGGTGTGACTGCGTCTAAGATATCTAAAACTAGATCTGAAAATTAAAGGAGACATAAATAATATACTCACTATGGGACTAATATCTTTTGGAAAACTTCTGTTTGACCAAAGCAAGTGATGCTCTATCGGCTAGAGTCTAGCCGAGACAAGTTTTCATCTAGACGGTGGTAACAAGCCAGCCGGCTTATATAAAGTACCTAACCATCGAGAATGTATACGGGATATGCAACCTTTTAGAATACTTATGTACTTTGTACTGAGATTTCTACCTACATATTTTAAGATAAAGGGCATGGAGTTACTATCCCTACTTAATATTATAAATGCGTCACTTTCGCGTTTGTAGGTTTGTCCGTCTTTCACGCAGCAAATGAGCCACGGATCGATATGATTTATAGCAATGAGATAATTTATGGGTCGGAGCATGACAACATTTTATACCTAAAGGGAATGCGGGTGAAAGCGCGGGGTATACTTAGTTGTGAATAAGTATGAATCTAACCTCCAGTAGCCATGACAATGATAAAGAAATCAAGTTTATTCCAGTGTGACGCAAAGTATCCATGGATACCTAACGCCAGCATTTTTATTATCATTTCCAATACATAGATAATGTAGAAAAATCTACAAGAAATAATAAAATAAAAACTCTGTATGAACTGATCTGCTTGAGTTTTATTTACTTAGTCGAAGAATCGCTTCAGCGTATTAATGTCCGTCATATCAATACGAAAATATCATTGGTGTGGGACTATAATTTATAAGTAATAAATCAAAAATTGGTTTCAAAACACTAATCCTTAGTGTATTGCCAAATCTTCACAGCAATTGCAACCTTCTGGGCGGGTATTAGAGCCAGAATAGACACAGATCCGGGAACATAGCATAAAATATGTAGGTAACTAAGATTAGAAAAGTCATCATCATCATCATCATCTCAGCCGCAAGACGTCCACTGTTGAACATAGGCCTCCCCTAAGGATCTCCAATAGGACTGGTCTTGGGCGGCCTGCATCCAGCGTTTTCCGCCGACCTTTACAAGGTCCACCTTGTAAGTGGACGTCTTACGCTGCGCTTGCCGGTCCGTGGTCTCCACTTCAACTCTTCGCCCCATCGGCCATCCGTTCTGCGCACTATGTGGCCTATGTCAGTGACCCTTGTTCGTCTACGAATCTCCACATTCCTGATTCGATCGCGTAGAGATACCCCGAGAATAGCCCTCTCCATGACATATATGTTAGAAAAGTAATTTATGTATACTTACAAATTCAAAGACTTAATAGTAAAAATAACTAATGGGGCGACTGGAGATTTCAATGCCACCTCGCACAATATGACCGGGGTATTACACAATATCATCAGGTATATGAATCCGTCGAACCACACATTACTGATCAGCTGGTAGCAGAGCCTCCGGCAGCGATTGCAGGGGAGCTGGACATTCGCCGCCTTGGACGTCATCATGTTTACTAGTTTGTGACGTAGCCAGACTGCATGGGCCTTAGGAAAAGAAATATACAGTAATTTTTCTACAAATTTTTGTAGGTAGTAGAACTTTTGGTGCAGAGTTCTTCCGGGGAAGTACTACCACCATATCTAATTCCGCCGTGAAATAGTAGTGCACTTGTATTACTTTGTTTCGGTTAGGAGGGTATGGGAGCCGGTGAAATTATAGGCACAGGTGACTTAACAACTTCATGTCTCAAGGTTGGCAACGCGTGAGTGATAGCCCTGGCAGGGAAGCCCGCGGTGTTGTGAGCGTCTACAGGCTACGGTAACCGCTTACTATCAGGTGGGTCGTAAGCTTGTTTGTCACATGTAGTATAAAAAAAATCACAGCATGCCGTCTGTCTATCTGTACGCGATAAACTCAAAAATTACGGAACGGATTTTCATACGGTTTATACCAATGGACGGAGTGATTCATGAGGAAAGTTAAGGTATTCATTAACTTTTTGTGTAAATTGACTGAAATATAACGATGATTATTGAAGATGTCGAAAGATAGGATGCCGACTGGGAGCTTTACTGGCGTGTGCCGCGTAAATCAATAGAGTTAATACGCTTATTAAAACAAAATGCAGGCGTAGGTATATGCAGTGCAACCCGTGCGAACCCGGGGAGGATCGCCAGTTTATGCTAAATTACTATAAAAATAACCTGTACCTTCTAGGCTTTATAAAGGTCAGCAACACATTGACAATCCCACTGGTATTGCTAATATCCATAGGCGACGGTACCCACATACCATCAGGTGCACCGCCTACGTGCTTACCAGACTTTAGACATAAAAAAAAACATAACACATAAGGACATACCTTAGGTCTCCACAAAGTGCCAAGTTGCTCTAAGTTGACCCGTCCATTGTCAGAATCAGCAGCGACCTCTACCGCTTGAACCAAGGTCCTGACTCCATCCTTGCTGATTTTGCCGTGCTCGTATTGTCGCCAGTACGATATCTTCATCGCTTTTAGTACTCGTTGATTTGCTTCTCTGATGAAAAAATATCGTAACATCTGTTTTTCACTTTCTAGAGTCCCGTGCTCAGTGGGAGAGAAAAAACAAACCTATCTACGCTTGTACTTCTCAATCGTTGAACATAATTAATATTTATTTATTTATTTGGCAATTACCAGTCTTAGCAAAATTGCACAGTTGATTTACAGAGCCCCAAAAGTTGGTTTCATTATTATTGTACGGAACACTCCGTGCGTGAGTCTCGACTCGTAACTAGTCGATTTTTATAGATGTTTAAAGTGCTGTTTTGGACTACCTTTGGCGTCTTTTTCCTTACCCTCTTTATGGAGTTTATAAAGGAGAAAGACGCCTAGTTTTACTGTTTACTTTCTCAATCAATATGCAAGGGTACCTCATCATCTCAGCAAACTCCTTCTTAGTGGGTTCATTGGGTATCTCCCGTTCACAATCAGGACAGGTGGTGTAGTGGTAACCCATGTACGTGTCGTCTTCGCTGTCCTCGTCTCTGCCAGACAATTGCAGCTGGTATGGATGTTTTATCGTTGTGCCTTCAACAAGAATAATGTATGAGATTTCAGTTTAAAACATACGGCCATCTTTGACTAGCCGGTTAGCATGATTGATAAGATATTCTATCTATCACGCCATAGGTTGTGGGTTCGATTACCACTCAGGACAGACATTTGATTGTATGAACATGTCTGTTTTTCTTGAGTCTGGGTGTAATTATCTATATATGTATGTATTTATATAAGAAAAGTAGTATATTAGTATATCAGTTATCTGGCTTCCATAGTAGGTACATGCTCTGCTTAGTTTGGGGTCAGATGGCCGTGTGTGAGGAATGTCCCAGAATATTTATACTGATATACTACATACACTACTTTTAGATAATATATATTACCAACCACGCCAATCCTGTGTTGTACCTTGTCTGGCTACCACCCTCAATTTGAAAAAAGTCGCCAATCACCTGCCCGTGTTCCGGCAGTTGCCCTTGAAACCCAGTTGCCTTCTAGGCTGGCTACATTAGCAATCCCCCGGGTATGTTGTCCATAGGTGACGGTAGCCACTTACCATCAGGTGGACCGCCTGCCTGCTTATCAACCTCCTGACATAGAAAAAAAAAAGTAATATAACCATAATATGGGTAACGGTGTTAATATTATATACAAGCTAATTATGCATACCTTCCTGCACCAGATCCCAATTAGCATCAGCGAGGAACTTATCCATTTTGAGCATCGATATACACCTGTCTCTGGTCGTCATGATACGTTTCACACAATTCGTCATATTCGCCTTCTTAGCGAGCGATATATCCGCCAAGCCGAGGATTTTGAGCACCTTTTCCATTGTCGTAGCGTTTATTAATAACGATAGAATTACTAAGCCCGCTGTTTGAATTATGAATATCTGTAATATTTTTTTTATTTATAATTAGACTAGCTTTCCACCCCACGGTTTCACCTGGGATCACCTATTTTACCCCCTTAGGGGTTAAATTATAAAAAACATTCGGGGCAGTCTTTGGGGACTGCCGATAGAATAAAAACATGGGAACCATGCGGTGACGAAGACACGAGTTCCATGATTTTTGTTCACCCAAAAAGTGCTCAACGCGTCAAAAGAAGTTTTCACTTCAAAAACCCTTCCTTAGTGCACCCCTATGTTACTCATGAATTTCCTCCAAATTTTAAATCTCGAAGTCCACCAGTTTAAGCCGTGCATTGTCTGTCAGTCATTCAGTCACGGTACTGTTTTATAGGTAGAAGATGAGAGATTGTAGTTGTATTACGCAATAGGAGCTTTTCAATCACTTTTCCTCTTTAAAATAAATAGAAATAAAATGAACAGTTCCCCGTTCACCGTATTTCGATGATGTAATGTACCTATGCATAAATAGATGTATGTGATAATATTTTTATTACTTACGTCATTTTAATTACTTGGAAATTAACTTACAAAGAATTCGTAATTAGCCCATAGAATATGTACCTACTCAAGCGTACTAATATTATAAATACGAAAGTGTTTGTTTGCGGCATTATAACAGGTAAACTACTAATTTGATTTTGATGAAGTTTGGCAGAAAAGTAGCTTGAAACCTGGAAATGGGAATAAGATACTTTTTCTCGGGGATTCTGGTGAATCCGCGGAGCATAGCTAGGTTACTATGTCTTTGATTTCGATGAATTGAGATTCGTATTAGACCCACTTACAGTGCGGCCGCTAAGAGATTGCGTTGTTACACCTGTAATTCAGTCCCGTAATTAGCCTTTTTTGCGCCCGGTGCGTGCTTCTCTATCTGCGCCCAACTATCATGCATGACCCAAAACTTGGTCCGGGTCTGGTCAATTCTGCGCCCTTCCAGGGTTTACACCATGTACCTGGGCACCGCTGGCACCGCCCTAGTTACGGCACTGCCTGTAAATAATGGATTAATCACGGAAACAGCTCATCTGATTCCGATGTGACTTTTATTTAACTATGTCTAAGAAATTACTGAACCTTCCGTAAAAGTCCCATCGAAATCGGATTGGCAGTATCCGTGATATGACCATTATTAACAGGTGTCAAAAACGCATTGTCTCGGCGGCAGAACTTATTACCGCAAGTTACCCCCTAGATATCACCCTAGAGTAAGCGCCACCAAAGAAGTCCCAAAGGGCCACCTCTATCTAAAAAGGCATTATGATCGATTTTAATTAATTCCACGAGACTTCTTTGGTTGCGCGTAGGTACTCTACTAATGAATGACGAAGCTCTCAATAGTATTGGACGTTGACCACAGCCTGTATATAAATAAAGTAATAAAATCTCCGTAAAAAGTCCAATAATGACTCAAATCTCATTATTGTGTTACATAATGTTAATTAAAACTAAACGCCGGTAAACCCATCCAGAGCATACAAGCCATCCGTTATTATTTAGTCATACCTGACCGCGTGTTATTTTAGTACATATTCAGTTTGTGAATTTATTTGTTTTTTTTGCGTGTGTTATTAAAAAAAAAATGGAAAAGCCAGCCATGGATGACCTAAGGCGGGCAGCGATTCACGGTCACAGCTGACTACCTAATCCCTATGTTTATAAACTGTATGTTAAAATTAATTATTTTATTTGTCACCACTGATTATTATTTTATTTTATTAAATTTATTATATACCTAAATGTATACTTAATACTGATGTGAAGTTCAGTTTCGGAATTATTGGATTTTCTCATTAACCATACAATAAAATTATTTTACTTTATTACTTATATGTTGATCATTATAAGGATCTTGTATATGATCACGAAGTCATCATCAGATCAAATTCAAACCAACACACAAGCATATATAACTCCCATAATCTAGATGAAGTTAAGTTGAAGCACTTGCCTCTCCAGCATCAGCAACAGCTGGAGTCTGCAGCACGATGAGCGCGAGACACAAAGACAGCGGTCCTCTGAGGCCGCCCCATACGCAAGCCATACAATGTTGCCATGACATCCCGTAACCAATATGACGGAGAATAGGCATCATGGCTGCGTAAACCATCAACCTTGAATGGGTAATTTTTGTTTCTTTGTGATTACAATACCTATGAAAAGATTCCAATGTCTTTCTCTCGATTTCAAGTTAAAAACAAACTGATTATAATTAATGAATGAACGAAATATTGTGGGTAAACAACTCGATGGATTTCAATTATTTTTTATATACGGTTTAAAAACAACGTGATAAAGCCCTGACCGACCGTTTTCTCCACCTTATACCTACATACATACAAGAGAAGTAATAATAATATAAATAAAGGAAGACGGCCTTATTGCTTAAGCGACTATCTCTAGACTATCAACCTTTGTGTAGAGGGAATATTTAAAAATAGTGGCAAGTGTAGCATTTACCAACAACTTACACTACATGTCCAATGCTTTTGATTTTTTTATGCCATCAAAGATGTCCTCTTAATTCTGTACCCTATAGAGAATTCGTAACTAATCTTAACTGTAAAATTGAATAAATAAATAATTCCCTTACCTCGAGCAATACACCGTGGTATACGTCACAAAAATGAGCGACACTTGCCGTACACTGATCACATAACTGACTTTCTCAAAGATCACTACACCAACCATTGTGAACACTAATGTATTCGCCCCATGAGATAATATACCCCAAAAATGAGACACAACTTGTTCCACATCCCCAGCGACTGTCGACTTTTTATTGCTCACTAAAACCCCAGCAATTACTGTCGCTAGCAATCCCGAAACGTAGAAGTATTTTTCTCCAAGATAATACGTGAGATACGCACCCGCTAAAGTGACAGTTACAGCACATAGTAAGTCGTAATATGTCAAAGTTAATAACGTACCCATAATATTCCCCATCACTACCCCTAAGAGTATACCCCCGCCGGCATATCGAAGAAGCAACAACGATATTTGAGATGCCTCTGTTAAAGCCATAGCTAAATACCCGAAAATCGCCGTAAATTCAATCATCACCGTAACATCACCAATCAAACCCTCTCCTAGTAACAATACACTTATGTACTTCCCTTTAGACAATTCCCTTAATTGTTTAACCACCTCCATTGGATATATCGGGGAGCATATCACACCGAATAACATTGCTGTCGAGAAATTCCAAGAGGATTCTATCAAGTAATAAGCCATAAATGCAGCCATTAATGCTGTCAGTAAAGCACCGGGTACGCCAACTAATAGAATCTGAGGAAAGCTCTTCCAAAACGAATGGGAATCGGCCGAATATGAAGTACTGAATATCAATATTGGTAGAAAGGTTATCAGTAAGACGTCGACGTCCACGTAGCATATATTAACTATGGGTTTGAATGACGGGAATCTATTGGCGCAAAAACCAGCCAGGCCTCCAAGCGTGAACATTACCACTCTGTATGGTAAACACATTTTCGTCCATAACATAAAGGCTCTGACAACAACACCTATGAGTAAGGTTGTAAAAACGAATAAAAAGCCTAGAGAATTCGGATAGGCTAAACTCGGTCGACGTGGGTCTGCAAAATGTATCGATTCACTTGAATTTTTTTGAAGACTTTCGCCAGTTTTCTGGCAATTGACGATTGTAAAATAAAGTAGAAATATTTTAAGTATTGGTGACATTTTGATATAATAGCCATGGCCACATAGAATCAAGTTGTTATAATTTTATTTATATAACATGTATTCTGTCTTAAAACTAAAATATTTTCACTCTCTAACCAGATTAAAAAAATGTTTAATGAATTACATAGAATAAGATCAACATTATAAAAATTATATTTTATTTGGCATAAATCGAACACAATTTTAACTTAGCCACATTAAATTAATTAATTAAATGTCAATAAAAACTACTTCACACGATTAAAATACGTCATAAAACATGAGAACAATCATAAATCAATAGGGAACAGTAATCTAACACCTTTACCTTGAATTTTAGTGGGGCTTTTGTATGGAGAGTACTTATTCGGAGTTTTTCTTGGAGACCTCCTTGGTGACATGCACTGAGAAATCTGACATTCGTTCTCTTCTAATAGCTTGAGTTCTTTGTAAGCCGTCTCTAACATCCTTTGCTTCCAATCTTCGTAAGGTTCTATTTGAGGCTCAGGTGGGGGCAGTTCCTTTGGCTGGTCTACATCCATAGTTTCTATGGTTTCGGCTGAAATTATAAGAGTAACTGATGAGTTAAAACAATAGAATAAACTTTGTCAATTTTACATAGACATTTGTATCACTTAAAATATATTTTAAGCCTTATTGCTTCATGATAAGGTTGAAAATGGTAAGAATTTTCATTTTGCAACCTATAGAAGCAGAAGAAAATCGTCTCCACTGCAAGGCTATGTCTCTAACAATGAGGGGAATTAAGCCCACAGTTCACAATATGAGCCCAGTGCAGAATGGAAGATTTCAAATGCCTTTGAAAGTGACATTCATTCACCGAAAAGACAGTGGATTTAAAGCCAAGGTACATTTTTTTTTTTATACAACACTAGACTAGATTCCGTCCCGCGGTTTCACCCGCGTTCCCCAGGGATCTTATGTTTTCCCGGGATAAAAAGTAGCCTATGTTTTTCTCCGTACCATAGGCTATCTGCATACCAAATTTCATCGAGACCGGTTCAGCGGTTTAAGCGTGAAAAGGTAACAAACATACTCACTTTCGCATTTATAATATTAGTTAGGATGGTCGGCAAACAAGCATAAGGCCCGCCTGATGGTAAGCGGTTACCGTAGCCTAAGAACGCTTGCAACACAACTATAAGTTATTTGGCTGCGGTATTCTGTAAAGTGGAGGTACTTCCCCAGTCGAGCTGCTCTTTGAGCGACATATCGCTATGCTCTACCTCTCTTACATGAAGAATTTGCAAGAGACGTACCACCAGTTACAATCTTCAGAGGCCGTCCTCTCTTCTTCTTGGCTACAGTATAATGTTCTTCAACAAACTTAGACCATTCTCCGTCTAGTTTCGCCCACTGTGCAGGTTTGAGTCTAGACTTTTCTATTACTTTGCTCTTTGATACTTTTACTTTGTTGACTCTGTAATACAATGGAGATTTCAATTATGTATTTAGTTCCTTTTTGAATTTACTTATTTATAGAAATAGAAACATAACTGGGTTAGTTTTGAACTATTATTATCTATACTAATATTATAAAGCTGAAGAGTTTAATATCAGCAGCTACTGGTTCGATTTGAAAAATTATTTCAGTGTTGGATAGCCCATTAATCGAGAAAGGCTATAGGCTACTTTTTATCCCGGGAAAACACAAGATCCCTCGGGAACGCGGGTGAAACCGCGGGGCGGAAGCTAGTATTTTTTAAAATGGCTTGCCTTCGTGAAGTGACTCACTTCAAATGGTATTCTGACGAGGTAGAAAATCACTTGGTCTAAGTTTCAAATCCCATGTAGAATTATTACGACATAAACTTATATTTTGCGGTTAATTTCATACAATGCACTACGGGAGTGACCGCAAAATAAAAGATGTGTTATGGCTGTATCCTACTCGTTATTCTATTCAACTAATTCAAGCTAATGAGTAAGCATAAGATGGAGTATGCTTGCCCATAATAAACCTATTCACTCTGCCCTTGAAAGTCCCTAGATTATAGGGCTTAGGTTACAATCTCACCTGCAAGCATGATAGACCGCCATACACACATACTGGGGTAGATTCAAATCTACTTCCTGGAAAAAGTAACAAATTTAGAACTATGGAAATCATAGATTTTAAGGCGATGATAGCTCTGTGGTAGTGACGTCGGATGCCGCTGAGCTTTCGGTGAAGGAAAACATCGTGAGGAAACCATAGCACGGTGGTAGTAACCGCCTAGCTAGCTACCACCCTCAAGGTGAAAATCTGTAGCCAAGCACATTCTGTGTTCTGGCAGTTACACTTTAGTTGGAGCCAGATGACTTCTAGGCTTTATAAAGGTCGGCAACTCATTGACAATCTCATTGGTATTGCCAATGTCCATAGGCGATGATAGCCACTTACCATCAGGTAGGTGGATCGCCAGCCTGCTTGCCAGGTTCTTACATAAAAAAAATAAAGACAAAATACCTAGTAGAAAAATATAAATTTTCAGTAATAATTATTTTATGTCTTTACTTCTCTTGTTATTATATGTATATTATCATTTTTCCAAAATATTCAGGTGAATACGATAAAGAATATTTCTATTTCATTCATTCATTAATATAATCAATCATGTATCTATTATATATCCAGTATACATATTAATGAGACAGCCTGATAGCTACATGTTCTGCTTTGCCAGGCCTTGGAAATTCAAATAAAATGTACCGGAGCTACACACAGTCATAAGATTTTGTTGGTGCAATTTTGGTTTTGATAGGAGATAACTTTATGTCTTTTGCTAGCCGTCACAGCGAAGCTCAGACACCAAACCGGGACTGAGTGCTGGCTGACTCACGTTGAGAGGGAGGCACATAGAACTCATTATTACTATTTGATGTTAAAAGTAACCCTGCATACCATTTTAGCTTGTCTCTGGTACTCCACCAAAATTTTATCTGCTAACTCTTGAACTCCACTGCACTGCAGAGTGACACAGAGCATTTTAGTGGTCAATTTATCACTGTTCAATTCTAGAAGATTTTCCACCACCTTGCGGTTGTTTGCATACATCGCTGGCTTGAGACCGGAGTATTTTATTGCTGTTTTCTGTAATTATTTTATAGATATGTTATGTTTATGTTAGAAGGTTGAAAAACAGATTTGTAGTCCACGGGTAGTGCATAGTGCAAGCGCACTGTGCTAGAAGTTTACGATTACATCTTGGAGAGATTCAAGAATAACTAGATGTTGAACAATAGGTATTATTGTACAATAATTATAGGGGTAATTTAGGGATTATTGTATTTTTAAAGTTACCAGATCTAATTCTGCCCCATACATGCCAGCTGCCAAGTCTAAGCATATCACCACTTTGCCAGTATCTGTAATATTGCTTCCAGCTGTCCATTTTATTTGTAGTAGTCTTTGAAATTCTGCTGCTTTACTGTAATTAAAAATAAACACTTCAGACAAAATACTATTTTGAATTTATAATGAGCTACAGATAGGCTTTGTATTTGAACTGCCTCAATGCATTTAAATGACGATGTAACCAAAGGTGATAAACATACAAGGACTTCTATATTTTAATTAACTCTATGCACTGCCGCAGAGAGGGAGGTAGAGCATAGCATTTTTCTGCTCCAAGGGTTCAAAGCTCAACTGACCTCCACCTTACAGAATACTGCAGGTAAATATCTTAATGTTGTGTTCCTGCATGTGAGTAAGGTTGTCAGAGCTCTTAGGTCAGGCGTGAAAAGGTCGGTAATGTCTGAGTGATGCCCTATTGCCAGCATCCATAGGCTATGGTAACCGCTTACCACCAGGCGGACTATATGCGTGTTTGTATACATTGTAGTATTAAAAATATATTACATTCTTCTATCACATTATAGGTTTCCTAAATAATAAATGAGTAATAGTTAACATTTCATACTAGCTCTAACTAAATAATAGTAAATTATAGCATATAGTAATTATAGTAATCTTTAAAAACACATCTCTTTCTTTACATGCAATGTTTCATATCTAATTTGGTTTAAATAAACTGTTTAAAATTCTTTCAATGTAGAAAAAGGTTAAAAATCACTGCTTCTTTGTTTACATTTTTAATCTAAAAATGGAGTTTAGGCTACATCTTGTTTCATTCCAATACGAATTGCAAAATCATCTCACAAGTTGTCAAATTATGAATGACTGAGTTTACGTTCAGTAAAATAAGTTTATGTTTTAAATTCAGTAATATAACTAGATGAAATCATACAAAATCGAGAGATCTAATAAATGAAAGTAATTATTTTGCACACCTTATAACTCTTTCTTCGGCACTCAGTCCCAATTTAGCTGCTATAAGGTGTAAAGTTTTATTATGGTTTGCCATTTTCTACTATTTTGTTACAATAAATAGTTTATTTCAACTTTTGTGTAACCGGTGGAGTTCAATCAATCAGTTCAATAAACTTCAATAATCAAATCAACTGACAAATCGCGCCATATTTTTATTTGAATGAATGAGTGATTGGTTCGAGTAGCTTAGATAAATAAAATAAGAGGGATGTACCTTTATTCGACTAAATACCTTTTATTTGCCCTTGGTTGGTGGCTGGTTAACAACAGTGTAGTAGCCTCTTAAGGTCGACCTAAAGGTACAAGTCCAAGATCGACTGCACCTTAAGACATCCGAAATTTCCTTTTTTTCACAATATTTCACAGTTTAGGCCCTAGAAGGGCACTTATGAACGTCGAAACTACTGAAGTAACCACCGATTGGGAAGTCGCCTTCAACTGAGAAGAACCGGTAAGAAACTCAGCAAGGTCACGGATGTAAAAAAAATCTTCTTTTTTTTACATCCGTGAGTTACATTTTTTGTTTTTTTTTTTTGGACAGTCTGATAATGTTGGCTTTTTTCCATTATATATTTAACAATTTTTAAAGAAATATAATACGCATAAACACAAAAATGAAAAAATGAAAATAACAAGAAAAATAAATAAAAAATAATAACCTGAGCACTTACAAATTTATCGGTAGATATGCTAATAATTCACCCCCAGAAATGTTAAAATCTGTCTCAAATCTTTACATTATAACTATCCTACAGTAAATAAAATTAACAAGGATTTTGATTTTTATTGACATGAACATAATATTCAATACATTTAATGATGTGATATTTGACAATCATTGGTACTTTCTGAGCGAGATAAAAATATTATCGTAGTATTCGTAGATTATGGATAGTGTCATTAGACCTCGGAATAATATTATTGTTCTGAGCATTAGACAACTTGCAACAGGCGTTCAATGTTGCCCGTTTTAACTACAGAGACTACAGATAATTTGAACGATTACAAAAATGGCATTATTTTTAATTTGAATTGCAAACTAAAATTAAATTATGCCACTTCTTAACCCTAGAGAACAAAAAAATCATATCACAATGAATAATTAGGATCAAAAATTGTTCTGAAAATTTTCACAGTAAATGGTCCATACGAGACCTTAGAAGACCTTCATTATTTGACTATAATCGATTTAATATTAAAAATGCGAAAGGATGTGAGTGTATAGCTGTGTATCGGCTTAGTGGATTTTTTAGGATTGAGTATAATATAGTTAGGTTTGAGATAGGACTTTTCATATCGGGATTTCGGATGAAACCACGAGAGAAAGCTAGTTATAATATAATTTATGCGAGTTCATTGCCCGACGGTTTGAAAGATAGATGCATGCAGATGTCCAACAGAAAAACGCTGATAAAATGCATTCTTGTCTATAAAATAGACTTATATCATTTGATACTTTTGAAAAATATTTTTTCTTTACCGAATAATCTCCATCGATTATCTTCAAACATCCTGACATTGACAGAATTGTATAAACAAAAAAACACATGTCAAACTCACTCAAACTCATTTATTCAGTTTAGGCCTTAATAAATAAGGCTGGCACTTATAAACGTTACACGGTTACAATAAAATTGATTCTACCACCGGTTCTTCCTTATAATTCAGCAAAACGTTTGAATTTTAAAAGTCTTTTTTTTGGGAATGAATTGTACTATTAAACATTTTTTTTTATATATCATATCTAATAATCGACTAAATTTTTCAGTTGACCACGCCCCTTTATATATCAGTTTATCTGAAAGTTCATGATAAAAACCTTGCAATGTCACAGAAGTCGACATGTTGATTTTTTCTATAGGTTCTGTGAAGCCGATAATACGAATCGCTGTCTGTCACTCGCTACAAAATGTCTTTGTAGATATCAGGGTGTAGGTCATATAATTTGTAGTCACATTAAACTAATCCGTGCTAATTTTCATATGTTAAACGTATCGTAAAGAAAAAGAAGAGGATCCGTTCCACCCGAAACAGGGGTGTGTATGCAGTGATAGACCGATATAGATTTGTATCAAAATAATCTAAAGCTATTTATAAATATTATTTTCTCAGCTTTTTACTTATGTTCAAACGTTAATAGTAACGTCTGGTCTATAATTAAACCGTGAAAGTTTATAAATATTACAGTATTATATGGTGGAATCGTGACTTCGGTCGGGTCATTATTGCCAAAGGTTGCCATTTTTTTAGTGGGATAATATTCGTGAGTGGTGATATCGGGGCGTGATATTGGTGTTCGATAGTGTTCGCGGCCGATTGGGATGCTGTAGCGCGTGCAGTAGCATCTCCCGTCATCGCACGCGAAAAGTGAATTTGCGAATCGGGCGAGTGCAAAATAGCCGTAAAAGAATAGTGGTGTGGTGGTTTTCAGGTTGAGATGCAACTAGTGTCAGTGTGGTCGAGATAATAGCAGTGCGTGTGGCGTGTGGTCGCGGTCAGTGATGATGCGGGCGCAGTGAGGCAGCACAGCGGCACCACGGCTTCATCTGTGGCGGGCGGCGCGCGGGGAGCCGAGTCTCCTTCGCAGCCCAACCAAGACACGGTGGACAACGCCACACCCACCTGCTGGTGAGTCCAAGCTCTATTATGACTCTACTGACATCCAAATTACTCATCCTAATACTAAGAAGTATTGATAATCTATAATACCTGCTTACAGCCTGGTCTTCGGACTGATTTATGAACTGCTCTGGTTGTTATAAGAGAAAAGGGAGTTATATATGAGCTTACCCTGATATAACTCAACCTTGCACAAGCACTATACTTACTCAAGCCTTGAGATTAAATAACAATGAATTCAATGTCACTATTTTTAAAACGGTTTTTTAGTTGAATGTAGAATTGGACTTGCTAAACCTGAGTATGGTTGAGCTACTCTACTCTAAAATAATTATTCTTTCAAAGATTGCAATATAAAAGTATTACCTACTAGTTATAAACTACAATACTTTTATTTTCAATAGTTGAATATAAACAATAGTGAATGACCAAATCATTCAATGCAATATAGAGAGAGATATGTTTACTATTAGGTAGGTCCTAAACTTCCTTATAGTAACTTCCTTCCAGTAAGTATTATCAGTGTGTATTGATAACATAATTAATTTTATTAAGTTCATTATCATTATCAAATTAGAAAATGTTATTGTGGAATGCACTCTATGAACATCCTAATTACCTTAAATTTCCTTATGTAACTAAGTACCTATATGAAAATTATGTTTTAATTGTTTCACTATGATTCTAAAGGGCACTCAGATAAAAAAATCTGTTCTTTTCTTGACTTCAAGCTATCTTCTGGCTAAATATCTTTAAACTTGGATAGTTTAGCTACAAACTATGAAGATTAAAAACAATTAGATAGACATCCAGAAAAACTCACTTTTGAATTATTAATACGTAAGATTATATGAAGTTGATAAGTTTGATTTGAAAAATGTTGGCCCCATGTCTGTCTTTATGCTGACACACACTCACACATTTACATTCTACTTGATTCTACAATGACTATTTATTACTTTGCTAATCAGCTAAAATTTATATTTAAAAAATGGCTATTCTTACTCTTTATTTTTTCACATGACAACTGCAACTTTGCCCATGTGGAATGGAATCCTTATTTACTTATATTTTTAGGGTCTTTACATCCTATGAAAAACAGAACCCTTATAGTATCAATACTAAATACCTTTATATATATGTCTGTCAGTGACTGCTGATGTTATCTGGCAAACAAAAAAATGTTTTGAACACATACTCTGTTGAGGTTGAATTGAATTGCAAATAAGAGTGAGTGGTACACTACACCCAGACTGAACAATCCTTTCAAGAGCTAACTAGCAGTATGACCAGTAGTAGACAGTTGCATCTTTGGTTTTCACCAAATAAAAAAGAATCCCTTAATGACAAATATAGTCATAGATAAATCTCTTACAAAAGGATGCATCTGTTAAAAATATATGATAATACTAGCTCCCACCCTGCGGTTTCACCCGCGTTCTTATTTTTTCCCGGGATAAAAAGTAGCCTATGTTCTTTTCCGTACCATAGGCTATCTGCATATCAAATTTCATTGCGATCGGTTCAGCGGTTTAGCGTGTAAAGGTATCAAACAAACTCACTTTCGCAATTATAATATTAGTTAGGATAGTAGGATTAGTAGGATTATCTTGATAAATAGGTTGTGTTAGACCACAATCTTACTATGGTACATGATGATGTGGTTGAAGGTACATAAATCTTAGAAGAAACTGACACTGGAGTGCAGAGTACAGTACACCAGTAGGTTCTTGAAAACAGATTTTAAACAAGTGTGGCAGGTAGCCAGCTTATGGGTGGTAGGTAGCCAAGGGGTGGTTGATTTAATTTTATGAATGGAAGTGCCAAATAAAATATTTTAATGGTAGCAATTTCCCTGTATAGTGAATCGCTAATGGTTTTGTATCTGAGAAAATGTTAGTCATTCATTCATAAATACTACTTAATTACCTTGATTGTTAAATTTATATAAGTAATATAATATACACTTAATATTACTATTTTAATTAAAAGCATACTTTTGACGCACCCCAGAGAGTACGCGAAGTTGCATCAAGAGGTACGCGCGGCAATCTCTTGACTAAGATAATTCATCAATAAAAAACAAATGCCCAAATATATTTTTAATCAGTCAGTGTAAATATGCAACTCTGGCAACTCGAAGATGACTTGAGACTGAAGCTGACCAAAGAGCATGCAGATTTTTCAGAGTTATGCAAATAAAATCGTGCACATTCGTCACATTCAACAAATTTTCACCGTCATTAGATGTCAAAAATACTGATTTCATTTTTTAGGGTTCCATACCCAAAGGGTAAAGTCGGGACCCTATTACTAAGACTTCGCAGTCTTTCCATCCATCTGTCTGTCACCAGGCTGTATCTCATGTTGCCGTTATAACAACAAATACTAAAAACAAAATAAAATAAATATTTAAGGGGGGCTACAACAAACGCGATTTTTTTGCCGTTTTTATAGATAATGGCACGGAACCCTTCGTGCGCGAGTCCGACTCGCACTTGGCCGGTTTTTTTGTTATCATTCCTACAATTAGGGGTACGTGAGTGTGGTAAGCAGGAAAAACTAATTGGGAACCACTGCTATACACAATTCTATTATATCTACCAGTTTTTAAATTGGTAGTTAGGTGAGTCGATATTTATTTAATTATCCAAATAATTATCATGAGATATATTTATCTGGATAATTTCAAATGAAATCTGCAGATATCCCCTGAAATCTGCAGAAATATAATGAACTTCCCACAGATTGTGCCATAATACATACATTATATTAAACACTAGCTTCCGCCCGCGGTTTCACCCACGTTTCCGAGGGGTCTTATGTTTTCCCGGGATAAAAAGTAGCCTTAGCCTTCCTCAATAAATGGGCTATCCAACACTAAAGATTTTTTCAAATCGAACCTGTAGTTCCTGAGATTAGTGCGTTCAACCAAACAAACTCTTCAGCTTTACAATATTAGTATAGATATAATGGAGACTAGACTTCTGTCTCCTGGTTTCACCCATGTTCCCGAGTGGTTTAATGTTTTGTCTAAATCCGTTCAGCCATAATAGCGTCATTGAGTAACATACATCCATACAAACACATACAAACAAATCGCATTTATAATATTAGTAGTTTAGAAAATCCCAAATATAAGTATTTATTACAGAATTGTGTATGTTTTTTTTTACTGTGAATAGACTTTTGTTTGACCAATCAATCAATCATGCACAGTATAGTAAGATACATATTTGCTTCGGAAAAAGACGTTTGAAGTTAAGTTGACAACCGCGGCGTTTTACCTAGTCTCGAAATAGAAAATTAATCAAATAAAAATTTTGCTGCGCGTCACTATTAGAAATGGGGAAAAAGAGATATATTTATACTCCTTTCACAACAAACCCTGAGAAATTTCAGCCTATCTATACTAATATTATAAAGCTGAAGAGTTTGTTTGTTTGAACGCGCGTCAGGAAGTACTGGTTCGATTTGAAAAATTCTTTCAATGTTGGATAGCCCATTTATCGAGGAAGGCTATAGGCTACTTTTTATCCTGGGAAAACACAAGATCCCTCGGGAACGCGGGTGAAACCGCGGGGCGGAAGCTAGTTAAGCAATAACTGTAAAAATATCAAAAAGTAAAGCTGCATCGGAATGATACAAAGTTATCTAAATGACAGTATATTTAATCACTAGCTGTCCTCCGCGGTTTTACTCGCGTTCCCGAGAAAAAAATAGTAGCCTATGTCCCTCTCCATATCATAGGCTATATGCGTACCAAATTTCATCGTAATCGGTTCGGTGGTTTAAGCGTGAAAAGGTAATAGACAGACAGAGTTACTTTTGCATTTTTACAGAAAACAGAAAATATTAGCTTGGGGTCAAAAAGTTTGCAAACCTCTGATATAGTGTAATGTTTAAAGTATAGTATTTTCATAACAACAAAATTTGTAGAATGTTGTGTTTATTTAGGTACCGCATTCTAATTAGGCTAAATTGTAGGTTAATTTGTAGAATTTCGACAGTATCCATAAAATTTACTTGTTCGATTACGAGTATGTTGAATATTGTAAGTTAGTTACTTTATTTATATCATAAAGTAGTTTCGATTTATGAGTAGGTATTATACCTACATTTTGATTATTAGTGCCGCGCCTTACGTAAGTACCATTAATTTCTCAATTGTTACAATTTTATTTTTATACATATGTGGGACAAAAATAAGTTCTAATTTATTTTGAAGAAATAACAAGTCGAGATTTTTCAATTAAGTATAATTTTGGATACAAAAAAATATACTTTTTAAGGAATTATTTGTCCTATTTATTTATCGAAATCAGAATTAATAACGTTACCAAGTTGGTTGTTAAATACGAATGAAATTCAATTAAATTAGAACAAACTTACCTACATAATAACGTTCTTATTTCAATGATAAGGGAAAGACAAACCCCACCCGTAGTTATCTCAATAAGGCTATAAATAGCTTGCATGTAGTTTATTTGTAGCTATAAATATTGTCATTATTTGTTTAAGTGACATGAAAAAAATACACTTCGGTTTTGAGGTAGGTAGGTATATATAATACTTCTGTGAACAAAAATCTGCAGAATGATTCTATTTCCTTTGTCAGTAATATACTTCAATAAACCTGTTAAATAAGTGATAAAATGATAATAATTTGTCTGATAAACAATGTAATAATATTGATATAAAAATATTATTATTGTTAGTAAACCGACCAAACTTGACATGGATAGAATACGTTTGTGCCGGTCGAAGCTTTATGATAATTGAATAAGGATGTATGTAAATCTGGCAGTTCTCTCGCACTGTCTCGACTGTAACAACACGACGCTACGTTACGTTTATTTTATTTCCAACCTTATCCCGAAGTCGTAGAGCTGATGTTAGTTGTTATGTTTATGAAAAAAGCTGATACCGTATTGATAAGTATTTATGAAAACTGTAAAAGAAAGAGTGAAGGTACATTTCCATCCTATCCCAAAGAAAAGTTTGACTCTAAATAACGAATGATTACTGTGTGTGTGATGTTATCTAAGAATCATCACATCATTATGACGGGCTGGTTGGCGTGGTTGGCAAGATACCTTATCTATCACGCCGCAGGTCGTGGGTTCGATTCCCACTCAGGACAGACATTTGTGTGCATGAACATGTCTGTTTGTCCTGAGTCTGGGTGTAATTATATAATTATCCTACTTAATATTATAAATGTAAAAGTTTGGATAATGGATGGATGGATGGATGTATGTTTGTTACTATTGCACGCAAAAACTACTGAACGGATTTGGATGAAATTTGGCAGAGAGATAGATTATAGTCTGGAATAGCACATTACTTTTTATCCCGGGAAAACAAGATCTCTCAGTAACGCGGGTGAAACCGCGGGGCGGTAGCTAATATATATATATACATATAGCTCATGGAAAGCGTTCGGTGACGATGATGCGAGTTCCATGATTTTTGTTCACCCAAAAAGTGCTCAACGCGCCTAAAGAAGTTTTCACTTAAAAAATGTACAGACGTTGTTTCTACATATTTATTATACCTAATATATATTTTATTATAATCTTATCCTAACTTTGTTTGATTGTTTGTTACCTGTTCACGCCTAAACCGCTGGACCGATCGCGATGAAATTTGGTACGCAGATAGCCTATGGTATGGAGAAGGACATGGCCCACTTTTTTTTCTCGGGAACGCGGGTGAAACCGCGGGGGACAACTAGTATAAGTATATATTTACAAAAGAAATGTAGTATATCAGTTATCTGGCTTCCATAGCACAAGCTCTGCTTAGTTTGGGGTCAGATGTCAGTGTGTGACGAATAATGTCCCAGAATATTTATGTATGTCTCCAGGGATATCCAAACATCGAGTTTGGTCATAGAATAGGCCAACGCGCAGGTCTAGCGCCTATTTGCAGACACATCGTCACATTTCCTCACTATGTTTTCCTTCATCGAAGCCATTGGTGATTCTTTACGTATGGTGAAAAAAGTATATAGGCCAGTGATAATAACCTCCAATGCAACCTCATGTTCGTAGATGAATCACCATGGCACACATTATTTAATGCAAGTCACACGGTACATATAAATTTCCAGTCTTCGATTTAAATTTTGAACCAAACTTCCCTTGGAAAGAACATTGTTTTTCCATGAAAATAATCATTTGTTATTGATATTAAAATACAAAACATTCCATGAAGATTTGTATAACTTTCAAGTAAAGGTTTAAACAAACTTCTATGAATAGTAAACATAACCAATTCAAGGAAAAGTTATTTTAATTTC
Organism: Tetheella fluctuosa; assembly: GCA_951216915.1. Lineage (NCBI taxonomy): Eukaryota > Metazoa > Arthropoda > Insecta > Lepidoptera > Drepanidae > Tetheella > Tetheella fluctuosa. The sequence goes on from OX578236.1 coordinate 5,183,464, forward strand.
AAAGTGGAGACTGAAGCATCATCCATGTTCCCTAACTTGTTGTCGGTCTACTTTACAATTTTATGATAACACTATAATATAATAAAAGTTTTCTTTGAAATATATATTAAGTACTAGCTTCCGCCCTGCGGTTTCACCCGCGTACCCGAGGGATCTTATGTTTTCCCGGGATAAAAAAGTAGCCTATGCGTTAATCCAGGGTGTCAGCTACCTCCATACCAAATTTCATCAAAATTGGAGCGTGAAGAAGTTTCAAATACACACCCACACACACACACTCTCACACTCACAAACATTCGCATTTATAATATTAGTGTGATAAGTAGGAAGTATGATTTAGGTAATAATGAGCAGTATTGGGCTCTCAAGTGCAGTTGATCGCAGCTATTGATTTCATTGATTTATTTCCATAAAATTTATGCGGCCGAAAAACCAACTTTTACATTTTAAAATTAGAATGCATATAAAGTGAAAAGAAAGACCTAGGATTTGCTACATCTACGTGTAAAATAAATAAAAAGTTCTACAACAAACTATATGAACTTAATCACTTATTTGTACATATTGCAGCTTACTTAACATTCTGTTAGCGGTTTTGTCCAAGGTCCTTAGTATTATATTAATGTGTATTTAGATTATACTAGCTGTCGCCCGCGGTTTCACCCGCGTACCTGAGAAAAAAAGTATCCTATATCTCTTTCCATACCATGGCCTACCTGCGTATCAAATTTCATCGCGATCGGTTCAGTGGTTAAGGCGTGAAAAGGTAACAAACAAACAAACAACTCACATTCGCATCCTAACTAATATATACATATTATAAATGCGAAAGGGAGTTTGTTTGTTTGTTTTCCCGGGATAAAAAGTAGCCTATGTTCTTCTCCATACCATAGGCTATCTGCATACCAAATTTCATCGCGATCGGTTCAATGATTTAATTGTGAAAAAGTAACAAACAAACAAACATATAATAACTATAACATATATAACTTTCAAATTTATAATATTAGTTAGGATTAGGATAAGATTAGGATTTTAAGTGGATTAACTATCAAACGTAGTAACCATCGATTTGGTAAAATCGCGTTGATTTAACCGTAAGTTTATTTCTTCGATGTCATTATTAACTAATCGAACACTACAATGTCGTGTCAAAAAGAGATTCTTCTAAAGTAAGCACCAAACTTCCAAGCTATAGTTTCAGTATTCATTTAAGTTATGTGTACAGGATGATTATTTCATTGTAATAAAGCTCTATTAAAGACCCAATCTAGAATCCAATCGGCAAGGTCGATCGATTAAGAGATTCGAATCAGCCTTCCAACTTCCAACTAGTGTTGAACTAAAATTACCTGTTCACGTTGTAGTTCCAATGTGTTGTAATACAATCGGCTGATCAACTGTGTTAAATTACTTACAGGACATAAGCCGATAACGTCATTTAGGGAAATGTGAAACAGATGCCTCTTCATTTATACACAACTAGCCTTCCGCCCCGCGGTTTCACGTGTACCATATTTAGCCATTTTATATATAAAGAAGTTTAATTTTTTTCTGCCTGACGTAAGACGTTTCTTTACTAGGTTGTCCTGCTGGGTATTGGTAATTATGTGAAACTATACTCATAATCAGGCTTATCTCACATCATTACGGCTGAGAGAAATCTCAGATAAATATTTCAAAATTTCTCATAAATTTCGATCGGTCTATGCGCGATTTTTTACCGAACGGATTGTATTTCGGATTTGTCGATTAGATAGATTAACTCACGAGGATGGTTAAATTAATTAAATGTTTCTGTAAATTAATCAAACTATGACGAAGAGCTCGAAAAACAGCAATCATAAAATTAATTAATCATTACGCCTACATCAGCAACAGCACTCGTGCGAAGCCGGGTTTGGTCGCTAGTTATCATTTACCTTAGTGTTGACGCTAGTGTATGTTTCGGATCATGTTAATTGCGAGTTTGCGACGGCATAAAAGACAAATGTTTACGAAAATATCAGGCTCACCAACCAACAAGGCTCTTCCCGTGAATTGTTGTATGTGACTCACGCACGAGTTCACAACACCGCCGCGCCGATGCATGTGTACGTACATAGTTGAATTAGGAATCATTCTGTTATTTTTAAAATCCAAAACAACACAACACTTTAACTGTGTTAAAGAAGGAAAAACCAACAAACACACTTTCGCATTTATAAAAGTATGTGTTTTTTTTTATATTGTATGTAACTAGTTAAATATAAATTCCCTTACAATATTTGGATACCTCTCGTAGTTTTGGATAAATCTACTGCGTTGGACAGGATACCAAATTGATTACAATACGTATTTTCAGTGTTGCTATGCTGGGCATGTTCCATTTATTGTACTGGCCATAAATATTTAATGCCATGTAACAAAATAAAACTGATTAAGCCAATCCTTCCATTTATCACGGAATAAGAAAAGTAGTACTACTTACCGTAATTCAGTTCATAACAAACAGGAGGTTTGAAATGACACATTTTTCGTTTTGTTATATGTCATATGAAGTTAAATAATGTAAACAATAATATTTGTATGATCTTTGAAATTGTTATTGCTATTATTACGTTGTTAAAGTTAGTCATGAAAGTTTTAAATTTAATTACTTACAGGTATTTTTAAACATCATGTTTAATTAAGTATTTAATAATTTTTTTAGCATATTTTTTAATGATTAATAATAATAGCATGTTGCTACCATAATATTACCCTTTCTTATATAACTTTAGTTTAACTAACTTTTTAAATCTATACAATCTTATTACTTTCCCCTGTCAAGGAATTCTTTGTTTCGACATTATCCATTGTTGAACTTTTGGATGGCTAACATTGGGTTAAATTAATCTGATACATAAATTTTTTTTTTCTCGATGAGCAATAAATTATTAGCAGAAAACTCTTCAACGACAACTGAAAGATCATTATTGAAGTGTCATTTAGTCAAACAATACTAGGCATCTCATGTTTTTTTTCTTCATGAAAAGTCGTTGATGTAAATAAGGAAGAGAAAAGGTCCAAGGATGGACCTTGTGGGACGCTCAACGTTACTGAAGATCCGGTGGACACTATCATTATCATTAACATTAACCCAAGTAACTCTGAATTCTATGACTCATGTATGATTTAAAAAACCTGAGTGCAATATGTCTAATACCATAGTGGTGTAATTTCCTGATTATTGATTCATGCATACACAATCAAACGCCTTGGACAAGTCACACAACTGTAACTAAACTCGTATCCCCTCCCGATCGTTAAAAATATTCATCACACGTCTAACAACAGCATCAGTTGTTAAGTGACCCCTAAATACTACCTAAAACTAATTTATTGATTACCTAATACTAGTACTAGTAGTATTTTATATACGCACTACTTTTAAATGTTTCATTAGATCAGGAGGCTTTCTAACTTATTTTATCCGTCTTTGCGGGATAAAAAGAAGTAATCCTATTTCAATTCCAGCCAAATTGCATCCATATCTTTCCGACATTAATTACGGCGTGATTGAGTACTACGAAGATATATTTGTTTTAGATGGGTGGGAATTGAAGCAACGACCTGGGTTAGGGTTAATTTTGTAACTTAATCTATTACTAATATAAAAAATACGCTAATCCTTGGAACTACCAGTCGGATTTGAAAAATATTGTTGTATTTAATAGCCCAATTCTTGAGGAAGGTTATAGACTTTTTAACCCGGGAATGCGGGTGAAACCGCGAGAAACAGCTAGCTTTACATCTGAATATATGTAATTCGATTTTTTTTTTCACGTAAATTTACGCGAAGCATGTATGAAGTTGCGAATATGGCAAAATTAACCCCCAAGTTGTGTGTTATTCGGGTTCCTTATTTGTCTATTTGATACGCATCCCTCATTTCATAACAATTAAACGGTGAAAACAAATTGAGTCACTTCAAGAACTGTAATAAATATGTATAACCAATTGTCAGGTGAGTCTTATAATATTGCATATAAGGTTTAATATCTAGTTCGTATTGCATTTATTGTTTATGTGGTTTTATTTAAAAAGCTCAATAAATAATAGTTACTATTCATTTGCAAATTGGGATCGAAGTATTGAGGTGACCGGAGTTGCGACTTGCGAAGTCAATCGATCGATGATTGCTTTAATTCTTCAAACGAATCTGTGCTTTATGTATTATGCATTACGGACTTTGAATTTGAGTTACAGTATATTTGACACTTAGTTTCTTTTGTGAACATATCGTGCAAATAATATGGCGAATATAACCAGGTATGTAATTTTTTTTAAATAAAATAATTACCATAATACAAACAAATATTTTCACTTCTATATCAAAATGCATAATCAACATTTGCAACGTAAAAAAAATCGTTACTTAAATGTATTCATATAAGTTAAATATTTTATATAAAATCATATACTTAAATGTTTTACATATAATGTATATTTAATATGATTTTAAACCTGCATTTAAAAATAAACAGTTTGCTGTAAAAAAATATATATTCATGAATGTAATATGTTTATTTCCTTAAATAGAGTCAATGACTTTGCGTGACATCATTCGTGGGTAAACCTAAATAAGGATAACTTCCTAATTACAACTTTGAGTTTTTATTACTATCACAACATGTATGAGAGAATTCACAAATATACAGATGATTCAAACAAAATACCATCTTTTAATACAGGACTATTTGTAATTACTAGGTGGAAGTACTCATGAACAAATTACTTTAGAAACAGAATAGATCTAGTAAAAAAAAGCTGGCCAAGTGCGAGTCAAACTCGCGCATCGAGGGTTCCGCCGTATTGAAATAGTTCGTCCATCACGGGAATCGTAACCAAAAGATAAACTAGATTTAAAGACAAACTTTTCCGTTGGTAAACTGTTGTCCCCATACATCGACATAGGTCGCGGTCAGTTTACCAACTGCAAATAAATTTATAATTGCAAAATAAAAATAAACAACAAATTTACGGTAAGTAATCTGATTTATTCCTTTTTGTGCTATAAGACATTGCCTCTTGCCAAATTTCATGATTGTAGGTCTTAACGGGAATTACCCTATAGGTTTTGATTCCCCTGCGAGTAGTTGCGCTTGCGAGTCTCAATATATGCGGCATAAACGGCCGTATCTTTTGATTGCGTTGACTTAGAAGTTTGATTTTTTCACAGTTCCAAGAGATTGCAAACTTGAGTATTTGATATTAATTTCAAGTTGATACGTCTACGCGTTCCTGAGAAAAACTTAACAGACAGACAGACAGACAGACGGCCAACGAAGTGATACTATAAGGGTTACTATTTTCCTTTAAAGGTACGGAACCCTTTTAGGGTTCCGTACAAACTTACTCAACAAAATATTCAGATAAATTTAGTTGTGATAGCATTGAAGATACAACAAAAATCCTCAACAGTAAATGCTATTCCGTGCGGGTTTACCCGCGTTTCCGAGGGATCTTACATTTTCCCAGGATAAAAGGTACCCAATATGTTATTCCAAGGTATGATCTATCTATGTGCCACGTTTTATCCAAATCCATTAAACCTTTCTAATCCTTACTATAATATTATAAATGCGAATGTGAATTTATTTGTTTGTTACCATTTCACGTTTAAACCGCTGAACCGATCACGATGAAATTTGGTATGCAGATAGCCTATAGATATGGTATGGAGAAGGACATAGGCTACTTTTTATCCCGGGAAAGCATAACATCCCTGGGGAACGCGGGTGAAACCGCGAGGTGGAAGCTAATACTAAATAAGTCATTTATAACAAACCTTGTGCAATATTGCGTAACTTTACATATTGTTTACAGTAAAGTAGGAAGGAATTAATAAAGTAATGACAAAGTTGATCACATAGGACACTGCCCAAAACTGCTAATTCACGTTATACATGAATCTATATATATAAAAGAGAAAGTATGTATGTATGTTCCTTATAGACTCCGAAACCGCTGAACCGATCGCGATGAAATTTTCAGACAATCTTCATATTAGCGCCACGGGTAATCCGGTCGCTGGCAATATAGGCGACACCCTATATTGCCTCAGGCTCTTTTTGTTTATTTTCGCCATACTATAAAATCGAACGTCGTTTTGAATGACGTTTTGGTCAAAAACAATCTCACAATCGTAATAAAAAAAAAATACCGCTAAATTTTACTTCACAATTACTTCCGATCAATGTATTTATAAGGTATTATATAATAAAACTGTGGATATTTTTAGCTATATTTAGATGAAAATGATGATCTCAGAAGTGTGTCCCAGCGACCGGAATCTGAAGCAGAAAGACGAAACCGACAGCTGCCCGGTTTCTGTTGTTAAAGACTTAACATCTTCATTCCTAAATTTAGCCCTAGATTATTTTTCGGTAAGTACTCATATTGCATCTAACTACCTACATGCATCATTTCCACAGTTGTATATATATCTACATAGCGATCTACCTGTAGGTATAGGTATCCTATAGATAGATGATATATGCTCACTTTCACTGATAACTTCAGGGGCCTAAACTGAATAAATGGCTTCGACTTTGACTTGACTTTCTCGCTGTAGCATTTTTTATGCAAATCCTGTTCCGTTGTGATCAGCCAATGAAGAAATATCCAATTTTAATTCGACATAAAGGTACTTTCTTACTTTTAAAAGTTATTTCTAACTTTTCTACTATAATATGCTCCGTCAAAATAACAACTAAAAGATAATACCTACTTACAAGCCTATCTCCACGGCTCCAGCCCCATGATTATTTTTGTATATACGCGTTGTTAAACTAAAAAGAGTCATTGTGAAGCTCCCTTTAGTCACTGTTCAATGTTACATAAAACCTTCGTCTAGCAACACCTTAGGTGTCTATGAAAACTGCATCCAAATCCGTGCAGTAGTTCTCGAGTTGTAAGCTCACTAACGCGAATATTAATAACTAGCTTCCGCCCCGTCGTTTCACCAGCATTCCTGAGGGATCTTATGTTTTCCCGGAATAAAAAGTATATAGCCTTCCTCGATAAATGGACTATCCAACACTAAAATAATTTTTCAATTCGAACTAGTAGTTCCTGAGATTGGCGCGTTCAAACAAACTCTTCAGCTTTATAATATTAGTATAGATATGCTAAATATGGCCATATTATGTAAGAGCGTGGGTCGACCCTCAGCATGGTCCGACGACCTGATAGGGGTATGTTCTGGATGTGGAATGCCAAGTGAATGAGACACGCGTTGGTGGGCCCGTGTCTGAGTTTGTCAGAGCTGAAAAGAATTACGAAGCCTGATCAATTTTAATCGGTTTGAATGTTTATATGACAAATTGTTTTGATCATAGAATCGTGAACTGTGCTTTCTTAAAATGGTGGTAAATGTCTCCAAGTTGGAACTTTTTTGTTTGGCACTTGAGAGCCAGTTCCTGTCTAAAATTTGTGCCATGGTGAGATTTAACGCGATGGTTTCCAAATTACCAAAAATCAGTTATCTTTGGTAATTTTTAAGCGTCTTCAAAAAAGGAGGAGGTTCTATGTTTGACTTGATATTTTTAGGGTTCCGTTCCCAAAGGGTAAAAACGGGACCCTATTACTAAGACTTCGCTGTCTGTCCGTCCGTCCGTCTGTTTGTCTCCAGGCTGTATCTCAAGAACCGCTAAAGCTTGACAGTTGAAATTTTCCCAAATTATGTATTTCTGTTGCCGCTATAACAACAAATACTAAAAACAAAATAAAATAAATATTTAAGGGGGGCTCCCATACTACAAACGCGATTTTTTTGCCCTTTTATTTGTTTTGTGGTAGTTTCCGTTGACCTAGAATCACGGAATTTGGCAAAAAGCAAGGTCTTACAGCACAAATAAAGGAAAAATTCTAAAACCCTTTTTTGAAGTCGGTTTTACTTTTTCTTAAGCAAGTTAATTAAGCATTATTTAATAATAAAGTACTGCTATACCATTTTGAGATCGTCGCTCTAACTAGGGTAGTGCCCATTCTACACTCGCTGAGAAGACTTGGCCTGCTTCATCAATTGCTCGTCTTTCGGCTAAATGTATGTGGCGTCAGCTGTTCCTGAATAAATATTATTCCTACTCGAAATATCGTGGTTAAATTAAAGACTTTCTTCGAAATGTGTCCCTCGTGTACGACCGATGCTAACAATGAGTTTGCGGTTGATTTGCTTCGTAATAATTGCGTGAATAAATTTGAATATATTATGAAATAATTCACAATAATGTGTAATAAATAAGTATTATAATTAATTTTACGGAAAATAAGTCGTTACATTGATTATTGCAAACTATTGCCTGCGGTTTTATTTGTGAGTTCTCATTCCCCCAATTACGTACCTATATTTGTTCCATTTTGTTCGTTATATACATGGAATTAAAAAAAACCGCATGTAACCAGTAAGTCTGGAATAATCCCATTTAATTACCTATATCATAGTTCGGTTAAATAAAAAGCCTGCTAAATATAAAACTAAACACCTATCCGTGTGTTCCGACACTTGAGAGCCCACCTTCGGTCACATCATCACTTACCATAGTGAGATTGTGATCAAGACACAGACAGACGCATAATTAGTAATCTAGTCAAGAAACCATAACTCGTAGGGTATTTTGTAGTAGTACCCGCCAGGCTGTAGATGTAGTTGTGTGTGTACATAATGTGTATAATATGTAAAAATATTTAACACATTGACACTTGGTGCTGGCACTCGCCACTTATAATGACTCTGACAAACATGTTCCAGTGAAAGTGTGATATGATTGGTGTCATTTACACTTGTCTTCACTGTTGTAACACTTGGAGGCCCTTCAGGCTGTTCTTTGGTGCATTTCATATAACCTGCCTATTTTGAGATTCCACCTTACCACGCTTCAAGCTTACCACCTTCGGCCACATCATCACTTACCATAGTGAGATTGTAGTCAAACACAAGCCTATACAAAATAAAAATAAATAATAATAATAGTTATTGATTAAATTTTTACATTGAAAAGTCTGTCATGTCTAGTTCGCCTATGTTCTGTCGATGACCAAGCTTAGCCTATTTTCCATGGTCCCGAAGTCTAGCCCCAGAAGAACAGTGGAGACATAAGATATAGGTAGGACAACATAGAAATATAGAAGCAATAATCTTCTATCTTCTTCTTCTGTATATATAAAAGGTAAACGTGACTGACGTGACTGATCTATCAACTTCACAGCTCAAACCACTGGATGGATCGGGCTAATATTTGGCATACAGATAGCTATTGTGACGTAGGCATCCGCTAAGAAAGGATTTTTGAAAATTTCACCCCTAAAGGGGTAAAATAGGGGTTCGCGGGTGAAACCGCAGCTAGCCTGCTGAAATCTATGAAAAAAAATAACTGACTGACATATCAACCCACCAAACTCCTGGGGCTAAGACCGTGAAAATTTGCATGTGGGTTTCTTCGACAATGTAGGTGAGCACTAAGGAAGGATTTTTGAATATTCAACCCCTAAGGGGGTAAAATACGGGTTCAGCGCGTAGCGGAAGGCTAGTTAAATTTGAATAGGCATGTACAAAAACATAAATTTTTGTTCTTGATGGGAATCAAATCGAACCCATGAATGTCAAAGTACTGGAACAGTTTATGATACCGTGACATGCAATCTAATTACTCCAGCTTTATCAGTTCCACGACAGGTGACTCGTTCTTCGTCGGATGTCCCCTTCACAGATCGTATCTTTCAGATAAACACAGACTCTTTTCCCAGGTGATTCATTATTAGGATACCTATTTTTAAACTATTTGATTACGTTTTCTTTACCTTCCTATTATTTTATTACTGTGTTGTAATTGGGTTTAATATTCACTGTTTTATTTCAAGTATAGGTACTTACAAGGGAATTCCGACAAAGGATCGTAAAATGATACGTTATGTTTAACGCCTTAAATGTTATCATGTATAGGATTGCATTGAAATATTCATATATTTTGATAGATAAGTTTATGAGTCAGAATAAACGTCGGTTGTATGTAGATAATTATAAACATGAAAGAAATGATTTGCTATTTTTAGATGTGTTTATACGGCCGTACACAACGATGTCATTTCTCACGGTTTAGCATTGTGTTAGTTTTTGTGCGTGCGCGCAGTAATCAACCTTTAACAGGATAATATACTTGATTGGGTTACCGGACCGCCTTGCGGGCTTTGTGCTACGATCTGTCATCGTATAAATGGACACAATGTCCAGAACAGCTGTTTTTCATGTTTAGTTTACTAACAGATATCGGTAAGAATTTAATAGAATATTTACTTAATGAATTAACTCTTACATTGCACGGTAGGTAACATCAGTTTCCAGTGTAATATTACACAAGCGTTTGTGAATCATTTCTACTTATTTATGTACTACTACATTTTTTCCGTAGTATATGATGTGGTGAATGTCCAAATGATCTTGATGATCATGTGTCTCTGTAGTACCCAAGACCCGAAAAGTAAACCCTGCTAACCCCTGCAAACATTTGTCTCCGCCCCGAATAGCAGAATGACTATTAAAATAACTTTATTTTTTTATACCGGGAACGCGGGTTAGACCCCGGGGAACAGCTAGTATGCAGTAGTAAGTACGATCACGTGTCATAGACAGACAGGCTAGTTTATATTCATGTAGCCACACACCCACAACATTCACTGAGGGGTTTCTGTAGCTATATTTAGATATATTATTAATCTGCTGCTTGCTGTCATTGGGGTGCACTATATAAACTGTATTACATCTCTAGAAAGTAACGCGCTAATTTATATAATGATAGTTGCAAGGTAAGTTATACGGCTCCCTAATAACCAGAAACAGCCGATCAATCAGCCCGGGTGGTAGAAACTTTCTCTTCCAATAATGGAAAAAATAAAGATGACATTTGTCAAGACGTCGGACGCCTTGATAAGTGGAGAGGCAAAGTGATATACAGTGATGACGTCATACTCCAACTGGTCATTAAGGTCCGCACTGCCCGCGGCTACATTCTTGGGAAGTGACTTCAGACCCCAAAGATAATTAGGACAAGGTTTAAAAAAACGCCAGACATATTGAAGACGAGTGATTATCGGTGTTTGTTGACTTTTTGGAGCGTTATGTCATGAGTATTCAAGATATCGGTATCTAAATATAGGTAACATTGAACTTGCCGTGAGCGGGAATCTAAGTCGACGAATATGTCGAAATGCTGTGACGTCATCACCCCTCATTCCCCTTTATTCAGCTCTTGGCCTATAATTTACTTTAGTCTGTACTGTTTTGGACTTGTATGCTTTTAAATAAACACATTGGCTTTCAACGAGCATTGTTCAGAGTAACTAATTTTAAACCCTAACCATATTGAGACAACTAATTTAATAGTCTAAAGCCTTGTTCCGAGATCTATATTTAGAGACATAATACTAATATTAGAAACGTTCGCTGGCGTTATCTAAATTATTCAAACTATCCTTTTAGTTTGCACACACGTGCCCGATCGTTTTCCTCTAACTAACGGGAAATCCATTTCATCGGAAAAAATAATGTGAAGAATGATGAGCCACTTACGAGACGACTGTTTATACTTGTCAATTTAGTCATACCTTGACATCTATACCGCTTGTGGGTCCTAAATGTAATAGAAATCCTAAAAATGAGGCCAAATTCAATGAAACTCGCTACCTTTTTCGGGGTAGCCCGTAGAGACTTTGGTGTGGATTTGATAGATATTTTATAAAATATTACGTACATAATCATATTCATAAGTATCTTCAATAAACAGTGTGCTCTGTCCTAACTCCTTGTTAAACCTCTTTGGAAATCATCAGCATCATTCGCAGTTTGTTTCTAAACTATGTAGCTGAGTAACTATTCTCCTATTGTACCTCTTGTGTCCGCGTCGCTTCTGTTCTTCATTTATCTGTGCTGCAAACACTCGATATCAGCTAGTTAACTAAGGGTCTTCCAACGCTGCGCTTTCCAAGTCTTGGCTACCATTCTACCAGTTTCTACTCCACCAGCCTTTGAAAATCAGCGAGATATTCTTCAATATTAATTCATGAACATTTAAGACGAAAAGAACACCCGCAGTACCATGTTCCGGTAAACCCCAAAAATATACATTTTTGAACAACACATTCTCTATTCCACTAAAAAGTTTGCTTTTCCTTTCCTTCGTACATAAAAAAGAGAGAGACGACTATCATTCGGTCAGTATTACATAAGTAGCACCATACGAACTTAACATAACAAACGGCATGGTGCTAACTGATTTACATTCCGGGTTTGCGTCGCCGACGGCTGGACAATGGCTCGAGTCGAGTGTGATGTGCCGAAATGTGCCGATGTCTTGTCGAAAGTGTAGCGAGTATGCCGTGATACGTGTAGCATTTATTATGACCATATTTGGAAAGTTGCAGCGGTTCGTACTCTCGCCAGTTGCGTTACCATAACGTCCTTTAACATTAATCTTATGCAAACAAGTGTAAATGGATGATTCTGTGAATGAAAGCAGGTAAATGGACGATAACTACGGTGAGTCTGAGGCATTACAAATCCAACTTAAAGGAAAATCGCTTATTCAATAACTATAGAGATTCAAAACAGAGTTGATTATTCCGATGTGACCGACGACTTTTTAAGATATGCTCCAAGTTCAGATTCTTGAAGGACAGCAATCTTTACAACTTATATGGAATCGATGCATCTAAATTCATTCCGTCGCATATCACGGGTACTTGCATACAAAGTGGTGCATGCTTCAGGTGGTACTTCGGTTTCCACGCGTTCTTCTTTTGTTTCGTGCTATATTGTTGACTGCCAATTGTTATGTGTCGTTAGCTATATCTTAAAAATATTCTCGCACTATATATTTTCAACTATTTGCGCAAATTATTTAAAAATCTATTATAGGACAAGGATAGTCAATAAGGATAGGTCGTTGCTATGGAGTGTATCCTTATTTATCATTGGAAATGTTAATGTAATATTTTGAATATTGGTCGCGCGAATTTTATTTTGATGATTACAAAAAGAAGTCAATTTTTCACCGTAATTAATGTTAACATTAATTGCCACGATAATACCATGCCCACGCACACGACCACTTCATATATACACGAAGTTTTCCGAACCATTCGGAGATCAAATCGTTTACTGAAATCACTTTGCATATGTCCGCGGCGGCGACAAAAGGCTGTGGCATAATGAGGCTATTAGCATATTCGTTGCATTACTAGTGGAACAATTGCTGCCAGAATAGCCCTACACAGCTCAGCAACACGTATCTATGGCCAACCACGAAAGAATTGTGAGGTCGTATAGAACACTCGCTGGAAATTTTATATTTACTCCATTTTGGAGATCGAATTTGTGTTGTAAAACTATTTAAGATTTAGGTCCAAAGTCGCTTTACGGCAACGATTGTAATAAGATCATTCGAAATCACTCTGATCCAATCTGCTCGCGGAAATAATCTACCTAATATAGTGTTCAGTAGATTTTCAGAGTATACGATTTTATTTCTAGTTTAGTTACTTACTCAAAATATATCTGTCGCAGTTTACATCGAGTTTACATCGTGTCGGTCTAAGAAAAGTCAATTTAGTTACGCATTTTTTTCAGTACGCAGGCCATGCTTTGAGAAAAGCCTTCAGTCGAACTACCCGCTATTAATTCTTGTCGAATGGCGAATATTTCGCCACAAACACAAATGAAAATACTCAACCTTAAAGTGTTGTAACGGAAATAGTTTTCCTGTAACCTTGACATGGCTTCACTAACTGCTATTATTAGATTTTGAACTTGGGCTAGATAATGAAGCCAGAATCTTCCGGTGGGATATCGATCAATAACTTGAGGCACTAGGATTTGTTACGGAATTGACCGATATTTCTTAAAGTATCTAGGGTATTTCAATTTTTTCAAGATGAGACGAACTCGATCATAGAAAATTGTATGAAAAAAGTATTTGTTTACTATTTCATACCAGTATAATGTACCTATTTACTTACTATTATATGTGCCATTTTTTGAAAGAGACAATTCTCTTAGTTTTAATCAATTTTAGTTTAGTTTCGAATAAAATTCCAACCTTATTCAGGATTATAGCTGATATTAGGCAAGTGACATCATGCCAAAAAGTCTGCAAGTTTCAAACCAATGCAGGTGACTTACCATGGTGGGATTGTGGTCAAACACAAGCCTTTACAAAGTAAAATAAAAGCTTTGCTAAGTGGCGGACGTGCTAATAAGGCCTACGTCAGTAATCTAGCTCATATAAATTAATCACTGACCACAAATATGAAGAGTTATTGTTTTCACCACATTGCAATATCGCTCACTGGTTCCGCGAAAATACGAAAGGTAGTCTGTCATTCATGTGTCAAGATCTATGGCAATGCTTCAATTATTGCACCAAATTAATTGACTCATTTACCTACTTATTTTCGATGGATTAACCATTTACATGAATATCAGATTTATGAAGGGAGATTGTAGCATGAACGATATTGATAAAGATGGGCAATACTAGGCGGTGTCCACCAGGCGGACCGTCTGCTGGGCAAGCCAGCCAAGTTATTTGTGTCTCGCTTTCTAATAATTTTGAGGTTCTTTTATCAAATTTTAGAGAAACAGACTTTTTGATTCTTAGACTTTAGACTATGGGACTAGTTTGTGGTTTGACCTGCCCTGTCCTGTTCAACATTTTTCAACTCTCCTTTGTCAATTCTAAGTTTTTTTTATCTCGGACCGAATCGTAGGATCAATTCGTTCCCAAATTTTAAATTTTATGGTCACTAGTATCGAAAACTCCGCAAAATTGTATGCATAGAAATAACATCCTGTTTGATTGTATAGAGATAATCTATCGTACTTTTATACATATTTTCTTTTTAAATTAAATTCTATAGTCAATAAAATATTTTTGTTAAAAAAAGAATGTGAAGGCAGAGCTAAATTTGGTCATAGAAACTCAGCACAAACTCGTTATCTTGTCTACAGGTGGGCGGCGTGGTCGGCAATGGGGTGCTTCGGCTCACCGGGCGGCAAGAGCAGCGAGGGTGACGACATCAAGTCACAGAAACGGCGCAGCGATGCCATCACCAGGCAGCTGCAGAAAGATAAGCAGGTGATTATAATACTTACCTTGTTGTATTAGCTGAGAAAACTTGGGTTACTATGCCTCTATCATATTTCTGCCTAGTCTTGTGGTTATTTTATTCGGTATTGAACATAGGACTCCTATATTTCTACAGCAAGTGATTCTGTCACAACATTACTACTCGTCACTTGATGCGACAGCGATAGCAGGTGCCTTGTTTGCGACACAGGTACAAGACTGTGTCAATGTGAAAATACCTGAGCTTAGAGTCAGAGATTTATAAATAACTGTAGCGATCTAATTATTATTTTTTTAATCAAAATAACTAAAGGCTGGTATTCACATTCCAGCTATACCGCGCGACGCACCGGCTACTCCTGCTGGGAGCGGGCGAATCGGGCAAGTCCACTATTGTCAAGCAGATGCGTATCCTCCACGTGAACGGGTTCTCTGACAAGGAACGGAGGGAGAAGATTGAGGATATCAAGAAGAATATAAGAGATGCTATACTTGTGAGTATTTTGCCTTTTATTGAAAATATAATATAGTCCCATAGTAAAAGTTGTTCACATTGATGAGTACTTTCACCCCTGCAAGTATTGCCAGTGATAAAGAAATCAACTTGTATATAAATATATATAGGTAGGTAGGTACCTATTATAAAAACGCATTGTGCAAATATAAAAAAAAGATAATGTTTGGATTACTATTAATACAATGTCCAAATACCTAATAAATAGTAATCAGTTCGCAATATGGTAATAAATGTTTATTTTGATAACATTTTAGTTAACTTTACGTGTCTGTCCATCTCATCGTTGTATCATGAAATGTGGTTGCCTACCAGATTTTTTATAAGGAAAAACAAATTTATAAATCTGCACCATTTATTTTCCCGTGTGAAGTGATTACCTAATTGTATCTCCATATACACTGATAAATCATTCATTCAGGGCAAAGGGAATCATTTGCACATGAGAAGTTATAAGATTATCTAATCTAATATATAAAATTCTCATCACAGTGTTTGTCAGCAAAGTCCTCCGAAACGGCAAGACCGATTCTTATGATTTTTTTGTGCATATTTGGTAAGTCTGAGAATCGGTCTTAAAGTATATTTCAAACCGCTACGGGTAAAACCGCGGGAGACAGCTAGTAATAATATAGATTCCTTTCCCTATTACGCTAATCTTCAAATTAGGCACCGATCTAAAACATACAGTAATCGCTTTATCAATGGCAAGCCTAGCTGGATTTGTAAAAAAAAAATATAGATACAGTTTAGGCCCAAGGATACGACTTATGAACGTCGAAGCTACTGAAGGTTACCTGTTCGGTAGTCGGCCTTCAACTGAGAAGACCCGACAGAAACCTAGCAAGGTTACATTTTTTAATATTTTCTGACCATGTTGGCTTTTTTTCCTTCAACGCAAAGCTCATTTAACACTTTGCCATCTGTAACACACGTGTCTTAAAATTAAACGTTTACAAAGTAGGTACTGCTATTGGGCACTCGATTCAAAGTTTTCATATCATTTTCCTTGCTAAATATATATCAATTTTAGTTCTTGTTTGTTATTTCAATAACAGTATCGAAACAGAATTCCTTGTATAGAATATTATTTAGTTAGTTACTCATCTTTACATAAATCTGCGGTTTAGTTTTAAAGTATTTTAATCGTTAACTCGAAATGTATAATCTTGCGCAACAATTTGGTCGGACGGTCGGACGCCATAACTCCCTCCATTACGGTTTTCCCGCAACGCTACAACATGGGATTATTGAAAATTTAGGTGAAAAGAGTTCTTTTAGGTCGGGAATACTTTGACAATACCCCTGATTTTGCAAATACATAGCTGACGATGACCATTTACCACCTGATGGACCGTCTGCCAGATTGTCAACCATCCCTACTTTAATATTATAAATTCGAATGTGTGTTAATACAAATGCACAACCGGCAACCAAGATTTCGTCCTCGCCGGCGAGGACCGTCGCGACGTCCCTCTCAGTCTCGTCCCGTCTAAGCGGCCCGAGCTGCACATTAGCAATCCGACCGTTCCCCTAATAAATAAATTTATTTGCATGCTAAAGTCCTCCCCTATTCCCCTGGCAACGTCCTGAGCCGAGGTGGAGCCCCACAGGGGGCACCCTCAGGCTACCGTTGGCCTAAATTTATTTAGTTTTAAGCCACGGCCGAAAGCCCTCAGCGCTCGCCGTATAGTCCGCGTAAGGGTGGAAGATTGTTCCCATGACCGACCAATTTCTAGTCCGCTCCAAAAAAAAAAAAGTTGGTTTGCCCTTTTTCACGCATTAACAGAGCAACGGATAGATGTTTTTTTTTGCATATAGATTACAGTCCGAAGAGTGACCTTTATCCCGGAAACACGGGTGAAACGGCGGGGCGGAAGCTAGTTTGTCATAAAAAATTTATGAGAAACCCCACGAATTTTCCCGTATCCACCCACTATTTATATTTCAAAATGTAATTTCTTAAGTCTTACTAAACCTCGTGCAACTGTAACGTAACTAAATATTGAATGTTCCAGACAATCACGGGTGCAATGAGCACTCTAACACCGCCCATACCACTGGAAAAACCAGAAAATAAGGCGCGCGTCGACTACATACAGGTTTGTTTAAACTCCTTGAATTAGTTAAGTAATTCACTGGCTACTTCAAAAGTCTATCTAGTATTGAAAACAGATGATGATATTAAATTGTTTATTTTTACAGGACGTGGCCTCCCAGCCAGACTTCGACTACCCGGCGGAGTTCTACGAGCACACGGAGGCGTTGTGGAAGGACCTCGGCGTGCAGCGCACGTACGAGCGCAGCAACGAGTACCAGCTCATCGACTGTGCCAAGTAGTACGTAGCTTACGTGCTAATTATAGCACAATCGATCTTCAAATATCTATACATTATACCTCTTTAGGTGGGTCTTGTTTAGACTCGCACCGCAATTCAGAGCTGCGAATATTGTCTGAAGATACGGACACGAAGAATTAGAAATTGAAATTTAAAAAAAATATGGGTGGGTTCGATTCCCACCCAGCACTAACATCTTTAACTCAAATTGATTTAGCAAGGATGATCTTTTATATGTTTTTTCCGTAATTTCAGAGTTGGTCCCATAGTAAAATTTGTTAATACTGACGAGAACTTCCAGCCCTTAAAAGACCACTTACAAATAACCCTGTAAATTTAAAAGTAGAACAATGTAGTATATTATTTATTTGGATGGCACATCTCTGCTTAGTTTGGGATCAGGATGGTGTGTAAACAATGCCCCAGGATATGTATCAATAATAAAACATTTTTGTTCTAGTTTCCTGGACCAGGTGCATATAATAAAGCAGCCCAACTACACGCCCACGGAGCAAGACATACTGCGCTGCCGAGTGCTCACCTCGGGCATATTTGAGACACAATTCGTCGTCGACAAAGTCAATTTCCAGTTAGTACTTAATATTATCTTCATCTATGTAGATTTTGCTGACTATACGAACTTGAAATTGTATGTAAAGAGAGAAATTTCACATGGATATATTCTTAAAGACAAGTTTAAAGTGACGATGACGATTCAAAGCTGTCTCCACTTAACCATGTTCAATTCTTCAGTATGTTCGACGTGGGTGGGCAGCGTGATGAGCGGCGCAAATGGATCCAGTGCTTCAACGATGTGACGGCCATTATCTTCGTGACTGCCTGCTCGTCGTACAATATGGTGCTGCGGGAGGACCCCACGCAGAACCGCTTGAGGGAATCGCTCGACCTCTTCAAGAGTATATGGAACAACAGGTATCGTCAATGTACAATGTGAATAGCATCGGTCCCAAAATGGCTCCTTGAGGTACTCCAATCTAAACACTGTTTGATGTGTTGCTTTACTCCTACTGACGTTTATATATTTTTTTACTATTGATAAGCTTGTGTTTAATCACAATCTCGCTATGGGGCCGAAAGTGGTAAGTATTCAAAGCCTAGGAGGGAACTGGATAGACAGAACTGCCTGAGGATTGACCTGTTCAAGAGTATAGAAAAACTACCGCTGTTAATTCGTCAATGTGGATTGTCAATAACATTGCTCCTTATATGCTCCCTTGAGGGACTCTACAACTCTATTATAAACAAAGACGTTTTAAACACGGTTCATAATGATGTTTAGCAATCATCAATCATTTTTAAGTACAAAACAACTTTTCACAGTGAGAGCCGTGAAAAGACGAGTATTGCTTCAAATGCTTTGGATAATTCAATAAAAGTTCCAAAAACATACTGTCATGGAACAGTTGTAAAATTGGCATGAGATAGTTAATAATATTGCTATAGGTAAAAAAAAAGTACAATAAAATGCAAAGGGGTTTACGTGCTTCTAAATGCGTTAAATGTTGATTTTTTTACATGTTATTTCCTAATATTAGCAATGAATTCCAGATGGCTCCGCACGATATCGGTGATCCTGTTCCTGAACAAGCAGGACCTGCTGGCGGAGAAGGTGATGGCGGGCAAGTCCCGGCTGGAGGAGTACTTCAGCGAGTTCGCGCGCTACCAGATCCCGCCGGACGCGACGCCCGAGTCGCGCGACCATCCGGACGTCGCGCGCGCCAAGTACTTCATTAGGGACGAGTTCCTTGTTAGTATTTATTTTATGTCACCAGTTTGACAAATAGGCAGTTGGTTAACGTGATGGCATGTGGTCATCGCCACCTATGGCCGTTCTCCTGTTCCGTGATTGGGAGCTTCTCCTAATGATTCGTAGTAGGAACATCCGACTAAAATGTTTTGGTGAATGATCACGAGGCGACACGAGGATATGAGGAGGCTGGCTAGCGGTGCGATGGTGGAAAGGTGATGATGGCGCCGGGTCAAAAAGTTCTTCAGAACTTTCCATTATATTTATATGGTTTGGACCACAGATATATATGTACACTAGATAACGCAAATGCATGTACTTCCCGTGTCCGAACCTCGACAAAGCGTCAAGGTTGGCCGCCGCTACTTACAGTCCGCGCGCGTCTGTTGTTGCAGCCGGACGGCCGCGAAAACTAAAAAATGCCTCGTTGCGTGATAATTAACTGCAACAGCCCAAACATTTCGAGCCCCCAAAGGCAAAGACATATGTCTTATCACAGGCAAGCTATTTTAAAATTATATTATGCGTGAAGATTCTTTTGAAAAGTTGGCACGCTTGGTTTCAATACAAATCGTGATATTTGCGTTATCTAGTGTACATATATATCTGTGGTTTGGACAATACGTTGGATAAGATCATGACGTTGCGTTGAGTACAAAATATTAGTAAGTCAGAATATTAACTTTTAGGTTTCTATTTAGTATTGTACAGGTCAACGCCCGGCTCCCTATACAATATGTTTTATATCTATCTATCTAACTACATAGGTCAGACTTAGACAAAGGGTACTATAAAGTTTCTGATTTTGTAGAAGACAATAACGGATTTGAATGAATTGTTTGCTCTACAGGCTTTCGTGTGGATATTTAGAAATAGCTTATTTTTTAAACCTATCTTGGGGTATAGCTCGATCAAAATGTGTCATTTCTTTTTTGAGTTTTCAGAGTTGTTTCCATAGTAAAAGTTGTTCAGCATGAATAACCCAACATAGGTTTCGAAGATGTGCTATCACAATATATAATATGCTTTTTTATAAAACAAATGACGATTTAAAATACTTTATGCTATAAAAATTTACGATTCCATTTATGGCTCCCATACAAAAAGCTGCCTTTGCAGTGTATATTTAGGTATAAATTCCGTTTGCAGCGCATAAGCACAGCTAGCGGCGACGGCAAGCACTACTGCTACCCTCACTTCACGTGCGCCGTCGACACTGAGAACATCAAGCGCGTGTTCAACGACTGCCGCGACATCATCCAGCGCATGCACCTGCGCCAGTACGAGCTGCTCTAACCGCGCCGATTGAGACGCTACAACACACAACAAAACACAACACAACACGCAACACACCGGTCAGTATACTATATTTTACTATAGCAAGCCTACTCAACTGGACGATTCAGACATTTTTGGCGGGTCACTGACGGTTCCTATTTTAGTTACATTTAAGTAATTGTATATTTAAAATAATAAAACAAAGAGCATCTCATGCCAAATAAAGGAACAAAATTGTATGTATGGTATAACTTGGCAGGAATTTTCTAACTTTCTATTGCGCGGGCCATTTAAAGTTCGTCCCCGGTCCTGGAGTTGAGAAGCCTTGTACTATACAGGGTGATTTTGTTATCACTGGCAATACTTGTAGGGGTGGAAGTACTCATCAATGTGAACAACTTTTATTATAGGGCTAACTATGATATCGCGTAAAATAATATGGTTGCTTCATACATTTTGGTCGAGTAGGTATTGAACTTTTGTATGGAACAGCTGATAATTTTTTGATGATTTCACAGTTAGTCCCATAATAAAAGTTGTTCATTTTGATGAGTACTTCCACCCTTGCAAGTATTGCTAGTGATAAAAAAATCACCCTGTATATGTAATATTGGAATAGTGAAATTTTGTATGGATATCGCAACTCACTAATACAAAAAACTTTTACTTATACTACTCTGTCAAGAGAGTACCGGGAAACGATCAATAATACACAAAATGTTAGTTATTCATCCAAAGTTATCTTATCGCCTTCAAAGTATGCTCCTTCAGAAACGATACACTTACGCCAACGAATAATCCAATCATCAAAACATTTTTCAAACGCTTTTTCCGGAATTGAGTTCAGTTCTCCTTTATGTCTTCTACCGAATGAAAACGAGTGCCTCGAAGTGGTAATTTTATTTATTTCCACAAATCTGGCCCTTTTCATCGACTTTGCACTCTTAAACGCCGCATAACGCTCAAATAATATTCTTTATTTACTGTTTGACCTTCCGGCAAGAATTCCGAGTGCACAACACCTGACCGCGATAGTCAAAGAAAACGGTCAACATGACTTTGACTTTCGATCGACTTTGGCGTGGTCTTTTCGGTATCGGTTCAGTTGGAAGGCACCACTCCGAAGCTTGTTGACTAGTTTGCATGTCAAACTCGTAAACCCACGTCTCGTCACCAGTAACAATGCGTTTCATGAATGTTGGGTCCGAAATGTCGGAATTGACTCGTTCTATCTATCATGTCCTCAGCGACTCTTATGCGATTGAGCTTTTGGAGAAAATTCAGGTCTTTTGGTACTAGCCGAGCGGCAACATGTTTCATACCCAAGTGATTATTTAAAATGGTGCGGATCGACTCGTGAGACACAGAAAGTTCAGCGCGCTCGGCTATCTCTCTCAAACATGAATGAGGATTTTCAGTCACTATTTCCTTCACTCTTGCGATGTTAATTTCAGTAGAAGACGTTGATGGCCTACAAGAGCGAGGCAAATCTTCCATCACATCTCGACCGCTTTTAAACGCTTTGTACCATTCATAAGCACGTGTTATTGATAAAGTCGATTCACCGTAAGCCTTCTGTAACATTTTCAGGGACTCCGAACACGAAATTCCATTGGCGATGCAAAATTTAAGACAAACTCTTTGTTTTTGTCCATTATGAAATTCGCAATACACACTAGATATGATCTAACAAAAAACAGCACTGTATTTAGTCTAAATAACAGATGCAACTCAAACTCCGCGCCAAAATGGAAAACAGTTGTGCCAAACTAACAACAACAAAAAAATTTGAACCATAAACAAATCATCCATTCCCGATACTTTTTTGACTGAATGTATACAAAACAAAAAGCTGTTCCTTACATTTGGTTGAATAGATATTGACCTTTTGTTTAAAACAACAATTTTTTTCGCACTTTCAGTGGTTGTCCCATAGTAAAAGTTATTTGTATTAATGAGTACTGTCAACCCTGAAAGTTAAGCTAAACAATTAATAACGCTCCTATCTATACCATTCATGCAATGAAGTGAGTTAGTGTTAGTACACGTCATGGTTTCTGACAAAAAAGAGGCATGTCGGGGATTATCTAGTATGATATAAATCATGATTATCATCTCAGCAAGACGTCCACTGCTGGACATAGGCCTCCCCTATTTAATTATTATATATAACATATTTTCCATATTTACTTTATATTTATATAAATTTAGAAATATTTATGTATATGATATACTTATAATATATTATATGCACATACTTTCATAAACTTAAATGCCCTTTTCGCTGTAGGTCACGGGTATTTATTAAAATCGACGTAAGTCGAGAAATAGAAAATAAATACAGAATTATGTAATATAGAACGTCATTCATGTTATACCAAAGAACCGATACACCCCAACAAGATTTTATGGTGAAAATTATATAATTTATGTACAAAATACAATTATTATTATTATATATATTTTTATTCACAGACAAAGTGAAGTGAAAGCGCAAAGCCCACGGCGGCGCGCACCGACCGGCTGCCTCAACCTAAACACCAACGTCCGAACGGCATAGCAATACTTTACTTTATATATATATCACTGCATGTATACAACTGCGTTGATTGCGCAATCTCACTGTGATTTATACACCCTATTTTTTAGGGTAGCGGTTGATTTGGGTCACTTCGATTTTGAAAAAGTTGAAATGATCTTATAAAGTGAGATTTTTTGTGTAGCATATAATTTCCCCTTAATTTATGCGCTACTTAGATTGTTTACTGTAAAATAAATATTTTATATCGATGTTATAAATGATTAATTGCAAAAATGACATTAGAAAACGAAGTGAATCAAATCAACGTTATATTCACGACCCGAAATGGTGTGGTGGTTCCCATGGTGTTTCCGAACGTACATATTCGTTCACGACACGCTGGCAACTCCGTTTTTGCAAGAGTAACGCACGTCACTACACACTGATGTTTATTTCATAACAATTTAAGACAAGGCTGTATGGCTTAGGTCCTTCGCCTTCTAGAAATGGGGAGTTATAGGAAATTCTAGACGATCCGTTTCGATTTTGAATTCTGATTTATTTAATTGATTTTAAAGGCTCGCAATTTGGCCGAAAGTCGTAGTGATGTGACGCATTCGGTGTCGAATGTCGATAAAGCCGTTTGATTTTGATTAACAACACAGCTCCTTAGAAGAGTGTGATATTTCTATTCTGCTTTAAAAAGTTAACAATCTTTTGTCGAATGATGGCGTTATGAGGATGCAAAGTTTTTTGTCCATTTATACTTTCTGTCGTAATATCACGTTTTGTAAATATTAAAAATAGTAGTCTGATACTATAAAGTCTATAGTCACAAGTTCCGCTTTTTATATATTTATTAATATTTTCATAGAATTGTATGTTTTATATACTTTTACAAAGCATGCACAAACACAACTTTTAAAGTTTAATAGTTAGAAAATCATAAATGTAAGCAAGATAATAATAGTGTATCTCGCATACATGCACATAGCTATCCCATTTTGCGTCCATATGTTTAGTCCCTGAAATCTGGGATATAGTTTCGAAAATATAGACAATTAAATAAAGGCATAACCGGACATTTTGGCGGAACCTTACGTTTTTGGTTTATTTTCATGAAATCGGTGTATTTTGTGTTTTATTGAATAATTTTGGTGGCGTTTTATCCAATGAAGATCAATCCAAGTGCACTTGTGAAATGAAATGAATCACAAAAGGTTCGTGACAAGTTTTAGAAGAACTGCCACCATTATACTCAACCCTAACTGACTTTTATGGGCTTGAATTGTTGTATGTGAAAGTGATATAACGTTAGCAGCATATTATAACTCGACACTGGTAAAAATACGTAATATAAAAATGCATTTGATCACCTTAAAAAGTAAGAAGAAAAAAGCCATAACCATTAATGTATACTGATGATCATACTTCACAACGCTTGGTCCGTAATAACTCAGATATAATTTTGCTATGTAAAGTAACGCCATCTATCGACATAAAGCTTAACATCACTTAATCTGAACTTAAAACGACTGGATGAAACCGGTAAGACGTTACTTAACTAAAAAACAAATATAATATTTTGACTTTTAAATTATTTGTATAATATGTCTTTATGAAATGTAGTGATCTCTGTCATATCGGATCGGTGAAGTACAGAAGAGAGGCAAACTCGGGGCGGTGTGAATAGTTTTATATTAAGGATCATCGATGAAAAATCGGTATTATCTCGAGGCTAGTTCATATCCCCTACGTATTTCACTGTAAAACGAGAGCAGGCTTAATGCGGAGATTTGGTGTCTGTTGATATCGATAAATTTTGACAGTATAGTGATTGGTGGCAAATAATCTTGCAATAATTTGTCATGCTTATAAATATTAGGCATCGCGAAAAGAGTAATCTGTTGTACCCTTATCGATATCGATGAAACTATTTTACCACAGCTCCTTATTAATATAGTTGAAGGTTTTTGTTTGCCCTTTGGAGCAAACAAAAATTATGTACAAGTAAGCATATTATGCTCAAATTAGGCCAAATTTCGTTAATCCTATTATTTATTTAGCCCGAACATATTTTACCTACAAGAATAACCTATTTTTTAGCGAAAATGTACTTTATATTCTTCTTGAAAACGTCTTATGAAATATCTGACTTTATTTCCCCTGTTAATAAATTGTTATGTCTGTATATTTTTGACTACAGATTTTTATTTACACATATCTTTCTTTTTGAAGTTAATTTTTTTATTTAATATTTTTTGTCAATATATTTTTTTCGATAAATTTTAGTTATACTGTTTTTTTGTTGTTGTAATAAGTAAAATATTTTAGTTTTTAAAATGAGGACTAACATTTCACATGTGTCGCTACTAAAGAACATGGTTGTAAATTTCTAAATATAAAAATTACTTATTTTTCAAAGAGTATCTTATTTCATGTTTCTGACTTTATAAATGTTAGTCCACATTATATGTCTTCCAATATCTATATATTTTTATTATAATTAACTATTTTTTTGTTATATTGAAGGACTTAGTAACGGCTACGTTTAATTCTAGCACAATTCTTTTTCTTTTGTACTAAAATATTTACTATATAACATAAAGCAGATGCTTAGCTGTAGTTTTAACTTAGGTTATTTAATATATTGTTTAATATATTGAGCTTTTAGTGTAATATAAGGTCCAAAGATGCAAAAACCGATCGTATTTGATACGGCCGTAGGCGGAATATCAATAATTTAGCAGTATTTTGATTCTTAATGAACATTTCAAATTGTTCGGATTATAGATTCTATTTTCTTCGTTTTTTTATTAAGATGGACACACGATGTTTTAGCCTTAAGTACAAAATGTTACTAACGTAAATATGCCCTAACAATTAATTAATTATATTATGATTAAATAAAATAATATCATTATTATTTATGAAATTGGTTTATGTACTTACCCATTATTCTATTGTAATAAGAAAAAATTCTATGATAAAAATAATAAAATGATCTAACAATATTTCCTATAAAGTAAATAAAAATGAATCTTATATTTTTTTCGATTTTAGCCAAATTATAGTCACTAGAATGGAGGTTAATAAGTGGCTGATCAAAAAGTTTTAGTTGATATTCACGTACAATCGATATTTGCATATCGATACGTGAACTTTTTGTGCTTTAAAATTGTTAACTATTGTTTTGTTTTTATGTTGTATCAGCAAAATGGTCCTTAATATAAGAATGTTGTAAGCTGGATTTTATTTTTGTAATGTGCCATAATGTAGTGTTGCCAGCGGAAACACCATAACCCTAATGTTACCATATTAAAAAGTAATATATCTTACGAAATCGACTCTGTGAAGCTGAATTATTTCTTATATATATCGTGTAGAGTAACAATTCGCTATTTTTTTGCTTTATAATCGTAACACTTATCGATATTTTTTTTTAAATATAACTACATAATATATTGAAATTGTATTTTTTTCTTTATTTTATTTTCTATTATAAGTTTCACTTTAAATGTAAGTAGGAAAGAGAATATAACGTACGTTTAAAATAAATAAAGTATAATAATATGTTAATTCATTAAACTGACTTTCGTCCGGAGGTCGCCCGATTTTATAAAATAGTTTTGACGCATCGTCAATTAAAAATATCTTGTATGATTATAAAATGAGTGAACGCCTTTTAACTGGTTAAAAGCCAAATAGAGTAGACCAGTCTTTTATTTAAGTCGGAAGGCTGACAACACTTAATCGCTCTTAAAATTAATTACTTTACTTTACCAAAAATAACTCTTAAAATCTGTAGTTTCTGGAAGTTATATGTTTGATTCATCTTATTATCACTAATTCATCTTGAATCAATCATATAACTTCCAGAAACTAAGATTATGGATCCTTTTTGAATAATAAATAGCCGCTATTAATTTCTTAAAATTAATATTATAGTATTATAATAGAAATACTACAAAAAGTAGCAGAAGCATAAAGATCTGTTTTAAAAAATTGTCACACGATTTTGTATCTTATTACGAACATAGTAAGGACGACCTCCAGTCGGCACGGATCAACCATTATAGGGTTCATTGTGTAATTTAACATGGCATCTTGAAAACTTATTGTATATGTAACTTTAAAAAACTATTTGGTAGCTATTTAAGTAAGGTTTTAGAGTATCGCAAAAAAATATGAAACGGAATGCAAAATTTAAAAAAAAACACGTATATTAATGTAGACTGCTGGTATTGTGATGGTTTTCAATCTCCTTTGCAAGTCTACTGTTCACTTAGTCGGATGAAAAAGTTAAATTTTAAGGTATACGGACTTTTTGTACTATTTCTGACCACATTTAAAAATCTAAAATGGTAATTTCCCTTCATTTAGTTTAGACTAAATATACCGTTCAGGAAGCTGATTGATTGGCTATAAAGCAAAGCTTTAATATAAGTCACGATAACGTAAGGCATCTTGAATTGTTTTTGGATATAGAATGAACATAAATGTTACATCGACAGTCGAAAAAAAATTACTCAAATTTTGAAGCGTATTTCCCTAGTTTTCAATTGCCAAATTCAGTAGGATATTTTAAACAAATTTACTTACATTTATGTTTTCAAATAAGTTTATTGTCCGGCGTTTCAATGGGTGAGAAAGTCCTTTACAAGTAAAATACACATGTTTGTTCTTTAAAGACAAAGCTCAATTGTTCAGAGTGATTTCATAACGAACATGGAGTTTTCTGTATGAATAAATAACTAGTACAAAAAGTCCCTTATTTACCATTGGCAGGAACATACTATAGTGTGATACTATGGCTTACTAAAAAACGTGCACGTCTATTTAATATAATTTAAGTTTTCACTGAAATAAGTAGACTTTTCGTTACAAAACTTCGAACGAAATATCACATTTAAATAAATGAACAGTTATTTTTAACAATTAATCTAGTTACATACACTTGTTATGTTATAGAGACTTGAAACTATACGTAAAAGCTTTAGTTGATATTTTGGATGCGTCACATGTCTTCTCATTTACACACATAGAGCTAGAGAGAGAAGAAAAGAACAATTTATTGACGTTTTTGAACATTTTTATGATAACGCTCTGTAAGCACATAAAAAAATTACAATTAATACAATGTATATGATATATGGTCATTTATAAGGGAATAATGAACTAGGTCTTGGACATGATCAGGAACTACTCTATTGATTAATTATATTTTTAATATCATTGAGAGGTGAATTTAGCAATCGAATTTTGGTAGTAACCACCTATATAAATGTCTATATGTTATAAATAATGTATAGTACTTGTATATTGCTGTCCAACCCCGCCCTCTTACAATTTAAGTGAACGCAATAACATGTGAGTCATGTAATATGTATAAAGGTAGTATAATATATCATAATGTTTCTATGTTTTTCAATATTTAGATTGAAATACTGCCAGTGTCGTGAAAGTAAATGAAATAAAATTACTGAGTGTAAAAATCTATGTCGGATATTTTGATACGTGGCCCAGTAGATACTATCTTCAATTGGTACTCTTGTAGCGATGGTGGAGTTTGTTTCGCGTGATCGAATCCTTGACTAGTAGGTAATTTGAAGTCCGTTGCCAACAATCAAATAGTATTGAAACGATTCCTCCTTTTTAAAATATATCTTGATAGTAGATAAGTGTATGTACTTGCGCACAATAAGGTACGTATGCGAGGACGGTGTCGAGTACCCTTTTGTTTCAACAAAGTGCAGCATCGGCCTGCAAATATTTTTTGGTAATGTTTTACCTGACGTGGGCGGCGGGCGAAGGGCGGACCGTCGTACGCCCCCTCCCTATATTTGTCTCGCTATAGATATTTAATATTGATGGCATTTAATTAGTGCTCATAGATTTTTTTCCATTGTAGCACAAATAAAAAGTAACGTATTTTTCTCTAAATTTTCAGTAGTTTCATTTTGATAGATTACTTAGCTCAACAAACACACTTTGTTTAGAATCGGTACCTATGTGAGATCAGCACGTGACTGTATCTATTCGTTACTGACGGACTGCGGACTGTATTTACTCTTAATACCTACGTTTAATAATATACTGAAAATCTATATTTTTAACAAATTTAATTTTAAAAATATACCTACCTAATTAATGAAATTCCTAAAGATTAAAAAATTAAATTTTTAATATTTATGTGTATAGTAGTGTGTATTGCGAGATGGATTATAAAATAACAAACGCTTATAATTTTGATTGTCTTCACAGATTCGTGCAAAGAGAAATATATAATTTACTGTCCATGAAATTAATAATAATCTATAACTGATGTGTACAAATCAGTGTGTTTCAGGCATTTTGAATCCGACTTAATGTATGTAAAAATAAATGTTGTTTTAAATTGTGATATTTTATTTATCTCTAAACCCTGTGTACAAAATGTAGTGTTCACCTTATGTCGCAGTTTCACCCGCGATTCCCTATTTTACCTACCTAGGCTACCTCACCTACTCAAAGAATATTCCCTCCAAATTTCAAATCTCTGGGTCATCTCTCTAATCTATCACGGTACTAGTTCATATTATGATATTGGTGACTTTATGCCAGCTGATAGTAGGTACTTCCAAATATTAAAATTGTTTCGGATAAGGCGGAGACGAAACAATCAGGTAGTTTTTTTTAATAGAAGGAAAGCGAAAAAAGGGAAGAAGTAGGTATCTTCTAAGCGTCGCGTCATCGTCGTGCCGCGCCGCAAAAAGAGGTAAGGATCTCGGATCAACTCGGATGTGCAATGGAGTGGAAAAACGTACAGTGCTACCAACTAACTTATCTGTTGTAAGTGTTGTAATCAACACATCTATCGGAATTGGGTCTCTATATTTGAAATGATCGCACATGTATTCACTTGTGTTAAGTATATATATTTAGAATAATCAAAGTTATGTAATATAATAATCATTTAAAAAAGGCAACTTAAATTTGTAACCGTTAACAAGAACAATTCGTTATTGGCGGCAGTGTTGAGTTGACAGCTGTCCGGCGCGCAGCGGTTTGCGCAGTACCTATGCGCGGTAAAATCCTTAGGACAGTGCTGCCAACTGTCGATGTGGTTTTACGCCACACATCTATATTACATATAAAAATTAATCCCTATTTCCCTTGGTCACGCCATAATTCAGTTTTCATTCGTCTTTTTTAAAGTTTTTTAATACATGAAGAAAGATTAAGAAAATTGGAAAATTTGGGAAAACTGAAAGTATGGGATTTTTGTATGAAGGCACTGAATTTTTATTGAGGAATATAGGCACTTTTGATGTTAAAAACGCAGGTGAAACCGCGGGGGACAGCTAGTTGGCAATATTGTAGACAGTGGCGCCCCCGTCTGAACATATAAGTTACTGAGACTTTATACCTACTTACGATATAAGAGAGCGAGTCCCTGTCTTTCCGCCTTCATATTCATAAGTCTAAGTCACTTGGCTTTCATCCCTATTTACTACAATATTTTTTCACAAGCTAACAATCTGTCCTTACCACAACAAATGGTTACCGCTCAACTTCACGGCAAGTCAATGAGGAGGTAGCTGATGGTGGCCGTCCCCATGCGCGCGAGATCACGCGCTGGAGAGAGGACGCACGTGAGGTCCTCCAAGAGTGGACAGCCCGCGGAAGGAATACGGTGAGGTTTTAGTCAGTATGAGTCTGAGATAACCTGGGCGCTTCCCCGGAAACTGCTCGGGTAACAATGAGGATTTCCCTACCAAAAAAAAAGGTTTAACACTCCTACATGCTATCCTACGTACTATCCTATAGTAGGAAGTGGGAATTGTATTGATAATTCTTGTTTGTGTGTGTGTGTGTGTGTGTGTGTGTGTGTGTGTGTGTATGTGTGTCACAATTACAATCCACCTCAATACAACCCATATGTCCAGGTCTTTACCCAGACTATATGCGTGTTCTAACTAAGGTGCGGGGTAGGTACTCTCCAGTGAAATACCTACAATTAACTTAAACACAACTAAGTATATTGTATCAAATATAAGTACCTAGTACATAACGTTTAACACGTAGGTACAGGCTTTAAATTTGGTTAGTTACTGTTGGTCCGGGAATAGGACAGGATATTAATTATTATTTTACCCCGTGAAAGTGGGTGACATCGCGGGGACAGATTTTAAAGGATAAGTATTTAATTTCTTACATAAATTCTATGCACCTATGGGACGTCATTTTGTGATTCGCGCATGAGGCGTAATACAATAGATTTATTTTTAGGGTTCCGTACCCAGAGGGTAAAAACGGGACCCTATTACTATGACTTCACTGTCTGTCCGTCCGTCTGTCTGTCTCCAGGTTGTATCTCAAGAACCGCGATAGCTAGACAGTTGAAATTTTCACAAATTATGTATTTCTGTTGCCGCTATAACAACAAATACTAAAAACAAAATAAAATAAATAACAACAAACGTGTTTTTTTTGCCCTTTTATTTGTTTTGTGGTAGTTCCCGTTGACCTAGAATCACGAAATTTGGCAAAAAGCAAGGTACAAAAGTAAGGTACTTACTTACAGCACAAATAAAGGAAAAAATCCAAAAAATAAAAATAGTTGAAAATTAAAGGTGTCCCCATACATACATAGTTACGCCATTTAATAAAGACCTCTGAGTTGTATAGGCGCTGATACAATTTACAGGTCTAGCTTAATTGGCGCCACCTGAAATAAGGTAAATCAATAAAATTGTGCATTTCCCGTGATGGACGAACGATGGACTAAGTTTGTACGGAACCCTCGGTGCGCGAGTCCGACTCGCACTTGGCCGGTTTTTTATATATTAAATTGTGTGTGACACACAAAAACACATGTTAAAATATCCAAAGAAGAAAAGGTATTTTTGTTACAATGGAATGATCATGCATAAATGCCGAATCTTCTAATAATTTTATTATAATCTAATATAAATGCTAAAGTTTGTGTGTGGTTATGTATGTATGTAACCACTTACAGATATACTTGCTGTGTAATATACATTGGCAAACCTAATAAATAAATAAATATAAGAATAATTTTATCCCGGGAACGCGAGAAACCGTGGGTCGGAAGCTAGTTGATAATAATTTAATAAGGATAAATCATACTTAAATTGATAACTTTATAACAATAACCGCAACGACATACATTACTTGATTCTCTCCCATATTTTCCTGCATAACTATTACATTATTATAGACTGAAATCTTGCGGATGTGAATCATATCGGTGGTTTTACTCGATGTTTCATGTTTTAGTGTAAATTTGAATCTTTGGGAAACATGTTTACTCCATGTTTCATGTTTATCTAGTGTAAACTTTTGACTTTGGGAAACATTACTATCCAAGATATTATTTGGCTAAATTAGTGGTGTAAAATGTGACGAATTTAGCGTTTCCATCGATGTGTTACGATTAGCTGTGGTAAATACAGGAGGCATTGTATTATAGTGACAGATGAATAAGGTATGTAATGCTGTATGAGCTGTTGATGCTCGCTTCACTTTTCGCTCGCGCAGTTTTTTTTCCGTCAGCCGATTTTGTTAAAATAAGTGCTTTTATAAACCCCATGAAAATCCATTCAGTTATTTTGGAGGTTAGCGAGTGCAAACAGACAAAGAGACAACAAAAAGAAGTACTAATTCATATAGAATCGTTAGATACTTAGGTATTTGTATTATCTTGAAACAAAAGGAAAACGGACAAGTGAGACGTACGCACTGAAATTCATAAGGCATTGTATTATTATTATCCAGTTAGCTTATAAAATAATGGTAAATACTTATAAGCACACAAAGTAATTACCCAGGGTGTAAATAATTGCTTACTATCGACATTTCTCTATAGGAAATGGCACAGCGCCTCTCGCGGAATACTCATGGAACTAATTTCTTTTAAATTTTGTTTGCTCGTGAACTCCTGAGAATAGTCACTTAGCTCACTTAGAGAATTCACCGTCGAGTTTAAGTATAGAATAACATAGCTGAAATAAAAAATAAAGATGAGTAACTCACACACGCACGCACGGCCGCGCGTGTATGTCTGGTGGTACAGTTGCTTTGCTTTGAACTTGCAAGTGATAGGTCTAAATACCAACAGCTACATGATACACAATGACATGTAGTGTATGTTTGATGATTTTGTTAGTGAAATAAAATATATGTACAAATAACAACGCTAATGCACTAATTTCTAGATCCTATTCTATTTACCTATAGGACCTTATATTTTTTATTTGAAACTTATAATAATAATATAATAAAAAAAAACTCTTAGGTTGGTTTAATACTCTAAGCTAAAACTACGAAAATTTATGGCGGAAACTTTTTAGAGACTCGTTTTATTAGTTGGATATCCGTATGTACATAATTTATGGATACAAACTCAAACCGCCTATAAATTGAGTCACACAACTCTAATAACGATTTGGTATTGTTAAATGTAACCAATTGTCACGTGATATTTATAGTGTTATAGATCGAATTGCCATTATTAGGTATGAGATGTGGTTAGTGTAAAAACCTTAGGTCAATAATATTAGCTGATTTGAAAATTCCGTAGTATATAGAGGTGACCAGTGCAAACTAAAGTAGTGAAGCCAAAACGATCGATCGATTTATTTATCAAACACTCTATGCTTTATGTATTGTGCTTAAAATTAAGTTACAGTAGGTATATTTGATACTTAGTTTCATGTGTTCTGAAGAATTCGTGTGGAAATTGTGTTTTAATAAACGGTAGGTCAGTCAAATTTCTTGTTCTACAAAGGATTCTGAACTGAGATTTCTCTTAGCTGCTAGTCGCCTCCAACCTCCCCTTATAGCGACCGCATTGTATTTATATGGTTATAATCTATACTAATAAAGAAATTTATATTAAACCTGTAGCTTCGTTACCAAACCTTTAGGTATATTAAAAATTATAGGTATAATTTTGGTATCGAAAAAATGAATTCCATAAATACTAGATAGGTATTTCACAAGAAGCGGTATGCAGGTTGCTCTAATACACGTGTAGGTACATATCTACATACACAAGTCTTTGAGTCCTCGCAGCCCTCGCACCCTAATCCCATTGCATCCATTGATTGCACTATCGCACCCAAACAGACATAATTATTGTGGTCGAGAAGATTTATAAAAATCGCGATATGTTTCATGTCTGTTTTGTCCACAGGTGGGCTGTATTCGGCAATGGGGTGCTTTTGCTTACCGGATGACGACATCACATTGCAAAAACGGCACAACGATACTATTAACAAACAGCTGCAGGCAGATAAGCAGGTGATTAAATATTGTAAGAGAAGAAGTAGAATAGAATGAACGAATGAGACCTTGGATTTTACACAATTGCTCATAATAGGTATCATCATATTCGGTCATAGTCTGGCCATCAGTCCACTTGGTGAGAGGTCGATCGCGACCCTCTCGATGCTCGGTCGGCACTCGAGAACCTTTATTTCTAAAGACTACTATATGAAAACTTCTTAAGCGGCAGGCATACGCATCTAGACGAGTCATGTTTTGCGTGTAACCTAAAGCATCCTGGCATAATATGTATCCACATTCCAGCTATACCGTGCGACTCACCGGCTACTGCTGCTGGGCGCGGGAGAATCGGGCAAATCCACTATAGTCAAGCAGATGCGTATCCTCCACGTGAACGGGTTCTCCGACAACGAACGGAGGGAGAAAATCGAGGATATCAAGAAGAATATACGCGAAGCAATACTTGTAAGTATTGATATCTAATGCTACAATAATTTTAACTGTTTTAATAATTAGAAATGATCAACTTTGCTGGAACAAAATGCGTTATTAAGTATTTATCCGATTTTAAGAGTTGACCGTATAGTAAAAGTTGTTCAGCAAGATTAACTTTACTACGTAAGTAGGTATTTAAGATTTGATCACCAATATAATAAAGGATAATCCTCTTAATGCTAAGCATACCTCTCCCCTCCTCTTGAAATCATAATATAATTAATTATGATATCCCAATTCCATTTTACTTAGTTCCTCTTCCAATTTGAGCAGCCACGTATAGTTCTGTGAACTCGTCCTTTCGTTCGTTCTACACTTTGCTGACCATGTGCAGTAAGCAGTTACAATATTTCGTTTTGGTTGGCAGCCTCCCGTAGCCCGGATGTACTTCACACGATTTTTTCTTTAGTGAGAGACTAATATAATATACAGTATATTTATGTTCCAGGCAATCACGAATGCAATGGAAACCCTTATACCGCCAATAACATTTGAAAGACCAGAAAATAAGGCGCGCGTTGATTACTTAAAGGTATGTTTCTTGATTGAACATAAAATACTGTTAGGTTAGATAAAAAGGTTCGGGTTTAACAGAAATTCACTAGCTATCATAAATATATCAGAATAGTGATACTAGTGTTTACTAAAAATCTGTTAAATATTGAAACGTTGAATGCAAGTAAGTAGATACTGTGGTAAAATTAAATTTAGGTACCTACTTGCTTTGAAATTTATTACTGACGATGATAGTTGAGTTCTTCCACTGCTGGTCTAAAGTCACCTACTATGTTACTAATTATTTGGGATCGGTGCAATACTTATATATCCTACGCTTCATCTATTCATCCCTTCAAATTATTATCACTTCATATTTCATATTATTATCAGATTGAATTTCTATCTTGTTCGATCTTCCTCTTTCTTAAATCCATCCACATTAATATTCATAACTCTTACTTCACAAACGGTTCCCTCCTCAACTTTTCTGTCACTGGCTTCTCTGTAAATTCCTATTATTCTTTCAACCACCCCCTTTACTGCCCAACAATTCCGAGGTGGGTCGCATGAGTAGGTAGTTACCGATGGTTATTATCGGTTTTCGTGAACCAGAGCGCATTTTATTGTTCGAAAAATGTCATCTGTCCACAGAAATATCTTTTAATCTTGTATCTTGTACCTAACTTTTAATCTTGCCAAACCCATAACCCAAACCCATTTGCCAATCCCGATGGAGGGCTGTATACATTAGACAGCCGAACAATAGGTTTATTTTACGCTCAAAACATTGCCTGATTGTGTGATAACATGAACTTGCTCTGTGGCTCAATGGGAATGTCTAAAACCAAAAGGTTTTGATGGAATAGCACAACCTTTATTTTTATTTTTAAACGGGTGAGATTTTTTTATTCCCAGAATTAACATAAGCTAGGCAAGTAATGTATGTACTGTGTACATCCATAAATATTTTTAATGTGATCTTATCGTTGAAAGTACATAGTTAATTTATTTCTAATACCATCAGGCCATAGACGTGGCATCCGAACTTGACTCCGACTACCTGGCGGAGTTCTACGAGCACACGGAGGCGTTGTGGAAGGACCTCGGCGTGCAGCGCACGTACGAGCGCAGCAACGAGTACCAGCTCATCGACTGTGCCAAGTAGTACGTAGCTTACGTGCTAATTATAGCACAATCGATCTTCGGTGGTAGTTATACGACCCATAAGACATACCTTAGGGCCAGGGCTCAATGTTCCCAGATATGGTGATGATGAGTCATGGTCTCATCGTGCAAACGCGGTGAGATAATCACTTCCCCACCTGGTCCTAGAAATTCCAACTTATGACTTAACTGTACCTACCTTTAAATGTACCAAATTTATTATCATTAATTGCATCTCCCTCCGCTGCTTCAGCCTGATGTAGTTTATTGTCCTACGCGCTGTTCTTTTCGGTTTAAACAAGATTATAAGTGGGTTTGTTAGTTGTTATATAGCTATCTATATCCTGAAGTTAATAATTGCAACGTGTTGTTTCAGTTTCCTGGACAAGGTGCACCTAATAAAGCGGCCCAACTACAAGCCCACGGATCAGGATATCCTGCGCTGCCGAGTGCACACCTCGGGCATATTCGAGACAAAATTTGTCGTCGACAAAGTTAATTTCCAGTAAATACACATTGGCTGTTAATATCAATCATTAAAAGAGGATTTTCTTTCTCAGGATGAAATATATCTAATTTTCTATTTTAGGGTATGATCTACATTAAGCCAAATTTCATTTAAATCAATTTTACCATGACTGAATATACCTAAGGATCGTTTGCTCAACCCATTGGATTAAGTATATGTTTATGCGTGCAGTATGTTCGACGTAGGCGGACAACGCGAAGAGCGGCGCAAGTGGATTCAGTGCTTTCACGATGTGACGGCTATTATCTTCGTGACGGCTTGCTCCTCTTATAATATGGTGTTGCAAGAGGACCCCACGCGCAACCGCTTGATGACGTCGCTCGACATATTCAATATCATATGGAACAACAGGTAACTGATGACTCGTTTATGTACATTATGAATAATATCGGTCCCAATATGGCTCCTTGAGGCATTTCTAACTATACTCTCAATTACCTGATAAACTAAGAAACTGTAGAATTACCTGACAAATAAACCATATTTCTCACTCATGTTCGTTATGAATGCCAGATGGCTCCTGACGATATCCGTGATCCTGTTCCTGAACAAACAGGACCTACTAACGGAGAAGGTGATGGCGGGCAAGTCCCGGCTGGAGGAATATTTCAGCGAGTTCGCGCACTACCAGATCCCACCGGACGCGACGCATGAACCGTGCGAACATCCGGACGTTGTGCGCGCCAAGTACTTC
Organism: Tetheella fluctuosa; assembly: GCA_951216915.1. Lineage (NCBI taxonomy): Eukaryota > Metazoa > Arthropoda > Insecta > Lepidoptera > Drepanidae > Tetheella > Tetheella fluctuosa. The sequence goes on from OX578236.1 coordinate 5,221,699, forward strand.
ATTAGAGATGAGTTCCTTGTAAGTATTGAAAAAAAGTTTTTTTTTTTTAATAAACATAAATTGTAATTAAGTGCAAAAGAAAACAGCACACAAAAGGTGTTTGAAAAATGATTAGTATGTAAAAATATAAACTCAACGAGGCTTCGGAAGACTTTTCCTTCCTTCCTTCGGGGGAACTTTTTCCTTCCATCAACGTATCTCTCAATTGGCACAGCGCCTCTTGCGGAGTTACTCGTGGAATTTAATTCATTCATACATAAAAAACGCAAACATTATAGAACATTATATGAATCTATTTTTTTTTCTAGCGCATTAGCAGAGCAAGCGGCGACGGCAAGCACTTCTGCTACCCTCACTTCACGTGCGCCGTCGACACTGAAAACATCAAGCGCGTGTTCAACGACTGCCGCGACATAATCCAGCGCATGCACTTAGGCCATTACGAGATGCTATAGCCACGCTCACACACACACGCAACACAAACTGGTCACTGTCATTAAAATATACATGTTAGTTATGACGTGTCTCATATCGTATCGTCTACTAGCTTAACTAATCGATCATATTATCAATGATTGAAATATATTGGGAAGGGATTGTCTTTTGACACACACACACACACACAGCTCGCGCTCGTTCTGGGCTATACAGTAGGGTGGGCCAAAAAAATTTTTTTTTCATTAGTTACTGTGAAAATGTACTTAGTTCAAGATGATGAAAACATAACTGGGAAAGTTTGAGTTCTTAATATTAAGAGGGCCTCTTCGTGATTTTTCTTCGGAAAAAACATTTCGAATTTTATTGCGTTTCATATTTTATTCATATTCTTGTAGGAAATTGAACGACCTCCAAAAAAGGTCTGATATGATTTTTGTTAAGTAGACTCGTTTAAAAGTTATTCAATGACTTCCACTATTTTTTTTGCACTCTACTTTACATAGATATAATTTGATTGGCCAAAACAATATTTCATCTCGTTTTCTTGGAATAAAGAGTATAATCTACCCAACCCATGCACCGAAGTGCATCCAAACCCATTCAGCAATTACGGCTTTATAGAGAAGTCCACACAAACTTCTACGTTTATATAATATTTTGTAGATATCATCATCATATCTCAGCCGCATTCTATTCATAAATAATACTAAATAATTGTCTTCTTTTTTTTTTAATAAAACAACATTATGTACAAAAAGAATCAAATTTATTATTAAAACCAAATGAGTACACATTTTGTGTTACATAGAAAATACTTCAAAAAGTAAATGCAATTTAATAAAATTTCACAAACTGTGGACAAATGTCTCATACTCATACCGAATATCGCAAAACTTACAGTAAAAGTAAAACGAGGATAAAAAAATAAATATTATATACACGTCTATGGCAATACGTAACGTACGAAATATCTTTGGGCATGCCTCTACATTTACGTAAGTGAATTAGAATGTATATACAAAGCGAAGTGAAATACAGCAAAGCAAACCTATACATATAATGAAGTGAAACAAATACAGCAAAGCAAACCTATACATATAATGAAGTGAAACAAATACAGCAAAGCAAACCTATACATATAATGAAGTGAAACAAATACAGCAAAGCAAACCTATACATATAATGAAGTGAAACAAATACAGCAAAGCAAACCTATACATATAATGAAGTGAAACAAATACAGCAAAGCAAACCTATACATATAATGAAGTGAAACAAATACAGCAAAGCAAACCTATACATATAATGAAGTGAAACAAATACAGCAAAGCAAACCTATACATATAATGAAGTGAAACAAATACAGCAAAGCAAACCTATACATATAATGAAGTGAAACAAATACAGCAAAGCAAACCTATACATATAATGAAGTGAAACAAGTATTTCTGAAACAGAAATTACCAACAAATAAATTAAAGTATATAAGGTCCTAATAAATGAAGTACGGTCCTTTTGAGGGATGATAGTATAGGTCATAAGTATTCCGAAAATGATAAAATAAAAATATTCGGTCGTAATTTTAATGAAAAAAAAAACCTGAAATTGTACTTCATCACTACTAAGCATTAATTAAAACCATCAGTGGTAAAATTATTTATTAAAAGACAAAAAAAATACGTTTAATGGACGGAATATTTTTATTTTATCATTTTCGGAATACTTATGACCTATACAAAAGGACCGTACTTCATTTATTAGGACCTTATAGATAGAAATTAAAATTGTAAACTTGTTAAAACATTACAAATCATCGGCTACATTTAACACTAAAGATAAGTATATGCGTCTTTCATTACGTGCATTATAAGATTAGCAGATGGGTACTACAAAAAATAAGTATGGAAAGCTAAAACTTAGAAACCTATAAGAGTATTTAAGGGAGACTTGTCACTTATTTAGGACATCCGTCATGCTTACTAAAAAAAACACTAATTAGGCATAATTAAATTATATGAATGCTAACATTATTTTATAAATAATAAGCGTACTTGATTTAAAACTGACCTATTGATGATAGAGAGCTACTTATTGTTAAATACCAGTTTGTAATGGTGAGGTATATTGAGTTGAGAGATTCTGATGCAAAAGAAAACCTCCACTGATCTACAGCTGGCTTTGGTTCAACTCTCAAGTGTCCGAACCAAAACAGAATCTATCTCACGTCAGTCTCATTTATTTAATTTCATTAGTACTTACACCACTTGACTAATTTAAAAATTTAATTAAAATACATTATTATTCAACTATACAGTATTTTCTCATTTAAGTTTTACAGCGTTGTTGAACAATATTAAAGGAAATGCATATATGTACAGGTACCGAGTAGAGAACCGACCCTATTTAATAAAATAAAATTGAGGATCTTATTCGTTTTTTTAAATAATTATATGATAGTGACATATTTAAGGGTATCTGCATAGAATCTCGGCTATATGTAATAATTTGAACTAATTTGAATGCACAACACAACGCTATAATAACAGTTTTAAAACAATAAACACATGGAATTCCCTTTTCAAAATAAAATAAGCGTCAATCATGCCTTTAAAATGTACTAAAATTATTTTCAACATATGTTTTGAGAGGCTCTAATTTAAAACGAGAATCATTAAAAAAGAATATCAAAAGGTTATTTATAAAATATCTTAAATAACTTATAGCTATTTGAGGCACGTTATCCGACTTAACTTTGTTGTCGAAAAAGACATTGGCACTTTTTAAGTAGACTAAATGAAAAATAATATCTACTTATTTTAGATTTAAAAAAAACTAACGATACTTCAATCCATTTTTGGATCAATTTTTTTAAGCTTTTTCGACTAAAATAAATTATAAAATACCTTAATTTATCTAAAACACGTAATGGTCCCAAATTACTATTTGTAGCGAGCTTACAGCTACATCGAAGTCACAAGGTCCTAAGAAGCGTCCCTGAACTTACTAAGGTAAAGTAAGAGTAGCCTTAAGGTTCTAAGGGTCTGTGTTTACTATAACTAACTTGTTACCCGCAGTTTCACCCGCGTACCCGAGGGATCTAATTTTCTATGTAATTAACTATCTATGTGCCAAATTTCAATCTGTTTAGCGGATACGGCGTGATTGAGTAATAAATATTAAAAAATAGGCATTAAAAATGATCCGCATTTATTATATACTAGCTTCCGCCCCGCGGTTTCACACGCGTTCCCGAGGGATCTTGTGTTTACTCGGGATAAAAAGCCTATAGCATTCCACGATATTTTTTCAAATCGAACCAGTAGTTCCTGAGATTAGCGCGGTCAAACAAACAAACAAACTCTTCAGCTTTATAATATTAGTATAGTTTTTCTAACCAACTAAGTTCTGTCGAAACTATTTTTCTTCTACTGGTCACAAAATTAAAAAGTAAATTATCTTTTAAATAATATGTAAATTAATGTGTGTATGTTCATGAACTGATTATTAACTGTGTCTGAAATAAATAAGTAACAAAATACATAATATCAGTAACCTGCCAAAAACAATATTTTAGTTGTATATTAAACTTAATCATTTTTGGTTATAGAATAAAATAAAATTGACTATAAACTGGAATTTGTGACACATTTTACTAAAATATATAAAAAAAACTTATTAATTACTAATTTAACCTAATAGTACGAACATAAAACACTGATGTAACCTTAAAATAAACTACTACCAGATACATGAACGCTTTTCAACCAAGTTAAGTATCAATGAAGGTAATGTTAGAAAATAACAGTTATTTAAACATTATCAAAATTCGAGTTTTGGTTAAGTTTGGTAAAAAATTACTAGACATTGGTTAACTTGCAAAAACATTTAACCAAATCACAATTACTTTCTCAAACTAAATATCTAAATAACCAAAAGTTTGGTCTTTCTTATTTAACTAACACTTTTTTTTAATTATTATTGTCAAAATTAGCCAGACCTAGATAACTTTCGCAAATTCTCAATCTAAATAAACATAAAAGTTAGGTGTACCACAGTAATTATTGGCGAATGCCTTGCCCAAAGAAGTAGGTGCACTAAACGCCACGTCTGAGATGTTCAGAGCTTGTCCGTATAAGAAGGAGGCGCGTGCGCAGTCCAGCAGACGAGCAGCGACACCGCGACGACGGTGGCTCTTGTGTGTCCATACCCGAGAGACGCCGCATCTGTTAACAATTAAAAAATAAACTGTCGTTTCAAAGTTAAAATAATCGCTAACTGAGAGTTATTTTTTAACTACAAACAATTTGATATACCCTCCGCAAAAAAAAATATATACAGGTGTTTTTTTTATCACTGGCAATACTTGCAGGGGTGGAAATACGCATCAATATGAACAACTTTTTCTCTGAGATCGCGTAAAATAAAATGGTTTCTTCATACATTTTGGTTGAGTAGGTATTGAACTTTTGTATGGAACAGCTGATAATTTTTTTGTGATTTCACACTTAGTCTGATAATAAAAGTTGTTCATATTGATGAGTATTTCCACCCCTGCCCCTGCAAGTATTGCCAGTGACTAAAAAGTATATTATAGTTTTATGTAGATAAGGATAAATAGGAATTACTCACTAGCCTAGAAAAGCTAGATTGTACTATAAAAAGGTGAAAAAATATAAATTAACTAAGAATTATACTCACTTAACAGGGTATTCCTCAATGCTGCAGCAGTCTGGATCTCCGGGCAATAACTTGTATGCTTTCACTTTGGGCTCCATTATCACACATCCCACTATTTGCTTCTTATCTATGTATAGGTATGCCTGGAATTGTTAATATTATATTTAGTTTTTATTATATATATGTGTAAGGCTTGTCTGTCTATTGACTAAATAAAAAGAAAAAGATAGCGATAAAAGTAAAGGTTCCAAGCGACGAACAGCTATGTTATTCTGTACTTAAAGTCGACGGTGAATTCTCGAGGTGACTATTTTCTGTCTCAATCGTGTACTCCTGATTACCGAGTTTCACGAGTGAGACAGAAAATAGTCACCTCGAGAATTCACCGTCGACTTAAAGTACAGAATAACATAGCTGACACGAAACTGCGAGCAACTGAACATATGGGTATCTTGATATCTAATGGCGTGTACAGATTAATCGTACGATAGCGAACATACGCCAACGAACAACAGTGCAATCGTACGATCGTTTGATCTGTACGCGCCATAACGGCACAACACACTGGGTCTCAGACCCAAGAGATTGAGTAATCTCTAAGGAATTTTTAAGGCGAGCTACTTGCAGCCGTCAAGAAGCCACGACAAAAGACGTTCAGTGCAAGAAAATTTCGTGAAAAAAACTGCATGACCCATGTAAAATTTAAGAGGTATTTGAAGTCCACCGAAACCCATAGTGACCGCGATTTGGGCGAAGATCCTAGTCCCCATCGCTTTTAGGGAACTAATGATCACGTGACCTTAATTAAGCAAGCAAATATGTTTGGCTGTGCGTTGATATGTCGCTATTACCACAGAATACTGAATAGTACAGGAACAGAAGGATCACTACGCAGACATTTAAATAAATAGCAACTCTCGCTACGACGCTATAAGTGCGATTCAGCTCGCACAGCGAAGGCCTCTTTCTATTGGATAACTCTTATTCCTTCTCGCTCGCCGATGTACTTGTATGAGGTAATTTATGAGGTATTTACGTTAATTCTATGTTTAGATCAATTATATTTTCTAGTATGCCCATAATACGTGCCCTGGGCCTTGAATAAATGAGTTTAATATATTTTAGACTCACAGTATATTGTTGTACTTGTGCCCCAGGCAGTCGGTCGTGGTACCCCAGCGCGGGGTGCACAACTCTGGCCAGCAGTTTCTCCACACGACGCCATCCGTTCTCCCCACCCCGGACACGTAAACACCGGCTAGTGCCGAACACGTCCACTATACATTCCTCTTTCCAACCCTGGAATAAAAACAAAATATTTATTGAGTTCTTGAAATAGTTGAAGTAACGTTTTTAGTTCATATGACGTTTTTTTTAGTGTACACGGCTAAACAATGGTGTGACTAAATCAATGGATATGTCAAAATTCCAAATGGGTTAGTATAGTTAGTGGAGTTACATGAAAACTCTTCTTTGGAGATAACATCTTCATTTAGTTTTTAGACAAACATTACATTCCTCGAGAAAAATGCCTGCTTTTATGTTTTCTATCTTTTTTATCAATTAACCAAATCATAATTTCTTTCTCAAATTAAATATCTAAATAACCAAAAGTTTGGTATTTCTTATTTATCTAACACTTTTATTATTATTATTGTCAAAATTAACCAGACCTAGTTAACTTTCGCAAATTCTCAATCTAAACATAAAAGTTGCTATTATTTGATATCATATTGTGATAATCGCAGTCGGGTAATAAAAATAGGAAATTAGGATAGGAAGGTGGTTATTATTAACTTACATTGAACCGTAGAACATCAGTAGCGTTATGATGTACGAGATGGTCATGCTCATCTTGTGGATCGCCAATCTGTATAAATAATATTATGGTCATTATCTCAGAAATGGTAGAAAGAAGTTTCAATACACACATATTGTGACATGAAATATGGTGGCATAAAAATATATTGCCTTACTGAGTTTCTTGCCGGAGTCCTCTCAGTTTAAGTGTATCAACTGTAGACTATTGTACATTCATAAGTGCCTTAAGTTATATTCTAAACCTCTCGAGTGGTCTTTTAATTCAATGTGCAAGCATTTGAACAATTTATGTTATACAATTTTGCTAAATTTGAAATGTTAGCAATTAATATAGACTTAAACAATGTGTAACATAATTAAATGCACACACCTAAAGTAATTTGTTAAGAATCGGCTACCGAGTCGATATCATCGAATTTTAATACAGGGTATTATAATCCTAAAAAAATATTTCAATCACAATGAGTATAACTATTTTCATAAATAATCAAAATTTAAGCATATACAAGTAATATTTCAGTGGCTGAAATAGACCGTGTGCTAAATGCACACTGCATTTAATGATGATACATATTGTTTAATTGCTAACATGATGTCTACTGAATGGATTCTGTATGTAACTATTTCAAATTTAGCAAAATAGCGAGATTCCAATTTTATCGACATTGAGGATCGATTTAGTTCCAAAATTTCTACATATATTAATTGAAACTGATACTATAATCTGTAAATAGGTTTTATGAAATATATTTGCAGTTTTTTAATTAAACAATAAAAACCATTTTGTCGCATACGCCCTTTCCGTTTACGCGGGTTTTCTATGAGAGGTCGCTATAGTAGGGAGTGGGACGCAGCACATTGAATTTCAGATTTTTAAGCTTAACGCGGCGTCACCTTAAATTTAGAAGCCGTTGTGACATTCGTTCTCAGAACAAAATTACAAAAGTCTGTCAGATATGTGACATGTTTTTCCTACACTTTTTTTTTCTAAATATGACATTGACAATACCATCGGTATTCTATCACCATGGAGCCATAGTTAATATTGATGAGAATTTATTAAATAAACACTTACGGACATGAGTTGCATGTATCATGGCAACCCTCAAATAACAATTTGATTGGAAGCCAATATTTGGACAAGCTTAACATATTTTTTTTACTCACTAAAGTAGTTAATCTACTAAATACAATGTTCGATTTACGAAAGTGTCGGATTGGTTTGATTCCTAGCTAACATGAAGAAAATGCTTTCAATAGTTTTACCTGATAAATAGTACCACACTCCACACACTGCGTCGCACCGAACTTCTTCTGTCCCGCGTCAATTACGTATTGATCGTCACCGGTTTTAAGTATCGATTTCTTGTTTGGTTTTTCGATACCTGCCATGAAAACAGTTTTTATGAATAAATAAATAATTATGCACATACTAAATTAATATATTCGAATTAATGAAAAAGATTTCAGTACAGTTTTAGTATACATTTTATATCATTTTGCCGTTGAAACTCTAGAGATTATACAGTTTTCATCAATATTGGTTCAGTATTTTTAAGCAAAATCAAAGAAGACTCTCCTTTGATTTGATTGAGTATTTATTTAACTAAAATAAATGTACACATTTACTTTACTTTAAAAATTACAATTCCACAATTTTAGCTATAAATATGAAAATGTAATTATTTTAAAAATCATGATAAGTACGTCATGCATGTAATGAAAACAGTTTATAAATAAACATCCCTTTATGTTAATTCAGCCTTTGTCATCCAAATACTCGTACCTACCAGTAAACTATAAGTACTTCTTACTAATATTAATGCGAACGTTTCTGTATTGTATGTTTTTTACCACTCACCCCCGTAACAGCTAAACAGATTTGAATGAAATTTGGCTCGTAGATAGAATATATTCTGGATAAACATATAGGATACTTTTTGTCCTGGAAACACGATTGAATCCGCAGGAATTACCTTTAGAAGTGGACATGTTAGTGCCTGGATTAGGGTTGCTGAAAATCGGGAACAGCTTTTGTGATTTGTCAGTTTTCGACTCGGATAACCTTGTGGGTGTAGATGGCATTTCTAAAATGAAAAAAAAAAAAAAGATTATATCAATCCTAACTTCTGGTTAACTCAGCTATTCTGATTACAGAGCTATATAGTTAAACAAACTATAAAAATTGTATTGTAAGGGAAAACTCCGGTCCTATTAGAAATTCTTTGTAATTATCTATACAGGGTGATTTTTTAGTCACTGGCCATACTTGCAGGGGTTGAAGTACTCGTCAATATGAACAACTTTTATTATGGGACTAACTCTCGAGATCACAAAATAAAATGGTTCCATCAAACAATTAGGTCGAGTAGGTATGGAACTTTTGTATGGACAGCTTTTTTTTTTGTGCTGATCGGCAATCAGTATTATATTATAAGCAGATTGTTTGTGGGGTATTGTCATGTCGAGTGCGCCCTCCAGAGAGGACAGCTACTCATTGTATTTATAGAGTGGTATTTCACTCTATTATGTCTTTTCTCTTGAGACGTTTTCGGTAGCTCCGGGTGCTTAAACTCGCCGCAAGTAGGTTCGGGTGGCTTTCCAGTCGCTTTTTATATTTTTCTGTTGAAGCCTGGATTTCCTCTCTCACAGTGGTCATATTTAAATGTGCGTGGATTTCGGAGTTGGTAATAAACCACGGCACATGCGCTATTGTTCTCAATATTGCGTTCTGCATCCTTTGCAATATTGCGATGTTTGTATTACTTCCACTCCCCCATAGCTGAATGCCATACATCCAAGTTGGTTTTAATATGGACTTATATATGAGTAATTTGTTATCTATGGATAACTTGCCTTGCTGTTTCTACCAAGCATCCAGTAGAGTTTTCTGTGTCTCAGGTTGAGTTCTTCTCTCTTGCATTTAATATGCTGGTTCCACGTCAAATGCCGATCCAAGTGTAAGCCCAGATACCTAACGCTGTCTTGGTGGGGTAACATAGTGTTATCGAGATGCACAGGGGGGCAGTTTTCTTTCCGAAGCGTGAAAGTGACATGTACTGATTTTTGTATGGACAGCTGATAATTTTTGTGATCTCGAGAGTTAGTTCCATGATAAAAGTTGTTCATATTGATGAGCACTTCCACCCCTGCAAGTATGGCCAGTGAAAAAAAAATCACCCAGTATAAGTATATTCTGTAGATTATCAGATATCTGTCTTCTACAGTACAAGCTCTTCTTAATATGGGATCAGATGGTCAAGTGAAGGTATCCCAGGATATAAATATAGCACTAACCCGCACTAGATGCAACTGTCTCAGTAGAGGCAAGAACTGCTTCAGCATCAATGTTATTGGAGTGTGCCATCTTCAATATCTGCTCGTCCAGCATACGTAGCTCGCGCTCTATCTCATCCAAGTCTGGTAGGATTTCTTCACCTAGAATATTAATTAATTAACTATTAAGGTTGTAACTATTGTGAAATTCACAATCTAATAACAATAAATAGCTAAGCCTCTTTTTTGTCAGAAACAATTGCGGGCGTAGGTACCCACCACTCACCAAAGATTCATCGCAAATTCAACACAACATAAAGACAAACATTGATTTTTATAGATAGGTACTAAATTGGTACTATATTAATTGCTATAGTTACAAATTGTTTTAAAGAACACACAACAGACAATTTCATCCAAGGGAGCCTAGAATACAGGCTTTTCTTTGGTTGCACTAAATTGGACATCACTGCAATATGTATGTACTTATAGTTATTTTTGTCACTAAAATTTTCGTGCAAAATAAATAAAATAATTTTAGCTCACGTTGCATGCGTGATGGTTGTGTGACCGGAGCTAAATTCGACTTTAGTTTCATTGGCATAAGGTTTTTAATCAGCTGTTCACTAAAAGCGATTGCAATTATATATGTAGTTGTTGGTATTAGAGAATATGGTATTTTACTGCTGACTGCATAAATCAGTCAGATTTGAACTGGATATATTATATAATAGATATATATAAATATTTATGTAACAGGACCCAGGATAACGAAATTTGGTTAAAAATTTAAACTACCTGAGTTAGTAAGATGAAGAGTCAAGGGGAAAACACTGGACATTGTTATGCTGAATATCATGAAAATATGTTTAATGTTCATGTTTCTTAAGGCGCAAGACAGAGAGAATTAACACATCGAATGGTATGTCATCCGGCGAATATATCTAAATTGTAACGCTTCACGTACATACACTTTGTACACCCGACATACTGTTCTACCTGACGTTAATTAAACAATAAATTATAAGGGATTTTACCTTCACCACCATTATCTCCAACAAGGATGTATCCACCTTCCACCGGCAGAAACTGACCACTATTCGGCACTTCACCATGATCAGCCATGTGCCCTTCCTCAGCCATCACCACATCACTGGCCGCTGATGCCAATTTTTTTGGCAAAGCTATCAAATTTTCATTTACTCCCAACTCAGTAATAACAGTTTCCGAATCCTGAGGTAGATTAACTGCCTGTACTTGAACAGCAGTAATAGGCTGGAATATCTGATTAGTTTCTTCTATAATAGTGCTGTTAAAGCAGGGCAGTTCTTCAGTTCGTTTGGAGAAAGTGAGCTCAGACTCTGGGACATCTTCTTCTGTCCATTGGCTGAGTAACGCTTCTATTGTTTGCTTTTCTTTATCGAAGGGGTCTGCTTTGTCTGGTGATAGGAGATGAAATTGGTCATGTTTTAATGCTTAAGATGTAAATGTATTATGGGTGCTCTAGGTTGGGGGGTACGGGTTGAGGTTGGACACAGCAATACGGTCAGACTAAGTCGTAGGTGGAATGCAGAGCCTATTTGCTTGCCTACTTGCATTTTATAACTAGTGTGAGGAAGGATCATGGATTTATATGAAATTACTAAGAGCTTAGACTGCATTAAAGCTGTACTTGAGAGGCAGGTATACAATAAAAAGCAAGTCTAGACAGTAGACAGTATAAAAAAGATATAGCTCCTAGGTTAGTGGACTTTAGAATTATTAAGAAATCTATTACTAATATTATAAAGCTGAAGAGTTTGTTTGTTTGAACACACTAATCTCAGGAACTACTGGTTCGATTTGAAAAATTCTTTCAGTGTTGGATAGCCCATATATTGAGGAAGGCTATAGGCTACTTTTTATCCCGGGAAACTACAAGATCCCTCGGAAACGCGCGTGAAACCGCGCGGAAAAGCTAGTGTGTGATATATCCATCCATGTACCAAGAGACAAACAATCAGAGATACCAAATGTGGCATTTAAAATTTCATTGAGTTTAGTTAAATGCTTTAAGTACTACTATAGCATTAATTAAAATGCATAACACATACTTATTTCATGAGATTTTAGTTAGTTATTGCATATTTAAACACATACTAATGACTTTAAACTTACGTAAGTTATAAATGAGTATTCATAATTATTATTGTTTAATGGATATGTACATACTAAAAGGCACATTTAAACGCAAATAGGATTCATTGCTTCCTTAGTGTTAAAGTATGACGAAAACATCTTTGGACCCAGGTACATACATACAAACACAAACTTATTATAGGATTCGAGCCAACCACTTTCGCTATGGAATACGTCACTGTCAGCCATCATTGCCAGGATGGTCCTACGATCCTATCCTACTATCCTAACTATCATACTAATATTATAAATGTGAAGTTTGGATGGATGGATGTTTGTTACTCTTTGAATGGATTTGGATGAAATTTGGCACAGAGATAGATTATAGTCTGGAATAGCACATAGGCTACTTTTTATCCCGGGAAAACATAAGATCTTTCGGGAATGCGGGTGAAACCGCGGGGCGGAAGCTAGTAAGCTATTATTAGTAAAAATGATAAGTAACACTTACCATTAGCAAGTTCCTGTGACGAATTTTGACTCAGCATCGAAGTATCATTTAGAGTTACACTAGAATTTGTTGTATTATCCAATAAAGTAGTATTCACTGTACTGTTCATTGAAGTATTGTATCTTAAGTTCATAATTTTTATGTGTTTATGATGTTTAGGTTTACGAATTCTGTGTTTAACACCCATGTTTATTTGGCCCGGTTTCCTCTTACGTCTTAGAGAGTGGGAATGCGCAAATGGCCGCCTTTTAAGAGTGTTACTTGCTTCAATAGCACTAGAAATTTTTGCAGATATGTTACTATTAAGTTCCGGATTAGTTTTACCGTAAAATGATTTAGTGGAAAGTATTTCCTTCAATCTGTCACTGTTAAATAATGATAGGCGAGCTTTTGGAGTGTCCAATCTTGGGTATTTGGAATTAGGCCCTCCATCACTCAGGCTGTCGTTACGCAGTCTTTTCTGACTTTTTTCACTATCACAAGTAGATTCAGGGCTTTCTGCTATTTCAACAACCGAGCGACGATTATGGCCTAGCTTGGGAGGAGACGCGACTGCCTCGGTCATGTTATGAGGCGTCTTCAACATCTGTGTCGGAGACATACTAGACATGTCCATTTTCGTCAAACAAACAACCGCTGTTTTCATAGGAGTTACATTCTTTTTCTGTTCCATGAGGATACCTTTGAAACTATGGAATTTCGGTGTCATCTTACTTCGCCTACTTGATCTCCTAATAGATTTGATAGGGGTATTCTCTTTAGAGTCCGTCCCTGAGTCAGTATCAAAGTTCAGGTCTTTCAGAGAGCTGCTGCAACTCTCTGTGTCAGCTATGAGGCTTGCCAAACTTTTGCGAGCTCTGCTTGAGGTAGAAGATGTTGTGTGGGCACTTGCACAAGAGTGGGTGGACGATGGAGTCCCTGGATGGTTCTGTATATGTGGTGTAGCTGGGGTAGATAGTGAACCAGTACATCTTGATTCGGGGCATGAATACCTTGTCTGATACTTCTTTAATGTAAATGGGGACTTGATAAAATTCTTCAAATCATGGTTTTCTTTTAACAAATTCCGTGTTTGGCTCCTTGTTTCATCTGTACAAAAAAAAAACATTCAATTAATTTATTTTTTTAGGCAAATAGTTTTATGGACAATTGAAAAGATTATTTTTTTTCAATTTAAATTCAATTAATGGTTAATGGTGATTCAATAAGAAACTCATATTTTGCAATTAGCCAATTGTATTTAGTTTGTTTAGTGCACCTCTCAAATCAATTTGAACTTATTACTTATTATATATATATTTATTTTAGCATTTGGGAGACCATAACATAACCATAGTGTAGTAACTTCAGTATATTTTACATTTATAAGAGCCCTACTAGGGCCTAAACTGGATAAATGGCTTTGACTTTGATAGCATGCATAGCAAGCTGGAGGGGTTAGAATAATAAGTTAAACTTAACACACAACATTGTACTAATAAATATAAACTCTAAGAACAATATAATTTGATTTCTAGATCAGCATATGGACCAATCTCACCAGGTTTTGTAAAAGACATTGGTTTTATACTTTGATAAAGAACATGGTAGCAAAGTATATCATGCATCATTCGAAGTCTTATATGTATTTTCATAGTGAATAGGATAGACGAGTGAAACTGCCAGCAGTTTGGTGAAAAAAAAGCATCCATCATTATCAGGTCCAATGTACATTAGTGTTTTTTTTACAAGTTACAGCATTACGATGAAGACAATACTCACGCCACAATGTCCTTTCAGGTGTTTTCGGCAAGCCTTGGTCATTCTCATCACCAGAACTCGAGTCCAACGTGCTAATGATGCCCAGGTCGCAATCCTCACTGTCACTCTCACTGTCTACCACAGGCAGGCGACGGTGTTTCGTCAAGGACTCCGGTGGGCCCTCTGATCCACCTTGAAATAAACTCTTCTTCCGTTCAGACATTTTCGGTGTCTGGTTATGCGGAATACGCGAGGAGCGCCTCGGTGTCGTCACAGACATGTTTATAGCACTCATTTTGATAAAACACGAAAGTCAAATAATGTGCTTTGGGAATCAAGCCTATTTGACAGAATTTATGTCTATCACATGCAAGTAATGAAGCATTATGGTATACAAAATGGAAAATAATGTATATTATAGTAATTTCACAATGTGAATCAGTTAGATGGTCAACAAAACGGATACAAAATACATGTAAATTAACTTTTATCAAACGTTGGGCAAGCAACCATTGTTGTTTGGCGCGTAAACACCTGTCACAATGATGAGTTGCCATACCAAAAAAATATTTTTGTACTCAAACTTCTAAGGCCCGCAGACCATCCATATCAAAGTATTTCATTCTGGGTTCTGGCACAAACATAAGTATGTATGTGAGTAAAAATCGATGAAGATGAACTGACATCGAATGTGTGAAACGTGTCTTGGTTAGTTTAAGGAACTTTCCATTCATTAATAATTTTATCTGTTTCAGCTTGTTAGTTAGCTACTCAGAAATATTAAATTTTAATTTTACTTGTTTTATTTACATATTTGTTTATAAATAATTCAATACTTCATTTATATCTTGTCGATAGCTAAAACATATCTGATGGGGTTGTATGTCTGTTTGTATGCATAATATTTATACGCTCTTATCTCAGGAACTACTTACCAGTCCTATTTGAAAAAATATTTTTGCATTTGATTGAAAAGTGGTAGGCCTTTTTATTTATTGTGGTAGATTATAGGCTATATGACACCACGGGTGAAACCGCAGACCATAGCTATTGTAATACATACTTTGTAAGGCTTATTTTAAACCCTATACAAATCCCCCTCCCCCATTCCTGGTTGTAACAGACTTTACTTACAGAATCAGATTTTAATGATAGAGTAATTTTTATAAAAATCAAGGCATTCCAAATACACCTTATCTGAGGAAACCATCAATGTAAGGCCGTAGTACTAGATGTGCAAATATCATTGATACGATAATGAGTAGGTAGATGAAATAAATAAATAAAAGCGTAACTTTCACCTCCAAGATCACTTACACCCTTGCGGTTCTTTCATCATTAATAATATAGGAACCTACTTAACTATCTATAGTTTATTTTTATATAATATGTAGAATCGTACGGTTTGTGTATTTTGCCTATGTCAAAGTATAATGTAAAATTCTATTCACATTAAATCACTTTTACATAGGTAGATACTTAAATAAAATCAAGTCCATGTTGGCCGTTTTATTAAAACATATCACGAACTTTTTGAGACAACCTGAAAAATCACAATACATTTCATTTCACTTCATATTACTTACTTAGATTCATCTTCATTGGACAAAACGGCACTGATATTATTCAATAAAATCGTATATAAATAAAATTGTATCTATCAATTTATCACTCGCTCTAATTGGCAATGTATAGATCTAACGCAACTTCCAGGTTATGTAATTCTTGAACGTAGGTAGCTAATGGCTGTAAAATGATCAAGGAAACATCATCATGATTTTTAAAGACCTTTTCCTTTACCCCACATAAGCGCAATACGCCATTTTTCTCTACCGCCATATTATATCGTCTTCTACGGCCGCTATTTTGATTTTAAGTAACTTATAAAAATAAATCCTAGCCTTATAACCAAGGCATGCACGGCTTAGACAAGTCAATAGACTCATGCATTAAAATGTTAGATTAAAATACATCTAGCCGTTGGGATTCTTCGAGGGTAATAAGAATACATACGTAGATACCTACGCGTGAAAAACATAACCCTGTCTTTGCTGTCGCGCAGTCAAGTAATGGCAATTAATGGCAAAAAATGTATCTAAGTACCCTTCGCCAGAGCTACAGCATAAGGTGCAAGCCTACCTACTACATAATATACAATGTGTCCCTGACAGTTCAACATTAATTGAAATCCCACGTAATGCCAATTCTTAAGAGTGTAGTAAAACATACATTTTAAATATACAGGCATAATTGAAAATTTTGAATTTCCAAACTTTATTCGGAAATATGAAACAACATAGTGTAACTAAATTACTAGTTTAAGTTAAAATAAGTTACACCTAAATTACAGTTTAAGTTTAAATAGTAATTTAGGTATTTATATTTTACTACACTCTTAATTATGACTTAGCATTACATGAGATTTCAATAAATGTCGAACTGTCAGGGACACGTTGTATATTATGTAGTAGGTACTACTACTAATAGGTGTAGCCGGTTGCGATGATTTGATAATTTGAATTTTCGCGACTTTAGGTTAGAAGTGTTTTTTAACTGCACGAATACTCTTCATATTGACAAATGTTTCACCATTGTCTAACTATCCGTGTTTTCGTGATAATTCGAATTATCAAATCATCCTACGACACAATCAGCCGTGAATAAAAAGGATAGGTACACCTAAGTTTAACCAACTGCTACCGGCGGCCGCATGTGTAGCCGGCTAGAACTAGGGGTAACCGTACTTCGGCTTTTAGCCGTTACATATACATAAATAAAGATAGATACCTCCAATTCATTATATTCTTGGCAATAAGTATTGTAACATTGTACCATACGTATGTATGTACGTATTTCAGTAAAAAGTAGGCGCATTATAAGCTTGTGACCATTAATGCGAACCACCTGAGGCGTATCGAGGTTCTTAAGGGCGTCGAACCGGTTAGGTCATGCATCGCCGAAATGTAGATTAACTTTTATTAAAGTTATATTAATGCAATACGGAAATAAAGGGTGCAAAAAGAAATATAAGAATGAAAAAAAAAATTGCTGCAATAACGGTCGCAAAGTAATTATTAGCTTAGATTGTAATTGTAGGGTGAAAATATAAAGGTCCGCAATTAATTTATGCGTCCTATAGGTGCTTATTCTTTTTATTTGACCATACCTAATCTAACTGTGGGTTAGAAGTTATGTGGACTAATCTGAAGAGCGGCTGCCGGAACACACGGGTAAGTGTTTAGCGACAGGTTTTTAACTTATTCCAGAGTGTTGTGTGATTACTTTTTTATGTTATTATTACTGCCTGCTTTAGATAAAAAACTTTATATGTCTACGCATGAATATCTACAACATTATTTTATAAGTAGAGAAACGTAGAAATATCTCTTACAATACAATCAATGAGCAATATCACCCGTAATTAGATTATAAGCTAAATAATATCGGCATTGATTGTATTGTGTAGGTATGTATAAAATAGGTCATTCAGCAGCAGGAATGTGTCACATATTATGTCGGTAATCTGAGCGAATGGGCGTCCATCTTGGATTTTATAATGAGCGCGCCAATCAGATGCAAGAGAACGCGGGGGCGGCGCGTGCGCGGGAATAGATTTCTCTCACCGAATTGTTTACAGTATTTGTGACCACCCCTTAATGTTATATTTAGATTTCATGAGGGACCTATCTATACTAATATTATAAGTCCGAAGAGTTGGTAAGTATGTATGTTTGAACGAACACACTAATCACAGGAACGACGAGTCCGATTTTGCCATTGACATTGCGACAAAAATTAACGCTAATGAAGTGCTGGATATCTTTAGCAGGAAACATAAAAGAAAACTGTCTTTATTAAACAAGTAATTTTTCCCAAAAAGAGGATAATATTGTTTTATCAGAGACAAAATAATAATATAATAATAGAACAACATATAATTGAATATAATTTTCAAGTAAACAAACGTATATTTATGAAACAAAAAATGTCACGACATTGAACTCCCGATGTCGTACTAATGCAATGCAAAAGTCGCCTGGGGTCGCAGTATAATATACCTACGTAGAAAAAGAGTTAATTATTGTTCATACTTAATAAGTTTGACCTTCACTTAAACGTCTAGAATAACCTTCAAAAATTTAATTTGTTTTATGATTATTATCATTAGTAAGAAAGAATATAATTATTTATAATATAATGCTAGCCACTGCCATTGTTTCAAAACATATTTTGTACTTGCGTTGTTTAAAATAAATACCGATTTTCTGCTTTATGTCACGGGCAATATCGCCATCGCTGTGCATATGAGTGGACCGAGGCACCGGAAGTAGGAGCAGACTGGTGGAAACTGTCACATCCAACCTATCGGTGGAGCCAGTCACTGAGCGGACGTATAATATATCCTACTGCACCAACAGCTGGTTTGAGTTTGACTTTCTGTTACCCGGTTGACGTGACGGGGTGATAGCTTTTTCGTCACCGCGAATAAACCTTTTTAAGGTGACGCAGCGTTAAGCTTAAAAATCTGAAATTCAACGTGCTGCGTCCCGCTCCCTACTATAGCGACTGCTCATAGAAAACCCGCGTAAACGGAACGGGCGTATGCGACAAAATGGTTTTTTCGTACCACTTGCTCAAAAAAGTGACATTCTATGCCACACAAAGCGAACATAACAATAGTTATTTTTAATCTGTTAAAAACAGGGAAAGAAAATTGTACTGAATTTCATTCATCCTCTCCCTAGAGGAGAATGTGATTTAAATTTGGAATACTTACCGAAATTTATACTGAACTACATCTGTGTTTACACCATTGAGTTTGTATATAAAGCATTACACATCTTTTTGAAAAAGGAATACGCATTTATTATGCAGTTATGATTATTAAATAAAATTACGAAAAACTTAATCCATCAGAGCCACAACCATCAACTTCCGGCATCTTATCTTCGTCCGTAACTCACGATGCACAACCACCACCATCTCCGACGTATACTATCTACAATGAAACGCAAGCTCCTCAGACACAAGAACAGAGAAATACTCAAATCAACTCATCAACAATAAATGTACCAAACAAAAATGTTACTCTCTCTATCAATAATTGGACCAATGTTTCGAATGTTAACTTTTACTTTTAATTGTCATTATTTTTAATAAATGCTTATCTCATATTATTATTGTGTTAATTTTTTCGCAAATGGTACGAAAAGAGCTCGCGATTTAAATCGTCACGTCGTGCTTTATCCCCTTGGTTAATAATCTACTATTATTGTTTAATTTAAAAACTACAAATATATTTCATAAAACCTAAGTACAATTTATAGTATCAGTTTCAATTAATATATGTAGAAATTTTGGAACCTCCAATCGATCCTCAATGCCGGTAAAATTGGAATCTCTTATTTTAAAGAGGTCTTTTTGATTAATTATTTTGTGTTATAAAAGTTAACCAATCGTGTTATGCAACGTACAAAATAAAGTCAAAGACATGATGAATTCTTACAATAAATTTCAGTTCGTTCGCTTCAGTCATTGTTGAGAAAAATCGGAATCCTTGCAACCAAAATCTTCAAGGCGTCGCCTTAAGGATTATTCATTTCATATTAGGTATATGTATTACTTACTACTCTTTTGAATGGAATTTCCAATTTGAATATATATTTAATTTAATAAACAATTCAAGACCAACTTACTAAACTAAGAAACTTAAATAAAATAGTCTAAATTAAAAAAGTCGCTATCAGAAGGCAGCGTACCCAGAATGCTGGCGGCATTGCCACGTTGGATGGCAATGCTGATTCTCTGACCAAGATATAAGCCAGCATTCTGGTCACAAGTTGCTTCGACCAGGCGTTTGGATATTTCGCGAAAAAGATGGTGAGCTCTTGACCCCCACGGACCCAGAGTTTCAACCCCAAACGGCTCAAATATATAGCTTGTATCTATGTTACTATATTTACGCCGCTTGAGGTTCTCTGCTGATAACGCAGCGCCGCCAGCCTTATTTATTGTTTCTGGAAGATGAGACGGTGCCAAAGTATCGACACACGTGGCACCCCATACCAAAGGCCGTCCCAACTTCCAAGGGATAAGTGTCATTTCGTCGGGTCTCTTACCATCGTCACGAAACAGGCCATTCGGTTCTAAAATTGCTGTTACGTTGGCGCTGGTAAGGGCCCGGCGGATGATATCGTTGAGACTGGCGTGTCTGGCAAATCTGCCAACGCTTTTGACACATGATAGTCCGTGGTGACCGAGTTGGTCGACAGCAGTGCCACACTGACAGCGATGTGGTGCGTAAACTGGTATTCCCAGACGTAAACATACTGATGTTCTAAAAGTGTTGGAGTCCAAGAGTGTGCCTGTATGAGAGGATGGGTGAGCCTGCAACCATAGTCCTGATTCCCAAGCACTTACAGCAATGAGACGGGCCTTATCTGCGGAACTGGTTGACGTTTCTAATAAAGTATTCCGTACCAGCTCACAGAGGAGACCATCCCAGAGCCGCTGCGAGGAAGGGACCTTGGGCAGATCCACATTCGGGCATGCCAATTGCCAAGCAATTCTGGCCTCGGTCAAACAAGATACCTCAACGTTTGGGATAGATGATGAAATAATGCGCCTAATGAGGATTCAATTCAATTCTTCCCGATTTCTTTAATTATTTTAAAACCCATCCAGAATATTAAAGTTATTATCCGCGATTTCCATTATCAGATTGCAGTCTGATACAATCCAACGTCTCCCTTCTACTGCTCCCTTCGTTGTCTCACTAATTTATTTATTTTACTTTAATTAAAACTATAGTAAGTACACAAATTAAGATGATATTAAAATTAACAATGAATTAAACTAATTAATAAAATATAAACATAACTACAATCATACATTCTTCTCACAAAAACGCAAACACTGACAATAATATCTGCAAATAATAACATAATAATAATATATAATCTAATCGATAACCGTAATCTAAAGCTTTGACGAATATTTTAAATTAGAATAATAATAAAATTCTTAAAACGGTTAGGTTAGTTACCTCAATTTAGCAAAAGATGGCGTTGTATGTCCTTTTCATCGAATTGTAAAATTAAATATAAATATAAAACAAAATGCTAATAGGAAACTGTATAAATAAAAAATGGATAAAATAGGTATTGATAAAAAATGCGCTCGAAGCACTCATCTAATAAATCAATTAGTTCCACAATAAAATTCTTCGAATAGGTACTACCCACCTACTTTATTAATGTAGGCCCCACAACACAACACAAGTAGCCCAGGCTACTTAGCTAGAACTAAGATCTATTTACCTGAGAAAAGGAAAATGTCAGGTTGTTAAGCGTCGACAGAAATATAGGTACTAACTGAAAAAAATAACTTCTTAGGATCTTAGGTCATAAATCCTACCTAGGTGGGTACTAAAGGAAAACTAAATTTTAATGTTTTAGAAATACCGATGCGAAATGCTCCATATATTAGGTAATAGGTACCTACTTATTATGTCTACAGGTGATACGATGAGTGGCCATGACCAAATCCTGATTGAGGGAAATACCTGGAAATTATGCAATAAAACGGAGGATAAAACAATGGGGATAGTTTTTAGGTTCCGTACCCGGTTCCGTACCCAAAGGGTAAAAACGGGACCCTATTACTAAGACTTCGCTGTCTGTCCGTCCGTCTCCAGGCTGTATCTCAAGAACCGCGATAGCTAGACAGTTGAAATTTTCACATATTATATATAGAAATACATATTTGTTATAGCTCCATACATACATAGTTACGCCAATTAATAAAGATCTCTAAGTTGTATGGGCGCTTATACAACTTTTAATTGGAACAAATCTCAAATAAGGTAAATAAATAAAATTGTGCATTTTCCGTGATGGACGAACGATGGATGTTTGTACGGAATTACGGAACCCTCGGTGCGCGAGTCCAACTAGCACTTGGCCGGTTTTTACATAAAAGCAGTATAGTAGGTAGGTACTTACCTACTTCTGAGCAAACTTATTTCTGGAATAATGTGGTAGGAAAACCCTTATAGGACAATACCTAGTTTAGTTCTGTTTGGACCTCCACCAATAAACAACTCCCTCCCTCAACTGTCAACATTTATTTTCGTATGTAAGTAGGTACGTATTTACGCAACCAAATACAAGACACGAAAAATAACATGTCTTTGTTATTATTGCTTTGTCATACCCGCTGAAATGCAGTTTATAGTGTGTAATATAATACCTACCTACCTACCTAACATCTGTAGGCAATTATCGACTCATCGACCTTGCGCTGACAAGCGAATATTTGTGATAAGTACAATACAAATACATGATCGCATAACAAATCACCTATTTGCACTTTCTCTAAATTACATTAACGAGGTCGTCAAACCTCACACGCAATGTATTTCGCTTTACTCTTCGACTAAACTATCTCATACGTTTAAGAAATAAAAATTGTGCTGACGGCATACGTTCATTATTCTACGACCATCACACAATCTCGTTCTTTAGAAATTCTGCAATTCCATTGACGCGTCATAATGTCAAATTTGAATACGGAATAGAATGAAACCCGCATTTTATTGTGTTGGCAACGGTGTTTTATTGTAAAACGACGTGGTAGAGCAGCAGCTATCTCATCATCATTGATAATCGTCGGTTTGGCAACGTCGCGTCGCTCACCTGGCGCTACCTGCGCAGTGTCAATAGGGGGGCAAGCGAGCAGCAAGCGGCAGTCGATCCGACGGACACGCTCGTCTCGGTTGTCTTTCCTTTTTTTATTTCCAAAATATTCCATGAAACTTGTATTTTAACTATTGATATTCCGCGTAATTACTAATCGAGTGATCATTCATGCGTGCAAAGTGAAAACCGATTCGTGTGTGGGACAATCAAAGCATTCAAATTTGGAATCGTTCGTCGACACTAAACAAACGTGGACTCTTTCTTTGGAACCGGTGGTTGATGGACTCTGAGCTCGGTTAGAATTCGTGTATTGATGTAATACGAGTTAATTCTAGATTTTCACCTGCACCAGCGGAAACGGCTTACGTAGACGGCTAGCGGTAAAACGTCGTCCGCGCCGCACGCGAGTTCTTGTTTCGTGTTGAGTAACCGTCAGGTTTCTAAAAAGTTCTTCGACGCGTTTAAGAACGTACACAAACAACTCAGAAACGGAACGTCAAGATTCGGACTTTAAAGATACTCGCCTATTCTGTGACACCACTGCCGCCCACTCGCGTAGTACGACCGAAAATACTTGATACTATTACATCCCGTTAGAAAGTTGAGTATGAAAAGAGAGGCTGAATAACAGAATTCCGCTGGAACTGAACTTTTATATCACGTCAATGAACGGTCAGTGAGAGAGGATCCGAGTTGAGTGTCTCGTAGAAGGTGTTGTTTCGTTGCGTTCGCGCATTGCATGGCGCGATGATCAGCGGAGGATGGGTGTGCGCTCTGCACGTGCGCACTGCAGGACTCGGCGGTGCAGCGTTGGGCTCCGATGAGGAAGAGGTCGTGTATTTGGCCTTCGTAGTTATAGATGTCACCACCAATAAGGTAAGCAAGAGAATTCTATCAATTCAGAGCTTGCCAATCAATGATATCAGTAGTACCTGACTTCCTACCTAGTTCAACTAACAAAATTGTCTATTCTGTAGATTGAATGAAAGAGTGAGTGACCGTGTCAGTTTCGCGTTTTTCGCCATTTTCCAGTTGAGTTATGTCCTTCATTTAACACATAGGTAATTGCAAAAAAGACTTAGTAGGAATAGGTAGGCTTATATTTACTACTAGCTTTTCCGCGCGGTTTCACTCGCGTTCTCGTGATATTCAGGGATAATGTAGCTTTCTAATGGTGAAAGAATTTTTGAGTTTATTGGTAAATATACAAAAATAGAAAATTTTCCTCTTACAATATTAGTATGAAGTATGATTAAATCTATTTGGCTCCATTGTTTATTGCTACTAACGCTGAAATGGCTGT
This sequence comes from Tetheella fluctuosa, assembly GCA_951216915.1. NCBI lineage: Eukaryota > Metazoa > Arthropoda > Insecta > Lepidoptera > Drepanidae > Tetheella > Tetheella fluctuosa. Next base: position 5,246,282 of record OX578236.1, read on the forward strand.
CTATAGCTTCATCATTCATCAATTAATTAACTGAAAGACTCACATTTCAGAACAAAATGACATTCATTGGAAGACCATAAGCTCTAGCTAGATTTATTTGAATATTTTACATAAATTAAATAGGTACTTTTATCAGAAATTAATTTCGTAATTCATTTATTGTTTTTAGATTTTTATGCAATCAATAAAGAAAATTCAAATGTTACCCATTAAAATAAAATAATGCCCCTTTTTATAACCTACACATTTTGACAACTTACCTATTTATTGAACTATATTCTGACAGGTAACATTTTTTTGAAGTTCAGGAAGACAACATACGAGAACAATTAATAGAATATTGTTCATAATTTGAAAATACCACGCCACCCGCCCGAGTACATAATTCTGTTATTTTTTTTATCATCATTACCTTCTCCTTGTCATATCAATCAGTATTAATTTGCATGAAAAAAGGTGCCAGTTATTCGTCCTTCTCTTTAGTTTGCAAATGGTGATTTTGTATTCGTAATAATAATTATTATAAATGTCTCCATTAGGATAATAGGTACCTCTAAAGGGTTTTTCATCACTATCCCATAAAACTAGAAAAGAAAATTAGTTAAATCCTTAAGTAATTTTACTAAGATACTAACTGTGCTCTGGAAATTTCACACCAAAATCGACCGTAAAGACGTAGATAATAGACAACTCACTTTCGCTTTTAAAATATATTTTTTAGAAGTTGGATTACAAACCCACATCGTTCACATTCCCCCTTTCCCCTTATTTAGACCCATTCGGTGTCATTCCAATCGAAAAGAACGATTTTATTTCGTTAAATTTAGGCTGATGCTGTGCTAGTCGCAGAATTCATTTGCCGTGATCGTGTACTGATCGACTGCCTTATTCCAAATGGAAGTCTGAGAGAACAAAGGAGCCATCCTATTCATTAGACTTCTCAATCGGTTCGTCCAACCGATCGGGACTGCAACCTAGCAGGTCTGAATAAGGGGGATTGTCATGTGTCGACTTGATTTTATGTATATAAGGTGATGGCTGGTCGGGTGGTGAAGAACATTTACGTATCCTCTATTCTATATACTTACATCCAGTCACACTATTCGGCGAGCCGATCCCTTGGGAGAGGCAAGCCAAATATCTCGGTGTGACCCTCGATGATCGTCTATCCTTCGCTGCGCACATAAAGGCGGTCCGCGCGCGCGCCGCCTTTGTGGCAGGACGACTCCACTGTCTGATCAACGCCCGGTCTAAACTTGCCCTAAAAAGCAAGGTTAGACTTTATACCGCGTGTATCCGTCCCGTCATGACATACGCGAGCACCGTGTTCGCTCACGTTGCTCCCAAGCAACTTCACACCCTTCAGGTATTACAAAATAGATTCATGCGCAAAGCCACGGGCGCCCCGTTTTACATGCGCAATGAAAACCTACACCTTGACTTAGGTCTCCCCACCATCAAACAGTTCATAAAACGCGCTGCACGCATATATTTTGATACCGCAGCGCATCACGCGAATCCGTTGATCATTTACACGGTCACATACACCGCGTCCCTTATCTCCCGCATCCGTAGGCCAAGGTTCGCCCTCAGCGAACCGGACGATGCCATCACCCTAGCACAGATCGAGGCTGAAGAAGCCCGGAAACAAATACAGATGCGTAACCGTCAACCACGATTTCGTCCTCGCCGGCGAGGACCGTCGCGACGTCCCTCCCAGTCTCGTCCCGTTTAAACGCGGCCCGAGCTGCCTATTAAGCAATCCGACCGATCCCCAAATAATATATTTTATTTGCATGCTAAGTCCTCCCTTATTCCCCTGGCAACGTCCTGAGCCGAGGTCGAGCCCCACAGGGGGCACCCTCAGGCTACCGTTGCCCTAAATTTATTTAGTTTTAAGTCACGGCTGAGAGCCCTCAGCGCTCGCCGTATAGTCCGCGTAACGGTGGAAGAAGGTCCCCTGGACCCACCACCTTTCTGTTCCAGTCCAAAAAAAAAAACTATATACTTACATTTAATCCCAATTGTAGGGGAGAGTATTCAAATAAACGATCCAATACGAACACCGTGTTCAGTAGTTAAGTTAAAACAGAATAAACAATCAGTAGGTTAAGTTACTGTATTGGCTAATGTTATATATTGAGAACTAGCTAAGCGATAATAAGAGCGTAACCTCATCTTTTACCGATTAAAGAGTTGAACACCTGCTGAATATCAGCTTCTTCCTAGACGATTCATCCTGTCGTGAATTTACTCAGCGTATCGTTCTCTAAATCCACCACACAGCTGAGAACGTTTCACACAATTTTGGTCTTCAAAGCAGCTTGCATTGCACCCAAAAACAGTTACGTTGAATAACTAGTTTTTTTTAAGCCAAGCAGGCTGGCGGTCGACCTGATGGTAAGTGGCTACCGTTACCTATGGACATTATCAATACCAGGTATATTGGCAAATGGCAATGTGTTGGCTTGAGAGTGGTAGGTGCTATAATGTACCTTTCCACTGTGCCATGGTTTCCTTGTGATATTTTCAAAAATTCAAACTCATTGTAAATTGTTTATGTGTATAATTGCTAGCTAGTAATGTCACTCCGGTCCATAAAATATTTCTATGCACAAAATCATGTCGATAAAGGACAAACCAACAAACACAAATGGATAATTAATAATTAGGATTATATTATTAACCCTTTGAATGGCGTAAAAATGGATTTGGAATAAGGTTTGGTTTTATATTTCAATATTAGTCATCGATAGTTATCTATCTGATATTATTTATCTTAAACAATAGATAGCGTGGCAAGATTATATTCTGTATAAGTATATATATTTTATTATTTACAGAAATAAGATCAATGAGTTATTCTCTTTGTAAAGTAAGATTTCTTTAAAAATATCATCGAAAAATGTTGGCAACATTTTTTGTTACGAATAAAAAAATATATAAAAAACTCTCGTCTCAACACCAAGCAACCACAAGATCTGACTGGACAGAACAACTATAATCTTGATTTTGAGTATATTTTAGTTGAAATTATACGAAAAGTACCGGTGCATTTGTGTAAATCAGATAAAGTGAAAATCAAGTCTCAAATTCGTTTTTTCCTACTATACAAGGAGATAGGGTAGGTACGTATGCGATGACGTATGATGCGAGATTTTTCTGGGGCCGTTTGTCTGTGGGGCCGTGTCTATATAAAGTTAAATTCGTTTATGGAATAATCTGGATTTATACGTAGGTAATGAACAAAATAGGTAAATACCTAACACAAGCGTGTGGCACAGACCTCCGATGTAATGATGACTTCCTACTATTCGTATTTTTTGTGGATCCTATGGCCATCTTTTTATTGTTAATAAGACCTGCATAAGAATGTACCTAACCAAGCACATTAAGTACATCTATATAAATATAAATCAAAGAAAAATGTACTATCTAAACGCATCACTTCAGACTTTGTTGTGTTTGTAATTGTCAGGACAAGGTTTGTATGAAAGAAAATGTTTGACGGAAAAAAATATATATACCGGGAACGCGGGGAACAGTTAGTATAAAGAAAAATTTGTGCAAACGAATTTCAGAAAATCCTTGCTTCTGTTATGTAGGTAGGTACTAGGTACCTATTTAATTTTATGGCCGATATTTTTAATCGTAGCACGATAAACAACATTTATCTCTTTCTTTCGTTATATTGAGAGATAAGGATGGTACGCTAACGACATCAAAAACGATGTGTCGAAACAATAAGGGAAAATTCAAAAATAAGTTTTTAATGGCACCACTTATTGCAAAAAACCGCCAAAATCATGGGAAACTCGTTTTGTTTTAAGCGTGTTGCGGTGTTGCAATACGTGACTATATAACTACAGAGTGTCATTATGTTGGCATGATAGGTAGATAGGTAGGTACTTACTCTTGGTTGGCGGTTCATGATACTGCAATTTTGTGTGAACCGCAAGAAAAAGAGGCCCGCGCGGCCGCGCCACATAATAATAATAATATGAGATAGGAACACTATAGCGTTATCTCTTTTTATCTCTTTCTTGGAGTAGCGAGAGTGAGCACATTTCAATTCAATTTCACTTCGCTTACGTCTGGACATCCTACTATCCTACTTGTGTGGATGTTTGTTAATCAATTACGCCGTAATGGCTGGCACATGGATATCATACCCTGGAATAAAACATTAGATCCTCTGGAACGTGGTAGACGGAAACAAGTGGAGAAGCTCAATTTGGCACTAACTTTGTGCTGTTTTACGGTTATGCTATAAACAACGTCAAGAACTGCAGCTTTGGTTTCCTTCTAGACTCCTTTTTTCCATGGTACCTACCTTCGGCCTAATCATCACTCATATCACATTGAGATTGTGATAAAAATACAAGAATCATTCAATGTGTGATACCTAATTCGTATAAGATACACTGTTAGGAAGAGATTTCGAGACTTTGGGAGTTGGCTTCTCTGACGTCTTCAGCTAGGATTGAGTAGCTAGCATTTCGGAATGCGCGTAGTGAGCGACTTTTAACAGCTCCGGCACCATTCTGGACAAATGGTAGTGAGGCAACTCACGAGGCCACTCGTCAGAGTACCATGACTTATGTTGTGGCGGCACGACCTACCGCAGATGGTCCCTTTGGTGACCCGTAAGGGTTACTAGGAATAGTGTGGCATGCTGTTATAACCGAGAGGTTGGTAAGCCTGGCCACTGTGACAAATCTCATAGTCAAAGAAGGGTCTGTTAGAAAGAGACTCCTATTTGTAAGGTGATCTTTTATTATACTATGGATATATAGGCTCGTCTTGACAACAATTTCAACATGGTCCCGGTTTTAATCGTTAAGCTAGTTGAAGACCTCCTAGGTGGCATGAAATCTCCAACAGTAGGTTGACCACTAGCCTACCTCCACCAATCCGCAGTGGGCACGCGTGGTGGAGTATTTGCTCATTCCCTAACACCCTTCGTGAAAGGAGACCTATGCACACCCGTGGGCAGATATAGGCTGTAAAGAAGAGGAAAAAGGATAATGTGGTACTTAGATAGTTTTGCATATAAACATTATTTTGTATAAAACCATATAAAATATTTATCTACTTCTGTAGGAATACAGTTGTTAAAAAATAAGAAATTCAAATTGGTCACGTGAAGCACGTGTCACATTGTACTTTACCCTGGTTTTCACTACATTATTAATAAATTTCTAATTCAAACACGTTGTAAGGTCGACATCGAAACATTTCCAGAATCTGTAAGTAACTAAAGTAAATCATGAATTATTCTAAAAAAGAAAACTATAAAAATGAGAAACACGCTAACTAGGTATTAATAAATGTGACTTCCATGCAAACATTCATTATTATTTCCTGCTTACTAGGGAAGCGTTTACTATTATTATAACTCCCAGATTATAACTTAGTACAGATACTTTATTAATTGGGGATCCATTTTGATTTTTTAACGTATTTTTCTCGCGTTTTAGTTTATTGCGTCAATTTTAAGCGCCCAAAACCGTACGTTGGTTATATATCAATAATTAGCTTCCGCCCCGCGGTTTTACCCGCATTCCCAAGGGATCCTATGTTTACCCGGGATAAACTGTAGCCTATGTGATATTTCAGACTATTATCTATCTCTATTCCAAATTTCATACAGATCTGTTCTGCCGTTCTGCCGTGATTGAGTAACAAACAGCCATCCATCCAAACTTTCACATTTATAATATTATACTAGATTCCGCCCCGTGGTTTCACCCGCGTTCCCGAGGGATCTTATGTTTTCCCGGGATAAAAAGTAGCCTATGTTCTTCTCCGTACCATAGGCTATCTGCATACCAAATTTCATCGCGGTCGATTCAGCGGTTTAAGCGTGAAAAAGTAACAAACAAACAAACAAACTCACTTTCGCAATTATAATATTAGTTAGGAAGTTAGGATAGTAGGATAGGAATTTAAAATTTGTAATTAAGGTACCAATGTTAAAAATTACGTCTCATAAGCGCTTGAAATTGACGTAGTAAAAATGGAAGAAATATTCGTTCAAATGGAGACCACCCCTTCAAGGTGTCTACAGAGCGCACATGTTTATGTCACTTTTTATATTGTACTAACTTTTCCCCGCGGTTTCACCCGCATTCCCGGGATAAAAAATAGTCTATAACCTTCCTCAAGAACTGGGCTATCAAATGCAAAATGAATTTTTCAAATCCGACTGGTAGTTCCAGAGATTAGCGTGTTCAAACAAACAAAATCAATTGCCAACCCTGCTATTTACTGATTATACCATTGAGCTAAAAGCGAATTAATTAGGCAAATCCATGTAACAACGTTCTATGTGGTTGTACCACCGGAACGTGATAAAGCATTTTGGTAATTAATTTCAGTTTGCTTTTCGTTGCTTGCATTTACAAAGAGTTGATTTGATTTAAATTAAACATACGCGGTTTTGGTGTTGGAAATTTAAATTTAAATTAATGCTTACGGTTTGAAGGTGAGTTGTAAATGACGTACCACACAGGTAATAGCAAATAGGGCCCCTACACTAGGGATTTTGATGGTGTAGGGAAAATCTAGGATACTGCTTAGCAAAATGCTCTAAGCTGCTAAGTGATATAATAAAGTTACATTAAATAATGTTCAATTCATGTCGATCAGTCAGTAAACACTAAGTATATTATAATGTTATTAATTAATAGTCATGATGCCTTGTTTAATCGCAGTCTTCACATACCTACCACTTTCCTATCACCTTCGTACCACTTACTGCTTCATTCCGAAGGAAATCCAAATTGCAAAGTATAACCAAGTAAATGTATTGCCAAGCCCCTACGGGTTCTTTCTTGGATTTGCGTGCTTACCACCTTCGGCCATACATCACTCACCATGGTTAGATTGCAGTCAAGTCACAGGCCTATAAAAATATATGAAAAAGAAAAGATGCTTTGTAAAGAGCTCCCCCTGGTGCTGTCCGTCCGCCGGATTGTCAAACTTTTGACATAAAAAGTAATTGGTTCACTACCTAATACCTATTGGGTGTGGACGCAAGCAGCTCCTTATATCTGCTAGTCATCTAAATAAGTCCCATATGCTAAGCTTTCTCCAAGAAATTTATTTCAACACTAAGTAAATCTTTTGGTTCCCTTTGTAACTCGTAAAATGGGATAAAACCATACCCGATAGAGAGCCCTTAGCGCTCACTTAACTAGTCCGCGTACGAATAACCATGCTATCTGCGGCTAACACCTCTTAGTACATAAAAAATCGTGTTTTTACACTGTCAGTCATTTTTCTATGCAAAGGTAAACGAACAAAATGTCAAAAAAGCTCGCACGGTCGCACATTTGTGTAAATAACAGATACTATTATGTATTTAATGATAACGCCTTTATCGCATAATCATCTGAGCTCTGATAACGTGATAAGGGACGAGTTTCGTATTTTATTTCAAATACTTACATGTATCACGTTTATTGTGATATCTGATAAGTAGGTAAGTAAAATTGCGAATTGATAAAATAATAGTTTAGCTCGACCAAAAATTGTTGAGCCAAACTGACCAGTGCATACATTTTTGTGAGCTTACTAACTTAGGCCGCAATCAACACTGATGCATTTTACAATCTTTTCAGGGTTCCATACCCAAAGGGTAAAACGGGGGGACCCTATTACTAAGACTCCGCTGTCCGTCCGTCTGCCACCAGGCTGTATCTCATAAACCGTGGTAAATAGACAGTTGAAACTTTCTGTTGCCGCTATAACAACAAATACTAAAAAACAGAATAAAACAAATATTTAAGGGGGCTCCCATACAATATACATGAGTTTTTTGCCGTTTTTATAGATAATGGTACGGAACCCTTCGTGCGCGAGTGCGTCTCGCACTTGGCCGGTTTTTAATAAAAATGAGCGCTTTAAAAAAATATGCGTTTATGAGTGTTTTACCTATCAGTCTAAATAAAATTATATTGACAAAGCAAACGCGTTCAAGTTAAGTTCCTAACGTCAAAACCAGTAATTGACAGATGATTGAACAAGATCTAAATAAAATAATACATATAGATTAGGTTTAATTACCTTCCTTTGCCCCAGTTGGCCTCAGTAGGTAATTATACAACCAATCGGTTCCAAAGTTCAAAATGGCGTGATATAATCGTTGCACTCTGAAAGCGGTTTCAATCAAATTAATTGCAGTAAAGTTGTTATTTATTTGAAATATAAGCCTTTCCGCGTCTGTTTTATAATATTTATGTTATATAATTAATGATCCTAAAATATGCTTAATCATTTTAATCTCAATACTTATTTATGTAGCGGGCATACTTGAAAACTGTAGGTAAACATAGTTTAATGCACGGTCAAGGTAAAAATCGGATATAGGTACATTTTGCTTGCATGATACTTATTATATCCACAGCGTAAAAACATACAGTGGTCTATCGCGTTTGAAGTCACGCGAAATGCCGCTTTGTATAGGCATTCGTCATTGCTGCATTGTGTCCCAAGCGAGGGTATGGCAGCTTGGGCTTGCTCTGTTTAAACGTGTCCGTTGGCCGACTGTAAGAGTTACATAGACTGTGGTACAGATGTGCTAAAAACATGATGAAAACAAAATGTCTATGGATCGGGGTTTGTGGTATGGTTGTAGACTCTTCCATTGAAACTGGATGATCTTCCGCCAAGTTAGGTAATCGTATCGTTAGGTATCGTAGGGTTCCGTAATCAAAAACCCTTATAGTATGTCATGTCTGTCTGTCTGTCATGGTAATTTTACTCGGAGACAACCAGTGATAACAAGCTGAAATTTTTCATAATACTTAAATAAAATCGTAAATATTCGTAATCATTTTTGTTAAATAAAATAAATAATAAATAATAAAATCGTAAATATTCGTAATCATTTTTGTTTGAGTTGTGTCTTGCACGAGTTTTGTATTCATATATCTGAACTTGCATAAAAACAAATCAGAAGTCATTATAAAGTGTAATCTGGTTTTTACAACAAGTGTTTTAAAAATATAAATTATAAAATGATATATAATTCAATGCTACCGCCGTGTAATTTTTAGTTGTCTTCCTTCTTCTTCTCTTCTGTACATATAAAAGGAAAAAGGTGACTGACTGACTGATCTATCAACGCATAGCTCAAACCACTGAACGGATCGGGCTAAAATTTGGCATACCGATAGCTATTATGATGTAGGCATCCGCTAAGGATTTTTGAAAATTTAGGTTCGCGGGTGAAACTGCGGCGCAGTAAGCTAGTAATACATATTTTATTAGCTGTACTAACGAAAAGTTTAGATCATTTTATAATTATTTATTTGAAACTTACTACAATAGAATTTTCCAAAATTATTTTTCCTATTTTAACCATCAGTTCAATAATCATTATATTATGGGTTTTCTTTATGTAAGCGTAAATTACTTATAGTGACGACGTAATTCGATTCGACGTGTTATAAAATACAAATACTGAGAAATAAATGTCAATAAAGTGATAAGTGTACCCACCTATGTATTGCGCATGCCAAGAGCAAATGTTTATTTCCATTTTTAGCGAGACGTCGTAAAATAAACGTCTTTTTATACAATAGATGCAACAAAAAGTTAGTCAATATATATTTTTTTTAAAAGTCCTGAAATGATCTGACCAAATAAATTGTGCTTCTTATACAGCGGTAAGATGCAGATTATGCCCCGATTGTTATCCTATACTTAGTTAAACGATTGATTTCCTGTAGTACCTACAGGAATACCATACCAAGCCGCTTGGTATCAAGCTTATTTGAAGCATTCGAGTTCTTCTTCTTAAAAGCTAAAAGCCATTCTCAACTGTCTAAAAGTTGACGATAACTATCGACAAAAATTTGACTTGCAAATTATGATATCCTTAAAAATATTAGCATATATCCGCTAGATACGATCACTGCATTTGAAAATGATATGGAATTGCCAAATAAAGAAAAAATCCCATCTTTTTTGCAATTAACTATCGCGGATCTCTGGCTAGAATTGAATTAATCGGTTTATTTATTGTTATATCCATAAAATAACTCCACAAAAACGATATAAATTTATGATAATGCGTTCTACACACATGCGAGGTTCGTATTATCTAATTAATAACCATAATTCCAGCGATAGACGGATATCGTAGTGGGGTTACTGGATTTGGAACTGGTTTTCGACGCTTCTAACGCCCCGTGTAGTTTGTATATCAATATGTGCTTGAAGGGACATCGAATTAAAGCTATTTTTATAATACATACCTATTTTTGATGCAACAAAAATAAGTATATCTAATACTTACACAAAATTAATGTCAATATGGAGCTAAACTATATTTTTCAGCAAATAAATTGAAATCGTGATTTTTTAAAAAAAAACCGGCCAAGTGCGAGTCGGACTCGCGCACCGAAGGTTCCGTACAAACTTCGTCCATCGTTCGTCCATCACAGGAAATGCACAATTTTATTTATTTACCTTATTTGAGGTAGGTGCCAATTAAGCTAGACCTCTAAATTGTATCAGCGCCCATACAATTCAGAGGTCTTGTCTTTAAATGTCTTTAATTGGCGTAACTATGTATGTATGGGGACACCTTTAATTTTCATCTTTTTTATATTTTTTTGAATTTTTCCTTTATTTGTGCTGTAAGACCTTGCTTTTTGCCAAATTTCGTGATTCTAGGTCAACGGGAACTACCACAAAACAAATAAAAGGGCAAAAAATCGCGTTTGTTGTATGGGAGTCCCCCTTAAATATTTATTTTATTTTGTTTTTAGTATTTGCTGTTATAGCGGCAACAGAAATACATAATTTGTGAAAATTTCAACTGTCTAGCTATAGCGGTTCTTGAGATACAGCCTGGAGACAGACAGACGGACGGACAGACAGCGAAGTCTTAGTAATAGGGTCCCGTTTTTACCCCTTGGGTACGGAACCCTAAAAGGAAGATTAAAAAAAAATCCATAATAGTTACTTTATCACCCAGCAGTGGTTGTAGGATCCTATCCTATTAAGTCGATTAGCTTCTTCTTCTTCTTATTTTTAGGTATGGCAACCCAATCCTCTTCAAAGGTCTTCTCAAGTTCCATTAGCTTACTTTGAGTAGTAGTTGTATTCGTCCTTTTCGGGACAGGCAAAGGTCTAAGCCATACAGCCAATTCTTGAGTCTTGGATTTTTAAATATCAATATGTAAAGGCCAAAGCCAAATCTGGTATACATAAGTCAAGTGAAGTCAGTCAGGTTTTAGTAAAATGGTGGCTGTTTTACTAACACTTTTCGTGGACTATTTCACCGATACAATGCCACCGATTTCATTCAAATAAATAAATAAAAAAACTTCGACTTCATAAAAATAAAACGAAAACCCAACGCCACTTCGCAAGTTCCCGCCAAAAAGTCTAGCTTACTTTGAAATTGTCGTTCTAAATTCAAAATATTGTACGTACATTGCTTTACACTACAATACTTTATACCACAGTATGGAAATATTTTTTAGTCTGTGATATTTATTGGCCTACTTTCGGAAAAGAAGAGCCCACTACAAGTAACAAGTAACTATAGTAACGTAAAAGTTGATCCATGTGAATAATACAGCTTTAGTTCTGATATCATGTTTGTATACGTTTGTGAAGGTTGAATAAGTAGTATAAACCTCAAATTCATTCGTCATCATGTAAAAAAACACGTTTCTTATGCAATGTATAAATTAACAGGGAGTAATAATGTAAACAAATATGAGCTTAGAAATCCTTTGAACATGAAGGTTTTACGTTAAATTATATTGTATAACGATGTATTCATCTCGTGTCTGTCCGTCTGTTACAGCTTATTTTCCCCAAATTTACTGTAAAAAAAATTTGGTACATACCTAATATAAAGTTAGATGACCTAATCAATCACAGACGTATAGCGGAATAATCGAATTTAAATTTTGGGGTGCGAATTTGAAAAAAATAAATAAAAAACAATTGCATCATGTGACATAAAAAGATAAAAGAAATATATGGAAATAGAGCATTCCCCCTTTTATCTCCGAACCTACTGAGGGCTCGGTAGGTTCGGAGGCATTTTGAAATAAATAGGGCCTCACTAATAGTTTACAGGAAAACCTTAACTAAAACCCAAAATTTCTCTTCTCACGGAAAACGAAATGATATAGAATCCTCTCCACGCGAGTTCGGCTCGCACATGAACGGTTTTTTAGAATAATGGCATCACAATATGTGACTCAAAGTATAAGTTTACAAATTAATTTACAGCGTATTACAACAGATTATCTATAACTCGGTTGAATGAAGTATGTATACGCACGTGTATACGAGATCCGGGCTGGGAGGGAGGGACCATAGAGGGACTATCATGGAATCGATTCAGTACGAGAGTGGAGTGGGATGGGGATATTTTTATGAATAGTTTTTTATGACCATATTATTCATAATAAAACTATTTTTTTTTAAACTTATTTTTGTTTAGTTTTCCTTTTGGCGCGGCGTTTGAGTTGCATGTTATAATTAGATTAAATACAGTGATCATATCTATATAGTGTGTATTGCGAATTTCATAATGGACAAAAACATCGAACAAAGAGTTAGTCTTAAATTTTGCATCGCCAATGAAATTTCGTGTTCGGAGTCCCTGAAAATGTTACAGAAGCCTTACGGTGAATCGACTTTACAAAAACATGTGCTTATGAGTGGTAGAAAGCGTTCAAAAGCGGTCGAGATGTGATGGAAAATTAACATCGTAAAAGTGAAAGAAATTGTGACTGAAAATCCTCATTCAAGTTTGAGAGAGATAGCCGAGCGCGCTGAACTTTCTGTGTCTCACGAGTCGATCCGCACCATTTTAAATAATCACTTGGGTATTAAACATGTTGTCGGCTAGTCCCGAAAGAACTGAATTTTCTCCAAAAGCTCAATCGCATAAGAGTCGCTGAGGACATGCTAGATAGAACGAGTCAATTCCGACATTTCGGACCCAACATTCATGAAACGCATTGTTACTGGTGACGAGACGTGGATTTACGAGTTTGACATGCAAACTAGTCAACAAGCTTCGGAGTGGTGCCTTCAAATCCAACTGAACCGAAACCGAAAAAACCACGCCAAAGTCGATCGAAAGTAAAAGTCATGTTGACCGTTTTCTTTGACTATCGCGGTGTTGTGCACTCGGAATTCTTGCCGGAAGGTAAAATAGTAAATAAAGAATATTATTTGAGCATTATGCGGCATTTAAGAGAGCAAATTCGATGAAAAGGGCCAGATTTGTGGAAAGAAAATTCTTGGATGAATTTTTGACCAAAAACTCAACAAATACCATCGAGCAACAACCTTATTCACCAGATATGGCTCCAGCCTACTTCTTTCTTTTTCCTAAACTCAAATTACCACTTTGTGGCACCCGTTTTCATTCGGTAGAAGATATAAAGGGAAAACTGAACTCAATTCCGGAAAAAGCGTTTGAAAAATGTTTCGATGATTGGATTATTCGTTGGCGTAAGTGTATCGTTTCTGAAGGAGCATACTTTGAAGGCGATAAAATAACTTTGGATGAATAACTAACATTTTGTGTATTATTGATCGTTTCCCGGTACTTTCTTGACAGAGTAGAAGGTACATATTATAATTAAAGCATCGTCTATATTATATTTTCCATATATGCACGTAGTTTGTAGACAACACGGCATGTAAATTTCTAAATTTAAAACCAGTTTTACTTTATTTAAAGTGGAACAGTATCATATTAATTTCAAATTTGGAAGACAATAATTTCGAAACAGTATGTAGATAGACAGTTCACAAACTTATTTCTTAACCTCTTTTTCATTTAACTTTTTATTAAAATAGGTAACGTATCTGCTACTAATTATATGAGACCTATAAGTAGGTACTTATTCAAATTATTGTTGTTTTTTTATGTTGAGATTATGATCAGTTTCTATCAAAAGATTGACTAAAGTATGATTTCCGATTATAATATTGCACATAGGTACAATAGGTGATAACTTAGAGTATATTAAATCTATTGGTGATAATACAGATTATCTGTTTGGAGATATTATGGCAGGTGATTGGCTATTTTTCCCATGTTGTTGTTTTGAAATATTGCCGCGACCGAATAAATTCACGGGGTTTTGCCTGGAACAAGTATCTACTGACAGTTTGGTAAAAAATTACAGTTGCGAAAAGTACCGCATGTGCATAAGTACATATCGACGGTGGAAAGGACAAACAAATGAAGCGCCATTTGGCCAATTGTTCTGCAGAGCTGTTAAAAGTATAAATTTTTACAAAAATGATTATAACTTTTTTATTTATTTATGGATTTTCTTGAAATTTTGTGAGCAGATAAAGTTTTTTGTGCTCTATATTTTGCTTTTAATTTTAATGATATAATTTTAGGTCAATAATTTATGAAAAAAGTGGCGTTTCATTTGTCATTTTGAGTAAGCAGGGAAAAACACTTCATAGGCCACCGAGAAACAAAACTTAAAAGGGTAAATAATATGTGGTTATGATATTGAAAGAAATTAAAAGCTAACAAAATTACCTTTCAAATGATAGGTACATCACAATCCGTAGTTTATTGCATAGAACTTGTAAAAATAGGTCTTCGGCAACCCGCAATGAAGTGATTCCAGTTTAATGCTCGCGAGTGTATATTGAGTCCATTACCCACTGTCATAATAAAGCAAGGCCCCTTTTTAGGCCCTGATATGGTCATACCCCTTGCTTACAATAACTTTTAACTTCAGTCCTAATACAAAAAATCAAAAACCTCAGGCTTTAGATAAGTACTAACAACTTTAATAAAATTGACATTTATTATTTATAACAAAACCTTTAATCGTCATGAAAAAATAATAGTAATAGTATCAACTTAATAAATAATCAGAAATTTTACAAATTAATATTTGTTAGGTACTTACTATAAAAAAAAAATATTATGTGGTACACTGTCTTTAGAGGCAGTGCACTCATACCGTAACGGCCGTGAAGAACCCTATTCTCGGCGTTAAATTAAAATGATAAATAATAGAGGTGGGATTCCAAGAGTGCAAACTTTTTTATTGAAAATTATCTCCTTTTTAAGGATCTTTATTAAAAATTTCTAAAATACTTAATAGTTATTGAGCTATTAACGAAAAACTAAATGCCTTTCATCTTAATTTGTAAATAACAATTGCATTTTTATATGTGCTAATAGATCCTCGATATCAGTTTTTCTAGACGTCATCCCAAATCGAATGAGCTATCGCTCATATTTTTAGGAGCTTGAACAAGAATTAACACGTTTTTTAACTTGTTGACTAGCCTAATAATAGTAATTGGTGACTGAGAGGTTTGATGCGACGGAAAGTTTTATATTCCTAACCTTTTATCTCACAATAATGGAGAAACGTTTACACCTATGAATCGCCAACTTTGTTAAAATCAAGAAAGGAAAAACAAATAATTTGCCCGTAAAAGTAACCGATACGACCTTTTTATTAAAAAGTAGGATGGGAATAACAACTGAAACGCCACGACTTGTACTTTATTTTCGAGGAACAAAACGTGTTAAAAGGCTTATTACAAGGTAGCTCAATATATTGAAGATAGGGATGTTTGGAAATAGTTTCACTCTGCACAGGTGCACTTCGCATATTGTTTTTTTATTTTATTTTTTTAGTTTTAGCCATTATGTAGCGTATTCGCTATTATTTAATAAGAACTTGTTTGCGTTACATTTTATTATTTACTTGGTATTGGTATTTTTCTTTTTGATTTAATTGTATATTGTATTGTACATTTTGCTGTTATTGAAAAAATATAGCCAATAGTCAGATTATAAAAAAAAAAATATATATATAAAAAATGTAACCTTGCTGAGTTTCTTGCCGGTTCTTCTCAGTTGAAGGCTGATTTCCGAATCGGTGGTAGCTATGGGTAAAATGCATGATGTGGTGCCATCTTCGTAGAAAAATAAGTTTGGTCAATAACTTAAGAGGCACTTACAATATTTTCAAATTAATTTATATGCCATTGTTCAAAAAATATATCATAAAACGGTCGATTAAAGGGAGTGTATTTTTAAAATACCCCATTTTGTAGGTTAAATGAAACACCAAAAAGTGCTTCCGATTGGCTTCTAACCTAGACAGATCGATAGAGAATCCAAAACTCTATCGAACTGCATATAAAACTCATTTTCGACCAAAGTGGCGTTTCATTTGTTTTTCCTTTCCACCGTCGATATCTACAATTTTAATAAAATATAATATGTTGGTTTTTTATTATTAATTTTAATGTTTACAGACCGTAATTCCGCCAATTATTACTACTCTACGTTTTTCTGAATTGAATGGTTTCGAACATTTTTTCTATTGAAGCAACCAACTATACTATCCCGTGGCGGTGCTTTGAAACTAAGAGATTTTAAGGTTATACCTAACCCTAAATGCAAAACCCTCAAAACGGCACTGAGTGACAACTTACAATTATTTGGAAACATACGCTTTCTTATTTCCATGTCATCTTGCATGCATTACCAACTAACCCATTTGCCTATTTTGCCAAATGACAAAGATTGACAAAACAATGGAGTTTTGTTTTTGTAGGCAAACATCAATAGTCACTAGGACGTGCACAAGAACAGATACCTACCTAGCATACTGGCAACACCATATGTTTCCAAGTGCTCTCCAGCCGTCAAGTAGGTGCTTACCTTTTTTTGCAATTGGATTCTTTTCGATCATTAGCAGCGTACGTTATCGACCAAAAGTGATTTCTTGACATGTCTGATATTAAATAGATAAAAAATAAACAAAAAAAACTGGTTTTAATAAATACAATAAAAACACCAACTCCATTATGGGATCCTGAAGGCACAGATTAGTAGTGAAGGTTCGGGGGTATCACGAATTACTTGATAATCTTATGATCAAGTATGGATCATCGATATCTGTGTCAAAATCAATCATGTCACAAATGTCACGTGAAAAAAAAAACATCAAATTAACTAGTCACCCATTATAATTATTGACTTGTCTTTATTAAGGCGGCAGCAAAGCATGAAGTTAGAATGTACAGCGCTGAGCTATCATTACCCAGAGTCAAGGTTCGACCTCTACGTCCTCTGCTACTCTGCGACACCCATGTCACCCTGGTACAACATAATTACGTCAAATTAGTTGCTTAGCATTGCTTGGTATTTATTTTGTTTATTAGCACAGCTATGAGAGTTTAAAAGGTCCCTTGGAAACCAAAGATGGTGGAGAATTAAAATCTGATTGCTAATTATATGTTTTAATATTCCGTCTTATATATTCCGTAGATATTTCACACGTTTTGTATAAATCTGCTGACAGCAATGACTACGCAACTATCGCGCTCTATTGCAAAACATCTATAAAACTTTATTGCCATCGCTTTGTGTTTAGGTACATCTAAGTCGTTTGTAAGCAGCTTTCGTATTCACTGATTAAAAAAATATGTCATGAAAACTATTGAAATCAAATCTGTTACAATTTATTTGTACCATAAGTATACTTTATATAATAACTTGAATCGAGATTCCTGGAATTCTATTTTTTTATAGATATGTAGTTTTGGGACGCGCGTCCTATTGGCGAGCCAAAGGACCTATCCAATTTAATGTTTAGTCAAATAAAATGATAGATTTTATTTTATATGGAATGGTATTTACCTGTACCACCTATTTATTTTTGCACACAAATGGCAAACACTTTTTTCGACTCATAACCAAAATAACTTTAAATGATGATAGGCAAAAACATCATGATTACATACGTCCTCATAATACATCTAAAAATATAATTAATTTTCTGACCGCACCGAAAAATAATGGAGGTGCGAGCCAAAGATGAGAGAAAAAATAATTCTTTTGAGATTGATGTTAAAAACAGTAGTCTCAACTACTTTACCATAAATATGCACAAGTGTAAATACTACTTGTCTATGGGTACTTAGCTAGCCACATTTAAACCGGTATCTGAACGTGCAAATTAAATTATACCTACACGTACATAGGTGTAACTTAATCATTGATGCGCTTACATCATATTATTATTTGTTTACAATACGCATGCTCCCTTTATTTTTGTGAGATAAAGCTAGTTCCTGTGAAAAGTTGGCTATTGTACTAAATAAATGAATATACTGGGACAACCTTCCAATACAGAAACAGAGATCATTATTCCACAAGACGGGGCCTAAATATACCTAAAGAGACTTGCTTGGCAGAATTATATTTTCAATGCCAAATATTTTATAATATGTACATATTATAAAATATTCTTTGAAAACAAAGAAACAGAGCTGAATGAATTGCAAAGCAAATACTTCAAAGATACCATACCTAATACTTACACATTAAAAAAAAAAAAAAAAAAAATTAATTGAGATTTACAAGTTTGTGATTTTTTTAAATATATAGCGCAACGCTGCGTTTCGTACTTTACTCTACGCATCTCTGGTGGAAACGTGGCCATAAACTGGTGTTTACATTTATCTTATTTAATATTGCCATTAATCAAGTCAGACTAATTAAATAAGCACAAAAAGGCTATTAGACAAATTAAAAATATTGTTGAAGGATGATTGAAGGTATTTAAACATAATTTTAATGCGAGATGATTGGCTGTATTGAAACCAAGTTGAAACTTATTGAGACCTGCCTTCATTATTAATATTTGAGACGTGGTTTTTTGTTATTCTTAATTTTAGTTTTTTTTACACACAATACATTTATCCCATATGCACGTTTTCAATGTTACAGTGACATGAGCGTGCATTTAGTTGAAGGGGACCTTGGATACTTGAAAATCCAGTCAATTGTATGTGGGCTCACGTACAGTATAAGGTTCCGCATAGTGTAATAAATAGCAATATTTATTTTACCGACCACAGTAGTTGAAGTTAGTTAATTTTTAAGTCTTATTGACTCGCAAGTCAGTGTCGTAACATTGGTTAAAAAAACGAGAAATTACGCGCAAACTTAACTATAGCCTTCATGAAACTGGTTGGTTGGTTCGTTCGGCTACAACTTTTCGTCACTTATCTTATGAGAAGATCAAACACACTACCGAAAAACAGTTTCCAGCAAATAATTGCGGGATACAAAACAAGAATCATTCATATAAATGTGTAGTTTTTAGACGCTTTGGTAAATGAAGGAAGACATGTGTCACTAGTCGGATCTAACACAAACTTACATAAATAACATTTTTATTAGTAATTAATTGATTCGTGTTTCTAGTTTTCGGAAGTAGAAATGTCTCTTGTTTGGGTGCTAGGTGGACTAGTGTAGTGTAGTTGATAGAATATGTCGTTACAATACAAATAAACATCATTCATCTTACTTGCGTCTTCCAAGTGACAAGTGCATGTTAAACATGTTCGAAACGACCCATGATCTAAGCTCGATTTGATGCCATACACTGATGGTTCGTATAAGTGTTTATTACATCACTATTTATATTTACTTGTCAATGTTAATCTAGTACTAAACTGAGTTGCATAGCTGTTGCAGCTTATAATAAAATGTTTTATTTTATATTATGGTGCTTGCGAAATATAAAACGGCATGTGACATACATAGTAGAACAAATGGAAAGTTTGTAAGCAATTTTTTGTTGGCTGGCAACAACATTTCCTTTGGAACTGAGTTTCTACATGCCGCGTAAAACTATTTTTTTATGCACTCAGGGTAACCATGGACTTAAATTGTTCTTGCCTGCCTGTTGCGCATATTTTTAAATTTATTGCACCAATGAAGAATGCTTAAGACGCGTTTACAACAATCATTAAAATGTTATTAACGAGAACTAGACCTAATTATAAAAATCTAATTAATTTTCAATCAAATAACTAATTACCGAGATACCTATTATTATTAATTTACAAGGAAAAATGATGTAAATATAATCCATGACATTTCGAATAGATATTTTCTTTTATACTATAAAAACATGCAAAATACTGGGTGATTTTTTAGCCACTGGCAATACTTGCAGGGGTGGAAGTACTTACTCATCAAAATGAACATCTTTTATTATGGGACTAACTGTGAAATCATGAAAAATCATGCTGTATAAGTACTTAGATATTTTATCAATTTGGCAAAGTCGGATAATAAAATAAAAATAAATATTCTGGGACATTATTCCTCACACACGGCCATCTGACCCCAAACTAAGCAGAGCTTGTACTATGGAAGCCAGACTACTGATATACTACTATACTACTTTTCTTTTGTAAATACATACATATATAGATAATTACACCCAGACATAGGACAAACAGACATGTTCATGCACACAAATGTTTGTCCTGAGTGGGAATCGAACCCACGACCTGCGGCGTGATAGATAGGGTATCTTACCAACCACGCCAACTGGCCCGTCAAGTCTTGATGTGACAGATGTAAGGCTTCGTATTTGTTGTATCTTTGAACTACCGAGCCTTTATGGACAGTTTACTCTTTACTACAAAGTTCTGGAATAGCACACCGCTTACAGTGCCTACAAATAACCACTTAGTTGTGGCAAAGCGTGTGTCTGAATTGTTGTATTAATATTTGTGTTGCGCACGCCCCGATGTCAAGGATCCGTGACACGTAACTATTTATAGCTCCTTATTTACTAAGCTTGGTTATAGACACAGTCATCCTTATCATCCTAGAGAAAACAAAAGAGACAAAAACATATATTCTTATTATTACGTAGGGTAGGTAGTATTAAGGTATCGCAATATCAATTTGATAATTTGCCGCCATTCGCCAAGCACTAGCACCCAAATATTATGAATCATGTCTACATATTGTCACATAATACAAGGAAAAAGAAAAAAATAACATAGATTCTGAGGTCACACAATTACAAATAAAACAATTTACAAAAAAAAATTATTTCCTTAATTGCTCGGTTACCTATTTTTAAATGCAAATTAAACATACAAAAACACGTGTTTACTGTACTTACGTTCTGTCACCAAACACCTATCGGTGTGTTCCGGCAGCTGCATTTGAGAACCAGTTCTTACTAGGCTGTATGCTTTACCTCCTTCGGCCACATTATGTCATAATCACTTATGGTAAGATTGTGATCAAAGACAGAAACCTATCCATAATCATAATCCTAATCCTAACTAATATTATAAATGCGAATGTGAGTTTGTTTGTTACCTTTTCACGCCAAAACCGCTGATCCGATAGCGATGAAATTTGGTATACAGATAGCCTATTGTATGGAGAAGGACATAGGCTACTTTTTATCCCGGGAAAACCGCGGGGCGGAAGCTACTAATATTATAAATTTGAATGTTTGTATGTGTGACTCAATCACGTATAAACGGTGAATGAATTCGCATGAAGGGCACACAGATAGATTATGTTCTGGATTAAAACCTAGGATATTTTTTATCCCGGGAACGCGGGTGAAACCCCGGGGCGGAAGCAGTAATAACGTATAGTAGTAAAATTAACCTATAGCTTAGCTTCTTAGAATAGGTAATGCCCCTCGCACTATTATTTACTTTTTGTCTTTGACATAAGACCATAGAATACACAAAAGCTAGACAACTATTTGTTGTGTTAAAATAAATAACGTAAGTATGCAAAATTATGTTACCAAGAATGCTTAGAGTTTCTATTTGTTTATGTTGCACTTCTTTGGTACAGGTACTAAGATATTTTTAGGGCGAGCTAGTGTCGATAAATACGCAAAAGACTACCCTAATCCTACTGAGAAATAGAAAAATCTTTTTCGATAACTTCCTGACAAGTATTGTCGATTGTACTGTGCCTATACAAACTTACAGCTATTGTTTAAATTAAATCTCTCTAATAAAATAACAAGAAAAATAATAAAGAATATTTTGTTAAGTCTACCTACAGGTACAGTTATTGTGTGCGACCACATTTTTACCATGGAAAGTTAATTCAAAATGTAGAGAAGCGTTATTTCTGGAAACTACAATTCTGCCTAAAAATAACGTTAAAACAAGATTCCTGAGCCACATATTGAATATCACGACAAACGGGTTCACAACATAACTGTAGACTATTATAAAAACTTCAGTAGCTAGAAGCTATTTCCTGCGCTTGCGCTTGCCTCAATGCATTTCGCAAGTTGATTGTGACCATCAACGTCACTGGTGATTGACGAACCATCATCAGGTAATCGGACTATCAATAAAGCGTGAGGTTATATATCATAGAACCTAATAACCTTACGTTTATATGCAATTAATTATTATTGCTTTAAAAATTACCGGTAATGATTCTTTGGTACCTAATCTATGAAGTTATTATGAAATTAAATTGATGTTCTTCGTTAATGATGCATTTAAATATTTACCTAGTATTTTTTCTCATTTTTAGATATGGCCTAAATAGCTAGCCGTCAAAATGGCGGAGTTGAACTATGAAGTAATTATTTTTACACTCCTCTTGCTCAAAAAGACCGTCATTGTGGCGTACCAGAGCGAAGAAAAAATAGCAATTCTTCCTCAAGTATTTTTTTTTAAATTTTTGTGTGTCAAATGACAATGAGCCTACAAAAACGAAAAAGTCTTTAGTCATAAGTAGAATAATCATGAATAAAGACTCGACTTATTACTGTTTCATAAAATAAGAACTTCATTTTAATTTTGAAAATGGAACTAAAATCGGCGATCTCTGGTAGAATGCATGCAATGTGTTGCGGCTACAGAAGAAACAAAAAAAAGACATTGGCGTGAAATCTTTATAATTTTTCTCTAATTGCAAATTGAATTGGTAGTGACCATAATTAATTTTACAATAGTGAAAATGTCATCATCTAGTGAGAATGGAGACCCTAATTTACAAATAGAAGAGAAAGGAAAAGAAATAATTTTCAATCTGTTGCCGTCAAGGTCACAAAGCATTTATTTAAATACTTACGAAAAGTGTATGAAGTGGAGGACAGAAAAACTAGTGGATTCTTGTATTGGATTGTTTTATTTTCTCGCAATGGGTCATTTTAGCTCCTTGTATAACAATCTACTATTTATTACACCTGTTCGAAAAATACTTAAATTTTGGGAAAACGAGGCAGAATACACTCTTCAATGTGTCGAACCTAAAATAAATTTGTTAAAAGAAAAGCTTACCGTCTTACCGTTTGACTCGGTCGTACCTGTAAAGTGATGTGGCGACTGCTCATACAAAACAAAGTTGAAGGCAACACCTCGCAAGGACGCTTTCCCGCCAGATGGACTGACCTCATCGCTTCACCCCCTCTTTAAACGAATGTTCACACATATGGATGGAAACATTGGAAACACATCGCAAGTGCTGACCGTTTTTAGACAATAAATATTGGTTTTGAAATGAGTTTTTTTTTGCAGCCCAGCCAGGCCCTATGGAAATGAGATTAAATAGACAGATGGATATCGATAATTTATCATCGTTACAAGATCGACGATCAACTTTTGTATGAGTCACGTCTACCTACATCTTTGCTAGGCCCCGCGTGGACAGTTGGTTAGACAGACAATCCACTAAATTAACAAAATGCGAACGATCGGAAAGTTCCTGAACATCGTCACAGTTCGTGGTTTTCCTTCTAATTGAATGATATTGTTTAATAACTAACTAGTCGAACAATCGTACCTACTAATTAATATGCAATAAATAAGTAGATGCTTAATCTTAATCAATTAATTTAATTATCCAGGGCTAATCACTAGTTGCAATGGAATTCATTCGTGCGTCTTTGAGTGGAGGTATTTTACCTTGTCATACTTGGCTGTTTGAGTGGATAATTTTTACCCAAGATGAAACAAAATATAGGTACATAAATATAGATTTGTCGGGAAATATATGACACCAAATACATAAAGCTTGTACTTACTCGATGAGTATTTAACCTTTTTACTTATCATTAAAAAATAAAAATATAAGGTCGTTTTATCCAATAAAGATCAATCCCACTTCGATTGATCTAGTGAAGTGAAATGAAATTAAATAAATACCGTGTACCGGGACATTTCAGGTTATCTCGATAAGTCCATGAAACATTTTTGTAGAACGGCCACAATTTTACTAAAACCTGACTGACTCGACTTGACTGTAAACGAGACTTGGCTCTGGCTTTTGATGATATCGGACATGCCCTTTTAAGGAAAAAAATCGACTACTACTGAAATTCAAAGCCATTTCACTAA
This sequence comes from Tetheella fluctuosa, assembly GCA_951216915.1. Taxonomy (NCBI): domain Eukaryota; kingdom Metazoa; phylum Arthropoda; class Insecta; order Lepidoptera; family Drepanidae; genus Tetheella; species Tetheella fluctuosa. Next base: position 5,270,477 of record OX578236.1, read on the forward strand.
AGTTGATTTTATTTTCGGTTGTTGATGATATTTTTATTGACAGCCTGGACATACCCTAAGCAATTTGGTTATTTTGTTTCGATAGTGGATTAAATAGAAAGAATATTCAGTTGGTACCTACATACGTTTTTAACGTTACTTTTTTAATTCTTTCGATCTTAGTATGTACGTATGTTGTTGTTGCTGTAAATGTTTTTATGACTGGTTTTTGTGGCCCCCACGACGCAGACTTGACCTAGTGTGGGGACCACCTATAATTTAATATGATAATTATGGTTAAAAAACCATATTTGTGCAAGCCTAAAGAATAAATCAAAACTATAATTTCGCGTGTATTATTACAAATCTTGAAGTCAGGTAATTCCACTGGCATTAGTGGATCGGAAACGACTACTAAACTAGTTGAGAAACACGCAACTACGCCCATTACAGACTATGCTATTATATTGCCTAGTATAACTTCATGTAGTTTAGTTGTAAACACTGCTAGTGCTACTTGCGAGTGTTTTTACTTCCCATGTCGATATGACATCACTAGCAACGGAATAACTTGATGCACTTTTAGAGCCCCGAAATAAAAATATGAAATTCATCCAAAACTGTTCAGCCACTAATTTCTAATGTCTATGGTTACATAGGTACCTACATCGGAAAATACAGCATCTGTATTTTTTTTATGGAATGACAAATTATTGTATTGTAATTATTTTCAGTGTCCACGACATTATACTTTACCAAGAAACAATACAATATACTTTGCTTACACAACAGTTTAAAAAAAAACAGTAACAAACGAGTAGACACGTAAAAAAATATCAATTAGCAAGTATTATTTTAAAGTTTAAGCTGAAATATTATAATATGAATTATAATTAAATGCTAGTTTAAATGACAAGACAATAGATCTACCGTACCTATACTCCCATTGGAAGATTTCCTTAAATATTCACAATAAGCAAGGTCATTCATTATGAATCGCGTCACACGGTAACATATAATTTTAAAATAACAAAAAAAATATGAACCGACAATTTTATAGATAATATTAAACATATAGGTAACATACTAATTTGGCGCCTGTTTATTAGGGTTATCAATTTTTATTATTTACAATGAGACTCGTTCATAATAATATTGTGCTAACGATCCTGACGGTCCAAAAAACAATACACGATACATCGTTTTTATATTAAATATTAGTAAAGTTGTCACTACTTGTCACCCCCCCTCGCGGTTACACCCGCGTACCTGAGAAAAAAAAAAGGTTTAATGGTAGCAGAAAACAGAGTTACTTTCGCTTGGGTGGGTGGAAGTTCCAATGGAACTGGTTTAAAATTGACTTGAGGTGCTTAATAATAAAATTAGATAGATTTGACAACCCTGCATTTGGTTTCCCGCCATTGTCGTCGATGACATTTGACCGTAGCCGCATGCGCAATGAGAGTCGCGACCCAACTAGTACTTTACATACAATATAGAAAAAAATGCTCAGTACATACTATACAGCGTACATAAGTGGGATTTTCGAAAACAAAAGAACATTCTTGAGATATCTAATTAGCAAAGTTAAACAATAAATAAGTATAGTGTCAAGCCTTTTGAAGGTAATTCAGCCAGATAAGTGATATACTTACTTGTAAATATATCCTTAAATACACTTAATAGATTCTTAGAGACCCAGGAACAAACAGACATACAGTACACATGTGCACATCAATATTTGTCCTGGGCGGGAAATGAACCCACAACCTGTGAAGTGCTATCAGTGTATGTATACCTCCACCCCAACTGGCCCATCAATTAGTTTCAGACAGTACTTTTACAAATTACAATGTACCTACCTAGTAAAGAAATACCTATTCTGTTTTTAAACTTTAATTATTTTTTAAACTATCCATTGGAGTTATTTTATATTTATCGATTTAAAGTGTTATAAGAATAGGTAATAAAGCAGACTCCGCCAGCTTACAAAAGTATCCAGTAAATTCATTGCAATCCCGCCATATTGTTTACAAAACTGTTGGCGCTCGATTGGTTCGCAGTGCGCATGTCTAATCGTTACGTTCATTCATTGGCTGGATAACACGTCCCTGTTTGAAATTGGAACCATGTGGGTTGGTTTCCTCCGAGTGTTGGATTGATTGTTTATAAAAACAGAAATCAGCAATGGCGGTTAGCTGCAGTTTCATGTTTATTAGGGACACGCAAGTACAAAAACGAATTAACACTAAGAAATTAGCGTTTAAATCTTAGATTACTAATAGATAAGGAGATATTATTATGATATGAGGAAACTGCACGTTGCAGGGTATTGGTATTGATGGTGAACTTTTTCACAAAAACCAAGTGAAAATTGATCAGCCGAATCAATCTTTGGTAAAATTGTGGATTAGCTACGGCTAAAGAGCTACGTAATGAGATCTCCCACAGTCTTCTTCTTTTTGATTGAGTAGCGACTGTAGCCAATAGCACAATTCGGCCAATCTCACGTTCTCCCAAAGTCGCAAACTTGGAAAAATACTTGCTGTCAACTGTCAAATAATAATATACATAGACCCGAAGGGAATTTCCTACGCACTGTGGCAAAGTTTATGGCGACAACCGGTTTGAACCGGTAATCTTGAGCTTTCATAAACCACAGAGGCCATCATCAGATGATAAAGTTAGTCACGCACGTGTAAATTGGTCAATTTTGTCGTAGTCCGACCACGCAATCAAACCTTTTCAACGTCGTCATTTTAACAAATTATCATTTTTGTAAGCTCACTGGATTACCTAGACAATAATACTAAAATCTTTAATTATTTATTATCTAATTCTATGATCTATGGGTAATATAATAAATCTGTAGAACCGGTAATGTAGGAATAGAATCGTAGGTAGAGTAGAATATAGAGTAACAGAGTAAGGAGACCTTTTTGTCTGTCTTGACTGATCCTTCGAAACCGCGGGGCGGATTTAATTATTTATTCGGCATACCTTTTGTGACTTTCTACTACATTTATAATATGTTGATCTGAAAAAAAATATTTAAATCGTTCTACAAATCGTTTCAAACATGTTGCCGTGCTGAATGAATCGTGTAAGGACCTACCACATATTCATTAGCTTTGAACTCATTCAAAATTTGTTACGTCCTACTTACTAGCCATAGGGCTTAGCAAAATGAAACTGCATTTTATGCAGAAAGCAAGCTGCTTTGCCCAGTGATACTAGGGACCAATTTGAATGATTTCATCCGAGGAAACACAAATTTCATCCACTGGAATACAAGATGGCGGACCTTTTCCAAAATGGCGGCTGCATAATAAAAAAAAAATCAGACAGAAAACGGCTGCACCGATTTTAATGATTGGGGTATCAATCAGTTTGTATTGACACCCGTAATCAAAAAAAATATAGTATTTAAAAAATTAAAGATGGCTAGGTATGATATGGTCACATATTCTATAATTTAAATAAAACCTGATAATATTATCTACAAAATAAAAAAAATTGCTTGACCATCCGTCGAATAGTTTTTGAACTATACGCATTACAAAAAGCGCGTAACTGCCGTCTGAAACGGCCCGCTCGCGCCAAAACTGTCAACTTTGATGATATTTCTTTATTTTTAATATAAAAAAAACCGGTCAAGTACGAGTCAAAGTCGTGCGCCGAGGGTTCCGTACCTAACCATTATACCGCCAAAATATTTTCTTTTATTTTCTTTACACAACAGCTTAATTTTATTTATTTACCTTATTTGAGGTTGGTGCCAATTAAGCTAGACCTCTAAATTGTATGAGCGCCGATACAACTCAGAGGCCTATCTTAATTGGAGTTCACTATAATAATCCACTTTTATTTACATTATAGAATATGTGACCATATCATAGAATAATTAGTTGTTATTTTCATTAGAAGGAAAAAAATAATTTAAAAATTTCACAATTTTCTTAATATTCAGCCGCCATCTTTAATTTTTTAAATACCATATTCTTTTTTTGATTACGGGGGTCAATACGAATTGATTGATACCCCAATCATTAAAATCGGTGCAGCCGTTTTCTGTCTATAATATTTTTAAATTATGCAGCCGCCATTTTGGAAAATGACTGACTACTGTTAGTAGCTAAGAAAGAAAGAAAAGAACTCTTTTTCCGACTGCTTATTGCCTAAACTATCTAAATTGTACATTTTTAGTTTATTTCTCATATAGAGTAAAATACTTACCCTATTCTCTGAGTTAACTTCAGAATACGTCGCCGTCGTGAACATCTCGAACCCAAGTAAATATCGCCGTCATGCTGCCAAAACCGATTATCTGCAATTTTGGTCAATTATGCGTTAAAAATACCAATCGATTAATTTTTTTCAGTTTTGTCGTCTGCCAATATCGGTTAAACGCAGAAACCCATAGTTACAGAGATACTTTGTGCGAATAAAGGGTAATTTACACATTTTAGTAAGTAAAAGTCGCCAGACAAAATCGATTAAATTTGTTTAACGATAGGTTTTTCGATATTACACTTGCTAAATAATATTAAAATCGTTTAATTGTTTTTCTCATTTACGCACTGGAGCAGGTTCACAGATGATTTATTCTGCCATTCAAATGCCGTTAGCCGGTTTTGAAAAATTATTTACTTATTGAAAACTTTAATAACATAGTTACGTTTCAAAAGCTTCGATTAACTTTAACTCATTTTGTCTCGCGCCTTTGACATGCAAGATTAAAATTATGTTTTTGTGAAAAAAAATATTATATGCATTTAATTAATTTCGGGTGAAGTTACTACGGGTTCTATTATAACCGTATATAAACGTTTCTGCAGCCAAAAGCGATTAAGGCGACGATATACCTACGCAAAATGATGATTCTAAATTAAGTTTTTATCTGTATTCTTTAATGCAAGAGATTTGTAAAAGATATATGTTAAATTAGAGGATGTTTGCCAGGGAACAATTTTTAATACTTTAAAATTTTCCATAAGTAATATCGTAAGAAAAAAAACCAGAATAAATATGCCTTTTTAAAATTGATACTTACTGAATTTTTCTCCAATTTTACCCATCCAAATAACTTGTAAATATTAACAGACATTATAATTATCTAATACAAAGGGAACTATTTTGTTACTTTTCCATATAATCAATGTACAGACAAATGTAGATGAGCATAAAAATAATAAATTTTAATGAAAAGTCCAAAATTTTTTCGTCAAGTAAATCTAGCTAAAATTATGTCAATCTCTTTTTCTGTTCTTCTGATAACATTTAATAGCCACAAAATTTTCTAAATTATGCATAATGGTAAAATGTATATCTGCTTCTATGCATTGTTAAAATTGTTAGACTCGAAGGTTCAAATTTAACAAAAGACTATTTTTGATAATTGGCAGCCAAAAGTCGTGAGGAAACCATAGCACGGTGGTAGGGTACTTTGTAGTACCCGCCTAGCTACCACCCTCAAGTTGATAATCTGTCGCCAAACACCTATTGGTGTGTTCCGGCAACTGCACTTGAGAGCCAGATCCTTCTAGGCTTCGTGTGCTTACCACCTTCGGCCACATCATCACCTACCATAGTGAGATTGTGGTCAAACACAAGCCTATACAAAAAAAAAAGTGATTAAAAGCACTCCTCTCGGAGATAATATATTTTATTTTTATGCATTTCTATAAGGATAATCGAGTCAACTAGTCTTGCCTTCTACAGAAGGATAAAATAATGCATCGGAAAAGAGCTAAAATATTAATGAATGCTAGTGTTTAACAAAACAATCTACTTACAGTAAAAAAAATAAAAAAATCTGTCGCCAAACACCTATTGGTGTGTTCCGGCCACTGCACTTGAGAGCCAGTTCCTGCTAGGCTTTGTGTGCTTACCACCTTCGGCCACATCATCACTTACCATAGTGAGATTGTGGTCAAACACAAGCCTATACAAAGGAAAAAAAAAAGTAAACTTTCAAATTGAATTATCTCAAATTATATTATTGTGCATTTAGCTAACTTTGGCAGCATGACCTACTTACCTTTTTTATCCTTGTTCTAGGTTATTGGCGAGCGGGAATATGCAGTGCGACCTACAAGGCGACCTTCCGAGGAGTTACAGACTGGACAGCCACTGGAAGTGGTCATACAGCAGGTAGGAGCATACCATGTTCCTTTTGCTTTTAAAAAGCGTTATAATCATCTAGATAGAATGTCCATCATATTACTTTTAGTAGGCTTTTTTTATTTCGTGAAATCGCAACCAATGACTCTGCCTTACTAAATCTAGAGTAGTAGATATAGAGGATATTAATACACACAGAAATGACATGTGTATCCTAAAATGTTACGTTTCCAAAACTTAACCAAGAACGGACGAAAACAAATGAAACAAATGACAGATGGCCCCAATTTTAATATATTCAAAAATTACGGTCCGCCAAAAATTAACGATGTTTTTATAATTTCTTGCTATATCATTGTGTAGTTACGTTCTTAATAATTATTTATTATATTTCTGTCTATTATATTATATTATTTCTATTAGGTGCACGATAGTTGTAAAAGCCAAGCATTTAAGCATAATGAACCAATAAAGATAACTTGACCAATCTACTTGTCAAAAATAGCAACATATAATACGCATACCTTAGTAAAGTAAAACTTAATTAAATCGAGTTCACATAATAATAAGGTTATAATTCTTATCTGTCCTTTAGAATATTCTTTATTCAAAAAATTTAAAAAACAAAACACGGAAAATTGAAAGCAAGGTTTTTCCTCAAAGAAAAATAATAATATATTTATATCAACCATTCTCTGACCTTGAGTACTTGGTTAAGTAGTATCTTTTATTTTTTTAACTGATGCAACACTATATGTTGACGTCATAAATCCATGATTATTTATGCATATTCGCATTTATTAAGTATTACCTATTATGTACTGATCCAATTATTTTGCTCAATAATATAATTCTTCAAATTGCGATAAAATAATGGTTGATACGTAATTTTCTATAAGTAAAATTTAAAATCTCAAAACCCAAACCCACTTGAACTAAAGTGCTAATTGTTATTTGTCGCCCTGTAATGCCAAATACCAACAAAATCAAGACTATACCGATCTTGTTTATGTCTTAGTCTGGTATTATGAAATACTCCAAAGTATCATGATAATATAAACATTTCGTGAGATCGGATGAATCAAAATGACCATTTAATTGCCTAAAAGGCCGAATGCTGATAATCAATACATAACTCTATGTTTGTCTATAGTTAAACACGGTGGGCAAGGGCGTTAACTGGTGGTGTAATCAACCAAAAATGCCAAATACTGATTAGCGATTGAAATTACGTTTTATTTTAAGACTTCTTTAAGTCTTCACTTCCTGCTTATGCGTTTCCAGACACATGATGTTATTAAGGAATAATGGAAAATGTTTTTTTTTTAAATAGCACGAAAAAGGGGAAAAAAAATATTGATATCGTCATAACCCTACTACAGTATAAAGAGATTTATTTTATCTGTGGCACAGTGGTAGTGCTGTTGACATTTGTAATGCAGATTCTGAATTTCCAAGAAATTTCTTGTCATCCAATGGATTACTTCGTCAGATTTGTGGTCAGTTACATTACATAAACTTGAATAGTATTTACTTCAGTGGAGTTCAATGTACCAACATAATTTTATTGCTTTATTTATTAAAAGATTTTATGTACAATAGTACAAAGATTATTATTTTAATTATTCAGACTTAATATTCGTTAATATAAGTAAATATGCCATTGTTCATTAGGAACGGCTTTTCACTGGTGACCTGGTATTAAATCGTTGTTGAAAAGAAAGTTTGTAAGATCAAAGGTTGGAGGTAGAAAGAAGCGTAAAGGATTCTGTCCCAAAACAATAAAAAGTCGTAGATACTTACATATTATTTTATGGGCGTATAAACAGTGTTGGTATGATCACTATGGTTGGTACAACCGTGACCCTTGGCCCTGCATGATCATTTACTTCGACGTTGTATTATTTTAATGGACCATTAAAGGAATCACACGTTTTTATATTTTAATTTTAATTGACGTATCTCTTTCGGGTCGGTTCGGTAAAGTCGTTAATAAAGATTGTTATTAAAATTGATATAAATCATACACTTTTATTATTTGATGTACCTACCTAACTATTTATTTATATATTCTAATGTATTTAAATATCTTCATTCAAGTATTTATAAATTTATAAAACCTACAATTTCCCTATAATAAAATATTACAATAAATCATCACAAGTTTAGTAATAACAATTAGTTCACGGCAGTGCATAGGCCAAGTTCACGCCTCATGGCATTACGTGTCATTATATCATTACTCATAATAAGTAGATAGATACTCTTTGATTTTTAAATATTCTAATAAATTAAATCTCTTTATGCTCTACCTCTCTTAAAACTGAACTTTCCAATAAATTTGATAAAAAATAAATAACCTCACTTCCCTACAATATGTGCGAGGAGGCCGATTGAATCTCTTTTTAATTTATAATACTATCATTGAATAGTGATAAAAGTAGTTTCGATGAGATTTTTAAACAAAAAAAATCGCTACCTATATATCATGCCATGCGTGAACTGGCTTGACACACAGGTTCGACACGTCGCCGCCAGACAGAACGAGTTTGATACCTCACCCAACGCCCTTGATGTTTGGTTGAAATGAAATGAAATGAATTTTTTTTTTATTCAAATAGGCCTTCACCAGCATTTATGAATAGTCTGACTCTAACGCTCGGTTCTGAAGGTTGCTTTTACTGAGAAGAGCCGGCAAGAAACTCAGCAATTACTCTTTTCAAAACCAACTCAGATTTATTACATTAAATTATTTATGATGAGTGACTTAGTTAATAAATAGATAGCAAATTTAAGCAGACCAGCCCCCACAAGCAGCACCTGTTCACAAGTATGACGCATGTGGCAGCCATCGGCCTCCTCGCACATATTGTAGGGAAGTGAGGTTATTTATTTTTATCAAATTTATTGGAAAGTTCAGTTTTAAGAGAGGTAGAGCATAGCGATATGTCGCTCAAAGAGTAGCTCGACTGGGGAAGTACCTCCACCTTACAGAATACCGCAGCCAAATAATTTATAGTTGTGTTCCTGCGCGTGAGTAAGGTCGCTAGAGCTCATCGGGGAGGGGGGACAGGTCGGCAACGCGCGAGTGATACCCCTGGTGTTGCAAGAGTTTATAGGCTACGGTAACCGCTTACCAACAGGCGGGCCGTATGCTTGTTTGCCGACAATGTTGTATAAAAATAAACACAGTCTGATTAATTAATACAATCAAATTCCTGCGGTATTTTATTCGGCCATTACATTGATTTGCTGCAGCTTTTAGCTGAATGGTTTTTTCTTTAGATAGTTAATTGTATTAAGGCTATTGACATACAAATCCTATTATTAGACATACAAAATCTAAATGATGGTGACAGGTTAGAAATCATAAAAAAGCAATAATACCAGATTAGGTGGATAATGGTAGCTCAGATATTAAGTCCAAAACGAACCGTGTGTCGGGCAAGTATCCTACAACAATAATACAAGTACTTACACATAATAATTCTACAGTGGAGGAGTCATCTCTCAACTTCATACAAGGTCATTACACATTTTCCGCAAAGAAATTCTGATTTTGTCCATTCAAACAAACGTGGTTTGAGTTGTTAACTTAATCATTTTTGAAGAAACATTAAATTCAGCAGTATTTCTTACTATTAGCTGATCATTCATGAAGTCTTTTGTTCGGCTGCGTATTAGTTAGACAAAAGTCATCCAATGACAAAATTATTTTAGCAAAATATACACATGTCTTTGTTTCTGTTATTCCTACTATTCTTAAGATTTATCTTTTTTATCTTAACACATGAAGAAATCGAGTGCAATGGCGGACAAGAGTCGAAATAAAATCATCTCGATTAAAAAATAACGTATCTTAATTATTTGCCTGCTCAAACTTCACGTCGCATTCACGCTAAAATTGTATAGCCAGGAAGTTAGTGTACCTACCACGAAACGAGTTTGCTCCAAATATTTTTTTTCGTTTCACTTAACCCTTCATTATCTGCCGACCGATCGGCGATCTGTGGACTGGTTCGGTCTGGTTCCAACTAACTGTATCTTATGGGAAAATAAGAAAAAATGTATAAAGACCCTGGCAGGCAACGCGGAAATTGGCTCAATGCTCGCGAGTTTTTGGAGGTTATCTTTAGAATGTAATTCGCCGATGTCCATTTTGAGGAACATTAACTGATGTAATTGGCTTTCGTCGATATTTCTTTAATATTGGTACGTTCACATACCTACTTATAAGGTATGTATTGGGTTTGAGTATAGGTATTGAGGAATATAAAATGTTATTCTACCAATTAACCCTTTAAGAAAAGAGCAAATGCGAAGACCACTTGCTCTTTTCACTTCACTTCACATCGACCGCAAATTTCATCTATGTAATTTTTTTTTAACACAATAAATGAATGCTACAAAAAACAAATGACTAATGTATAAGTAGGTAGAATGCCTATTACTGAAAATAAAAAGGTTTGGTGTCTAACTTAAAATTAAACTAGCATATTTCTTTCTTTAGCCTGTGTCGCACATAATCTAGATAATTCCGTTTACGACCTAAAGACCACTTTTAAGGACGAAAACCAGTGCATGCATACTTGATCTGTAAATTCCGTATTATTAAAAAAGTGTCTTATTTTTATAAACTGGATTACTCTAGTTATACCTGTAGGACCTGTGTTATTTACGTAAGTAAATATTGAATAATTTGCGGACTGCTGTAAAAAATCATTTAGGTACATTGTTTTACGTCTCATTATTACTATTTATACTGTAGTTAGGTACTTACATAATAAAACTTTAGTATCTAATAAAAACGACCTTTGACATGCATATGTAGGCACTTTAGTAAATAATAGCCCTATTGGCAACAGAAATGAATTTTCACACTTGATCGGGTCTTGGATGTCAAACTACCGCGTTCCTATATTCAACTATTTTGTTTTCCTATCGATGACGTCAACGGCCAATATCCTCGTATCATAAAAAGCTATCCGCTAAAGGAAGCACCTGCGTAACTGACTATGGTATCTGGTATTACTATGTTCAACATTGTTTGTTCAACTCTCGGAAGATTGCAAGAAATGTCAGAACGGACACGGGAACCTGTTCCTAACTGTACCGGGAGTGTTGCTTGCATAACCGATGAACAGTGATGTTATGAGTATGTCGATAGTTGAAACATCGATAAAATCAATAACTAAAAATGACATAATAAAGTTAATAAAGAAATTGCGCCAAATTAATGACTCTGCGACACGAACTAAATAATGATGACATTATGGTCTCAATGTCAACTTTTTTTGGGGATAGTGTCAAAGCTTACTGATTTATAAAAAAAAAAAGTAAAGTAAAAAATAAGTGTGTGGTTGAAAACCCTTAGTGAATAACATGGTTGATAAGTTATTTTTTAACACGGTTTTTGGGGATAATGTTAAAGCATACTGATTTATTAATCAAAATGACATTAAAAGTGTGCGGTTGAAACCCCTTAGTGAATCACAAGGTTGATAAGTTAAGAATAATTGAAAGAGACAAGAGTCGAGAGACTGAAGCTTTTATAGACAGGTATATGTATTTGTTTGGCAGCGCTTGGCGCTTCAAGATATTTAACTATTAGCTTATGGACGCGCGTCCCATTTACGAGGTCAATCTCGATTGCAGGTACCAATACCAGGTTTTAATAAAATAAATACGTAGTAGATTAATTGACACATTTGAATAAATATCTATTTTATATACAGCCTGGATACCTACATATTTAAGAATTAGCTTCCGCCCCGCGGTTTCACCCGCATTCCCGAGGGGTCTTGTGTTTTCCCGGGATAATAAAGCCTATAGCCTTCCTCGATAAATGGGCTATCCAACACTGAAAGAATTTTTCAAATCGAACCAGTAGTTCCTGAGATTAGCGCGTTCAAACAAACAAACAAACTCTTCAGCTTTATAATATTAGTATAGATTTGCAGTACCTACACTAGGCAATGCCTGTATCGTAGTAGGTAGTTGCTTTTCCCTTCCATACTGGCCTCTGCCCGCGAATTCGTCCACATGGAAGTCGGAAACCAGCACAAAAACTACCGTACTCTTATATAGCTGTGCCTGCGGCAGCGTTCGAGTGGAGCTCGAGTATTAACATACACACCAGTAAAGCATATTGAAATTATCTCGTTTGTCAAATCGTGTTCCTATTTTGAAAATAATAACAGACCGAAGCGATACTTACTCGTTACTCTATAGCTTTTTTTTATGTCTACTCTAAGCACTGAAGTATTACCCCCCTAGCTGGCTACCAACCTCAAGTTAAAAATATGTCGCCCAGCATCTACCGATGTGTTGCTCTGCACTGGACAGCTAGTTTCTATCTACGCTTTGTGTGCCACCTTGTTACCACCTTCTACCACATCTTTACTTACTATTAGTGCAGAGATTGTGGTCAAACACGGGCCTATAAATTGTAAGAAAATACTGGTCTATTATAATGCTATGCTGATGTTAAGAGAGAGACGACGACGAAGAAAAGATTCGTAGCGCCATATATTTTTCCAATGTTCAAACAATAATGTCCTTGAAAAATTTTGTATTAGGTATCATAACTTATGCTTGAATAATCCAATTGCGATGAAACAAAAACTATATTTTACGATAAGTTAAGTCCTTTACATTGAAATACAAATCCAAATCATCCGGCATATAATTTTTACGTGATGCCTGTACAAACTAACAGACAAAAAAACCATAAATATTAAAAATGAAAAAAGTGCAACGCACGTCGGGGATTAAGTAATTAATGAATAATGAAGAAAACGCTCTCATCCATACAATATTAACTATGCAAAGTTCTCTCCATCGTAAAATGAATGCATACAAACGTGTTTTTTAAATTGATATGACAATATTGACAATTGACATATTCGTTTTGCTTATCGTTACTGATATAATTATCAAGATTATCGATAGTAGTAGCCACACTACAGACCGGGTTCGACGTCCGGTTGAGGGTATCCACTCGTTTTTAGGGGCCAACCGAATAAGACGTCCAATTAGCACATAAGTAAATTACATGGCAAAAGACTTTGAAACTAAAAATAGATAATACATGACCTTTTAACGCCTTTGCTTTGATTGAATAAACATCAATCGCTGGCTGAATATAGGCAGATGCCACTCTTAAGCATACGGAATCGCAGAAAACAATTATTTCCTTCCACGGGTACAAAAAACGTTGCAAAACTTTTAAACTAAAACGGTACCTAACTAGGAAGAGTTTTTGTATGAGACTTGTTTCAGTAAAACGGTGACTGCTCAGTTTCTTTTAATTACAGCGCATATACGCATAGTTTCAAACAGCTCTCAGGACCCCATAGCTAAATGTCAAACCAGATCTTTGGAGTAGCTCTCCAGTTATGAGCGTATTATAGTTATGCAGGATAGGGATATGGATTATAGCGAAGCATTCCAATTAAATCCTGCATATTTTTTATTAGCGGACGATGTCAAATGACGTCATCATAAGAAGAGTTTATTGTGACAACATCCTATTCGATGCTTACGTCATACGAGCTCCGCAGTAATCATCGCTTCGTTCTGTAAGGTTTGGGACTTTTTGCTATCCGCCATTTTGAATGCAGCAGTATTTATATACCTTAATGAATGATTTAAGCCATAATTCGAATCCTACAATGAGCTTGAGCTTTCAGTTAAGGAAGTCATCGTGAGGAAACCATAACAAGGTGGTGGTATACTTTGTAGTACCCGTCTGGCTGGCTACCACGGTCAAGTTGAAAGTCTGTCGCCTAGCACCTATCTATACTCTGGATGCTGCACTTGAGAGCCAGTTGCATTCTAGGCTTTGTGTGCTTACCAATTTCGGCTACATCGTCACTTACCACGGTGAGATCAAACACAAGCCTATTCCAGGAAGAATTTATAATTTCGATCAGATTTCTATGTACATACTGCATAGAAACAACTTGATTCAATTTGAATTAGCAATGAATTTTGCCATATACCAACATGGGCTCCCGTTGCGTGACGTATTGTACGTCATCCGGCTTTTGATCACAGTGTGAACTGAGCCGTATTCAACCTTAGGAATTAATACGGAGTATATCTAGAGAAAAAAAATATGTATGTTCAATAGGAACAATAAATGTAATCATAGATTAATCATTAAATTATACAATACATGTGAAATCATCAAAAAGGGAAGCTGATGGCCAAATATACAAAAAACTAAATATAAAATTCTTAATAAATAATAACGTGTAATTTCCATTGATTATGATTTATGCGGTATAAAAAAAAGTTAAAAGCAACCAAAAAAATACTGTTATTTACAAATAACATAGTTATAGAGTTATCGTAGTTATGCGTACGCACAATGTAAGGCCGCCGAGATTTTTTAAGCCAAAGTTAATCACGAGTCAAAATCAATTAATTGCCCTAAGAAATAAAAATGTTTTACTATTTATTAATCTGTATAGATAAGATCATAGAACTACACTAGAAGGCTGAAAATGACTGCTAAATCAAAGCTAAAGGAGACTCATTATGTCCCTCAATAATTAATCAGTGTATCATCTAGGTACCTGCTTTTCAACCTGTTGACATAAAAAAAAAAAAACCCCTTACATAACTAACCGATTTCAATGAAACTTTGCACATAGATAGATCATATCTATACATATAATTAACTAGCTTCCGCCCCGCGGTTTCACCCGCGGTCCCGACTGCTCCGATCGCCACCAAACCTTACAGGAACACCCGCGGGGCTAATATGAAGATTGTCTGAAAATTTCATCGCGATCGGTTCAGCGGTTTCGGAGTCTATAAAGGACATACAGACAAACATTCATTTTTATATATATAGATCTGTAGAACCAGCGTGTCTATATATTTTTTATCAACAATGAAGTGTGGCTGATATAAGAAGAGTAAGAGAATGCTATGAGATCTTTTTAAACACGCTAATCTTCGAAACCACTGAACGGATTCTCATGGAGTTGCCACAGGTTAATGCGACTTGTCTTGGTGCTTCGAATAGACTTTGTTTCATCGAAATTGGCTTATGGAAAAAAAGTTATAGAAATTTTATTAATTGTGCGCGACCGTAGCCGCGAAAAGCTAGTCTGGAATATAATAGAATATCTACTTTTTATAATCACGGGAAAAACTAAACAGAATGAACACCTAATTTTAAATCGCTTCATGGATGTGTTTAGGTACTTATATGTGTATAAGTACCTACTTACTAGTTTCACAAGAACCTATTTATAATTGTAATACTAAAACTACTAGTATAGCAATTATACCCCATATCTCACGTTACAGTTCGACGAGTTCGTGAGGTCGCTGCAGGTGGATCCCCACTCCCCACTCTTCAGGCTCGTCACAGATGGTCAACCACCACTGAGGTAAGCTTTTTACGTCATCCTATCTATGCAAATAGCGCACATAGAAACGTTAATTACAATTTAATTAGTATAAAATATATTCTATGTCTATTAAATAGTTTTATCTAAGTATAATAATCAGTCATATAAAAAAACCGGCCAAGTGTATGTTGGAACACAGGATTGGGTTCCGTAGTCAGTATGAAGTGGCACAGTCTAAAACCGACGACTGGACATAAATTAAAGGTTTTATACTTTATTAAAACCAGTATTTACAATCAATGTATAAAATACAAACTATGATATATAGAAAGTATCCTCAAAACCTTCGCTGCGGTCGATAGGCAAGGTTCCCAAGCTGGCAGCGTTCCCTTTTTGGATGGCCAAGCTTATGCGTTGGCGGAAAAAGCTCCCAGCCCGTCGGTCTCCCGAAGCCTCGATGAGCTTGGATGATAAAATTCGAGCAAATCGGCGAGCCTCGAACCCCTCGGACCCAAGGTTTCTACCGCGAATGGCATGTTGAGGTTTTATTAAAAACGATAAGGCCTGTTACTTATACTGTCATTGTATATTATACTGAAGTCTTCCATCGAATTATTGCTCGTAAACTAGTAAAGCCTACAAACCGGTGATAGTTTTCCTTTTAAATTCATCTTATATATTACTACAGTGAATTTATTTATATTTTTAGAAGTAGCAGTTTAGCGTAAAGGGGCGAAGGAACACGTTACTCTTACAAAAATAATATAATTTTGTAAACGAATCTTTATATCAAAAAGTGTTAGAGACAAACCTTCATATTTTTAAAAGACTTTTATAAAATACCCCACACTACGATATGGTACTACTTTACTAGAATCCGCAAAATGGCGACGATAAGCAGTAAGCGTCATGTTGTTTGTATCCTAATGAAATATAGACGCTTTATCTGTCTCAGTAATATCAAGAATTAGATCTAATCATATTTCGTCACAGACTTTTTGTTGACTCTATTTACTTTGGAATAAGCATTTCTTTACAATACTACCATCAATTGTCTGTTTTCTATAGAATGGAAAACCTAGGTACTGTAAAATTAACATATGAAGAAACCTAAATGGTTAGGGCAGGTTATTAAAATGTAAAAATAAACGCTATTTGAAAACCGTGCGATACGGATCTGTTCACATCCGGTGTGGCATTGACAACGAAATGGCGGGAACTGTTTCCAATGTTCATATTATACTTTATACGTCACGATTATTATTTGTTACTATTGCGTTTTGTCTCCCGGTGATCGGCGTGAAAACAGCGGCAATTTAACATTCACCTCCCGAAAGAAGATTGACCGATCTTGACCAAATGCTGCCCAGGCATGGGAATACTTTTAATTTTTCCTTACATAAAGAGATATTAAAAAAAAAATAATTAAAAAAAAACATCCACGGGTTGTGCACCATTTGCCGGTGGCCTGTTGAGGTAGTAAATGGACGACTAAAACGAGATTTTAAAATTTTTCGTCATGAATACTGTAATCTGGCCATGAGCCACTTTTATACAGACCTTCAGATCGCTGCAGCGATAACTAATGTCTTCCTTGATGATATTATAGACAATACCCATGCACGTGAATTTATCAATATAGCGAGAGAGCGGCTGAATGTTGCCAATCACTTAGATGAATATGTAACAGAGCCCACATCGAAAATATTTCAGTAGGTGGGGATAATGTTGCTTCATTTCCCAACACCGGAGGAATTGACTATCTTTGCAGTAGGAACGTACCAAATCAAACTTGCGCCTAGCTATTACAGCGAGCATATACGCACCACGGAGACATTTACTATTCAAAACTATAACGGTCGCCTTAACGACCTCTCCAATTTTTCGATGCCCACCAGCAATGTGCAACTAATTCAAACGCATATAAAGAGCAGACATACATCGTCAAAAGTGTATCATTGCTATATTTGAATTAACGAGAACAATCATGGGCTCGATTCCGTTCAACATTATTTCTGCTCATGTGTTACTGGGCGAAGAACGATCGGCAGTTGTGCCCACATTGTTTGCCTAGTTTGGTTTTTAGGGTGGGCTAGGCACCAAGACGTTGTGAGGCGCCCTGCTTTATTTTCAGATTCAATAATTATAGACGACAATGAGGATGATGTTTGATTAGGTATTATAATGTTTACATGAGGCCTAACATAGAGGATCATTTATTATGTTGTAAGTCTTTGATTCGGTCGAAAATTGGGCGGTGCTTGAGTCTCTCCAACGCCGCATCGACTATCTGTACATCGAAGTGTTGAAGTGTTCGTATAACAACGCCAGCATGTCAGTCCGAGTACAGGAGCAGAGCTCGAAGGCGATTCCATTGAAAATAGGCGTAAGACAGGGAGACGTTATTTCCCCAAAACTGTATACTGCCACAATGAAAGACGCCTTTAAGCTTCTGGAATGGAAAGGACTCGGCATCAATATTAACGGCGAATACATCACTTACCTTCGATTTGCCGACGACATTGTGGTCATGGCAAAAACGATGAAGGACCTCAGCACGATGGTCGACAACCGAGTTTCACAACGGGTGGGCTTTAAAATGAACATGGACAAGATGAAACGCTCATGTTGAGTCCACCCCGGTATCAGTTGGAAGCTCGGTTCTCGAAGTTGTTGACTCGTACGTCTACCTAGGATAAACAGTCCAACTAGCAGGTCAATCGCCGAATCCAACTCGGTTGGGCAGCGTTCGGGAAACTACGAAATGTCTTCTTGTCCAAAATGCCTCAGTGCCTTAACCTTTTCATTAAGACACAGAGACGTGGTCTCTCACTATGAGCCTCATAAAGCAGCTCAAAGTCGCTCAACGAGCCATGGAGAGGGCTATGCTCGGGGTTTCTCTACGCGATCGAATCAGGAACGAGGAGATCCGTAGACGTACAAGGGTCACCGACATAGCCCACTGGATTGGCAAGTTGAAGTGGCAATGGGCAGGCCATATAGTGCGCAGAACGGATAGCCGATGGGGCCGAAGAGTTCTGGAGTGGAGACCACGGACCGGCAAGCGCAGCATAGGACGTCCGCTTACAAGGTGGACAGACGACATTTAAAAGGTCGTCAGAAAACGCTGGATGCAGGTCGCCCACGACCGGTCCTATTGGAGATCCTTAGGGGAGGCCTATGTCCAGCAGTGGACATCTTGCGGCTGAGATGATGATGATATAATATACCGTCTTTTATTTTAAACATAAGCTGTTGGTTATGATTTTTCGTTAATGTAAAACCTATACAATAGATTTTTATTTCTCAATGCTCCTCGGATAGATTCTGAAGCGCTTTGGGTTAGAGACTAGTATTAGTCTAAGGATCATTATGCACTATGATACAATGTTGGGCAGCACTTGGTCCAACGCTCATACAAAAATGGTCAATCTCCTTTCGGCCATTTCAAACGTCAGGTTTGTTTACATTTTTTATTTTTTCTGACGACCTCTCATGTCGTATACCATATGAAACGAACAGCGTTTCCTAGACTAAGAATTGATATTTTTTACTCATTACTCCTTCAGGAGAGGTCCGCTATCTGCGTTTTCGTCTGAGCGGACACTTAGTCGAGTTTAGTTTTGTGAATAGATCAGCTAGTTCTGCAGTCTGCAGGAGTTAAGAAACGATCAAGGGCTCTCTTCACGTGTTTTATAAGAGGCACTCATTGTCATTAACATAGAAATTGTTTTTATATTTCTGTGGTCATTAACATGATGAGCCGATGAGGCACGGTGCTACGGCTCAATATACTCTGAGCCACCAGCTCCAGCATGAGTTAATCAACCGAGGTTTTATTGGCTCAGTGTTGCTTACAACACTGTTGCAGTCGTATTATGGCCATTACGGATAGGTACTAATTTGGGGCATAGGTAAGGCGTGCGGTTGAACCTTTCCTTGTCGACGACATAATCTATCAACATTTAATGAAATGGTAGCGCTGCATCGAGGAGTTTAATAACTCAAAAATGTGTTATATAACATCTTAATTCCCGACGTGATACAATGAACTCGCACCGTTGTTCATACATTATTTAGGCCTACTAAATATTATAATACTGTTTCCCGTGTTTTGGGTACCGTTCAAAGGTCAATGCATACGGATTCAGTTTGTATAATCGCTGATAAAGTATCATTATGTTTGTGATTACGATCATCGCATTACCTATGTAAAGGGGCATCATTTGTAAGCTATACATTTGTTGGACTGATTTTATCGTGATTTTTGACTTGTACCTACATATCGGACCAGCAATCGAAAAGATATTATATGTAAGAAAACATTCAGATTAACCCCAACGAATAAGAAGACACTTTGTTATACTTTACTCCCATCTTTTGGAACGAATAAAGCCAAACAATTTGAGAGTCGATATTATAAGTACCTAAGCAACTTGGGGTCTCCATTCGACCAGCAATTTTATTGAAAAGGTTAGGTTCTAGTCTAGCCACAAAACTGTATTGTGATTGATTGGTATCAGGCCCAAAAATATGAATAAGAAAAGATGCTGAGCCTTCCATACTCCAGATAAAAACTAAATTAGTTAGTCATACATTTCCCCAACTAAAAGGTATCCTTAATGGCATATTCCCGTGTTGCGTGATCACCTGCACTGGAAAATCATTCTTCTCCATCGGTTGCTTCAAGTAGCAATATAGATAAGCTGACACTCGAGTCTTTCTTCATCGCTTATGTTATAAAGCCGTCCCATGACACTTCATTCAGCTCACGTTGAAAGAACAAAGAACTCGAGACAGAGAGAGCTCGAGCGAGACATACCTAACCCTGTGTGGATACGATTCTCTTACGCTTACCCAACAGCTAAATACTTCTTTCTTTTCTAGACAATGCCTCCACCCAGAAGCGTGTAGCAAGGAGCTGTCCCTGCCCACATACTACGCGCGCTTCCACGACCTGCGCAAGGAGTACGTGCGCGCGTACACGCTGCGGGCGGTGGCGCCGCCGCGTGCGCCCGCGCCGCCTCCTCCGCCGCCCCCTGACCATCCTACCTCCATGCTGGATATGCTCAATTGTATCCTTTAATTAAAAATATTATATATTGTTAGGAATAAGGAATACCTAATACATTGGAAATATCTCTTTCCAAACAACGATGATTCCATATTTTTTTTAATATTATGGCACTTATTATTGTACTTTTACGTTCCCCATTGTGTGACAATATCTTTTCCGGAATCAAAGTATGAATCTAAATCTTTATAAGTCCTAGTTCCAGCTTATTCCGCTAGATCACGCTAGATGGCGTTAGTTGTCACATCCAGACAATATTTAAATTAATAATCTTCGAATCATTCGGTCAGAAGTATATTACAAGAAATAATTTATAAAAATTATAAAAAAGTATAAAGCTATTACTCACTACACTAATTTTGTTACATTATCAAGAAAAATCCGTTGCATCTACCCTTGATCTCTAACTATCTAGCAATAAGTAGTTTTCCTATACCGACTGTGCAGATTTAGGTATAACTCCATATACGGGAGACAATTTCTACGCAGCAGAAGTGAAAGATATGGCGAGTATTATACAAAGTATAATTGCTGATGGTAAGTCAATTTTTTTTTTCCAAAGTTTTTGACGAAAAACATAGCATATATCCGTATACGTAATACTTGATATTAGCAATCAATCGTATAGTTTTAATCCGTCAAAATGTATGAAATTAATAGACAAACATTTATCTTTAAATAGTTGGCCTTGCATTTTACTTCTTACCATTTTTTTATAATAATTATCTTCTAGTCTACAAAGTATCCCCAATCAAGCACCTTACCGGAGTGTTGTACCTAACTGTTTTTATATTTTATTTTTCTATTTCAGGTTTCAGATTAGAATTGCCAGAGACTGTGGACTTAGTTTTAGAAACTGGAATTTGGTGAGTTACCTATCATACTTTCTAATACTTTTTTCAATGCGTATCTTCCTACGGCATTAAGCCCTTAAACGCCTGACGTAACAATATAGCAAAATCTTGCGTGAACGCAACTTATTGATTTATTGTATTCTTTAAATTACTTACTATTTGTAAAATCGAGTGTCATTTACCTTGGCTTTGTCATGATTGAATTGACATTAGAACAGCTATTCGGATATCCTCTAATAGACAGCTAGTGGATACTATTTTTGATGATTGGGATCCTATAACCCGTGTAAGTCAAATCTTACTGACTATTTGTCGAGATTAGACAAGCTATTGGAACGTAAGGATGATAAATTGATTTACAGACACAATAATTAAGTTCTTGCTACAAAAATATATTAATTATAAACTATAAATCTAATGCATTTATGCAAAACTTTATAAACCGGCCAAAATATTATGAATTTATTAGATAATTAGTTGTGATGACTCATAATAATTACTGAAAAAACCGATGATATTATTTATATTCACAAAAACGCATCTAACTATTTATTTGTACAACAAATCTTGAGACGCACAAGGTCACGATAAAGGACAAACAGATAAGCGATGAACATTATACCTATAGAATCGCGATTTTGGACTGCAGCTAATAACAAAGTCAAATCAAAACCATTTAATCAGTGTTGACCTATATAAGACATATTATTATTATAGATTGGCGGAATAAAAAGATATTGTTTGGCAGAAAAACTAAAATTATACTTTATACGTCACGTCTTGAGCGGTGCTGATGTTATCTCGGTGATGCATCCTAAATATAATAGCCTGGGACATTCCTCACACAAGCTGCAGAGCTTGTGCTATGGAAACCATATAACTGATATACCTAGTACTTTTTTTTAAATATATACATTTATAATTACTCCCAGATTCAAGACAAACAGACATTCATGCACACAAATGTCTGTCCTAAGTGGGAATCGAAGCCACGAGCTGTGGCGTGATAGATTCGGTTTCTTACCAATCACACCGACCGGGCGAAATTGAATGTTAAATCACCTGTATACCTACTTACCTATGTTCAATCATAGATGGGGTCAACGTAATTTTTTTATTAATACATACTTATTTATTTCTTCTTTTCTCTTTATCTCATCTCCCACAAGACAAAGACAGATTGGAAGACTTTCATTCAATGTTTAATACTTTTAAATGATACTATTTTTAGTATTCCAGAAAATTAAAACTAATTTTAAATGAAAGCACCAACCCAGGTCGTCGGCCCGCCTAGTGGTCGTCACGCTCGGCGCATTGCTATATTGTAGTGAAACAGCTGTTTCACTACAATATAGCGTGTATAATACAATATAAGTATGTAGGTACTTATTTTTAAAAACGATCAACAATATTCTACTTTCATTAAACAAAAGTAGGGAGTCACAAATGAAACTTGGGTGCTTATTATCATAGAGTAATATTCACTTAAATTAAGCGCCACAAAAGTAAATCTGTAGGTTAAATATACATTTTAAATTTAACAGATTGGCTGTGCATGCACCTACAGTAGGGAGATACCTAGATCAGGAATGGACTCCGCCCTCTAGTGTAGATTATGCTAGTTTAGAGTAGATTAATGTCCAGTATTATATGCTCTATCGTAAATTCACAGTCCCTTATTGTCTAACTCCAACTACTCCACACTCATCAAGTCATTACAATCACATTATAGGTACCTATATGAGTCGTTTAAGAGTTTTAATATTTAATTTAAAAACAGTTTATTTGGCATTTTACATTTAAGTACTATGACTTAATTAGTGCTTACACATAGGTGATTCTGTAAGATCAATGTCCCATACAAGTAATACTACGTCGTCGATGCCTCATCGCTCTGTTAGCTAGCATAGCAGTAGAGATCGCGCCACCAAAGAAGTCCCGTGGAGTTGATTAAAATCGATCATATTTCTTCTGTGACAGAGGTAGGTTTCCGGGACTTCTTTGGTGGTGCGAACTCTATCTAGTACATGGTGACACTACGCATGATACAGATATAGCGGAGGGAAAGAGAAAGATATAACAGTACTTATGTCAAAACATACAAAGATCTGAAGTCCACATTCGCCCTTAACGCACTGTGTTTAAATTCTCCTCTTACACGTTAACGTGAAGTGGAGTTTTGTCGTCGGTTTAGAGTATATAGTCATATAATAAATTTTGATATTACGATATTTACTGTAGGTAGAACGCGACTCGATGCGGCGTTCATCGCATCAATATGTTTACTCCTTTACTTTAGTTTTACCTGTAGCCAATTATAATGTTTTTATCGTGTACCTGCTTAAAAATATATCAGTATTAATAAATTTATTATTACTTTGCTGATATATACGTATTTATTGTGAATTATATATGGTCTTAATAAATGAAGTACGGTCCTTTTGAGGGATAGTATAGGTCATAAGTATTCCGAAAATGATAAAATAAAAACATTCGATCGTAATTTTAATGAAAAAAATACCACCTGAAATTTTATTGTACTTAATCACTACTAAGCAATTAAAACCATTAAATGTATTTTTTTTTTTTAATAAATAATTTTACCACTGATTATGCTGTAAATGGTTTTAATTAATGCTTAGTAGTGATGAAGTACAATTTCAGGTTTTTTTTAAATTAAAATTACGACCGAATATTTTTATTTTATAATTTTCATTTTTATACTTCATTTATTAGGACCTTACATAGACATATATGGCCGATAATATCTAGTAATTAACCCTAAATCCTATAGGCTGTATGTTTGTCTGTAATGACACAAAGATGGAACATACGGTATGTTCTATCTTTTTGCTGTTTTATCCTATGTTATTGCTGGCATTACTCATACTTGGATGTAATCAGTTTGTATGAACCATAACATAGAGTTATTAGTCTTACTAATATCAAAGACCTAATATTAAAAACCCAAACCAGCCAAGTGCGAGTCGGACTCTCGCACGAAGGCTTCCGTACCAATATTTGTTTTATTTTATTTTAATTATTTATTTTTAAAGTATAGAATATACATATAACTAAATATTCTGTGAATATTTCAAGTGTCTACCTGTTGCCGTTATCAATATCGAGCAAAAACGAGCAAAAAAAACACGTTTGTTGTATGGAAGCCCCCTTAAATATTTATTTTATTCTGTTTTTTTATAGCGGCAAAAGAAATACATCATCTGTGAAAATTGACTAAATTTCAACTGTCTTAACTATCACGATCCATGAGATATAGCTTGGTGACAGACGGACAGACAACAGACGGACGGACAGCGGAGTCTTAGTAATAGGGTCCCGTTTTACCCTTTGGGTACGGTACCCTAAAAACGAATTTTGTGTGTTTGTCACCACTCATTTCCGTAACGGCTGAAAGGATTTGGATAAAACACGGGAAATAAGATATACATAAGATAGATAATACCCTGGAATAAAACAAAAGATTCTTTTTATCCTAGATAAACGTTATATCCCTCGAGATCGCGGGCAAAACCGTAGGCAGATGTTATGTTACACTTATCTTAATATATATAAATCTCCTGTCAAGATGTTTGTCCGCGATGGATTCGTAAACTACTTAACCGATTTTAAATTAAATTGGCACACCGTGAGCAGTCTGGTCCGACTTGAGAGATAGGATAAACGGCTGGACCGATTTGGATGAAATTTTGTGTATGAGTTGGACAGGACAACGTCTGTCGGGACAGCTAGTATTTATTATAAAAACTGTACATTATTGTCACATGATTGTATATATGCTAAGAAACATGGTTTATCGCCGCATACTTGCAACAGTTACAACAAAGAAATTAAGTAGGTACTGTAAAAATAAGGTCACCTAAGTAAATACCTACATACTACTTATTGTCTTATTATTATTGTAAACAAAACAAATGAACTATCTACTATCTATACTAATATAATGAAGGAGAAGATTTTTTTTGTTTGTTGTTTGTTTAAAGGCGCTAATCTCTGGAACTACCAGTCGGATTTGAAATATTCTTTTTGCATTTGTTAGTCCAATTCTTGGGGAAGTTTATAGGCTATTTTTATCCCAAGAATGCGGGGGGAACAGCTAGTAAAATAACACCAACTAAATGAATATGATCTGACGTAGGCACAGGCAGTACCTACTTATTTAGTAGGTACTATTTTATGGGCTAGTTTATGAGCTATTTTTTTAGGGTTCCGTAGACAGTACGATGTCAGGAAAATTTTATTAAAAACGACTAGCGTCAGCTGTTGGGTGTCACTCACGTTCCCGGGATAAAAAGTGTCCAATGTGTTAATCCTAAATATATTTTATTAATAATATTAGTAAGATATGCGCAACTTGTTGACTGGAAGTCTTACTTCACACGTTTTTTTGTAATTTGGTAAATTTGTCGTCTATATCGCAGGAATAAAGCGCATCACTTACAATTGTTCCGACTTCTGAGTAGGTAGAAGTAAGTAAGAGTTGTTCTATTGTAGTAATGCAGCCTTCCTATATACTAGCATAAATTGCAGGAAGAGCATTGCCGTAAATTATATAGCTGGCTCATAATAACCGGCAAGATATCCCGATATTTACATAAGTATCTACTCATTTTAATTGTGCATAAGTTACTAATCGACAAAATACCGAATCATTGCTTCAAAATAGCGGCTTTAGCACAAACATTTTATACAAGTATAGCACTTATGCGTAATAGGACAGTCAGCGTCAAAAGTCACTTTAGTGCCCTTTCTTATCTATTGACAATCTCTAGACAGTTTGTATGAAAATTGTGAATATCGTAATGTGACACGTACCTACTACTATCTACTTCTAACGATGACTGTACATACCTACATAGGTATAGGTATAGTCCTAGCAACTTATCGGTACAGTCGATGGTGGTGGCACCATCAAAAATGTTGCCTACATTTGATATTATAAAACTCATTAGTTCCGATTCTGCCCGCCTCAACAGCATGGTGACACTGTATATATACAAAATTGGGCTATCAAATGCAAAAATAATTTTTCAAATCCGACTGGTAGTTCCAGAGATTAGCGCGTTCAACCAAACAAACTCTTCAGCTTTATAATACATATTAGTATAGATTTAAAACTAAAAACTTGACGGTTCAGTTAGAATAGCCCCCAGCCCAATAAATCTCTGTCAAACCTACAATGGATGTCATTCCAAATTAATGCTAAACTAAACACCTTTGTTTAGTTTAGCGGCAAAAAATGCTTTTAACAACCACGTGCTTGCAACACGGTACGTACTCGTATGTGTATCGGAAACGAGCCATTCTATACCGTCCATTCTCACTCAAGTGCTGAATAAACTAAACATGGCCGGTACCAATGTATGCTAGACGAAGTTACGTATCGTTTTAGTGTATTCATTTAGTTTGGTTTCTACGTTTGACCATATAGGTACATTGAGTTTTAGATAGATAATACTTTATTGTTATACCACATCGGTGTTATTACAAAAAACTATATAAACCCTAGTTTAAACCAGGACTAAGTAGTCCAGGTTTGTTACGGTATTAACTTTAGTACTAGGAATAAAAGTTGAGCTTATTACAAAACGCAAACTAATCGAGGATCTGTTAGTACCGCAGTTAGACCATGGTACTACAAACTACCAACAGAACTAACGTTCCATGGTCTAAGTAATATCCACAGCTGATCTAGACTACTTTGAAGTGGACACAAGGGCAACAGAACTGTAAAGATATCCTTCAGCTGTCAAATTGTATGAAAGTCCTAAGGGACCTATCTACTTTGAAAAATGTAACAAGAAAATATGTTCTTTCCCTTCATTTGGCTTCGCTGTAGTCGGGTAAGAAATACGACTCAATCGGAGTAAACTCTGACACTGAACTTTTGAAAATTAAATTATTACAATTCACAGACATAACATTTTTCTACTTCTATCAGACAGACCCATAGAAGAAAAAAATATAATTAGAATCCTTGTTTGTTTATGGATAAGTTTGCGCAGATTGATCAAAGCATCGATGCGACGACAATCGTGTGGGTGTAATAAGTGGTGTAATCTCCCTTCGGAAATCTGTGGGTGTAATTCATTCGGCGGCTGACAATATGTTTCGTGCAAACGCCGCCTTAGGCCATTGCAAGCTTCAAATAGGTACCCACAAATCGATTGTTGAACATAGTTTTATTTGGTTGAACTGTGGGCTATTCAAATCTTTAGACAATTTCGTATATGAAGGGATATCCTGTGGATAGGGCAATAAGGCCTCTTATTGTTTGTGTATATACAATACAACGCCACTGATTTACTTTAAGTACAAGTAAATAATCCTACTATCCTAATCCTAACTAATATTACAAATGCGAATGTCAGTTTATTTGTTTGTTTGTTACCTTTTCACGCCTAAACCGCTGAACTGATCGCGATGAAATTTGGTACACAGATAGCCTATGGTATGTAGAAGGACATAGGCTACTTTTTATCCTGGGAAAACATAAGATCCCAGGGGAACGCGGGTGAAACCGTAGGGTGGAAGCTAGTAATCTAATATTATAAATGCGAAAGTGAGTTTGTTTGTTACCTTTTCACGCCTAAACCGGTGAACCGATCCCGATGAAATTTGGTACACAGATAGCCTATGCTATGAAGAAGGACATGGGAACATTTTCTCGGGAACACGGATGAAACCGCGGGGGACAGCTAGTAATATATAAAACTAGCACTACTTTGTATTCAAAATTAACAATATCTATTAACAAATACCTTGCAGGTTTATTGTAAATTGAAATTCAAAGGTTTAGAACAACTTTCGCAAAACCTTGTCATCGGTCATGTCTCGAAAGCTCAAACGGGACTAGTGACAACATCAATGTCATTACTTCTCTGTAATATTTGAGCTATATAGATATAGGTTTCTATGCAAGATAATATCAATTTTATGCAACGGAGAACCAGAAGCCTACCTATACGTTCTTCCATGCATTGCTTTATATCCTTCTCTCTTGTCAAACCCATACACATCTTTCAGTTTTACTATTATGTTCTCCTAGTTAACACTATACAATCTTAGGTATATGCTCATTCATACAATAATGTTTAAACATAGTAGGAATGTATTTAAAACTGATGACTTAAATTATTATCAGCATTAGACTTATCATCAGCTTTCAGTTAAAAATATTAGTTAGGTTAATTTATTCGGGAGTTCATTAGGTAGGATATACTGGACGACTTCCTCTAGGGATAGTCCCTATAACTTGAGTATATCTTAAAATATCATAGTAGAGGTTCTAATCGACTCCGGCGCAACTCGAATGTCACCAACATACGTCATTTCTCCACTCCAACGCATTCCGTCTTCGACCGCCGTGCGGTTCGGACGTCTTGCCATACAAAAACAAACAACACATTCTTATCAACACGTTTTATGTTTTTTCAACGCGTCAACTTAGTCGTGGTGGTGTAATAAAAAATTGGTGACGATAACGTACCTAAGTTTGGACCGCAAAGTGTTTAGTTTGTGATAATATAATATTACACTTTCGGGACTCTTTTGCGCTTTATCGGTCTTCAGCAGCAACTTAAGATAAGGAGGTGAGTTGTACTGATAGCTTTAGA
This sequence comes from Tetheella fluctuosa, assembly GCA_951216915.1. NCBI lineage: Eukaryota > Metazoa > Arthropoda > Insecta > Lepidoptera > Drepanidae > Tetheella > Tetheella fluctuosa. Next base: position 5,299,512 of record OX578236.1, read on the forward strand.
TAATTAGTTTTGCTGGGCACCACTGTTTATGCTCTATTTATACGAATCCTTTAGAATAAACTCCTAATAACCACACGAAGCAAACAAGCAGGCTAGGACCCTTCTTTTTTGTGTTTCTCTTTGTATTGAGGTATCAAATTTCAGTGTCGAGGTAATGAGTTATGGTTGGTGAAATATTTGGCAAATATTTGTGAATACCAATGCCTAATTGCGTCAAATATTGGCCGATAAGTGTTATGGCTCGGATGTTTGTTTACGCATGTGCTCATTATGAAAGTGTTGCTCATTGGATGGTCTAAGTAGATTTTTGTATTTTATTCCCCTTTCCCAACATACCACAAAACACGTTTTATTACTATGTCTGATGTATAACGATCTCTACATAAGCCTAATCTAAGACTTGTGATAGTAACTAAATCACAAATTTTATGGAGTATATCGTATAACTAATCTAATTATCAAGAGAAACGATAATGCATATCTAATTTCAAAATGATTTCATTCAATGGAATGGCATGGGAAATAAAACTGCAACATGAGCCATGCCGTCTTTGCTCTGGCTACAGCATTCGACCTCTACTCTACTCTAGGTACCTACATGCATTTGTGTAACAAGTTACTATTCAAATTGCAACCTTTTTGTTCTCAAACTGAATATTTTTCATAGCTTTTTTGCTACAGGTGATTTAATATTATATGACACGTCAAATATATCTTACACAAAAAATCAAGGTTTAGACATGCCACCAAAGAGGTCCCGAAGGTCCACCTCTGCCTCAGAAGAAATAAGATCGATTTTCATTAATTCCACGAGACTTTTTGGTAGCGCAAACTCAATCAACTACTCTCTATAGCGTAATATCTAAATTTTGCGAAGATGGTCCTGTATTTGACACGTATTGTGACCGCAAATATCTTACAAAAAATGGCACAGAGTAAGACGAAAAGGCCTGGAAGTTTGTAGTACACGTGTTGGGACAGTTATATGTCCAGCCGCGGACGGCTAGCCGTGGACATAGTGACTGACGTCAATCAAGATTAAGTATTACCTTCCTAATATATACAGACACTGAAATTAACATCAATACGATAACAACGTGTAAAACTAAAATGGTAATCAATAAATATAATTTGTTGTGGCGGTCACTGTAGCATTTTGGAACGACAACAGGCTTGCACCGCTTATAATAAATAAGAGACATATTTGATTGAAGTGCTAATTACCTAACTAACCTAATATCTAGCCGTAAATCATGAAAACAATAGACATTTTTATTAGTTAGTCATATGATGAAAATTTACGGAAATATAATATTGATTCATAAACAATACAACAAATCTTATGATGACAGAATTTACTTTTTTTCTCTTGGAACTTTCGAGGCATCTGTTTTGCTGCATAACTTGCCTTCATAAAGCTATGTAAGCATATGCTGTCTGTCATGCAGGCAGTTCAGCAAATTTTGTATCGTATGCAAACGGCATATGCGACGCAGAAATATCACTATCCATATATTACAAAATCTACCCTGCGCCATACTAACTTGCATCGCCTGCGTATTAATTAGCATTTGTTCGGTTAAATGTTGACTTTCATATAAAAGAACAGAATTTGCATTCTATGTTACATCATACCACCGTCGTTTCTAATTGGTCATCTACCCAAACAAGGCACTGCACGATTGCCCTTTTAATGTATACCCAATACGACCCTGTAGGCATTCGCTATGGTTCGTATTCGGGACCCTTTCTAGAAGGTATTCAAACTTTATGACCATAGCAGTAACCTGAGAAGCTAAACTGTGTCCTAAGTTCAAGTTTCGCAATGCCAATGAAACACGTACGAGGGAATGGAAATTGTCAACATACTGGACGTACCGCCACCGTCAGCTAAACTAGCAGACCGCTGAGTTTGCTTTTGGTGCAATTGCGCACTTTCTTGTTCAACTTTGTTTGTTTGGTGCTAAAGTGATTGCATTACGTAAATTAAGTACCTATCGTACCTATCTATCTAGTCAGCCCTTTGGACTAAATTGTTGAGTATAACATAGTTTTATTGCTACGCCACATTTTTTGGCTCTGTGCCAATTGTAACTGCCTTTCATAACTTTAATGAGTACAAATTGATTAGTAACTATGTTTTACGTAGTTAGAAAATTAAAACCTATATTGTATACAATATCTGGATAATATTTATTCCTTAAAATTGCTCCAAGATGTGTTAGAATGAATGAAAAAGGGAACGATTTTAAGATATTCGTAATTGATTTTTTACCAGATACCTAATCTATGGGCTATTATGACATCTTAAGACAATGAATAATACTGATTATTTATGTTTATTATTAAAAACAAACGCTCGCAGAGTGAGAAGGATCCCTTTGTGCTCCGATTCAATGGTAAAATTTTCAGTGAGATAGTTCGAATTGAGCTATATATGTAGTTCACGAATCTGATTAATTTATGCCCATCGATGACAAGGCCCTGAATAAGTACCTACCTGCGCAAACTGGGCGTGACTTAACATTGTATTTAGATACCATAGACTAAAAATAGATCAATTAAATCATAACATTTTATTTATTTAATAATAGATATAATATTAATTTTAATTAAAGATATTTTAGCCAAGTAGTAACAAACATCTAGTAATGATTAGGTTATCAAAAAATACCTACCAATAAGCACACTTACTAAAGATATATGCGCTACTTACCAGTTATCGTTATTTTCTGTGGCAGCAATTACATTGATTTGATAATCAATAAGTATATTCTGGTCGTATCACGATAACAGTTTACTAGTTTCACTGATAAGATTAGACGCCTTTCCATAGAAACTATTTAATATAAATAGACTTTAAATATTTCTTAACTCACTTACAATTTTAATCACAATGTATGTCGTTATGTAGGTAAAAAAACCGGCCAAGTGCGAGTTGGACTCTCGCACCGAGGGTTCCGTACAAACTTCGTCCATCGTTCATCCATCACGGGAAATGCATTTTATTTATTTACCTTATTTGAGGTTGGTACTAATTAAGCTAGACCTCTAAATTGTATAAGCGCCCATACGACTTAGGGGTCTTTATTAATTGGTGTAACTATGTATGTATGGGGACACCCTTTTAATGTACAACTTTTTTATTTTTTAGAATTTTTCCTTTATTTATGCTGTAAGACCTTGCTTTTTGCCAATTTTTTTTTTATATTTGAGTTGATTGAATGAAAGGTAAATTGCTGTTTACGATTTATGACGTATTAAAAAAAACTATTATTATATAAGCTTTCGCCCCGCGGTTTCACCCGCGTTCCCCAGGGATCTTATGTTTTCCCGGGCTTAAAAGTAGCCTATGTCCTTCGTCATACCATAGACTATCTGCACACCAAATTTCATTGCGATCGGTTCAGCGGTTTAGGCGTGAAAAGGTAACAAACAAATAAACAAACTCACTATCGCATTTATAATATTAGTTCGATAGTTAGGATAACAAAAATACAAACTATAATATATAGAAAATTTCATCGAAGCTACCGCCACTGCCGATGGGCAACGATCACAAGAGGGTGGCAGCGTTTCCTCTTTGTAAATAATTATATGTGAAATATTATAACTAGGCAATGTAATGTCAAGTTTGGAAGATATATTAAACCATTATTTAAAAAAAAAACTTGCCATGTTTCATTCGGTCTTTGCTGTAGCACTACCGCACCCCTTAAATTATGGTATAAATGCTAATATTTGATCTAATAGGTATCATCATTTGCTGCCTGATGCGCGCAATATGTCAGTTCATTCCTTAAAACATGCCATATGATTCAAACTAAATACCTAAGGCACGTAAAATGTCGATCCCGGTCATCTAGATAAGTTAGAGACCTTCGAGTGGCTTGAACGACTCTGACACCAGGTTGGCCAGTAACCACACGATAAAAAAGAAAGAAGTAATAATTCAGCATGACTAAACCAATATAAGTTTAGAAAAGAAGCCACCCAGTGTAATAAAACTACCTAATATCATAAATAAAGATGTGAACACTTCAACTTTAGCGTGTGAGTGACAAAATGTCGTAACATTGCATTGTTAAAGTTGTTTTGCTTCTAACACGACCCGTCCGTCCGTCCGTCCGTCCATAATGGACATTGTCTCCATGGGACTGTTCACATACTTATCATAACATTATATTTTATAATATTTATTTGGTTATAGAAATATATCGCATGTGAAATCTTTAATTGAATATTTTATTGCTGTAGGTGTTGATGTATAGCTTATATTATGGCTGTGTCATTACGGCGTAGGTCATTGGTTTGAATCCAACAATTGAAATAGAGAAGCACCATGGAAGAATTATTATTCGCCTGGCTAGATATCTTCAAGAACATCTTCCAGGTGTTGTCTTGTCCGGTAGTAGTACACTCTACACTAAGCTTTGTATAGTTGGCTAGATAAATAAAAATACCCAATATTTAGAACGTGCCTAATCCACGCAGCACGTACCTATATCCTATAAATAAGATAAAGTAAGTAGTACTTATCAAATACATGATTGGCATGCTAAATTAGTTTAAGTTAAAGGTCAAGGCTTGAAAAGCCTAATATGATTAATTAAATAATTACTGACGTACAAATATAATGTTGAAATAACATAACATAACTATTTATTGGTTATTGTTAAACAAATTATAAATTAATGATAGTCGTTTTAAACAAAATGCTGTGTAGGTAAATCTGACAGGATCTTAAGAACCGATTTTTCGCAAATAGCTCGCAAAAAATCCAAATATGGCGTAAGGAATAAGTCAGTCTATTGTGTAAATTTTCTAATATTAATACTTATTCTTCTACACTTGCGACATTACTTATAAATTGTTATATGAAAGTGTGATTTAAATCGTTGCTATGGGTGAAATTAAATCTTTACAATGCAACACAAGATAAGGAAATTGCAGTAGGTAATCAATTAATTATAGATTCTACTCGAATGGGAAGTCAATTTACGCATACAATCTTAAATTTCCTAAATACCTTTAGGTAAGTACCTAATGCTTGTCTGAGATTACCACAAGGTTTAAATTACTGTGACAAAAATATCAAATTCACCCGCGTTCCCGAGGGATCTTATGTTTTCCCGGCATAAAGAGTAAGTACCCTGTATGTTTCATCCAAATCTACATATATGCCGTTTAGGCGTGATAGAGTCGCAAACATCCAAAATTTAACATTTATAATATTAGTAGGAAGTAAGATAGCCTTTGCCCCGAGCTAAGCTAGGAAAGGAAAAATACTATTAAACTAACACGACCTTAAACCGTTGCTACTTCACACCAATTCAATTTACCTTTCATTATATAATATTCGTAGAAAATTATATAATTATCCAATACAAATTTTGAATTTCAGTTAATCTATCTCAACTCCTTATCGTTTAATTTTACGATCAATTTAACCTCTGTCGCTGTCATCTGAGATTATTTGTTTAGTGGAAATAGCCACCGATGCGATAGTCATATCGGTTACGTTTGTCTCCAATACCTCTTTCGTAACGCTTATTTTTATTTACGTTGCGATTTCAATCATCACATTTGACCATGATGAGATTGTGTCAATGTTACCATATGTGGCATACGCAACGCAAAACTACTCACTATGTAAAAAAATAGTAAAATATTATAGTAAGTACTTATTGCAAATAAGCAAGGTGCTGCCGTCCTCCACGGCGCGGCGTGGGCATCCTGTACCCACACGGCAACCGGCTCACCGCGCTGTTTGTTTTAGCAGTTCGACACTAACTAACTACTACTAGTGTCAACCAGAAAATCTTTCCTGCAAACATAAAATCCTATAACCACATAACATCGCATGACTCCTACAGGTTAAAGTCAACAAATCATTTGTAATGACTCAAAATAATCTTAAAAGTGGCATTGAATACCTGCGGTGATTTACGATGCATTCTAGTGCAGAACTGCGCATGCGCATGACGCGGTCATTGCGTGGACTCTTGCGCCGATTACAAACATGCACCGATGGACCATTGTTTCGATAACCGTTGAAAATGTTGTAGGTGCTTTGTTTTGCCACCATTGCTGTACATAGTTAGATTGGCCCACTAGTTTGTTATATTTACGGGTATATTATGGTGAAAGAAGTCCTTTGGCAAGATAGTTACTAAAATTGCGTAAGCAGATTCCCATCACCACACTGACACATGACCACCCAATACCTACAGTTATCCAAGGAAAAGGTCCTTACAATATTAGTAGTTTACAATTCCAATGTTAACGTAATGTTCTATCTTTGTTCCAGCTCAAAAGACGATGAAATTGACGGTAACTGCATAGTGCGCGCCCGGGGGCTGCCGTGGCAATCATCAGATCAGGACATCGCCAAATTTTTCAGGGGACTCAATGTTTCCAAGTAAGTCCTAAAACTGAAATGCACTATGGATTAATAAAAACCTTTAACGGAGTCATATTCTCATTTAAACAGGCCTTTACAGAAGACTGTGGATTATCTGACTCCAACACCGGCTCAAAAAGTTGCATTTACCCACACGCTCATAAGAATCTACCACTTTTAAAATCTTATTAGTTACCTCTATATTCAACAAAATTCAACATCTTTTTAAATTATACATGTAAACCCAATAAACTATACCGGCATTAAGCCACTAGATGCTAGCCAATTCTGATAAAAAAATCCTTATCACAGGGGTGGCGTAGCCTTGTGTCTTTCACCGCAGGGCAGACGCAACGGCGAGGCATTGGTTCGCTTCATCTCTCAAGAACACAGGGATATGGCGCTCAAACGGCACAAGCACCATATCGGCCCGCGGTATATCGAGGTAAGCATCATAATCTATCAAAAATCATCATTATTTCTCAGTCTCACAGATCTCTGTTCACTGTTATTCCCCTGTTATTTATTAGCAGCGTTTCAGGTGTTCACTTTTTAACAAGATATCTTTAAGATCATATAACCCAGAGTTAAAGGGTCTTTTAATATTTGACCTTTTATAACCAAGGAGCTAGATTTTGCTCCTAGGTACACATTTCCTTGGCAACAGTGTTGGCTAGTAGACCTGGTTAATGTGCTGTTTAGATAGCTAGGAAATTCCACTCATAAGAACTGCGGCTACACAAAAAAAAATTATAGGCGCAAAATTATATCACACCACACTACTCGTCGCACCAAACAACCATAGAATAATTAGCCAATCAAAAGGTGTTCCAAGATAATGAAAAGTCCATAATTTCCAGGTATATCGGGCGAGTGGTGAAGACTTCTTGTCAGTAGCTGGTGGGGCGACATGTGAAGCTGCAGCATTCTTATCTAGAGGAGCGCAAGTCATCGTGCGGATGCGAGGACTGCCGTACGATGCTACACCACAACAAGTGGTGAGTTTATGCTATTAACTAACCCTCATAGTTTTATCGGCATTACAAATCTGCAAATCTTTCAGTCTTCGACTTACGACATGAGTGACAGACTTCCACACAAACTTCCGCACTTGCTTATTATAGTATTTACTTAGGATAGTTCGATTTGTTATTGGAACGGAGAGGCTGTGGATGAAAAGTCAATTGTGAAGTTGGAGACTCTTGATAATCTTGCTTCAGATGTGGTGCCCTTTAAATCTTCAAGTGAAAGACATAAGTAGTTCTTTAAGTTCGAGTGCCTTTGGACGAGAAGATTTATTTTAAAATGTAAGCATTCGATTTATTTCTCCTAACCTAAGACCTACATGCTATCCTTTGCTGTTGATTGAGATAACCCCAATGGGCTAGAGATAACCCCAATTGGCTAGAGATAGCCCCAATGGGCTATAGTGCGTTATATTTTACCCTCATCTTTTTATTATGTTAAAATCTCAACTGTTTATTGATGAACATTGTCTTTCCAGTTGGAATTCTTCTCATCGGGCGACGACCCCGTTCAAGTATTGGATGGAGCGGATGGTGTACTCTTCGTGCGAAGAGCCGATGGTCGAGCAACTGGAGACGCCTTCGTACTCTTTGCCAAAGAAGATGACGCGCCTAAAGCCTTGTCCAGACATCGCAAGTTGATCGGAGCTAGATATATTGAGCTGTTCCGATCTACTACTGCTGAGGTGCAGCAAGTAAGTATCAGTGTAACTTGCTTTCGTTCGTGGTTTGACCAGTGTTCTAGAAGAAACTAATGAATTATACTATAAGTCATTCCGGGTTCTATCTTCATGTCGAATTGCAACCTTGAGCCGTTTATAAGTAGGAAGATGACTGTTCCATAGTTAAAAATGTGTAAGTACTGTATCTTTTCACTATAAAACGAGGCTCATCCATTTCGAATTAAAGGATTTTTTTTAACTATTGTACCCAACTACTCTATTTTTGCTATAATATTTTTCCGAGTCTCCCAAAACATTCATATAATGTTAAATTTGAATTTTCTAAAATGCAAGCACACCACCAAGATACTGTACTGTTATCACGAACATAAAACTGCAACAATAATAAAGTACCGTTCACCGTGGTTTATTGCCATGGAAAACAATACCTACGTACCTTGAAATATGTACTATAACACTTTTGATTATACATAACGTGTTATGCTGTATCCATGTTGATTTGTATTTGGTACAACTTAGTCTTAAGGTATAGGTATAGGTCTTATAAGTATGTCAGAAGGTTAACAATAGACTGGCAGCCCGATGGTAGTGGCCATTGTCGTCGACACTAGCAATACCAATGGTATTGCCAGCCTTTTCAATGCTTATATAACCAAAACGTTAATCTGAGAAGCAACGTTTTAATTAATACAAAGTATACGTGATTTGCTATAGAGTCACTTAAATTTAAATATCTGTACTGGATTTATTGTACAGCCAATGTTTTAAACTAGCGTATACATACCTTGAGATAGCCAATGATATCTCATATTACCTTTTTATGTCCGTAGCCCGCCCTTGAGCGTATTGGTAAGTCAACGGTAGCGTCGCATGCATTACGCATTACGCACTTTTATGTGAGGTTCGTTGCGTGGAACTAAAAACGTCAGTTTTATTTAATTACTTGAATTGCTGTTTGTCTTTATATTTGATATTATAATTTTATTTGCATTACTATTTTTCTTAAAATGTTTTATTTTAATATACGTACCTATGACATAGCTTACTAAATAAAATAAAACCTGTTATTTTGACCTAATTAACAATGCATGAACGTTTTGTATGAGTAAATGTTTTTTATACAAAATAGTCTAGAAATGGTTTGTATTTAAACGAAAGATGACTACAAAACCAAACTGTTTAGTTCTAGGCTTTTTAATTTTCAAATTGGCAAAAATACATTACATTTCAATACAAAGTTAAAAAAAAACAATACCTTTAAGACGAACAACCATAAAAACAGGTTCGCTTGATCAAAAATTTGCAACACATATCTCTCACCCCAGGTCCTGAACAGATCACTAGAGACGCGTACAAGTCAGGCCAGCACACCTTCAACAGCGTCGGCTCCCGCTGAGGGTCTTCTGCCAGTGGCATTGGTGCCACAACACGTGATCACCTCTGGCACTGCCAAGGACTGCGTGCGGCTAAGGGGACTACCGTATGAGGCTCAAGTAAGTGGAACAGGAATGCCAGTTCAGTTTTGCACTTGTCATATTTCAGGCTTTAGGTAATGATCAAACTGTATAAGTAGGTTATATATTCAATACATTGACTTTTTAAGATTTACCTGTATTTTGAAAACCGCCAGAAAATGAGACATGATTATTATTATAATGTCTTAGTCATAAAATATGATACTGTAAAGTGTACCTTAATCTCATAAGAATAGAGAAGCAAGATAAAAAGCAGTCCCCAGAAACCCTCCTTGCAGTCTTTTAGTCTCGTATATTCTGGAATGTCATAAAAAAAAACAATGTTTATTTGAAGGTGGAGCACATATTGACATTCCTCGATGAGTTCGCGAAGAACATCGTTGTACAAGGCGTCCATATGGTTTACAATGCTCAGGTAAGTCAAAAACTTTGTTCTTTATTTCAGTCTTTATGTCGTTCCCGAGAAGTCGAATGATTTCTTGGTTTAAATAGAATCCTATAATTATGTTATAACAGAGCATGTATGCACTATATGCGCTTAGTTTCATCCGTTTCATCAAATCCTTTCAGTAATTACGGCGTGATTGAGTAAAAAAATCCCACTAGTAGTAGATTTTAAAATGGATCTTTAAATGTCGAACCCTATATGAAATCCTCAACAACCAAACACCGTCAACATGTTCTCGAGAAATAAACAAGAAATCTAAATGACCCCAATGACATAACAGGGTCATCCCAGCGGCGAGGCCTTCATTCAGATGGACAGTGAGGCGAGCGCTTTCCTCTGCGCGCAACAAAAACACCATCGGTACATGACTTTTGGCAAGAAGCAGCGGTATATCGAGGTAAGAACAATTTATTTTTAGTGCCCATATATCTTATCACTAGTTTAAAAATACTGATATTTTTTAGCAATACGTCAGTGTTACGACGAATTTATTTTTGAACATTAAGTGCTTCATTTTTATTTGAAACGTAAACTGACGCGGATCCAACGGTCCAGGTGTTCCAGTGCTCCGGCGACGACATGAACCTAGTGCTGACCGGCGGCGTGACCCCCGCGACGTCCCCCAAGGTGCTATCGCCCGGTACGTTGATGTCCCCCCCGCCGACGGGGGCGATGGGGGCGATGGGGGCGATGGGGGCGATGGGGGCGGTGGGGTCGGTGGGGGCGGCGGGCGCGGGCCCGGCGCCGCGGCTGCTCGCGCAGCACATCGCGCACCAGAGCCTGCTCGCGCGGCAACACGAGAACCTCCTCCTGGCCTCCCTGCGGCCGCAGTACATGCCCCTGCTGCCCTCCTACGTGCGCTCGGCCGCGCCACCCTCCCCGGCCTACTCGCTCCCCCAGCTGATCCCTCAACCGATGTTGCCAACCAAACGTACTTACGAACGCGCCTTTACTCCCACGGAGGCGTCGCCGGCCAAACGACAGTACACTGTCCCCCCGCAAATGACTCCGTCGTTATCTTTACCGTACTCGGCGTTTTCTTATGGCACCTCAGCCCCGATTTTTTCTTACGCCAATACGAGTCCGATGCTCTCGACGTACGCGAGCGGTTTACCGACCGGTATACCGACGGCGTTGCCCGCCGGGTACGGGTCGGCTCTGTCGGCCGCCCTCCCGGCGTCTATGAGTCAACCCTTCCCTACGCTGTCCATGTTTCCAGGTTACCCCTACTATCCTGGCGTTTAGATATATTTTTTAACAGTACAATAGGACCTAAATGAATAGCTAAAGGTACCTGAAAAAAAAGGCCATCTGCCTCTGTTTCTGTTTAATTTAAGAGTAATAAAGTTATGACTCGATCTGTGACGAGATTAAAAATACTTGAAGCGAATATTTTTATAAACTTACGATTGGTCGTTTAAAATAAATCTTTATAGGGAAAAAGAGAAAGGGTCTGTTCGTTTTAAACAAATAAAGACTTGAGAACGTTTGAAACTCGCACGTTCTTAAACGTTTAAAAACAGGGTAAAAAACAAATGACAATAAGCTCAAAAGTTTTTAAATACCGCAATGTGCCTTCGCGGAGGAGTTTCGATATTTTAGTATATAACGAGAATTTACTTATATTTAATTAAAATCTAGGATCATCGATATTTTAGTAATATAATGGCAGTTAAACGCAGCTGGATATTTTTTTATGATTAAGTACTTAAAACGCAAATTTTCTTGTTGAGTTTTTATTGGTGACTTTTAATATTGTTAAACTCTCGCCGTAGAATAATTATATCTTTATTAATAGTGAACCAGAGGTTGTTAATCAATGACAAGTAACTATTTAGTTGTACTGCTTTAGCTTAGAGCCTTTTTGGATAATACGCAGCTGATAATCTTGGTAGGAGTTTTACGTTGCCGTTCGACAGAATTTGTTTTGAGCAGTGTATAATTCGCTGATGATAGTTCTTTATTTAAATAAAAAAAATTATAGACAAAATATTGTCTTTATTTAAATATTTCACAGTATTATTATTAGTGAATTTTATCTAACACTGTTCTGTTGCTATTCGGATTTCAGCGGTAAATCAGTTGCGTATTGTTTGAATAAGGTGGTGGTACGCAAGTGTGATTAGTTGCATCGTTGTGATTTTTAATAATATAGACATTCCATTTAATAAAAGACATATTTGCCACTTTCCTCAAGGCTGAAGCGAAGTCTGAGAATAATATTGACACGCGTCATATTGGTACTTTTTATAAATGTAGGTACTTAAGTTTGATTTTCTTTTTTTTGTGGTACAATGCACTTTTTGCGGTCAGTTTACACGCGTATTTTATAGGTAAGTGTTTTGTAGAAATATTGTTATGAGCGTTTTTTGCACATGCAAATGAATTGAAGTAGTGTTAGTTCTTTATTATATCAGTTTATTGGTTGGCACCATTTGTAAATAATCCTGTTCCTACCCAAGTCCTGACGCCGATTTTTTTTTTCAATGTTGTTCACATAATATATCTAACAATAATGCATTATATATCCACCTAGCTTGATGTCATCGTTCAGTATACCTACCCTCACACCACATAGTGTTAGTCATGTCGATATTAAAAAATATACATAGATTTTTGGGATATATTTCCGAAATAAATGAAATTAGAAAAATAATTGTGTGCGTTAACGTAGCAGTACCACCATGGAATTTGCATTTTTCGGAAATATAAACCAAACTGGGTAATTCGTATAATGGATCTATAGAGACTCTTTTTAAGTTAACGTCATTGTTTATGGTGTTGCCATTGTCTCAATATTCACAAATATAGGTATGGGGCTTAAGTCACAAGTACACGGTGTAATGGCTAATCTTTGTTCTGTCATATTTCTAATATTTACACAATGCGCTTTGGACAATTAATATTAATATTATAAGTATTGTCCAAATCACATGACTTTAGACTACTATATTAAATGCAATACTGTGTTTATTAATGGTTATAAAATTGTTGTATTATGGTGTATTCGAAGGGGTTGTGATATGGAAAATGTGCATGAGTTTTTGGTCATTGTAACGGTAAGTGTTGCACTTATTAAAAAATCTATATCTAAATACATATATTATAATACCGAATAAAGATGTAGCATGTAATGCTTAATTTTTGTGTAAGGACCGGGGTTTGATGCATGGAACGATAGACGGATCTCATAACTTCTTTAAAATCGTTACATTTGATGATATGTCGTTTTCCACAGCACATCACCGCCGGATACTATTACTATTATCGAATCTGTATGTTATTGTCTTATATAATGTACACAGAACCTACTTAGCATTTGGTAATATGATTTCTGGAGAATAAACCTTATTTATTGAGGCTCTAATAGTCATAATGCCATGAAATAATGATAATCCAGTTCTGGTCAGGAGTACTCGTCTCCTCCAGTCATTAACACGCATTCTATAATCACAGCTTACTCTTCTGCTACTTTTCTGAAGCCTTTCTTTTATGCTTTCAATTATATTGAAGTTTAAATTATATTTTTACATGTTACAATTGGTTAATGTGGACTATTTCAATATTTTTGGTGCATGCATTTCATACGAACTGTTGAAATGTTGTAACTTTTGGCCGTTTTGTATTTGAGTGGTTATAACAACATGTGGCGTAGATACTTATGTTGATTAACTTTGAAGACACTTTGGTCTAATTGTACGGGGTTACTCAGTTATTATTGGATGATTGTATATTAATCCATAACGATAGATCGCAGCAGTCGTTATTTAAACAACTAAGCAGCATTGAACGTTTTTGAATTCAACTCAGTATGTAAACAGACACGACAGTGTCCTAGACTTCTTATGTTTTTTTTTTACCTCAAACTCATTTATTCAGTCTAGGCCTTGGTAAGGAACTATAAAACAAAGTCTTTATCGTACAAACAGGATATTGATCACTGATTGCACTATGCACTAAATTTTATTGAAATATCTCGTGCGTAGTGACTGGAGGAAGTGGTGTGAGGAGGCGACATTTTTATTTTATATTTGGGTCACAATGAGAAATCAAGCCAAACATCTTATAACTATTGATAGAGAGTTATAACTCGCACTCTATTACAATTTATACACCAAAACATTGTTAAAATATTAATACCTACATAATCGGCACTACAATATTCAAAATCAAATCACGATTTTATATTTAAAATCATATTAATTTGTACCTAATAAGAACGTGAAATCAGTTTATAGACTTAAAATGTCTCATTTTGTTAGATAATGTTTTTCTTTTTTTATAATTATTTTAGTTGGCTAATTTTAGTTTATTACTTACTTTGAATAAACCTATGAATTACGTGTTAGTATAATAATTGCGAGTTTCTATTGGTTTGTGGTTGGTTGTGCTATTTGTAATTTTTCGATGACTTATGCTTAGAGTAGATTAAGCAATTGGCAATAGGTTCTTGTGAAGGAGGGGTATACACTAACACCGATCGCTTGATCTGTCGACGCTCTACCGTATCGTCCTATTATATGTTTTACTAACTTTATATTTATTCTCATCTTTCGGGTGATTGGTTGGAAACTCTTGGTAAGTATATTTTTATTCCAGAAAGATTTATACGAAAAATAATATCAAATGGAATTTCCTACTGGCCGTGCGCCTTAGACGCACATTTCGCGTAACGTCCATAAGTATTTAAAAAAAAAAAAGGCTAAAAAAGGATTGCTAACTTTCTACAATTATCTATTTTTACAGCATAATTATAACTATGTTTTCAAAAAAGAATTATAAAATAAATATGTAGGTACCTACTGACAAAAATTACACGGGCAATATATTAGGCATTGCAAAAATTAAATAAAAGTAGGTACTTTAATTAAAAATATATTACAACAATTGATTCTTCAATAGATTCTGTACGTAGCAGTCTTCACTTCTATATCCATCTAGTATAACTTTCCTTCACAAGTAACGCAAAAGTAAATAGCACAATCGTGTCCTATCCGAGTTCCTAACCATAGCTTATTAATTATAAATATGATCTTTATATAGTATAAAAAAAAAGTGGGACGGTATTATCACTGAGGACATGATAATTTTTTATGCTGTCATGTCATTATGTATTAATTTGGTTGGGGCATAAACAAACAGCCGACTTACTTCTTTTGTTTGATAATTCAAGAAACTGAAAAAGAATTTAAATTAAAAAAACAGGTACTTAGTTTTCTGTAAAATGAAATGCAAGAACGCAATTATTTTAGTGATGTAATGCTTGAATTGTTAAACTCATCAATGTTAGTTCAAAATGCCCCACTCTTTGATATACCTAATCTAAACCACGTTCTGCTTTGGAAAATGCATGGAAACTACAGGTGACAGAATTAAAACTCAACAATTACGAGGGAATTTCCAAGCTTCGTGTGTCGTAGATGATACAAATGTATTTGTGCTTTATTTTAGAGGAAATTAATAGGAAAATCATGGGTTAAAGGTGAAACGCCCTATTAGCTGGGTGACTGTTAGTGTTACACGAAATCATCAGTACCCTAACAAGAGATTGCGTAAGTATGTACTATCTATCATTATGTTGTGGGGTCACACAAAATTAAATGCTCTTTCTTACTCTTGAATATCGCATTTATTTAATGCGACCTCAAATTCATAAAAAATACAAAACTCTTTATTTCATAATTTTTGTTGGACTGAATTAATTTTTTAAATTTTTGCGTTTTAATAATAGACAGATTAAAAAGAATGGCGGATATTTGAATTGAATTTGAGGTCCCAAATAGTGGTGCTAAAGTACAAGGGTACTAGGCGTGCAAGTTTGGTAAAGTCCGCAGAATAGCTTGGTGGTTGGCGGCAACGGCGACGTGTGTAACAAACAATATCAGAGTATTGGTGTAAGTTGCGCACTGCTTTGGTGGACAGTTAATGCGTTCTGGCGCCCTGGTGAGTGTTCATCTTGTTTTAATAATTACATTTTACATTATTGTGTACGTCCCCTGTAATTTGTTATCGACGTCACGCACTCGAATGTTAAGCTTACTATAAAAAAATAAGTTTTTTTTTGTAAGAATATTTTATTTATATAAGCTAAACATTTTTAGATTTTAACATGAAACATACACATAATAATACTTTGAACTATTATGGGTCTTCTGCATTTTACTTATAGATTATACTGGACATTAAAATAAATGGTATAATTAAAAATGGGGGGTAATTAATAAGTGCACCTGGCAATATACCCATTTGTCATAATTTTGTACACTTTAAAAATAAAATATAATAATTTTAATTTATTAGTGGCCTTAATTTTGTCAAATGGGATAAATAACACGATTAAATTGCCGTGTACACTAATGATTATAATTATTTGCACATAAATTCCTTATAAAATACCCATAAAGGCTCGTGCACATTCACACCTTACTGAAAAAAAAAAACGAGAATTATTTTGTACGCGAGCCTTATACTTAGTATACCTGACATTATACAAACAGCCTGGACATATAAATATGTGACTAACATTGAAATAATGCATGGATATGTAGGTATGACCAATCGGAATAAAATATTCAATCATTAATTATTTATTTATATTACTTACATACTTAGGTATATACTTACGTATATTTAAAAATAAGTAGGTACCTACCTAAAAAATATGTTTTTTCTAAAGTTTCTGTTCTGCTTGAAGAGTTTCTTCAGTTCAATAAATATTGCATATAAGTGTCGAGAATTTCACCTCGCTATTATAAGTATCTATATATTTTTATAGTTGAAACTCTTTAAAAATAAAATTCCCATAAATATGTTTATCACGCCAAACATTAATATTTATTTGCTAATAATAATATTACTAAACTCAAAAAAAATCCGCTCATATTTATAAGTCCCATTTGTACCCAAATTATAACTATACCTAATACCATACCTGCATTTAGAAGGTTGCAGGTTGAATTTCACGGCACCATCATTAATCATATCATTAAAAAAAACTAATTAAGATCATCTACGACCCAGGTCCGCTGACGTATTACTACCCCGCAATGGCGCCGACTCTGCCGCCGCCACCCCTCGTTTACTGGGGATACCCGACGCCTCCTGTGTCGCCTGCACATTATTATCATTCGCCGCACCATCCTCAAACAATGGTGAGACAATAGTTTACTAATAAGTATATTTAATGTATAAGTTAATTACAGTGATTTTGAAGAGAATCGCAATCAATGAATAACTTTTACGACAGCACTAACTCTAAAATGTAGAACGAAGCGTAGTTTCTTTTGTCTAAGTATGCTAGCTATATACGGCCAAAAACATTAAATAATGTACCTATGTATTATTTATCATCCCTTATTCAATAAATTCTTGTGGGTAGAAACGGGTTTGATGGTGATATTAAATGCTGAATTAAAAAAAAATACTTTTGATCATTGTAGATACCGGAAGTAGTGTCAGTCGGTGGGGGATCACCACTACCCATCCCGCCCCCAGCTGCGTGTCCCGAATGGCCCATTTTTATGGTCAACTGACATTCTCACCACTTACAGCACGCAAGTTTACAGCTGATGCAGAATTAGCTTAAATTTGTATGAACTTTGTAGTTCATTTTTCGAAGTAAATATTTACTTATTTAGATGTTCTTTTGCTAAAAAAAAAACTACTTTTTTCTTCTAAATAGGCTATGAATTTTCACCTAAAACTTAGGTTCTCTTCCAGTGACTTTTGTTTCAATAAAATAAATATTTTTGAGAAAAATACATCTGTTTAGTTAAATAAGTATTGTACAAAATATATCGAATAATTGAAATTAATATCATCACTAAACAACTTATATAATGCCTAAAAACACACACAACAATGGCTCAAAATAAAAAGTGATATTATGAAATATAAAGTTAGATTTTATTGTTTATTTTTTTTAATTTGTAATACTTACCTAGTTTCTTAATTAATTGAAATTTTAATGTTTAGTTAGTATCCATTATGTTTTAAAATTTAAATGATCTACTTTGTTTTGTTGATCTTTGAAAATATTTTAGTATGAATCTATTTTTTTTCTACATAAATGAGTGCTATTTGTATTTACATAATATATAAATATTAGATAAGAGTTCCATATACATACATACATTGTTTAAATATAAATAAAAAGAGGATTTTAAAATTATAAAAGCAACTATTGGTTAACTTATTTATCAATATTCATTAATATTTATTTAAATCGCTATTTAACAACGAACGCAAATAAAAATAGGTCAGGTAAACAGCTTAAATATATATTTTTTAAATTATATAGGTAAATCGTTAATAATTATTTACCTACTAACTATAGTTTTATCTGACCGTCGTTGTATACAGTTCCTTTGTTTTTCAGTTTATTTTTTAGATAATATTTATTAATTAAGTATCTCACTTTAATGTAATAATGACAACGAATGCATGTATCACAGTGATATAAAGGTGCTGTTTGTTAATTATTTTTTTAGAAAATAAACCAAATATGAATGTTATTTTTATGTTATCAACATAATAATATGTTGGTGGTTGGTTTCTGCGGCGATGCGCAGTTTATGTCATAAAATGACTCGTATTGTGGAACATATCGCTAGTTGCAACCTTCAATATTATAGTTTAGACTGTAAGTCAACGCTCAATTAGAAATAGATTAATAAAATATATAATTAAATTCAGAAAAAAATATGCCATAACTGTTAGGTCATTCTATAATTATTAGTTAATGTAGCCAATTTGACTTATTCAAAATTAAAACTGTGTCTAAAATAATACTGTACTTTGACGACTATTTTTGAGATCATATTATTTAGGCTGGCTCATTTTGGCTGCGATTCCAATTGCTCATCACAAATAGTACTAGAAATGTGGAGTGATGGAACCTTATTATAAATCATGCCAAATTTGACTACCCATCCCATCACTATCTAAGAAAGTAATAAATATTAGGACTTGAAATGTATGAAATATTGCATAAAATCTATCATATTGGAATTTCTATTTGACATGACATACAAATAAAAACTTATGATCACAACATTGTTTTTTGTACAAGTTTTGGATATGAAGTGATTGCTCAACCTCACCTGTCAAATTAGTCTGTCTCGAAGATGTAGATAAAAAAAAATACATATATTTTAATATTAATTAACATTATCATCATTAATTTAAAGCACTTGCCATTTAAAGGATTAAGTAATAAAATACTTTTCATTATCCATTTTAGCACTTAAGCAGTCTAAAATTATTTAAATGTAATTTCTTTATCTGTTGATGTTTTTAATTGTTTATGTATATGTACAGACAGCAGCAAATTTATATAAAATTATACTTTTAAAAGAGTTTTATTCAAGTTATTACGATTTAATTTATACAAGTTATAAATAATGTAGGCACTATTATTTTTGCTGACTGTACTTATAATGCCCCTTAGCTCTTACAGGAAGCTATTGAAAATAGATATAATCTGCAATGATATTAAGAGAAGAGAGAATTGATTCAGTGATGTTCTAGAACAGATGAAAATGTGTTATTATAATATTCAGTGTTTTAAAAAGTAACATTCTGCCAAATTGTACAATGCGTTATATTTGAAATTGGAGTTTATTTTTTAATTTTATTTAATATCAAATTTGCGAATTATATGTCCATCTATTCGGCAAACTTTTAACATTTAAGATCATTTATTATAACCGTCTTAATTAGTCATAGTTAATTTATAATTGGCATAATATTTAGATGTTATGAAGAAAAAAAAACAACAAAATCAAAATGTCTTCCATTAAATGTAGAAAATTAAAAAAAATATTTATGTAACGTCACAATAAATGTTAGTGATATTTAAGTGTATTAAAATTAGTGAATTGTTTATTATAGGTACCTATTTGTTTTTTTAAATTATAATTATTATATTTTAAATATATTTACATATATATAAATATTGCATTATGTATGGATGTTATAACATTATATTCTATTCTATTATAGTTTTAAATTGATTTCAAAAACTTTTACTTGAAATTGTTGATTTTTTAAACAGGTGACATTTAAGTCGTTGGCATTACTTGAAAGATTCACTATGGCACCACTGAGTGTTTCCAACTCCTCTGCAAGAACTGCCAATGACTTCAATCAAATTTACCCTGTAGATGTGTTCACAAAATTCTTTATTTGAACTATCTAAATATGTAAAACGTTTATAATATGTATTAAATAAGGTATTAGCTAATCAATCTCCATTAGATATTACATTAAGTTTTAAAACCATGACATATCAGTTTAAAAAATAAGCATTAAATGCGACCCAAATCTGTGACTTTTAAATGAGTTCTCGTGTTTTTTGGAAATGTATTGCTCAACATTTTGTATGTATTTTTTATGTAACTCAATAGTTAACACATTTTCCAGTGAAAAACCTGTCATCCGTATAAATTCTTATACATTTTTGTCTACTTACCACATATTTTTTTTACAATTGATAAAAAAAAGAAATAAGAGTAGCTAAGGTTCATAATATTTTATTATATATTTTTTGTTACTTTTATACTTACTCTGAAATATTTATCTGTTCAGTGGTTTTCTTTATTTTCAAAGTGATCTTGATTATAAATATGTTACCTACATTATGTTGTTCTTTTTTATAAGTTAAAAAATAATTTAAAAATAAAAAAAATATTAAAATAGTTGTATGTAGTATAATGACAGTGTAGTGTGTAGTCATATTAGAAACGTGCAATTTTAGAAAGTAAACAAATTTTCGATGTTTAACGCCAAAATAGATGTTTGGTTTAGTATCATACAAAGTAGTGAATTGTTCTGATGAATAAATAAATATAGACAATAAATGCAATTTTATTTATACTCCATGACTAGTAGTAGTAGGTGGCCTGTAGACAGAGATATGTATCTCCAAAAATATGATGTCTCCTAAGGTTGTCCTGTAACTCCATGGGTTATGGTAACTGACCTTACTGACCGTCTCAAGTCTACCCTGCATGATTGCTACTATCTATTTACCCACGGTCACAGAACACACGAGTCACACGGTACAATTTATCATATTTTTAGAGTTTTGGTGGAATTATCTCCAACACTTCTAACAGGAATTCCGGAGGCTGTATAATAACTAGAGCACGTAACGCAGATCTGTTTGCTCCATTACAAATCCATTACAAAATCTCTGAAACGAGACCAGTTGCTTTGAAGATATTGTAAAAGAAATTACAGCAAAATACAATTTAAATGTTTATTTGTTACGTCACCACAATTAGTATGACACAATATTATAGGATGGAAATCTTAATTTACAATAGGTATTATCTAACAAATTCGTTAAAAGTTATTCTCAAGCTTCACAGAGTTTAAAATGACTGAATTTTATGATTATCATTACATTTCTTTCTATAATTAAAGGAAGCGTTAATAATCCACCAAACATTGAACTTTTTTTACCTGTTATGTTAAACATTAAAATAGTAATTAATATCAAGAGCTTAATTATTCAAGACAATCTCAATACAGTTCGAGAATAACTCATTTAGTGTTATTGGAAATAACAGGCATTATGATGGCCGGCCGTCTATCACACCGTCGCGTAACAGTAATGAACTTGCATGTAGCATAAGCTACATGTAATAGACGGTTTTACATGATCGATGATTTAAAAATCGAATCAGCTGATATATAAAAAAAAAATATTGTTCGTTTTAAAGCAAAAATTCGGTTTCGTAAACTACTAAGACTTAAAAAGTAAAAAAAGCATTTAAAAAATGGTGTAAACCCACACTTAGTCCATCACAACCTCCTAATCTGATCACAGCTTTACTTACGACAATGTTACGTTAGACTCTATCCTAACGTTACGTTTTTACCAGAATTATGTAGTTGAGTATTCACCAATTAAATGATAATTGACGAATAACATCTCTTCAAGTATAAAAATAAAACAAACGACATTTACACTTTTCAGTAGAAATTTGCCATAAGGGGGCAGTAACTTTAGTCTACTACGTTGGCCCCAATGCAGATTCGTCGCAATGATTTTTCCAAATCGTCAAATAAGAAAATCAGTTCATTTGTTTTTGTAAATAAAATTTGATTGTAAAATTAGGTACGGTGTAATTGAGAACTGACATAATGACATGCGCAAAACTGACCTAGAAATGAGTTTCACACATGTTGTAATGACTAACGTTGACTCAACAGTAATAATAATGTTGTATAAAAAATATGTACGCATCCAACATAAAATCTGGTAAAAATTCCACACGCTTAATAATAATTAATACATAAGAGTTAATTTTAATAGAAAATACTTACGCAAGGTTTTTAAAAATAGCTTGGGTTTTAAAACTTACATTTCTTGGTCGTACGTACAAATAGACTATGAAGTACAAACGCTGTTAAAATGTGCAAGAATTCTGCAATAACAATAGAATTTATTTTTAAAAACCATACGATCACAGATTTGATGATCAAATGAATCGATAATTTCGAGAGATGACCATTTTGGAATGCTTGTGGAACGAATGACAGCGAATTTTAAACTACAGGATTAGTACAAAAATAAAAATGATTCTTACTAATATAATTTTATGATTTCTTACCAATGTTTCACATTGCGTAGCGCGGGGTTACTTAGATATTACATTAATATATAATAATGTACTTATACTTTAGCCCCTTTTGCTTATGAAGACTGATTTTCATAAAGTTGGATGGGTTTGTTAATCAGAGTAAGATTCGGTTAAGAAATTTAATAAATTTAACATTTATATAATATATCATGCGATCTGCTTTTTATTAGTACATTGTTATCTTTTTCACTGAAATCCAAGTAATGCGAAAGATTGTGTATTATGTTTGTTGCACAATTAAGTCGTAATTACTGAACTAATTTGGATGACAATTGACACATAGATAGATCGTACTCTGGAATAAATTAAGGGATACATCTTATCATAGTTACAACGTTGGATTGCAGCTAAACCCAGAGGCGCAAGCTAGTGTGCAAGTAAAACCGATCGATTTAGATTTATAGTCTTCATAAGTAAAAAGGATTTACATATAATGTAGTTTATTCAAAAAATTATGCGAAATGTATAGAGCGAACGAAGCATAAGTAATATTGGCATTATAGACATTTCGAGACAATCAGTCAGCAAGTTTCAAACTTATTTTAAAACTATAGAGGGTGGAAAAGTATTCCCATAAGTTACAAAAAATTATAAGGACTGTCATGAACCATTCCAATTTTATCAGATATTGAACATAATAAAGGTTACAACCTGTATAGTATACGCACTTTCATATACCTAGTACTGCATATAAAAGTTAAAATTATATTTTTCACAACTAAATAAAAAAATAGACAAACAATGTCAAATGGTAGGCAGCACTTGTAAAGTTTTATTACGTATTTGTCGTTCTAATAAGAACTGGTGTTGTATCTTTCCTTCTTTTAATATCCATCGATAACTGATTATTACAGTTGAAACGTAAGATTGAAAAATAATGTCTAAATATTAATGTAAAAAACATAGATCCTTAAATCATTATTTATCAATCTCACACGCAGTATCGCATGCCTGTGGTTACGAAGGTATTTTAACAATGGAAAATAAATAAAAATACTAAAGCAAGCACCGGTAGAGGTAGAAAGAGCTATAAACACGCGGTAGGCGAGTCTCGAGAGAGTTCGAGAAGTCAGCGATATATAAATATTACACTGAGAAGGTTTTTGAAGGAGCGTGGGTTTATGGCAATATATATTTTACTATGAAGGACAGGGATTTTTTCAATTAAAGGTAAGTTAAAATATGCCCAAAAGTTGTAAGAAAAGCTAGTAAACTCATTGGATTAGAATCTCCGACCATCACAAAGGTAATCAACAATACTTGAATTTAGAAAATAAAAAAATAAATTATATTAGTTTTTTTTTTACCATAAGCCCACACTTATCCAAAGTTATATCACTCTATAATCTATGGCAACACTGTATACAATAGTCCACATTAATTCACTTACGAGCGACACTTATTACGAAATGACAAGATGCGCCTGATCACCCGATTGTACCTATTTAGTACCTTTAACATCCGCTAATTCGTTCTCTCTCTTTCTATCTATCTCTGTCACCTTCTGTCTTCTTTCTCGTTACCTGTAACAATTGATAAAGTAAATATAATAGAAAAATAAATAAGAACAATGCGTTTCATTTTGATAGTTCTGCAAATATAAGGATTATTTTCTCGATTTTTGACTAGTACTACGACCTAGTGGTCCGAAATTCTTTTGATTCTTAGATAGATAGCCAAAATATCTTGAAAAGTAAAGGACAGTCTCTTAAAGAAAGTTTTCCTGTACCGGTTTAGATTAAGATACCTGTTCTTACTGCCTCAAAAATTCCGTATAAAGATGTATATCTACATATACAAAATGTATGTATATTCGTTTGTTTGTAATATATGTGTACCTATACCATTCATCTGATTTTGCCGTTGTTGCAGTACAACGGTGGTACAGTTGAGTACAGTGATAGTACAGTGCAGTAGATAGAGTGCAGTGTACTGACCGCAATGCTAGCTCACTGTTTGGTGTGGAACTCCCTGATGCAGAGCGCGCAGGACCAGGAGCCCTCGGGCGGCGTGTCCAGCGGCGGCGCCAGGCAGTACATGTGGTAGCCGCGGTCGCAGTCGTCGCAGAACAATAGCTGGTC
Organism: Tetheella fluctuosa; assembly: GCA_951216915.1. Taxonomy (NCBI): domain Eukaryota; kingdom Metazoa; phylum Arthropoda; class Insecta; order Lepidoptera; family Drepanidae; genus Tetheella; species Tetheella fluctuosa. Next base: position 5,324,277 of record OX578236.1, read on the forward strand.
CTGTTCATCAATTTGAACACATTCATTGGGGAGCGATGTTGAAAACTTTAATTTACTTTTTAGTGTTACAGTCAAAACTCATAAGCGGTCAAAACAACTTTTGACTGTAACTATCTCAGTCAAAACTCTTTCCTGGTACATAAAAAAAAACCTATAACCTATAAGAGTTTTGACTAGTCAAAAGTGGTTTTGACCGATTATGAGTTTTAACTGTAACATAGTGTTTTGTATGGAATAGTAAGCTGTGACGATATAATCCAGATTGGACATTAAAAATCATTTTTTAACCTTTTAACAGCTTACTGCCGTACTCAGAGACGTCATTTAGAATTTAATTAAAATTAACTATGTCCCTTTCTAAAGTTATTTAGGAAACAAGGATAGAGATATGTTAATCATTCATTAAATTCTAAATGACGTCTCTGTGTACGGCCGTTAGTTTCATATAAATTGCCGTGCCCTTACCCCAGCTCAAAACAAAAAATGTAACATAGTAAACGGAAATTTTACCAGGTTTTTTTTGGCCACATAAATCAGAAAATCTAGAGCGGTTAAAAAGATTCCGTATTTTTGGATGTTTTGATATGTTTTCTTGAATGTAAATCATTCCTATTCAAAACTTCCCTTATAGACTTTGTGTGCTTAGAGATTAAACCGAAAGTAGGCAAGGGGTGGTGGGGGTGGGGCCTTAATTGAGTAAGTATATATCCTTATAACGAACTTCATGAAGCAAACGTGTACGGCAGTACTCACATCGTTATCACTAGTCCCACACACGGAGCAGCACTTGCACTCGATGCACTGCCAGCGGTACTTGCGGACCGACACTATCATATTCACCGTGAACTGCAAACACGTCGGGTGCCCTGCGATATTGACACGTAATGATTAGCATATTGGGTACAATATTGTATGCTCTATTGTTCGGGGTGATTCAGTTGGGAAGTTTTGTAAAAATGATCTTAAGAACTAAGAATTTAGATTCCATTTTATTAAATTCTAAATTGCATTTATGACCCATGATCTGAGTACGCAATAAAAACTTGTCCGGTGCCGCGCGTGTAGCCTTAATATGATAGAACTAGCTAGTTCCTAGCTGTACAACAAAACCCTTTCGAAAATGAACCTTATTCCAAGAGGAATAAGTAGTTTTCATTTCTCATACTATCCGCAAAAAAATATTTGAGATTGTGCCGGTTGTGCGTGAGTAATGTAGAGTAAGAGTACCCAAATTTTAATTGATCAAGATAATCTGAAAAATGTATGGAAATTTTAAATTGAATGAATTGTGTTATCCTTAAGTTATTATGCAACTGAATCATCCTGAACAAGTTAATAAATACAATTTCACATATTGTAAGGCACATAATAATTCTTACCTCATTCATAAAAATAATCTTCGACAACTCTTCGAAATTTAAACACTCACAGTTATAACAAAAATGGGGAAATAAAGGGGAATTATGTGCCGAACAATAGTGAAAAATAATAAAATAAATGTAAGAAAAATACCGATAGTACTTATGAGAAAAATACATGGAAACGTGATACAATACATTTCGTAGCCAACAACGTCGTTAATGTAAGGAAGTGCACGCATAGTTCACTATTTTTCAGCACATTGCTTAAATTCAATTAAAAGTCGAAAACATGTTGAGTGCATACAATTTAATGCTTAAACAAAAGTACCACGGTATACAAATATATAGAAAATGAAAACGAAAACATTATTCGGTATGTACTCGGCCTTACACTAAAATAAAAGTATATGTAATGAAAATATTTCTCAACGGTTTGTCTTTGTATTTTGAACAAAGAATCTTTGGGTGAGAAACTACTCAATGCACTTCCCTACGTACATTTTCTGAATTAAACAAAATTTACAAGTGACTTTGGTTTTAAATTAAATATAACATTATTTTTCTGATATAATTAAAAAAGAAAAACAATACTTTATGGGAATATGAAAAACAAATTGTTAACATTACTATAAACCAACTAACGACTAACCTATTTGCTATAGTTTATATTATTGCAATAATTCTTGATCCATTTTAGATGCAATATTTGTTTCATAATTAGACAAAAAATAACAAATAGAACCAGATAGATAAAAATGTATCAAGATTACTAAATAGACATTTGCAAAGTTTTTTTTAAAAATAAGTTATACATTCAGCTTTAGTAAAGTTATAAAACGTAAACAACATGTAACGTGTTCAAAAATAACGAATTAACAATACAGACACCAAAAACAATACCCTCTTTTTGTTGTGCCGTAATAATCAGGTAAAAATCCGAATCAAAAGTTGAATATTACTATACATTTTATATACGTTTATTACAATTTTCAATGTCAAACCTTCTTGTTATTGTATTTCTTCAAGATTAAGATATTAATATATTTTAAATATACTGCATCAGTATATAATGTAAGGCACCGAAACTAGTAAAAAATTGGAAAAACATACACTATATATAATTCTACAACTATTAGTTAAGCATTGCAATTCATGGTAACTTATATCTACGACATATATCTAATCTATAAATACAGGATGATTTTTTTATCACTGGCAATACTTGTAGGGCTGGAAATACCTACTCACCAATGTGAACAACTTTTATTATGGGGCTAACTCTGATATCGCGTAAAATAAAACGGTTGCTTCATACATTTTGGTCGAGTAGGTATTGCACTTTTGTATGGAACAGCTGATAATTTTTTTAATGATTTCACAGTTAGTCCCATAATAAAAGTTGTTCATTTTGATGAGTACTTCCATCCCTGGAAATATTGCCAGTGACTAAAAAATCACCCTGTATAGTAGACATAAACTATTGGAATAAAAATGTCATTGTATATAATCTATAAAACAAGACATACTACTTTATATTATAATAATTATAATGAAGTGAAACGTTTATAAAATATTTTTTAATATCAATATTTAAATACAATTATTGACTATCTATGGGAATGATAGAATTTAATAAGATATACCTAAAACAATGTGATTTATTTAAAATATTAATTAATATGTTTCGTCTCTCGACTTTGGATTTTACTATTAAAATGATATGTAAAATCATTACTGAGACAGTAATATATATATATTATATTGTATTTTATCTATATATTCATTTAGTTGCGAAAAGAACTAGTCTAAAAATTGTCTTGTTTATATTAACTTATATTCCGAAGAAAGTAACGTTTTTCAATAAACCTAGTAGTAAATGTGAACTCTTACTAAAGTAAAGACAAATTACCTCTAAATTATTTATTTATATTCGAGTGCTCAAATCATATTTATGAATAATCAATTTAAAAATATTTTTTAAATTGATCAAATTTTTTTATTTTTTACCTTATTACAATAAAGAACCAATTTCAAATCGCATACGATTTCTACGTTCATTTAAAACTACTTAGTTATTTGCGAGCGTATTTAAAACGTACGCATATGTAATTATGTACTGTATATAAAAAGTAAAGGTACAAAAACTGCGAACACTTAAATCGTCATTAATATGATCAGTGCCGGATTAGCCAGGCAGCAGGAGCAGGAGTAGCAGATGCTAGAGGCACCGCTCTGGAGGGCCCGCAAATTAGATATAGAAAGGAATGGGATTTTAAGTATTGAAATATAAAAAACAAGTGAAAATAAAAAGTACTTTCTACACAATTTTTTATACGGTTGCAAAATCAAATAATATATAGAACTAATGAAATTCCCCATGCTGGCATAATTCGGCGCTGATAATCCTCATAATAATTGTCCTTTATAGTTCACTCGACTGATTAACATTCAGTTAATATTTAAAAAACCAGCCATGTTTACTTATTAAAACTTTTTAAATTGACAGTCCATAAATATGTGAGAAAGCGTATTATGCGTACTTAGAACGGACACGGGCGTAATATGCGTACACAAATACGTGCGCGTACGTAATTAGCGTTCACATTCGGTAAAATATATACCAGGCACATTATATACTTTCGTGAAGGCACATAAAAGCTCTGAATATATTAAAGAGTTTAAAATGAACTGTGCGAGAGTGGTGTTGGTATTGGATGACTTGAAATGATTTGGTGGCGCGTGACTAGATAAGCTAGGATTATTGAATGGAACCTTATTTTTAAACATTGCTTTATAATAAGAAAATATGATGTAATAGAGAGATAGTTAAAAAAGAACAATAACATAAATGAAATAGTTGTGAAAATTGCCTCACGTTTGCACATTATCTCATAGCAACGCCGGCAAAATATAGAGAAAATTTAACAAAACTGATGACGTAACAATGTGATTATAATAGATTTAAGGTCTAATGAACAACATTTAAAAATAACAGGCTATATTTGGCTTGAAGCAAAGCTATTACTAGGTCAAAAACTTTAAAAATATAAGATCTCTACAATAAAATTTGCCTAAAACGAACGATAATAAGTAAAATTTTGATAAATTTAAGGCACATTCATCTAACAACGTAAACTTAGGATTAAAATTCAATATAACAACAGGTAACATGTTAAAATTATTATAATCATTTGGCATCCATCGTTACATATATATAGATTAGAAACGATTCGTTTTAACATGGCCACATCAAGATCACAATTGTTACGAAGTTATATGAAATATAAATCAAAAAGTAAAACTGAACTTATTCTTTATTATATGAGAGCTTAATTTTCTTTAATAATGCAGGGTGGCGATATGATAATTTAGAACATTTGACGATCATTTTGTAGTGAATTTGTTCTGATAAGTGGCAGAATGACATCAAAACTAAACGTACTAGCGCCCCGAACACAGTGATAGTAGGCGGAACTAAACCTAGTATGGTTTTTTTCATAAAATTTGCTCATTTTGTTGCATTCTAAATCCGCCTTTTGGCCAAATACAAATTAAGTGATAAATCGATTTAAAAACACTAAGGGGCTGCGCTAACGTGAGCTACTGTTTGCCCTAACCTAGTATGACTGGACAATTATGTACGGAAGTATTTTATTGTACCTTGTGTCTTTCCCAATTTTCTTGTTCCTTACACCAATTACATTTTATATGTTGAAGCAACTATAAATCACAATGAACGAATTCATATTAAATAATCACTGCTAATAACCGGTTGTTATCCCCGGTGACAGTATGAAAGTGTTTACGTAAAGCGTCCACTATACCTCGTTCAAAGTACTCGTTCAACTTCGCGAGGAGCTTAGTCGCGGATGACACCGAAAGGAAGTCGCTTCAGGCGAGGTGGGCGCGTAGTACCTCTCTACACACTCTACTTCATCTTACTTTGGGCAACTTCGCGAGTAGTGTAATTGAAGCTTAAGCACAGTCGCTCACATTAGCCCAGCGCCTAACATTAAAATTTAAACATACATAATAAAATAGAACATTTAACAACTATAGAGTAAATTTGGAATGTATAAGAACAAAAATATCTCTCTGTTTAGTATAATATAATATTGTTATACTCGATCATACCTCTTTGGTAAGGAGCAAGCCCAATAATGTAGTATTACATTATTTCAAACCGTACGTCATATCGCATAACTCGGGACTCTGTCGCGACTGCGGCGACGTACTGTACTGTCCGTAATCATCATTTAACAATTTAGTTTGGCTCGCGAAAGTATCAAAGGCGTCTGCCGAGTAAGACATGGAGGTTAATATCTCAACAACGCCGTTAAGCTTGATGTTATCGCGTAAGGGTCTGTGACGTTCGCAGACTCTGTTCTCGATGTGGTAGCACGGGGTAGGTTTGACCCCCTCGGGGCGGCGGGGGGGTCGGCCGCGGCGCTTACCTGATCGTCCACAGTCGGAGCAGCTGACGAGCTGTTCGGGTGTTCCCGTCTTTTTGTTCTCGCGGTCATCGCCGAGACAGAAATCGCAGTAGGGCGACGGTGACGCCTGTGAGGAAATGTGTGGATGAGACTCGATAACTATTTATAAATCAGTATGACATTTAACTCATAGGCTGTTGAAATTACATTATCAATTTAATTTTTTAATTAGGTTGACTTTGCTCTTCTGTAAATGGCTAAGGATCCGTTAAAGACAACGTACCTTGGTAACAGGATATGTCTTAAATACCATAGTTTCAACGAAATAAGCTGGATCCTTCTATCTTAAAATTAAATTACCTTAGTATCGTAAGATCTTGGAAATTTAAAATGTGCAGAACTCAGCTAGGAAGGAACCTCATAATATGAACCATCAGTCTTCTTGATAAGACCGCAGCGTTCTATAAGAGACATACCTTAGTATCAGGTTCCTTCAACACTGGCAAACTGCTACCCCCGGCGGCGACAAGCGGCGTAGGGGCGGGTGCGGGAGCGGGAGCGGCGGCAGGGGCGGAGGCGGGGGCGGGCTGCACGAGGGGCGCCAGGGCAGAGTCCGATGATGACGTGTCGGCCGATGCCGGCCTTGGGGGGGGCGAGGGGCGCCGCGCGGGGGGCACCGCGGGAGCCGGGCCGCCTGGCGTCGTTGCTGCTGTGGGGGAAATAAGACGGTACAGTAAAAGGTACATAGGGCAATCAATTAATAAGTGTTTTTAACCCCAATAGTTTACTGCATTTAAGGGAATTAATGAATGAATTCTAAACTTTTTTTGCAAATAATGGAAGTGGAGGAGAAACTGAGAAAAGAAATCTCGAGAAACCCGACGCTGGTAAGGTGCCAGTAAAAAGCGAAGGTAGCAAAATTAAGTATTTCGATACAAATATGACTAAAATACGTCTCGATTCACGGTGAAAGAAAACATCTTGAGGAAAACAGGGATACCTGAGAAATGAAATTTAATTTCATTGGTTATAATTCCCCTCGTCGTTAGAGAAGACCCGAGCAGTGGGTGAATGAGGTGTTGATAATGATGATGATGACCAAAACAAAAGAATTCGTAGTTCAAGACCATGAGAATTCAAAAGTCCCACTAACCAGCGGCCCCAACACCCGGGTTATTCAGAAACGTGACATAACTATCTTGATATTCCGTGGCGGGTTGAGCCTGAGCGGCCGCTGCGGCTGCTGCTGCTGCTGCGGCTGCCGTTGCTGCACCCGGGGCCGGGGCCGGGGCCGGTGCCGGCACCGGAGGCGTGTGGGCGCCGGCGCGGCTGTCTCGGGAGTCCCCGTCGCTGCCCGCGGCGGGCGCCGAGCCGCCGCCCGGCGGGTCCTTGTGTGTGTGAGTGAAGTGATATGTGAGACCCGGACGCGTCTTGTATTTTGCGCCGCATACTGTTCGGGGGAGATATGTTATGAGTTTGTGTTATTTAATGTATATATATATATAATATGTAAATGAATATAAAAATTTGACATAGAAATGATCAAAAATCGGGTAGAAATAAATACATAAAAGATATCAAAATAGCTTGGTACAACAAAAACATAAAAAAAACTAATGCCACATAATGTAGTGTACTTCATCAATTTCAGAGAGACATAATTTCCCCTCATATCATTCTACAAAATATAATACTGATTATAAAAGCTTACTTACCGCCCGTGATGCCTCCAAACTGCTTTATTTATCGAACACTAATTCTCCAGCATTTTATTGTATATTTTCGAGAACTCTTTCAATTCATGGGGTTTCTTTAGAGCCCGCGTCAACAGAACATCGCATAGAGGAGGCATCACGACGGCATTTCAGCGTATGAATCAGTTGGTGGATATGCAGCCTTCCAATAATTATCCGTCATCAATCAATACCTTAACATATGTCACTAAACGATTTCATAATAACACTTTGATTTGCTAATTTAAACTCTATTTAGAACCAAATAAAAGTCAATTTTTCATGTCAGATTACATTAAGCTGAATTTTGAATTAGAGTTTACTAAACTGCTTTCAAACCGAATTTCGTGGACATGAAAAAGTTTGAAAAAAAAAAGCCTGCATTTAATAGAGCGTTATTGTAAAATCGTGTTGTGGATAGCCGGCCCGTCGTGATACGTGTCTATGATCAGTTCTAGATGACGCAGGCTGAAGCGGGGCTCGTTTGATTGATGACTTCAAATCAATGGATCCGTACCCGCACCGCATTTGGCGCACACACGAATAAAATACAATTTGAAAAGATATTTACGTATTGTGTTACGCTGTTTTGTGTTCTGGATAACAAGATGGCCAACATATAAATAATTGGGGTGGCCAATATGTGTAAAATCAGTGTGGCTAATAAGTCAGCCAACATTGTCTATTTGGCCAACATATAAAAGTCAGCGAGGTAAAGTTGGCCAACATATAAGTCAGCGAGGTAAAGTTGGCCAACATATAAAAGTCAGCGAGGTAAAGTTGGCCAACATATAAATAGCGTATCACAATACAGATCCAAACTTGGAGTCCAATCAAAACATTTCATCGACGAATAAAAACATATACATTGGATAATTTTATTTGTTATTCAACATAAATATTTCTTGTATAAATTCATAACAATCTTTGGGTGATAATATTACAGTGGCATGCAAAAAACATTCTCACATTCATCATACGAAAAATCAAGTGTAATATTTAAAATATGAAGGGGTTGTTTTGCACGACAGTGTAGTTTTGATCTAAGAAAAGATCGAATCGCCTAATACTTCACTGCTCGATTTAAATACATTAGTTTAAAATGCATAGTTGCCATAGGCAACCCGTATAACTGAGATGGTATACTGAATGTTCGATCAATTCATCTCGCATTCATAAGGCTGCTTTTCCATCAGAGTGCTATGCTGCGTTGCTACGGATGCGTTTGATATCCACCAATCATATTCATTGGCCAACATAGCACAGCACTAGTGGAAACGGGTTCTACTAAACTATGTTTTTAATTTGGATGGATGCGTGCTATGGATGGTCGCGAGTGGTGTAGCATCAGTGGGAACGGTCACATAGTTTTGTAGCTTAGCTTTCACATCCTCGCATCATAGCTGTATAGCACATCTCTGGTGGAAGAGCAGCCAAAAGTCCACGCAACGACCTTCTCAATTAAACAGTATGCCTATTCTAACGAATATTCAAAACTTGATTTAATTTCCTACCTTTTTTTATATTTAGTATTTTGTTCTTACTAAAATTGCAATTTTATAGCCCTAGACCTATTTCCATTCAATTTGCAGTATTCTGAAAATCGATAGAACAGTAATGAATATTTGTTAGTTGCACATTTATATAAATACAGTTTTAAAACCAAAAAGTATTATCAAGGTACAATGACTAAAATTTCACAATAATACTGTAATTTGGACAAATCAATCAAAATTATTATAATTTAATAAAAACCCAATACATTTTAGAAATAATATTATTCAATCTGTGCACGAATGGAAGACAGAGAATAGATTTGTTTGGATTACTTTAATAAGGATACCACTCCACTGGGTCGGTTGGGTTTCCCATACCACATACCTATTGCAAGAACATACTTATGATGCGGTATGCCTATATTATGAATATGATAATTTTATAGCATTTGTTTGCTGTTATAAAAACACTCTTATTCTCATGAGATTTTGGTGCAACTGTTTGTATTTTTTCTTGTTACAAGTTCAGAAATATGCGGATAGTCACCCTATTAATACGATAATGGATAAAAAAATACATTTTAGACTATTAAAACCCTAGTTAATAATATTCGATAAGTAAATGTGATTTTTAATATTATTGCAAATTTATGTATATCTAACCTAAAATCAACGAACAAATTACACGAAAAAAATAAATGAAAGTGTGAAATTTTGGCACAGGCACAACAAAAGCGTAAAACTTTAGTCATTGCTAAGAAAAGAAAAAGCAAGCAAATTTCCTAGTACCTATTACGAGAAAAGAAAAATAAATTAAAACTATCACAGACAGACATGAGTCGTACACATACAAATCAAAGTCAGTGCTCTCAATTTGACGATTAAAATATTGTAATTAATTCATAAGATCCTGTTTAGAATTATGATAAGGCTGGATGATATAATTGATGCATTTATTTCAGTAAAATATGTAATTATTTGAGTTGATGGTCAACTTGTCAACTCAACTTGTCCATCTAGTCCTCAACTCAGGAATTGAGTTAAAATCTTTTATAGATATTAAATAAACTTTCAAAAATCTTATTAGCATCAATTAATCATAGCTCCGTGCCATTGGTAAAATTTCTGCTATCGACTGTCTTTACTTAATTTCGAAAACATCCTTAATTTTTTAGGAGGGATAATGATTTTCAACAATTACCATCACGGTAATTAATGCCGCATGTTTTTTTTTTATGGGGCGGGGTCATACTTCTTGGGGATATTTCCCTGATGTCATCATTTCACAATCTAAATTGATACGTCATATTGAACAACATTTACAATGGGACCAAGTCTAAATTCCCAAAAAGTATTATAACAAGTTTTTATTTTTCCATCTTTATCTTCCTTTGCATTAGTGATCAAACTATGTAAAGAGAATCAATAGCAAAACTAACAGTTAAAAGTTAAAATCCTACACTAGCCTATATTTAAATAACAGAACTACGCTAAACTCTCGGCCAATTGGTACAAATATATTCTTGTGGCAGTGTTTCATTATAACATTTATTTGTATTTCCATATTCCGTCCATATCTGATAATTCGTTCTAGTGACTCATTCACACTAGGTCAGTTTGGCCGAATTCGATCACTAAATATTATAGATTCCTCAAGAAAAGTGCCGGCTCTAGAAGGGCACTTATGAAGGTCGAAACTACTGAAGTTACCAGCGGTTAGGAGGTCATCCTTCCGATACAATCTGATATTTTTTGGCCATATTAAACTGTATTATATTTTCTAACCAATATACTAAAATAACTGTATCTTTTCTTGAACAATGAATAGCGTCAAACTCTGACCAACCGCAACCGGCCTAGTGTGAGCGCGTCTTTATTCACTATTTCTTAAATTTCAACATTCTGAGTTCATATAATTGACGGGGAACTTTAAAAGACAACATTAAAATACAAACAAATTGCACACATTATTTTATGTGCTTATGAAATTAGCTTAAAAGTATTTAATGAATCTAAGGGCCCATCACCATTATTCAAGAACTTTTAGTGCCATCCTTCAATTTACTGATGATGAACAAGCCCCATTTTTTAAAAATATTTTACACATTCATAGAACACATGGCGTTAAAATTAATTTTGTCTAATACGAATTAACTTATATTTTTCGCCTAAAACCCAAAACTCTTAGGTTATTCCATTTTAAAAGACGATATTCAAGAGCACTAAATTATAATTAAAAAAATATAGTTAACAATGGCTACACTGCCCACACGCGTATTCATAAATAAAGTAGTTAAAAAGAAGTCTCTTTTTGACACATATCGGAAGAAAGAGACACGATGCCAAATGCATTTATGAATACGAGCGATAGACACGAAACCATAAAACTAAATGCACGATTTATTTTTTCGATAAATAAAACCTATAATAATTTAAATAAACATTACCAACTTCCAAATTATTATGTTGGTTTGACAATATTTTGTTAACGCTATAAGCGAGGTTATTCATTAAATAATTTAAATACTTAATAATCTTGTATCGACACAAATTTTTCACAAAAGACCATAATAAATCATCATTTTCCCTACAACTCTATAGAAAATTTGTCAAACCGCAATCGTTCGCCTAATTACTCTACAACTGTATTTGAAAACCACTTATAGGTTTAGAGATTCGCTTACAATCTAATACTATACAGATACGTACATATATAATTACATACACAACTATAGAAAGGCATATATGCGACTCTTGCTAACGATTTACTTGTTGCTGTGTGTCACTACAGTCGATTGTCGTTTTATCCTAACCAATATTATAAGTCAAAGTCAAAGCCATTTATTCAATTTATAAATGAGAAAATGAGTTTCACGACTCCAACGGCCGAAACCCATTGTGATGAAATTTACCACGCACGTAGCATATGCCATGGAAAGGCACATAGGCTACTATTAATCCCGGGACCGCGACAGCTACTTTAGTTTAAAACAAGAATTTTATAGACAATATAAGTGAAATTGAAGCACTACGATAAAAGGTTTATTTTCAATTGACTCAATCTATATTCTTGAGACTTGACTAGTTTTGGATCTCGTTATGAATGAGAAGTTGGTCAGGTCGTAATTCGATATAATTTGTTTTTTTTTTTCAGTAATGAAATCAATTAAAAATTAGGTAATAGCTGCCATTGCATATAAATCATTATTATTGAATGCATTATTGTTAAATATATATTTAAAACAATGGTACATGAACAACCCATTACCCCATAAAGGCAGAGGTATCAGTACTAAATACATCTCTTTCTTTAACTTTGGATCTCTTAACATGGTAAGTGCTCAGAAGGTCATAGATCATCACAGACCTAGAAGGGAACCAATGCGTCAGACGTGACAGTTCAGTGACACACAACAACCAGTAGGCCAACATTAACATCATAATTACTGCTCGGGCAGTCACTAAAACAGAAACTGCACAAGTACTCATTGGCCCTCCGCTATACTACCTATGTGATGCTTACCTTATATCAATGATATATAGTTTATAATTAACTAAGTTGTTTGATGTAGAGATGGCATTTAGATTTAGCATATAATAGTTCAACCATAACTTGAATGACTAATCTGTATGACGCAAAAACTATTATGTAATTTAGAAGATTTATAGGCTGTCTCCTAATCTTTGTCAAATTGATTTCGCATTTAGGATGGAAACGACGTATTTTTAGAGCAAATTGTACATTGCCTATTGAACTAGTTGCGCGAATTTCTGGTATAACATATCAAATTTCCCATGAAATCTACCACCTCAGATGCAACTAGCGACATCTGCTGGTCAACGAAAAAAGAATTAGTCCACTTTAATTAGTCTATGGTTAGTCCATCTATACATCAAACAGTATGTATGTATATGGTCAAATTACCTACAATAGCTCAGGTCCATCTATGTAGTATTTCGTATTTTATTGAGCAAATTCACGTTTCATTTATATGCCGAGGTATGGTTTATATGACGACTAACATAACAAGATTTTTTCTTTGTATTAACGTAAAAAAGAAACAATATTTAGACGACATAATGGTTAAATACTCGCCTATTTAGAAGAAATGGCAACCAATCGCTCTAATAAATTAATGCATATTGAAATTCATTCATATAATATAAAATATATAAAACTTAGTTCCGATTATGCCCTAAATTGCATTATTCAAACGAAACAATTTTGACAGTCCATCAAAACAAAAATCTTGTATAGTCGTCATTTTCTACAAAATTATATTGCACTAACGGGAATGTACACTAAACTGCCAAAAATAACATATAACAAAACCCAATCCTATGAAATGGAGTTCCTGTTCCTATTATATGTAGTAATTTGCGAAGTAATTTAACCTCCGATCAAAAATGTACAAAATACAAAGTAAAAACAACTTCTTTTTAAAAATACACCATATTGCCAACATCATAAGAATTGAACTAGCTTGGTCAAAATATAAGACGCCCGTTGACATCCCATTTTGATTTTGCGGTTAGCGGTGTAATGGACTTGGCTAAACAACTGCCCTAAGCATGTATAGAAATGTCATACTAGCTAGTAAAATTTAAATATCCATTTATTAATTATTACGGTTTTATTTTTCTCCTAGAACTTTTGTGAACAAATCAAATCATTAAAAGTTGTTTTCATGTTTTTTTATTTGACAAGAAGAACAAAGATGATATGACGTACCATTCACGAAGATGTGGTCAATAAACTTACTTTCTAAGATTTGCGTAAGCTGAAATTGTCTTATATTATATTATTTATTATACTAATAATTGTATTGCACAAGTATAAATAATATAATAAATATTACTGATAATTTCAGCTTACGCTAATATCTTTAAAAGTAGGTTTACTGACCACATCTTCGTGAATGGTACGAATGGTAGGTACCTACATCTCAAAACGTTGATTTCTTTGATTGACTTTATATGATTTTTAGAAATTATTGGAAAAATCTGGAAAGAAACGCCACTTAATTAAATAGTGCCGCAATAAAAAATTGACAACCGATTTTACTCGATTACACTTGTAGATTAACAGAATAATCTCGATTTATCACTTTTGCTTCATAATACATAATAGATGTAGTTGTAGTTATTTTATTTCAATATACTAGCTGTGCCCCGCGGTTTCATCCATGTATAATTTAATAATCATGCTTTTTTTTTACTTATGTTGCACTTTGTAACCAAACGCCTAACTAAAAGTTCATAGCAAAATCGTTTTCTTGTATACTTTGTTTATCTATTGACGTAGGAGATTCTACGATAAAATCGAGGATTTTAACGATATAAATAGTTCCTGAAACTTTTTTCACACGAAATACCAATATTCAGCTATTCAGCATTACATATTACTAGGTACAGTGTTTATACATGGTTAGGGCAGTCGCCCATACTGTATTTAGCCATGTCCTTTGCATGCCATTTTACATTTTGCGCGCCTGTGAAACCTACTCTAAGGTGTTTTGCAAGGTACATCTTAAATTGAACAATTTAATAAATACTTTATCATCTAAAGAGAAATTTACTATGAAAGTTCAAATTCCATTAGGGATTAATTAAATTGTAGTTTTTCTAGCTGAGGTAAGTCTTAAAGATTTTATTTTTGACCATTTAACCTTTCTATTAAGAACTATTGCTAAAATAAAGGCTCAAAACAAGCCTAAATGTAATTCGACAATTTATAAGGCGCTTTCAAATCAGGTGAACGTTTCTTCTTTTTTTTTACTGCAACTATGCAATAGCGTCATTATTGTATTTGATATAAAATAACACGTTTACAAATTATGCCTTAATGAATTCCTAGGTTCTTTGTTAAAAGCTGTTGTTTATTTGAATCAAAGATTGCCTTATTACAGCGTAAGAGCCAGTATTTCCAAGACGTAACTTTCAAGTGCAATTAAGTTCTGTTTCATTTAATTTAAGTATGATTTGGAACATGACCATAGACAAAGCAGCAACCACTGACAGCAGACACAAATTAGTCTGCCACTGCAGGCTGTGGTCGCGTCAAGATACTTTAAATAAGTTTATAAGACTCAAAAGAGGCTTTTAGACTACCTAGTTGAAATTTTTAAGGGTTTTTAATGATTTTGTTTTGTTACGATGTAGGCCGAATATCAACATGAAATCTTACAAATTGATCAGACACCTTACTAAATCTAGTGCAGTAATACTGGCTCTTATCTCAAACAGCTGATATAGAGCAAGACACATTAGTTGGTATAGACAAGACCTGAGCGTTAAGGCTGGAGTGTAGGCACTAGTGCCGCCTCCTGGTGGACTTACGTTCGCAGCCGAAGGGTTTCTCAGCGTCGCCGGGGACCTCGTACGGTAGGGTGCCTTGACCGGCGCGTTTGCGACCCCGACCCTGTTGGGATAAAATACGAGATTGAAATGTCGCATTTATGGCCTTAAGTCTTGGTTTCTAGTAATAGGATATTAGGCAACTGTCTTGGAAAGATAGTGACGCCGGACTAGCTGTTGGTAAAGGAAAATGCGGGAGTAAGACATAGTAGGGTACTTTAAAGTACTCGTCTGGCTGGCTACCTCCTTAAGAGAAAACCTATTTTGATATTCTATGATGGTGTTTTTTCTCGAAACATGCTGAATAACTTTAACACAAAATAAAAACACTTGATTTTTTTTCATACATTTTGATTGAGCAAGGACGACCTTTTGTGTGAAAATTTGAAATTATTTTCGCGATTTAGGAGTCGGTCTCATAGTAAAAATGACGTTACATATAGTCCTCTCTCACTCTCACACAGTCACTCACCGCTCGGCCTCTCTTGGCGGGCGTGTCGTCGGGCTGCGACTTCCTGGTGCGGCCGCCGCGGGAGCCGGGCCCGGTGGGCGCGATGCCGCCGCGTCGCTTGCGTCTGTTCGCGTACGTGTCGTCGTAGTAGTCCTCGTCAGACTCCGGGTCCGGCTCCTCGCCAGTCTCCATCTCTTCCATCGCTAGCTCGTCGTAGAACCATTCCTGACGTAACAATATATTAAATGTGAAATTATATAAATAAGGCTGACAAGCAGGCGGGCATTGCCTATGGTCTTTAGCGAGGGAGATTATTGTTGATCTTTACAAAGTCTATGGCTCTCATATGCGACTGCAGGAACATGCCCTTAGGTGCTTGGCAACATATTGAGGGCTACCACCATGCTATAGATGGCTCACAATGGTTTCCTTCACCAAAAGCTAGTTTTAAAGACTGCCGTAAAGATTCTTCGAAGTTCTACCGATAGCATTATCAAATAAGAATGGAATCCATGATTATATGCTACCTAACCTCATTTCCTTCATCAAACGGCATATCTCCAAGCAGCTGTAGTTGTATGGAATATATAGTAAACTTACAAGAGAAATTGGTCAATTAGTGTTAGTCTACCTTAGGGTCATCCTTAGCAGCAGTTTGTGAGCCATCCCTACTGTCATCACCACCCATCATGTCTCCAGGTATGCCAGAACTGTTCTCTCCCTCGCCTGTGTTGTCTGCAGAGTCTGCTGCCCCACTCCAGCCCCACCGTGTTGAGGACATTGTGAGGTATTGTCTGCGGGTTTTGCGCCATCTGGGCAACAGACACATAACCTACTAAGTGGTTTAATCTTACTTTCGAAGTCAAAGCCTTCAGTTTAGGCCCTAGAGGAATTATGAATGTCGAAGCTACTGAAGATACCATCAGTTTGGATCAAATTAATGCTATAACATTGGGCCAGTTGGCATGGTTGGTAAGATACTCTGTCTATCATGCCACAGGTAGTGGGTTTGATTCCCACTCAGGACAGACATTTGTCTGCATGAACACGTCTGTTTGTCCCGAGTCTGGTGTAATTATATATAAATATATATTTAATTATTTACCAAAGAAAACAATTTAGTGTAGTATGCTTAGTTTGGGGTCATATGCCTGTGTGTCAGGATTGATGACCCAGAATATTTATTACGGAATATCAATTTATAACTATACTATAAAGATATACGATAAAGATTTGTATGTAAGTTGGTATGTTTGTAATGAATTGGCTCAAAAAGTACTGGACCGATTTTAAAATTCTTTCACCGTTAGAAAGCTACATCTTCTTCAAGTAACATAGGCTATATTTTATCCCGGGAACGCGGGTTAAGCCGCGCGGAAAAGCTAGTTTAAAATAAACTAACAAACCAAGAAAAAAAGGACATAAGTAATAAAGCCATACCTTTGTGCTGGATATGTGTAGACTTGTCCTTCTCTCTGTCCAGGCATGCGCTGCCTCCGTGTCATAAATAAGTTGCAGTGACTCTGTGCAACTCCTACAAACAAATAAAAATCCCATGTTCATTTGACTTCCTCCCATCCCAATACATTATAAGTACTTGAAATAGTGAAGCAACTTTACTAAAAAACCAATAACATGAAAGTCAACAGACAGGCTAGAGTAGGGCTGCCATACGTCCGGGTTTCCCCGGATTTGTCCTAGTTTGAAGGGCGTCCGGGGGCCGTCCAGCAGGGGAAACCTATTTTTTTTAATAAGTAATAAATTGAAATATATCTTAGTAAAAAATTCATCCATCGGACCGAATCTGCAAGTTTTATCATCTTATTTATTCACTTACGAGTTACAATCACATAAAGTAGATACAATTTGTTACTTTGATATCATTCCTGTGCATCGAAATCATGACTATCAGATCATCATTGAAATAATGAGAAGTTGATTAAATAATTATATTCGCAACATAATTATAATTTGGTTTATAAAAATTGTACAGATTTTTAGAGAAATGAATCCTACATAGATTAAAAAAAAAGTAAAACCAACTTCAAAACAGTTTGCACTAAAAAGTATAAAATAACGATATTTAGAATTCGTTTTGAAGTCAGGGAAAGAGAAGCACGTGTTCCAGAATCTCAAATTCTTTCGCACCATTTTGACGTTGGTTTTACTTTTTTTAAAAATTTTAATTTTATTATTCCATTTTTAGTTTCTTATGTGTATTGAATACCTATCAAGATTTGTCTCTGATCGATGATATGTCTATCAATAATAATTGTCGATAATATTGAATAAGATATTTCAATCACGATATTCATGCTCCTTTTCGTTGAGGAATTCCGTTAAAGTCAAAGCCATTTATTCAGTTTGGGCCCTAGGAGGGCACTTATGAAGGTCGAAAGTCAGCCTTCAACTGAGAATAACTGGCAAGAAACTCAGCAAGGTTGTCATATCTTCTAAGTCCATGATCAGATCATAATAAAATTTATATGGTACCACTTCTGTAGTATGATCTACCAAACGAAAAAAGAATCATCAAAATCGATTCATAATTGGCGGAGTAATCGCGTAACAAACATACAAAAAAAAAAAAAAACAACAACATACAGTCGAATTGACAACCTCCTCCTTTTTTGAAGTCGGTTAAAAAGTGGGAAAAACCAATGAAGGACTGACAAATTCAACTGGATGATGTTGCCAAACATCAGTGAAAGTACTCCATGGTCTGATGTCTAAAAAACAGTCCTATTCCTAAAGGAAGTTGATTGACGAATGGACAACCTTAAAACCTTATAGCATGAACCTTACTGACGTTAAGCTTTTAAGCGCAAACCAGTTGTGGCTGAATATTTTTAAAACACCTAACGCCCATTTCTGTTTTGAACTGCTTAAAATTGCACAGTAATATTTTTGTATACCAGCTCACAATGCGAACGTTGAGTGTTTTCGCTAGTCACTTGGCAATGGACGCTCTAAACATACAAACGGTTTCTTCAAATCAAAATCAAGTATAATTTCAAGGACCTGAGTTGTTGCGACTTTTACAAATTCTTGTTAGAAAAGAAAGATATTTTAGCGAAAATTCGGAAGACTGAAAAATACCAAAATAAGTAAAAAAAAAATATCTCGTTAAAATTTAATTTTAGCAGTTACAAGTACTTTTAATGATAATGAAGATGACTGAAAATATTATTGGTTATTCTAAAATTCTAAAATATTATAGTAGTAGTATAATTATTTGAATGATGCCAATAAGAAGTGTTTAATTTTATTAAAAATGACTATTGTTTGTTGCTAAGCTATACAAAAGAATAAAAATTATAACGATGTTTTTATTTTTGTTGCAAAAACAAATTTTTCAGAGGTGTCCGGAGAAATAACCATATTTCGCCCAAATGTCCGGGATTTTTGCCGTGTTTATCCGGGGTCGGCAATGATGGCAGCCCTAGGCTAAAGCAATGATAGAATGGATAGCGATTCAAAATTATATAAAACAAAAACATGAAGGAAGAGATCGATAGTAAGGGCGTATATTTTGGTAAGTAAAAATCAATAGCCGTACCCGTTTGTGTATCGATGAAAGGCATCCGCATCCTTCTTTCGGCACATAGTCGCGAATTGAACGTTGAAGAATTCTCAATAATTTCTTTGTAACTTGGATCATTTAGGAAACTGAAAAAGAAACATGAATGAATGTAGCAACCTTACCAGAATATAGTTGGTTTTTCACCACAAACGCCGCATTTTTATATGGAACTTTCAAATAAAATACAATTTTAAGTAATCAATTTAAATATTATGGACAGTTTTCAACATCTACCTTTCGATTTTGGCTAAATTAGAAGGATTTACTATCTGAATCTCGGCGGCCGCCATTTTATTGGCATAGCAAACAAGCAGACGACGCTGTTTTGATTACGTCAAATGAATGAAATGATCATTTCCGGTAGATATTGCCAATTAATTAAAAATATACCACTTTAGTGTGTAGTTTCTTCTTAATTAATTTCAGCCTTTCCAAACTAAATTATTATCAGATTGTCAATCAATCAATCAATAATTTATTTGCAACCATGAGTACAGATGGATGTTAAAATAGCCAGTATAATGGCATGCAAAACATTACATAGATATTATAAAATGTCAAATAAATAATACAATTACTTATGTCAGCCAGAAATATTATATTATCATATTATATAGTTTTAAAATAACAAAATTTTCCAATTTGATGTGACAAAACAAAATATTATTGTAAATAGTTTTTCATGCCACGCAGCAGCTCTTATTAATGATATTATATCCACAGGGCTCTTGTTGTCGCCAACCGTGCTATCTGTACCAAAGAGTATGGAATTACTTCGTATCTGTACTAGAACCAGACGCGCGACGGCAAGAAGCCGGATTGTATGTTCGATCCCGTGATTGATCTCGTGGAGTGTTGGCAAGCCGCTGGTGTGAGATGCTATGCTACATATTGTGTTGATACACTTGCACCTTCCCACATACTGGTGACTTGTCAAGTCGCTGGGACGGCTGCGACAGTGCGGAAAATTCAAAATTAAAAAAATAATAACTGAGTGTCGTGGAACACTCGGTTGGAACAAAGTTACGCACACCTATGAATGGGCACAACCAATAGCACACGCGCTATGAATAACTGTCTACACTGAAGAAATGGTCGTAAAATCGTTGATTTCTTCACCCCTCAACCCACACCAACAACGCCCCTCACTCGCTCTTCACCCACCCTCAACTGCCCCTCATCCCCTCAACCACCCCTCACCCGCCCCTCGTGTGCACGAGGCCGGGCACCCCCCACACCCCCCACCTCGCATGAAATTCGTGCCTTTAAGCATACAGTAACAAAAGACGCGCGTGACGGTTTTTCGTGACGGAAAACTCTTACACTTTGTTTTGCGTAGACACCATTCACTATATCGACCGAAAAGGAATTTCATTTCAAAAATTCGCTTGTATTGATTATTTGTTGATGCTTTTTGCGGTAGAAGCTATGGTTCCGTGGGGGTTCGAAGCTCGCTGATCCACTTGAATTTTATCATCTCACTAAACTCATCGAAGCTTCGGGAGATAGACGGGCAGCGGGGAACCTATTCTGCCAACGCAACGTAATGCGCTTACCAATACAAAGAGGGAACATTGCCAGCCTATTGAGAACCTTGCCCATAGGCAGCAGTGGTAGCTTCGAGGAAATTTTCTATATATTATAGTGTATATTTTATATACAAATAACTACCATTTTTACCCCACTAGTACGAAATCATTTTATATTAGTAGGAAACGTTTTTGTGGTCTTTGTAACTCTCTCAAAATTAGGTTATGTCCGGTTAAGTATAGCAATACCGGTGAAACGTCAAGCTTGTGACTGGTCATCGGTGGACGAATCGTAGATCTGGCGCATTTTCAGTAATTGGTGATTGGAGATCTCCGAATATTACTCTGATTATTGGTTATTCTGTTTTTGATAACTTTGGCCGCGGAGTAATCTTCTATTTATATAAAATAAAATAATATTTTGTGCGAAAAGCGGTGGAAAATCTTGTAATCTCGAGGTCACGTTTGTGGTGCTTTTGATAACACAAAATGTCCGTGTGCTTCTATGTGCCTGCGTAAGTTCCTCTTTGCGATTCTATATTATTCTATAACAATTTATAAGGCAATTCGATAACTTTTTCACATAGTAAATAAGTATTTTAAGATAAATATAATTAATTTTCGATGCTCAACTTCCATGTTACCCTTATTATTCGCCTTATTTATATACTAGTTCGGTGTGCAGGTTTTACTTGTTCATTATTTGCAGTCAAACTTTTATCAAAAGTAAATATGAAATAATATAATAATGGAAAATATTGCAATAAAGTTTTTATTTTCAAAATTAGAATTTCGAATTTCTATATCCCACAAAACTTATTGCTATTGCCAAACTAGGCACCGCATAATAATTAAAATACTTTCGTCGATTTCGGTACAACTTTTACAACTAGTTAGTTACAACTAGACAAATCGTTTTTTTTTTTCCATTGTTCCAGTGACCAAGCTGGTACCTCGGCAGCCGGCGATGACGTTGAAGGCGACGGAACAAGCGAAGACAATGGCGAGAATGCACAACAGAGCCTCCAGCAGTTCTGGTCCAAAATCACTGAAGATATTAAGAAAATTTCAGTAGTATGGAATTTTTTTTTTTAGAGATTTGCATGAAAATATGTTCAACACACACTCAAAACATCAGGACAATGATCAATATAATCATAGAATGGGATGGAATGCGTCCCAAAAATACATATAAGGGATCACGAGTCATATCTAATAACATTGTAGTATGTCAATACCCATTGTTATCTATGTATAGTAAAATTGCATACAAATAGAAGTATAAAACTATAAACATGGGTATAAGTTGCTTTGAATGTTTAAAGCAGAAAAATAAAAAATATATATATTTTAAATTTGAAACCAACAGGAAGACTTCAAAACTCAAGCATTGCCCCTCGCCCGTATAAAGAAGATAATGAAACTCGATGAGGAAGTGAAAATGATATCGGCAGAAGCACCGGTTCTATTTGCCAAAGCGGCTGAAATTTTCATCCATGAGCTGACTTTACGCGCCTGGTCCCATACGGAGGACAACAAGAGAAGGACTTTGCAGGTAACATTAATAAAATCATAGTGTTGAGTGTTTATTATCAACAAAAACCTGCCAAGTGCAAGTTAAACTGCGCCTGTAGGGTTCCGTACAATAATAATAAAACCAACTTAAATTTGACAGTTTAGGCTTTGTAATAGGATCCCGTTTGGCATCCTTTGGAACTTTAGAACCATAAAAATGGCTTATATGTCAATCTGTATGACGTAATGTAATATAATATGATAGACACAACAATATTTTTTTGTTATTCATGTAACCACATCAGAATTACATAAATACCTTCTAGCTGTCCCCTGCGGTTTCACTCGCGTAGCGGTTAAAAAATATATGTTGACTGATTCCCAGACCTTCCCGACACGAGGCTTTTATAGTGGGTGATTTTTTTGTCACTAGCAATACTTACAGGGGTGGAAGTACTCATCAATATGAACAACTTTTATTATGGGACTAACTGTGAAATCACAACAAAATTATCAGCTGTTCCATGGATACAAAAGTTCAACCAAAATGTATGAAGTAACCATTTTATTTTATGCTATATTAGTGTTGGTTACAGTGAAAGTTGTTCATATTTCCACCCCTTCAAGTATTGCCAGTGACAAAAAATCAACCTGTATATTAGAATTTCAATAGGTAAATAATAATAATGGGATATTATTTTCCTTATTATCGAACGGAATCTTTTTTTTAGGCTATCAATGTAATTTTAATATTATCGTCTCTTACAGCGCAACGACATTGCTATGGCGATATCAAAGTCCGATCAGTTCGACTTCTTAATTGATATAGTGCCCCGACACGAAGTGAAGGCGAACAAACCCCGCTACGAACCGCCGCGAGCCATTCCCACCACTGACCAGGTAAATTAAACTCCCAAAAAAGTACTCAGTTTAATGTCATCTTTATTTTTTTTAACCTTTTCAGCCGAAATGGGGTTTTCAGCTGGTGTTTGGACACGAGTCGAGTGAATTCACTACGTGAAGTATTTTTTTACTGTATATTGTTTTCGATTTTTTTTCTATACCACTAAGTTGGCAAGCAATCATAAGCCTTGCCTGTTAGCGGTTACTGTACCCTATGACCACAGTGACATCGTGGTAATAATTGTGGTCGAAGATGGTAATAACATTTGGCCTAAGAGACTAATATCCAAACGTGATAAGTATTTGTCAATAGCTTTGCCGTGTAGCAGAAACGATCCTTAAATTTAACTACGTTGCTAGGCAACGGACGGAGTAACTCGTCAGTGACGTAAATATCTTGTCATATTGCCGTATCGTTTCACCGTTATTTTTATCAGAATTGAAAACTGACACGATATGAACTAATATCTCATACTTTAGATGATCGCTTATCAGAGATTTAAGATTAATGGAGACAAAACTATTCTATAATGAATGACACAATAAGATTGACGTGTACAGTACTACCTTCAGTTGGCGCAGCAGCACCAGGCGACGTTGCAGAACAATGCGCAGCCGCAGATTGTCTTACAGCCGTGCGCGCAGGTTGTTCAGGTATGTTATATGGCGTTTATTTAATCTTATATGGCCTTACTAATAAAATACTATTTTACTAAATGTACTGATTAACTGGTCACGTAAATAACGTCATATTGTTTGAAAATCCCCTTATTCAGACCTGCTCGGTTGCGTTACCGATCGGGTAGACAAACCGATTGAGTAGTCTCACTGTGATATACTTGTGATCAGTGATCAGTGCATAAACTTTGAGTGGTGACTTTACGTGTACTTATATCTTGATTCGAATAGATTATTTGTGCGTCCTTCTGAATAAAAAGCGAATGTTTTTGGATAAAATCGGTTAATTTACTTATCCCGAACCCCTAGCTCGTAACAATATTATGCTCAGTTCTACAAAATAACATCACAAAATGTCAACTCAAAAGTGAACCTTGTTTTGTTGTCACTAACATTTTATTTATCTTATGCTATATTTCAGCAATCAAACTCGTCAGCCACGACATCAAACAGCAACGTGACGGTATCGCAGCCTGTCACACTTGTGCAACAAGTGGTCACGCCCGCCGGAGAGTTGCAACAGTTACCTGTAAGTTTTATACTAATAGAATAACTTAACTGTTGCCTGCTGTTCCTCTCTAAGATTTCCATTCTTCTAGTTCCATGTAATAAACCACATATGACTGACTGCATTACAAAATAATTATGCCACATACAGTTTCGGCTTTGAAATCGAGAAAATAATGCACATGCTGTACCGAACTAGTTTGCGCTAGCCTTTCCAAATATAATATGTTATCACAATAATATACAACTATATAATTGTTTTTATTTTCATTGGTTACCTCTGAAGAGTCAGGCAGAGGTCTCACTCGGTTCTGCCACAAGTTTCAAGTTTAATCATAATAAGTATTAATATTACAGATACAACTGACTCAAGCGCAGTTGAATATGATCCGATTACAAGTGCAGAATAATCCCAACCAACCAATCATCATTCAGGCGCAGCAGCAGCAATCACCACAGATTATACAGGTACTTTAAAACACCTATTAATTATAATACGACCGTCTCCACGCTGTTTTGTCCGTATTCTTATAATTATACTAGGTTCGTGAAAAGTACAAAGTCAAAGTCAACACACACTCACGCACACACTCACACTGTCACACACACAATCACATACGCACAACGAACATACAACATTTATAATAATCTTAAAGGCATCCTAACCTGGTATAATGCGCCTTGCGTTGCATTTCAGCAATATTTTCGTTGGTTGATGTATACTTTCATAGAACACAAAAAACCTTTCATAAATTACATTTTATTTTTGTTACGATTTGTTTTTGGACCCAAACTATGCATTCATGCTTCATTTATGGAATAAATATTAACCTTTGTAAACTCCTTTGGAACTGCAACTTATTTTTATTCACCAGGTATCATCACAGGCACAGCATCAGCCCCAACAGCAAGTGTTCATTGCGCAAGTAGCCACGACGCAAGAGGACTCCTAGTCCTCGAGCGATTAAGCACCTTACGCTATTGGGATAAGTGTTAATTCAAAATGCGACAAGGATTCTAATAAACGTTGCTTATATTTGTGATAGGGCCAAAATACGCTAAAATGAACTTTATGTCGAACACACAAACCCGTTGAAATAAGGGCATAGACAATATAAGACTGCTCTCCCTTCATACCGCACCCCGTGTTACTCTGTACGCTCCATTTCTAATCAATTTATTCTGAGCGGTATGGAGTAGACTTATGGTTCAATTTAGAACAAAATAATATTCTATTGGACCTGTCCATATCTGTCACTTTTTAGCCACATTCAATTATGAGCCTTGTTGCATTTGCAGACATCATGCATCGCCAGTAAAAAAGTGTTGCCAATTATGCAGAACAGTGTTATAGTGTGGACGATTTGTTATTTAGGTATAATATATTCTACATAAGTTATTGATAAATAAAATAATGTTTATGGTTATTTGGGCTTTTACCTAATAATGTGTATATTAATGTAAGTAAATAATATAAAAATAGTTTAAATTGAAACGCATTTATTCTAGGATCTTTCTTCAAATGAATTTACAAACTGAAACTTAAACGAAACAGCATAAAATTTATAAAATAACAACAATCATACTTAGAACTTCATAACGATAACAGAAAATATTTTAAAATTATAACTTTTGACCTTAAAACTATAACAAAAATGCATATTCACACTGAAAAATAATCTATACACTAGAGGAGCTAGTTCATGGTGATTCCAACCGCCTACCTTTGTTGATATGGTCGATAACAGATTGCACGTCTTCCTTCAACAATAGGACCATAGCATGTTTACGCTTGCAGTCTTCTTTGATGAGCTCAGTTGCCCTAACTTTGAGTTGACTCATGAAATCGCTGTCCATTTCTTGCGATCTATAAAGTAATCATATTGATAAATTAATAAAGTAAACTAAATTATGTAGGTACCTTATCTACTATCAATAAAGATGTTTTTGTTTTTTTTCTATTTAAAATTAAACCATTTAAGATTTTATAAAATTAAAATCGCACTGCCGTATAACAAGAAAAAAGGTTTAAAAGTACTATTAGAAGTTATCGAAATTTTGGAAACTCAATATGTAATCCCACCATAAATATTCATGCAAAGTAGTTTAAAAATCTTAAGTATAAAAGCTAGACAAATGAAACTAAATGTGTTAGTGTTCTAACTGTAATCCTGATAATTTGGGTTCTCTAGTATTATCCAGACCAAAGCTATGAGGGTTCGAAAATACGACGAGACGCTTCGAGAAAAGGTAGGCAGTGCCCAGAGAAGCCCCTTTGGCTCATCTTGGTGGAGCAATACTGACCCATCTATCCATCCATCTAGCGCAAAAACCGGATGGACCTATAGTTCCTTTCACTGAAAATGTACTTTAAAGTTACCTCTTATCTAGATCGGCAAACTTATTGTCCATAATTTTCACAATCTCCGTTAGTACGTCTGTAGCAACCTGCTTGTACATACCGCGCCGCTCTTCTTTCAACTGAGAGAGGTGCTTTTGGGCTTCCATGAACATGTGGACGAATCTACAAATTAATATAAAAATACTCTTCGTGCATGGGGAACTCTGGAGCTCTTTGAAGAATATACACTTGCGAGCAATAAACTGGAATCGCTTTCAAATGATATCACCAAAGGCCCAGATGAAGCTGTCGAGCGATAGTACGCTGAGTGAGACAGTCCTTGCTGGATTAGGGTGACGACTTGAGGGGCTTCTGTTGGTGTGGTTTCCATTTTATTTTAGCTTCAGTGTTCCCAGTGACGAAACGTTGGGCTGATGACCAATTTTCATAAACGCCCAGTCTTTATAGGATTTCAGGACTCTCAAACAATATGGTGTATTGTTATAAAAATTGGTGTCTTTTATTTTCACGTTCCAAGACATAAGGTGAATAATCTTTGGTTACGATATCTAAAGAAGTTGAAAGCTAACAAAATTACCTCTCAAATGATATACCACAATCCATAGTTAATTGCATAGAAATTTAAAAAAATGGTTTTGATCAACCCGCAATTAAGTGATTCCAGTTTATTCCTCACGAGTGTATTAAAACGGTAGTATAATGTCAGTTATCTGGTTTCTATGGCACAAGATCTGCTCTTTTTAATAGCATCACTATTTCATTTAATCTTAGTGTAAATAATTACGTAGTTATAAGAAACTATCGCAGTTGGGTTTACGAATTTGCTCAGCGCCTCTTGCGGAATATTCATGAAACTAATTTCTTTCATAGAATTTACCAACTATATCTATCTCTAACTATTGCATTTATAATATTAGTAGGATGATAAAACTTACTGTTTACTAGTGTTTTGGTGGATTTCAACAAGGGTCGTATCTAACTTCTCCATAATATTTTGAATACTGTCATTGAATGACGCATCTATTCTTTCAGCTGAAACAATTCATAATTTAGAGACAATAAATATTCTAAATAAAACTGTATCGACGGTAGCTTTACCTACCGGCACAAATTAATTCACTTAATATTTACCTCTGCCACCCATTGGCTCGTTTCTTTTAAGCCAATCATTAACCGTGGAAGTGCTTGGTCCACTTTCACTCGCAATTTCTTCAACATTCTTTACTTCTGTCTTCTTCTTCTTTACTTCTACGATAACTGTTGGCGATTGTCGTTTCATGCCACGCTTACTAGATCCATATACTTTTGTCGAAGTACTAACTTTTGAGACCAAACTACCAGTTTCTTGGTCGTTCATTTCAACATTAGATTTTCTTAAATAATATCTTTTGGTTGATTCGGATCGTTTTGTATCCTTATTTTTTGAGAATATTTTTCTTATATTCTTTACGTATTCGTCGTCGGATGAATCAGATTTCTTATTATCATTCGGTTTAAAATCATCGAATAATGCTATTGGTGATATCATCGATTTACGAAGTACTTTTGTGTCTTCTAACTTTTGTTTCGATCTAGATTTGATCGATACGATTTCCGTTACTTTTTCACTGGCATTTTTATCAGAATTAGGAATGGAACTACTTGACGTAGTTTTAGATCTATCAGCTACATTCTCTCTTTTCAACATAAGTATCTTAGTTTCCTCAGAACTGTGAACAGTTTCTTTATACTTATTTTTAACCATTGCTTTACCAGACTTTGAACTCTGTTGACTAATCATTTTCACTGAATTATAATCAAAAGAAGAGTTTTGATCAGAATCAGAACTTCGTCTTGAAGGTAACCATTTACTGATATCATCCAATGATATCCTTTGTATAGAGACAATTGGCGATTTTATACTATCAGAATTCATTTTCGAATTACTTTCTGGTGTTTTAGCAATACTTGTTCTATCATCACTTTGGTTAATTTGGTTGGTTAGTTTCACGTAATAGTCTTTCATTGACTGATCAAAATCATCAATACTTAAATTACGGGGTTTGAGTTTTTCTTGTATTAAATTTAGGTTAGGAGGCGATTCATCTACATCTCCATGTCCTGTGATACCGACAGTTGCTATCGAAATACTTCTTCTTATTGCTTCGGGATAATCAGAAATGTTAGTTGGTTCTATTTGTTCTAAATTTCTATCAATTTTTTTTAACTTTAAAGACGTTTTTTTAGGTTTATAACTTTTGACAGATTTTACTCTCGAGTTAGTAGAATCAGTTTCCGAGTGTTTGTTAACCGTTAGATTTTCAATATTATCATCTACTATTAAATTTACTATAGGATTATATTCCAAATGAGCATTTACTGTAAGATCTATTTCGTGACTAACATCTTTATTCGTCGAAATATTAATTCTTTCAATATCGGAAAGCAGATTTTGAGTCGTATTAGATTCGTTAATGTACGCACCGGGGCCTTCTTGGTAGATCTTCTTATATTTTTGTAGCATATTTGTTGAAAAGGAACAATTTTCATCATCTTGACGAAGTGGCACTGTTTCTATTACAAGACCTGGTAAAGGACTCAAAGTACCATCATCTTCATTATTAGACACTATTTCTAAAGCTGCCTTCTTTGATGCATGCTCTTTTTTAATTTTAAGTACATCAAGCTCAGGTTTTTTATTTTTCTTATTTGTTCTCTTTTTCTGAGCAACCATATTTTTCGCCTTTTCTTTTATATCATTATCAGCAATGATTTCCATTTCCGGCGCTATTTCTAATACTAATTCAGGCTCTTTATCGATGCTTTTTCTTTTTTCCGTGATTAAAGACGTATTTAAGTCTTCCGGAACAGCTTGTCTCATTCGTTCATCTATCAAATCAATGTCTGGTTCAACTTCAATTTTATTTTTAGAATTTCGTCGCTTTACTATTTTTTTACGTTTCACTGGACCTTTTTTCTTAATGTTATCATCGTTTGATGATATATTCTCTGAATAATTTATGCGATTTCCCCTGCCTTGTCTGGTGGATATAGTCGATTCTAAACTGCCAACTGTTGTTGTACTATTACGTTTTTGAATATTTTTTTTCTTTTTAAAATCTTCATCTTCACTGTCACTTGTGAAATTATATACATCATCCCCCCTCAATTTGTCAGCGATAGTTATTTTCTCACTACTTTCAACGGTTTCCTTGAGTTTATCGAACAATGTATTATTTTTGTGCGTTCTCGGGGAAGGTGGTGAAGGAATTTTAGTGCTTGATATTCTTTTACGCGGTTGTCTTACACGATTACGACGTTCTTTTTCAATTTCTTTATAACATGTTGCCGTAGACTTGGGCGTTTTACTTCTTGTGTATGTTTTGATTTCAGAAAGGGGTATATCATCATCATTTTTTTCAGGGATATGAGTTACCTGATTTTCAGCATCTGTTTTATTTTCTGCATCTTTAGGTGAATAAAGTTTACGTTTGCGACGCATAGAACGCGCTACAGTTTCTTTATTTTCTGGTGTAGCTATTTTCCTTTCAGACTCTATTTCTCGCACTTCTTCATTATTTGTATTCATAACTGTAATTATTTCATTGTCTTCCATTATAGTAGACATTTTAGCTTTTTCTAGATTGTTCTTTCTCTTTTTTGACGTAACCTTTTGTTTAGGTTTATCTTTTTTCAAAACAACTTTATATTTCAATTTAATACTTTTCCTGGGCTTATTTGCAGTATCATTTGATTTCATTTCAACTTTTTTTGTTACTTCTTGCAAAAGTGATTCGACAGCACTTCCTTTTCTCATTTCGTCATTCTCTTGGTTCAGATATTCAGTACACTTATCAAAATCATTGCAAACATTGTCAACAATACTATTAAGGCACTCTATTATATCAATATCACTCTCAGTCTCGATATTTTGAACGTTTCTATTTAAATCATTGTGAATTATTAAGTAACGATCTTCAAAATCACTACTTTCTGAACTGGTTTCGTTTATTTTCTTAGCTAAGGTTGGACTAACAACTATTTCTCCCGCTTTATTTTCAGTAAAATGTTGGGTAAAGAATTTTTCGACAGCATTGACATCAAACGTAATTTCATTTGCATTTTCGTGCCTTGTTTCAGATTGTTTAGCTTTGCGTTTATCAGTCTTTCTTCGCACACTTACATAGTCTGGAGTTTCATTAACAACTTCAGTGTTAGATTCATCTGACGTCGATTTACTTATAACCGTGCATGGTATTTTAAGAGCCTTAGTTGGTATAGGTATATCCTCATAAGGTGTATTTTCAATTTCTTCTACAATGCGTTCTAACTCTTGACTTTTCTTATTTTCCCCTGTATTAATACCGCTATCGAGTAATTTATCTTTTTCCTGAATTTGCTTCGAGTGTAAAGCCTCCTGTACTAACAAATCAACTATATTATCAGTAGTGTAATCTTTATTTTTAGCCAAACGTTCCAGAGTCTCGTTTATGACCGATTCATCAGACCCTATAGTAGCAACTAGTAAACAACTGGCAGCATTTTCATTTACTACAGGAGAGAGGTTCCTCGTTTTACTTTTACGTTTGACACCTTCACTGTCACTTTGAGATTTCCTATTGCCATCTACGTAAGTATTAAGGCCCTTATAACAAACGCCGTATGGTCTTAATTTGAGTGTGCTTGTGGTGTTAAGGCTGTGCTTGTCGTCAGTCTCACTGAGTTCAGTGACGCTAGAAAGTTCAGGTTTAACGCACACACTGACTTGTTCCTTTTCAAATCTATAGCGGGGTAAGGCGGCTAGTTTTTCATGAAGCTGAAATGGGTAAACATAAACAAATTACCTTTGTAGCATATAAATTAGAAATGTCATAATATTTCCTACAAAGAATTCCCTCAGTGTATTTTTTCATAATAAATTAACCAATTATAAAACTTACATGCGCCAGAGATGAAGTGGACGCAGTAGATGGAGACTTCCATGCCGCAGGGTTTCTACTTCCTACAATATATCCTGAAATTGATAACTATATTTTCAATTAAATCCAATTTATTTACGAAATCACATACTATCATGCCGTTCGTTGAGGAAATATTATGAGGAAAAGCCTAGCCTGTATGCAAATTATGGAGTTTAAAACTCAAATTGTCATATAAATTATAATCAAACAAATTAAATCGGAGTACCGGACAAAATTCTTATATACTAAAACATGCTTATCATTCAAATTGAAACCTATACAATGGAATATTGTGTCTATATTAGTTTTCGGAATGCCTGATGCATATAATACGTTTCTCAATTTATCAATTGGTATAAAATATGAAACATCAACAAGTTAAATTATTACCAACGGGAAAAGCATTCACGACTGTATACATTATTTATACGATTAACATATTATTTTCGATCAAAACCAATAATAAGTTATAACTTTAGGTCAATTAACGTTACGGTTTCTTTATTATCCAAGTTGAATAATATAAATATTCTGATTTTAAAACACAATTAACGTACATATTATTATTTTTATACAGAGTTTAGTTTAGACTTGATAGTCAATTTGAGTATGATTTGAAAGCAGCAGCAAACGAACAAGAATATTATAGTATGACGGTGTAAATGACGATATAAGAGATTGTGGTGTGAATGACTACAAAGCTGCAAAGCAATCATAGGCAAGGGAAGTAAGTTATTTTTGTTTACCTGAATGTTTACGGCGTCTTATTTCAGCGGGATGCGACAACCTCGTGTCTTCTTCCTATCACATAACATGATATTTACGTTTTTTGCAATGTCAAATTAAATACTTATCTACCCTCAAGTTTTTTTTTTCAATCAGAAATTAGCGTAAACAATAAATTACATAATAGTATATTTTATGTAATTAATTGATTAAATTTATGAAAAACGGATATTCTAATACTAACGGAGCCCCGAGTTTTCACCCGCGTTAGTAAATATTCTACACTTTATTATAGGGCCTATAACCTTCCTCGATATCCGTATAATATTGTTTCTAATCGGACTAGTACTTCCGGAACTACTGGTTCGATTTGAAAAATTATTTCAGTGTTGGATAGCCCATTTATCGAGGAAGGCTATAGGTTACTTTTTATCCCGGGAAAACACAAGATCCCTCGGGAACGCGGGTGAAACCGCGGGGCGGAAGCTAGTACTATATAAATAAAAAAAAATCTTTATGACATTATCCCCGGAGAGGTAAGCAGAGTTCTCGGTATACCTAGTGACTAGTAGGTACAATAGTACATCATTATCATCACGCATAGACTTATCACTTACTAGCTGCCCCACGGTTTCCGCGTTCCAGGCATAAAAAGTACAAAACTTCATGAAAATCGGCTCAGCAGTTTAGGCCGGACATACGACATTAGACATTGAGTATGGATGAGCGAATATAAGATAGAACCATATAACTTACAGATCCATTCAGTTTTCTCGTATTTTCAGGCGATAATGGCAGTTCTTTATCCAAATCTAGAAGCAGCTGAAATACAGTATTTTACTTTTTTATTTACTTAAAATATTGAGTATCTAGTTATATTTTGTCAGTGCTAAGGTCAGACATTGCCTGTAATCTACAAAATGGTAACTAACTGTATGGTTCGGTAGATGTTGCTACAGATACATTAATTGTGAAATAATTCTTCTTTCCTTCCTTCCTTTACAGCCTTTATATATCCCACTTGTGAGCACAGGCCTCCTTTCGCGAATAAGGGTGAAAGGGAATGGGCAAACACTCCACCACGCATGCCCACTGCGGATTGGTGGAGGTAGGCTAGTGGTCAACCTACTGTTGGAGTTTTTCAAGCCGCCTAGGAGGCTTCTAACTAGCTTAACGACTATCACAATTAAGTGATAACCAACGGTTTTACGTGCCTTCTGAAGCACGGAAACGCTCAAGATGAAATACCAGTAGGTCACCCGTCCAGTTACCGGCCGGACTGGACGTTGCTTAACTTTGCCGATCGGTTAAGAACGGCTAATCAAGCTACGTCACCGCTTCAACCTAAACACTTACCTGATATTTATCATCAAAAGCACCTCTCAGCGCTTTATCAACACTCTTCAAATCGCATCTCGAACTGATAACGATGGTGACGTCACGCTTATCGTCGTTGTCATCGGCGATCTTGCACGATGACGTCATGCATGGTGTGTGGAGTGCCCGTAACGATATCATCACTTCTGCCGATTCACTAGATGTAATAAGCCCATACTGTTTTATCTGCGTACCTATTTACTCCTCTTATTTCCTCTTAAAAATTATTGACCGACACAATAATAGTCGTGTGATAGATACATTCGGGGCTATTCAGACCCGCTCGGTTGCGGTCCCGATCGGGTAGACAAGCCGAATATTCTACTGAATAGGACGGCTCCTATTTTCTCATCTCAGACTTCCATTTGGAATGAGGCAGTCGATCGGTACACGATCGCGGCAAATGAATTCAGCGACTAACACATCCATCAGCTAAATTTAACGAAATAAAATCCTCCTTTCCGATCGGAGTGGCAACCGAACGGGTCTGAATAAGGGGGAATATCCCGTAGTTCTTGCAGTCACATTTACCTGGACAAATGAGCAGTCTCTACGTCATCACAACCGATAACTAGTGCTTCGCAAGAAGTATCTATGGTCACGCCAATTGCTTCTAGCACTTTCGCTTCTAGAAGCACTGTAATACACTTATGAACCGTGTTCATGTCTAGCCAGGTTTCTCTTTTTTCTGTGCCCTGATGTGGAACAAGGTTTATGAAGGACATACAGGAAGGGGTAGAAGGATGGTAGGGAAGTCGCTTAGATACTGCTAGTTGGGAACAGGGTAGGGATGAAACCGATTTAGGATTAAGTTTACAATAGGTAAAGTAGAATAAATTACTTGTTTTTGGTGAGACAAATGGTAGAAGATGGATGTGGTTTGATGGAAAAGATATAGCGTAGAACTGTGCTTATATATCCAATTTGGAACGCAGATAGCCTATACCAATAATTCTTAAATAATTGGCCGTAGCATTAATTTAATAATATTACATTTACACTAATAAATATGACACATCCCTATGACATCATTAAGTGAAAATATATACCATAGTTTTTAAATAGGTATTAAGTTGACTCATTCAATTAATTAACAAACAATTTATAGGTACTATAAATGAATCAGAAATCGTTGAAGTTTATATTAATAAACAAAATACTCACGGAAATGACAACGATCGGTCCAATGGTCAACTTCTTGATAACAACTGATGTGATAAGATCGCTAGTTTTATTATGTGCATTGAGAAATGCTCTTGCATCCTGAAATAAATGTACACAACATGTAAATTAAGAAATTGTGAGTGATTTACATTTATTGGAAAGTCTTATGAGATATGGATACTGGCTCTGCGAATCAGCTGTCGGTATCCACGGAAAAACCTTCAGAACTATGTTATCCGAGTTAGATGACTCGGTGAATTCTACGGGCGATTCCACATTCATACAAACAAATGCCAACCCGAGCGGAGTCCGGTCCATCTCGCTTTGCTGGAATCTATGTTCCGATATGCACTGCGAGCACTGTAAGGTGTGATGTCAATTTATTTGACATAGCTTCCGCCCCGCGGCTTCACCCGCGTTCCCGAGGGATCTTGTGTTTTTCCAGGATAAAAAGTAGCCTACCTCGATAAATGGGCTATCCAACACTGAAAGAATTTTTCAAATCGAACCAGTAGTTCCTGAGATAAGCGCGTTCAAACAAACAAACAAACTCTTCAACTTTATAATATTAGTATAGATAGGTACTGAGAAGCCGTTCCTTTATAGTTAGCTATACTGGGTACTGTTTAAAACTGAACGCAGTCCAGTATACTGTCTGTCATCCACGTATTATGTATACCGCCATTCTGGACGCTGATGATCACGTGATCAAGGCACTGAGAACACCTTACCTCCAAAACGCCAGTGCTCACAGTACAAAAATGGCGACGATTTATGACGTCATATATTTCCCTAGGATACTGCGGCAGTATACTGTCAGTCCATAACGGAACGAATTTCTCCCCAGTAAGAGCATTGAACAGTGAACAGTGTATATCGGAACATCCCCTTTGTCAGTGGAATTGAGGGCGGCGGACCAGGCATAAAACGAAGTTTATTTTAAATTGATACCATTAATAAACTAACCTGAAAGAAATCCATCCAAGGCCTCTTCAGGAACACATCCCTGGCTATATCCTTGCACAAGTGTAGAGGGAGCCACTTGTCGGCGGCCGCCAGCCGCACCGCGGGCTCGTGCCGCGGCAGCAGCCAGCGCACCAACGTCTCCAGCGCACTGTACTGGCACGGCACGTGGCCGCACGTGCACATGTACCACGATAACTTTATACTTCAAGGGAGAAAGAAGGGTGGTTAGGAGACTGGAAGCCTGTTACACAAGTTGTCAATAAGTTCCTGATAGCTTATCTATTTGATATATTTTCAGGTCGTCTCGAGATATATCAGATATCCGTCAGATAAGCTATGCTGAACTTATGGTGGGCCGGCTTTTTCTTATAGATTTAGAAGTTTTATTTTTTAATTTCGACCACATACTTACAAAAGTATTATTTGGTATAAAAGTAGGAATTGCACGTAACTATAAAAATAGTAGGTACCTATACTTAAGAAGTGAAATATCGATGTCATGTGAACTCATTCTAACGCTTTCTCTACCCGAACTACGCGTGGCGCGGCACCTACACAGCACTTGCGGTCAGAATATAAAATTCTTTCCACAGAAGAATTAATTAATTCAAATCTACCTTATTTCTTCTGAAATAGTGGTGGGACACTCCTTCCTTGTTTACTTTAGTACCTACCCCAGGAAATATTAAACTCTGTACCTACTCCGTAGTAGGTATCAGTGGCGTAGCGTGGGGGGTGCCGGCGGGGCCATGGCCCCGGGCGGCATACGAAAGGGGGATTTCTTCAATTGGAAATAATAATAAAAAAACCGGCCAAGTGCGAGTCGGACTCGCGCACCGAGGGTTCCGTACAAACTTCGTCCATCGTTCGACCATCACGGGAAATGCATAATTTTATTTATTTACTGTATTTGAGGTTGGTGCCAATTAAGCTAGACCTCTAAATTGTATGAGCGCCCATACAACTCAGAGGTCTTTATTAATTGGCGTAACAATGTATGTATTACACCCTTTAATTTCCAATTTTTTTTATTTTTTAGAATTTTTCCTTTATTTGTGCTGTAAGACCTTGCTTTTTTTTTACATTTGAGTTGATTGAATGAAAGGTAAATTGCGGTTTACGATTTATGACGTATTAAAAAAAAACTACTAACTAGATCTCGATCAAACCAATTTTCGGTGGAAGTTTGCATGGTAATGTACATCATATATATTTTTTAGTTTTATCATTCTCTTATTTTAGAAGTTACAGGGGGGGGACCAACATTTTACCACTTTGGAAGTGTCTCTCGCGCAAACTATTCAGTTTAGAAAAAAATTATATTAGAAACCTCAATATCATTTTTAAAGACCTATCCATAGATAACCCACACTTATGGGTTTGACGAAAAAAAAATTTTGAGTTTCAGTTCTAAGTATGGGGAACCCCCTAAATTTATTGTTTTTTTCTATTTTTGTGTGAAAATCTTAATGCGGTTCACAGAATACATCTACTTACCAAGTTTCAACAGTATAGATCTTATAGTTTCGGAAAAAAGTGGCTGTGACATACGGACGGACAGACAGACAGACAGACATGACGAATCTATAAGGGTTCCGTTTTTTGCCATTTGGCTACGGAACCCTAAAAATAAGGGGGGGCGGCAAATTTCCGGTCGGCCCCGGGCAGCGAAAACCCACGCTACGCCACTGGTAGGCGTACATGTGTGATGTGACATTTGATCTGCGAATTGTTCTTTATCGGGGTGATTTAAATAGGTACTTGAATAATTACAAAATAGTTGAATAAATGAATGACTCAACAGCGATTCGTATCTGGTTAGGTAGTTGACATCATTCACATAATTCCTGTCATTCCAACCACCATATATCTAAATTCATAAAAATATTAATAAATGTAAAACCCAACTAAAGATAATTAATACATAGGTACCAAAAACATTCACATCTGTCATACCTACACCATGTATGTAAGTAATATAAATAATTCATAGAATTTGGTAATACCTAAATGCATTGGCGCTTTTCCATTAGCCGGCGCCGGGCCTTCGTTTTTCCACTGCGCCGGTGTCCTCCTACCCGCCCCGCGCACTCACACACGCGCACGGCTACAATTCATATTCAATACACATGCAGTTTTGCCGGGCCGGCACCGAGTGGGAAGCTTGCTACCCCGGCGACGGCGCCGGCAGGACTCAACGCCGGGCGCTGGCGCCGGTAAGTGAAAAAGCGAGCCATACATTTTCATATATTTTTGCTCCCGCGGTGCCGGGCCGGCTAATGGAAAAACGCCCATCGTACTGTAGCCAAAGTGAATAAAATACATAACTACCTACATTCATACTACTGAATTTACTTTGGTTATTTGGATTAATAAAAACATAAGTCTAAATTGAAAAAAATATTTTGAATCTTGGACCCGTGACATAAGGTTTATTTTCTATTATGTACCTAACACAATACCTAATACAATATTTTTTACACCGGGAACGCAGGAGAAACTGCGGGGAACAGCTAGTAGTCTTTAATAATACTAGTATCTAGAATAATTGTGTCAGGCATGCCAGTAACAATACCCTACTTGATGTGGGTATCATTAAAAACATCGCCAGCCCCCAGGGGTACCCCAATGCGACCACTCTAGGCGCCAAATAGCAAGGGTTACCACCACCGCTATGTTACAAGAGGAATATATCCTCAAGTTTCATGGTTATATACCACAAATTATCCCAATCCAAGGCCTTATCAGTAATCTTAATAAATAAATAAATAAACTCACAAATAATTCCCAAACTTGCTCCTCATAGCAAATCTGATCTCCCTGCCAGACTCTGCACAGAACATGTTGAGGCAGGCCAGGACCTCACGTTTTTGTAACGGGTCTGGTTGATTGTTAGTGGCAAGGTCTAAGAGGCATTCTGCTGTCAGTTCCACTAGTAGGTTTGGTATGGTAGAGTCTTTTGTTCTTATTGTCTGGAAAAAAAATATGGCTTTGATTTTTTCATACTCTAAATAAGTTTTTGTTATAAATTACATTTTTAATGCAAGCTTTTTATGGTGACAGTACTTGCATTATCTTCCAATATACTAATGTATACCAAATATCAAATTAATCCGACCACTGGAAGTGGGTGAAATTCGATTTGCAAGATTCCACCCCTACAAACATAGTTACATACATTGCAAGTTAAATAAAAGCTTGTAAAACCACTTGCTTTGCACCTCTCTGACATGGCTTGTCAGTATAAATCTGAAAAAATCAGTGTGTGACCATTGTTTGTGGGTACATTTCCAGGAATTGCGAGTCAAGTTTAAATAATAATTTATAATTCAAATGATAAATCTGTATAATGTATGAGGTATCTAAGATGCAATTTCTTTAAATTATCTCAGATAGTCTTACCTTGATAAATCTAAGAAGAAGTTTCAGAAAGGTCCACCAATGAATACTATGTGTTATCAAATGCTTCCGTACAGCATCTAGCCAGTATTGCAGCAAGTTAACCAGCTCCTTGCCAAGGATATTCCAAGTTTTTGAAGGTGGTGTGTTGAGCATCCTCTCAAATATCATACATGCTGCACCATTGTCCTCTGACTTGTTGAAGTACTGAAAATAAGATGTGATTCTGACTTCCAAATCAGATGTTTATAATTAAATTTGAGAGGCAAGCACCTACAATTACATAGTTCATATAGCTTTAATCGCCGAGTTCATGCTTCATTTTTATAAGTAATTTATAAAAATAAAAACTTTATTTACTATTTTGTATTTCAACAAATTTTAATTTGATCTTCTTGACTTTAATTTTAGCAATCGATGTTGATAACTTCGCTCACGCATCTCTTTATAGACCCAGTCAGTACATAATAAATAATATCTACGCGTACTATACATAATTAATACTTCGTTGACAAAACTTACTTCTATTTCAAGAGAACGAATATTTTTCAATGAAAGAACAGACGACATGTTGAATTGTACTTTAGCATTAATATACTTAATAGAAATATCTTGCGTTAAAGCAATATACTTGTTCAAACTGTTCACATTTTTTAATAATTTATTGACTTCCATGTTTCTCTCTTCCTAACAATTATTTACAAAAATAGTTGAATTGAAAGCTCTTTCCCGCGAATCACATTCAAAACGACGCCACATTTATTGAACGAAAATAGTTTAGTAGTTCCGGCCACAGACTACAATAGCATTCTACGTATGTTTCCGGTGACATAAGGTGATTAGGTGCTACACTATTTAATTAATTTATGCTTAAAGGCCGGGAATATTTTTTCATCCGATAGTCTGATCCGACTATCGGAAGGCGTTGGAGCCAACACTTTGTTTGAACATTCAATACACGTCCGATCCAATAGTCGGATCGAAGTGTATTGAATGTTCGCTGGTTTAGACTGACTATCGGATGATAAAAAAATCTGACGTGTATTCCCAGCCTAAAGGGTTACAAACGGTTTAGTTGTGTAGGTTGTCGATGATAGTATGCCTTTGAGCATCTAGAACTAGTATGCTCTAGTTTTGATCGTGTCTAGTGTAGTAGTTTTACACCATTTAAACAACATTTTGAATTTGCTAATGCTTTAGTTACATTCTTTATTTACCGTAAAAAATGGGAGTGATGAAAAATACTGTACCCAGTTTTATTACTTTTTCCTTCATACATATCCCTCCCGCTTTTTTCTTGTTACACCTACAGACAGACCTAAATTTTTTACGCTACGCTGGTTACACCACTAGTTTTAAAAAAATTATTGGCTACACTGTCAGTTTCTGTCAGGTCAAACGCGGGATGTAATTTATAGGGAGGGTAGAGCTTTGGAGAACCGTCTCTGTCTTAGATAAAGTACCTATAATAGATCTCTGTGTATGAAAAAGTGTCCGTCGAAATGCGTTAAATTAGGGTGGCGCTACAGTAGCAGCAGGATAAATTTAAAAGAACGCGCCAAAAGCTATTAGAGTTGGATAGATAAATAAATACATAATTAGTTGAGGATTTGTATACTGTACGACAGTACAGTAAAAGAAAAAAAAAGATAGTAATAAATAAAAAAAAATTAATGTAGTTAGTTTAGTTTTTTAAATTAATATTTTTTTTAATCATACCAATAGTTTTGATTTTAATTTTAAGGAGCTGCAGCAAAAACTATAGAAAAAACTCAAAGCCCTTAATAGAAATAGCAATTGGGCGCTTAAAAATTTATATTTAATTATAATCGAGAAGCTTAATAAATAAGCTTTCTTATGAGGTATAATACATTGCTGTTCAAATTTCTTCGGAATATTATACAACTCTTGAGTCTTGACCGTCTCCTTTTTTGTATTAATTTATTATTTTCCTAGTTGAAGTGAAACTTCTTTATCAACGTATGGGAGAAATTTTTGTAGCAAATCGTCACGTTTTTCGGTTACGGTTAATATAAGGTATGAAGTTAGCTAGCGAAAAACATTGGTTGCCATTTTATCGACGTATGGGAGAAATTTTGTAGCAAATCGTCACATACAGCCTAGCCATTTATCTTATTTATCTTCTTAGTTTTGAATTAATGTCTGACATTTTAAAATATAAAGCTATGAAGTTAGCTAGCGAAAAACATTGGTTGCCATCGTCACGTTTTTCGGTTACGCGCCATGTTGCTTTTATTATGTTTTCCCGTATTTTGGAAGGCAAAGGTTCTAGCTCATACAGTCTAGCCATTTATCTTCTTAGTTTTGAATTAATGTCTGACATCTTAAAATATAAAGGTATGAAGTTAGCTAGCGAAAAACATTGGTTGCCATGGCAACCAATGTTTTTTTTAGTAAGCGTTACTTCCGTCAGAATTTTAATCAGGGACTTTTCAGAAGTTTCACTTCTACCATGTGTGACTAGCACACACACTTTTTTTAAAAAAATTAACCCACTCGCTACCGTGGCGCCATGCCACCCTAATATCGCTTTTCGACGGTAAATTTTTCATAATATACAGAATAGTTTTCCTTACTTACCTATACCAACCATAAAGGACGTCACACACAGTGAAGAAACTATAATATTTTATCTTAAGATATATGAGACAGTGCTATACCGTTGCTTCTATTTTCATAGTATCATGCTGTCTCATGATCTTAAGATAAAATATTATAGTATCTTCGCCGTGTATGACCCCCTTTAATCCGTAGGTCGGGTCGGAACACGGGTGTACACTATCCTTTTAGTATATACGGTCGTAGAACGTAGTGATTATATCCTCTTTGGTCGGTACGGGTCACAGGTTATATAGAATTGTTTGTACGGGTATGATTGATTGCTTGCTTCTTTGCTTGCAATTAAAAAATATAATGACATATTTTTAAGCTGGTTGGATACGTACGAGGCGAGTGCTATGACGGCCAAGATAAGATAATGTGTTGATATAAAATGTTGAATCGTTTTACGGAGTGTACATTCCAAGCAGCGTTCTTATTTCCTTATTGCTCGCCCAGTCGTCCGTCAGTCAGTACAGTGTTATGATCGCGTCATAGCGCACGATTCTTGTCATTGGAAACTAGTCGATATTATGCGGCCCGAACGCGAGAACGACATAATAATTATACAATTATGATGCCTATGGTGTATACGGTGTACGGTTTCGCTATATTCTTTATTATCGCGTGGGTGTGTCTGTGGTTAATTCACATAATGGCTCTTTCGTACTCGAAGTGGAAACTGCATCGCGCGGTGGACCGGTCGCCGCCAGAGCAACCCTACCCGGGGGTTTCTATTCTGAAGCCGCTCACCGGCGTTGACCCGAACCTGTTCTCGAACCTTGAGACTTTCTTCACACTAGACTACCCGGCGTATGAGCTACTGTTTTGTGTGGAGTGCGAGCGCGACGCGGCAGTGATGCTGGTCAACAGCCTGCTCCACAAGTATCCACACATCGATGCGCGACTCTTCATCGGCGGCGTGCGAGTCGGTGTCAACCCTAAAATAAACAACATGCAGCCGGCGTACTTGGCGGCTAAATACCCACTGGTGCTGGTGAGCGACGCCGGTATACGGATGCGGGACGATACACTCCTCGACATGGTCCAGCATATGAGCGATGACGTCGCCATAGTCCACCAAATGCCGTTTACTTGCGATGCCGAAGGCTTCGCCGCCGTCTATGAGAAAGTGTTCTTTGGAACGGCTCAAGCTCGGATGTATCTCGGTGCTGATTTCCTCGGGATCAATTGTCACGTGGGGATGTCGTCGTTAGTGCGAAAGTGTGCCCTAGAGGAATCCGGCGGGCTGGCTGCGTTCGGCGATTACTTAGCGGAGGACTTCTTCATGGCGAAAGAAGTAGTGTCACGAGGATGGCGGATGCGAGTAGCATCACTTCCCGCGCTACAAAATTCTGGTACGAAATCTGTGGGTGCGTTGCAAGCACGGCTTAGGCGATGGGCACGGCTAAGGATAGCTATGATTCCTACGACCACACTCCTTGAACCATTAAGTGAGTGTATGCCGCTGGGCGCGGGTGCCGCCTGGGCCGCGGGACAGTTGTTTGGTGCGGAACCGTTGCCGTTCTTTTTGGTGCATGTGCTAGTGTGGTTCCTCTCGGACTGGTTAATGCTGCGCTCGGTGCAAAATGGGTCACCACCATTCACAAAAGTGCAGTTTCTACTTGGTTGGGTATGGAGTGAGTGCTGCGCGCCGTTTGTGCTGGCCGCAGCCCTACTCAGCCCTGAGATCTCGTGGCGGACTCGCAGCTACCGGCTGGACTGGGGTGGCCGCGCCCATGAACTCAACCCTAAGCTCAAGTTTTGAGCACCATCCCTCCCGATACTCGAAAGCTTTAATTTGGTGAATGTGGTTTACTTTCTACCAGTGAATACATCTGTGTGGGAGTCTGTGTGAAACTGGATTTTGAATGTGTTTAAAGTTAATATTAGCATTAAGTTTTTTTTAATTGCTATTTCATAGTTTTGAAAAGAACAGTGGATATTTGTTGCTTTTGTTTTAGAAAGATTTGTATGTTTATTATAGTTATGTCAAATGTTGTATTTGATTTTTTTTGTAATTTATTATGACCAGTGATTTAAAATAATATCATTTGTGAACATATAATTGTCATACTGATAAGCAAGTACTACTTATAAAATCATACTGACATCAAAATGGTATTGGGCATCAATCGTATTTACTTATCAGGTGTGAATGCATTGGTCATTGCATGTAGGTACTTCACTAGAGTGAGTCATTTCAGTTTATTTGTATAAAACAGGCTCTATATTTAAATGCTCCATGTATGACTGTTGTCTGCAGACATCTTTTAATGTATTATGTTCAGTAAATTGTTCAAGCTTAGTAAATGCATTGTTTAAAGATCAATAAGTGAGTAATAGTAACAGGCAATGTGTAATCTATATTACAGTCCACTTAAAAGTGTGTAATATGTATCTCCTACCACAATTTGTAAGATAATTTTA
Organism: Tetheella fluctuosa; assembly: GCA_951216915.1. NCBI lineage: Eukaryota > Metazoa > Arthropoda > Insecta > Lepidoptera > Drepanidae > Tetheella > Tetheella fluctuosa. Next base: position 5,368,806 of record OX578236.1, read on the forward strand.
AAATACTTTCACCCATTTCCCCCCGAGCTATATATGTACAAAATACTTTTCTCATAATTGACTTGTATTATTCTAAAAAATGACATACAGGGTGATACTCTTATAATACAGTATGAATACTTATTCCAAGTTTTAATTGAATTATTGTACCTTTGGACAGAGCGAGGTGTCTGATTAATTTAAATAATTAAATTTATACATAACATAGTTATAATTACTTATAATACAGGTCTAATGTGGGACCAAAAATGGCTGTTGTTGATTTATTTGCAAGCATTTTGAGCAATCTATTTACTTATTTTATTAACAATGTTGAGAATGAAGACTGGTATACTTTAGATTGTTACTTACCTAACAGAAATGGAAAACTGGTCTCTCTCTTACATTATATTGATAGATAAGGACAAAATAAGTTAGTTTTCATTTCTCTTAGGAAAGCTGGTGTCCAAAGGTACATGCCTTTCTTTATTTAAGAAATAGTATGTTCATAACATAATTTTACTCCATAAAAATAAAATAAATGGTTGTCATAAAATAAGTACATATAGCATGAGGAGTGATCCACATATTACGTCACAAAAAGTGACCGTTTTCGTGTCCGCCTTTGTCACACGTCACTATAATTTATTAATAGACGTTTTCATTCAATGTCGTTATGTCAAAATTCGTCACATCCTCCATGCTAAGTCATATATGGACCGCCCCAAAATATCTAGACAGATAGCTTGGATAGTGAGGTAGGAATGCTACAAGTACATACTTATTTAAAGGCTAACGCAGACAGACCTGCCGCATTCTTGGTTATTTTTTATTTGGAATAGTTAAGTAATAATCAATATTTATTAACTGATTATAAGGAAAACTTTATTGTAGCAGTTATATTTCACTAATCCGAAGACGTCAAATCTGTCTGTGCTGGTCCTAATTTGATTTTGGCTATGTTTACATCACTACTTTTGGCAGCCAGGTTCCTATGACGTTACAGTTAATCATTGTATAAACAATTTTCGTTATAAAGAACCATCTTGAAAATGTTTACGTTAACGCAGCTCACGCCAATGCGCAATGTTGTGATGGAAATAAGGGGCCAGTCATAAATTATGTTACAGCCTCAAGCCTTTAGTTTTGTACCAAAACTCATTGAACTATGTGTAAACCCTGTCTATCTGTCCCAGAATTGTAACGTAATTTATGGTAATGATCTTTGATTATCTATATGTCTAGATGGATAGTCGCGCTACTACAGAACTAAAACAAACAGGCCAACTTTTTTATGCTGGTGTGCCTAACATCTACGTCTTACGCTCGCGCCTCTTCATGCTGCTTGTCCTAGAGTGCGTGATATAACTTAGCTCGCGAATTATTCATGTGTCCCAAAACTTTCTATAAAAAATATATATTCCAGGAATCTCGATCCAAGTTATTAAGAGGCAATAGTTGGACGATATATCGACGCGTACAGTTTCAACTGTCTATCTAGACATAAATAATCAAAGGCAAGCACTGTCTAATCTGTTCAAATTCTTCCGTGCTTTAATTTATAATGAGTACAATTATTAAAATATGCCATCAGACTTCTGTTTTTATGATTTACTTTCAATTCAATTGAACACAGTTATTTTTAGTTGCATATTTACCAGTGATGAACCCACATAAACGAAAATTCACTAACAACCGTACTTAGAGGCGTCAATTGGAATTTAATGTCTGATTAAAGTATATCCAACTTTATTTATTGTATAGCTGTAGAAAGGGACGGGCCTCAAGATAATACTAAATTCAATCATAATACTAAATTGATGTCTTCGCTAACAATTGAATACTTAAAAAAAAAATATACGCGTCGACTTGAGAACCTCCTCCGTTTTTTCGTCGGTTAAAAATGGCTTATCTATCTTATCATTTGGGAAAAATATCAATTCATCAGTTCAAATAAGTATAACAGAAACCCACGATATCAAAGTCGGAAAAACCCCACATTTAAACTCAATTATTTTTCAGAGTGTTTTTATTCTATATTTTTACAATAAATTTAGTAAAATACTTATCAAGAGAATTTATTTTAATTTTGTACCAGGAATGTGAGTAAGGTAAGCAGAGGCGACGTGGGCCATCGCCTACGACCTCGCACTCCTAGAGGCCTTGCACATCAAATGAGGATGAGTAATTTTTTTTGTGGCGTGGCCTAAAATTTTTATTCGTTGTAAAACAATCCTTACTCATACCAAATTCTCCAATCTATCTATCATACTTTAATACATATAATAAAACGAAAGTTATTTGTTTGTTTGAAAGCGCTAATCTCTGGAACTACCAGACGTATTTGATAAATGATTTTTGCATTTGATCCAGTTCTTGAGGAAGGTTATAGGCTACTTTTTATACCGGGAATGTGCTGAAACCGCTTTTTCGTTACGTTCCATTTTCCGCCAGTCAACTCAGTCCTATCGCAAGCCGCGTACACCAAAAGCAATCTGAGTTTGTTTGTTTGTTACCTCCACGCCTAAACCGCTGAACCAATCGCCCGATAGCCTATGTTATGGAGAAGGACATAGGCTACTTTTTTTTCCTCAGAAACGCGGATGAAACTGCGGGGGACAACTAGTAATAAATAATGTCCTGGGATAGTTCTTCATACACGACCATCTGAACACAAACTAAGCTGAGGTAGGTAGACTACTATAGTTACTATAGACATCAGTTTACTCATATTTTATTACAATATCTCCCCCGCAGTTCCACCCACGTCGCTGGGGTAAAAAGTATACCGTATTAATCCAGAACATATTCTATGTTTCATCGGAATTCGTTCAGCCGTTACGGAGCCGAGTGATAACAAGCATACACACACACACAAAACAAATATTAGTAGGATATAGATACTTACTACCATAGAATTATAACCGTTTTACTATGGGTGGGACTAACTGTGAAATCATGAAAAAATTATCAGCTGTATGGAACAGCTGTTAAATTTGTCAAAAAATTTAATCGAAATTCGACCAAAATGTATGAAGCAACCATTTTATTCTATGCGATAAACTTATCTTGAAAGATAACACGTATAATTTAAAAAAAGCTGATTTCCTTGACGTTTTTTACCCTACGCATACATACATATATAAACTTGCGATTATTTTTGCAACTGCGATGTCCGTCTATACATACACATACCTCGTAAATAGTATGTCATTTAGGTAGGTAATCGTATATCACTTAATTTAAAAACCCAACTGACCATTTTATTTAATTCGCGGTACAATGGGCGCGCGTTCCTGATGACTTACACCACACTCACACTTTTCGTATATGTTACTCCAGAGTACGAACTACGTATATACCAAGATTCATCTAAAGTTTAGATTCTAAACTAACCCCAAATGATTAGAAACGCCGCGGCCGCAAGCAGATCTTGAGATATTTACAAACAATTGATGAGTCGCTTCAATGCTAACAAAATGTTTGTTGTAGGCGGGAATCGAACCCACGGCCTGTAGCATGACAGTCAGGGGATCTAACCTCGGGACTATTACATATGCAAATGGATGTAAGTACGTAGTGTGAGTTATAAAGTTTTGGGGCGTCTACGGTGGCTGGCTTCTATTGTTTCTGTACTAAGAGTACCCTGGCCCCCTAAAAAGGCCGCTCAAGCAATATTGCTAATGCAATTCATTTTTCGAATTCTCGGCAGATCCTACTTATTTTAATGTTTTATGTAAAATAGTCACATATACTATACAATTTATTTCATTAAAAGATTTGGTATTGATGAATCTGCCGTAAATTCGGATAAATGAATTGCATTATCAATATTGCTCGAGCTTCTTTTTAGCCTCCCTGGTCTTAGGAAACTGGATCTATTATGAAGAGTTTTACAATAAAGTAGGTACAGTCAGCAAAAATTACAATATGTCAATCGATCCTATTTTCCAACAGATATTTTTCCCTTATACTGTATAAACATACTTGAGTATTAAAAACGAGACTAACTGAATTAAGGACGTTCATGCATTCATTATTTTTAAAATACCTACCAGCTTATTCACACATCCTTGCAGACGAAACTTGAGTTGTATGTACATATTAAGGTGACGATATATACGCAAATAACCCTGTCCCGCACTAAACTAACGGTTGAAAGAAAGAAGGAACAAGGCTATTTCATAGTAAAAAAAACCGGCCAAGTGTGAGTCGGACTCGCGCACCGAGGGTTCCATACAAACTTCGTCCATCGTTCGTCCATCACGGGAGATGCATAATTTGAGGTTGGTGCCAATTAAGCTGGACCTCTAAATTGTATGAGCGCCCATACAACTGAGTCTGAGTGAATTGGCGTAACTATGTATGTATGGGGACACCCTTTAATTTTCAACTTTTTTAATTTTTAGAATTTTTCCTTTATTTGTGCTGTAAGACCTTGCTTTTTGCCATTTTTTTTATATTTGAGTTGATTGAATGAAAGGTAAATTGCGGTTTACGATTTATGACGTATTAAAAAAAAACTACTTACTAGATCTCGTTCAAAACAATTTTCGTTGGAAGTTTTCGTTTGAAATTTTTGAGTTTCAGTTCTAAGTATGGGGAACCCCCAAAATTTATTGTTTTTTTTCTATTTTTGTGTGAAAATCTTAATGCGGTTCACAGAATTACCAAGTTTCAACAGTATAGCTCTTATAGTTTCGGAAGAAAGTGGCTGTGACATACGGACGGACAGACAGACAGACATGACGAATCTATAAGGGTTCCGTTTTTTGCCATTTGGCTACGGAACCCTAAAAACACGTTAAAAATTTATTGAAAAAAAAAACGTTTTATTTTTGGAAAACTAACAAAATAATTCCCTTTGTTTTAGATTTTAGAATTTCTGTTAATTTTTTCAAGTTATTTGGATGGATAAAATACGAGAAAAAAAAACAATTTAAAAAAGGCACATATTCTCGATTTTTTCTGAAGTTATTAATTAATTAATTATTATTAATTTTTAAAAATTAAAAAAAAAACATTAATAAATTCCCTTATAGTTTAACATATATTTTTTACAAATCTCTCATATTAAAGAAAATAGAGAAAAACTTAATTTAGAATCATCATTTTGCGTATATCGTCGCCTTAAAGTCGTCACAATCTAATAGGGTCGTTTTGACAAAGGGATATCTCTTGTTCTCACTTTAAGTTTATCTCTCTTTTAACTGCGGCGAAGCCAAAAAAGAAGGGTTATTGTTTCAAGGATTCAAAACGGGCCTTTTCAGATAGTGACGACTTTAAGTCGATATAACTATAAATTGTAAATCTATGGCTGAAACCACGGAATAGGTAAATAAGGTTGGAAAGGCCTTTGAGGAACTTTTGTACTAGAACCGCTGTCGCCGGTTGCACACACTTACACGACATGTCATATTTGCAATACATACATAACTTAAAAGTCATTGGTCATGTTTGCACGATAATCGCAACTATTAAAAACAAAGCTTAGCTGAATGACAATAAGGATGGTTTTGATAATTTGTGAAATCTTGCAATATTTGACGTCACAGTAATTATTGCCAATTAAGTGACATTTGCATACTTTTGTGCAAATATTATTGTGCAAAATTAGAAAAAAATAGAATAAATAATAAATATTAAAAACTGATAACTGAAAGTGGTGTGCAAAATATTTATTAAGGAAAATATTAATGAATAATGCTGGATTGTTTAACAACTATAAAATAACTAACAAAATATAAATTGCACAATTACTAAAATATGTTATTTACTGGTATTCCAGTTAGAGATGTACCCATATTTATCGATATTTTTTTATAGTAGACTTCATTGGGGTGCATTACATTATCAATATTATCACGATCCAAGTACCGTAAGTATTAAAATTGGGCTATTACATTGTCAATAATAACATCATCAGTATGCCATTGAATTTACTGGAGTGATGTCGTGTGAAATGGATAATAGTATCGCATGCACTTAAAAAATCAAACGTGAGAAAGCGTTGATTGAAAGACTAGATTTTAAAGCAAAATTAATATAGGTTCTCATTTGAACATTACGCGAGAAATGATCTTGTGCGGCGATTTGGACGATACACCAATTGGGAATATGCATGATTTTTACTATAATAAAAGATTCATTCATATGAAACAGCAGAAAAAACATCTAAGATATAAGCCATCAAAGATTTGTCTCTAACTCTTTCTAGTAAAACAGAATTTCGTAGGTATGGAGTTTTAATGGTCGTAATGTTAAATGACGTCACAAATCATGTCGGATCTCTGTCTAATTAGTAGTTTAAAATGCTTGTTATCTTCCGCATTTCATGGCTGATTTTAATTTAACTTTTTGACATTATTTTTTCATCATCTTCACTACTCTGACATCGTTCCGCCATGGCTGCAAGCAAATACTGACAAGCGCTTATATTTCACTATTATTGAAGCCACGCCCCCTTAGTATCGCGGATTTCAAGATTTCCAGATATTGTGATATTATCACGATATTGCGATACGGCCTATTACACTATCAGTAATATCACGATATCGTGATAATATTGATAATGTAATGCTCCCCATTAGGTTTTACGAAATAGGTAAATAAGGTTGAGAAGGCACTCGCTCAAATTTTGTATTAGGACCAGTGTACCACTAAAAATATACTAACATTAATTAAATACAAAATAATTCAAAAATTATCTTTGTCAATCGTAAATATACTTAAAAATTCTATCGATGATTTTATTTAACAACAATGTCACCTCACTATCGATAAAATGGCGCCGAGCAATGTCAATGATCGAAGTGTAGAGGACGCAATGCATGCAGTACATCGCAAGCGGACTTGGTCATTGCGTTGATTAAGCGAGTACGCATCGGGCAATGTATATTTTTTTTTTTATTTGTAGAAATAATGTTGTCAATGTTTGGAATTTCATATTGATCAGTATATTTTTTATGTTTTTTACAAATAATATAGTAATTAAATGTTATTTTCGATTTACCGATGGAAAGATATACCTCCTCGCTCTATACTTGAGGTCTGACTTTTTGTCTTACAAGTTATGATTGTACACGGCATTATAAAGCAGAGCTCTGTTCTCCGAAGTAGTACGAAGCGCACTAAACGCGGTGAATGAATCGGTCAAGTTATGATTTTCGAATCATAACTTGATCGAATTGTGGCGCGCTTGCCACGCCCACATTACCTTTCCATCCTTATTTACCTGTTCCGTGGCTGAAACAACCTTGACGCAAATCTCCGCCATACATACAGACCTATTACAAACTAAGTACCTACCTAAGTACCAATTTTGTTCGCTGCTGTTATCACGAAATGCATTTTTTTATATTGATAATGGGTTTCCTACTAAACTACTCGCGGTTATTCACCTTTCCCATAATAACTGATACTGATACCTTATTGTTGCCTTCCGGATTATAACGACCTAAAATGATCTCATTTTAGTAGCATTGTAAATTATGTTTCGATATTCATTTACCAAAACAATAAAGTATAAAGCCATGTATCAATATTCATCAATATATTTACTGATATAATTTATTTATAGCATTATACTAATGTAAAAACCAAAACATGTCGACTCTGAACATAAGGATATACAATGCATTTCGTACAATTTCATATAGAAATGATTATCCTTGTTATTTTGTACCTCATGCAATGTGGGTGAAATTTTACAGAAAAAAGACACTTGTTCATTTAATTGTATTACACGAATATTAATAATAGTCAATTTGGAACATTGGGTTTTTAATCATTTTTTTTTTTACAAAATCTTATACCTCAATTTAACATGCCTTTTGGCAGAGACCTCTAACTGTTTCCATTGGACTCTGTCTGTGGTTACAACTGTTTTCCAATATGGACCCGAGATCAGACGAATTTCGCCATCCCATCAAATTCAAAATCAAAAAGGCCATTCAAAAAGGGACGCTGCCAGCCTGTTCGGAACCTTGCATATCGACAGCAGCGAGGGCTTTGAGGATGTTTTCTATACAGGGTTATTTTTAAAACACCGGTAGGGCTTTAGGGGGTGGAAGTACTCATCAATATGAACAACTTTTACTATGGGACCAACCCTGAAATCACGAAAAAAAAAAACTTTTCACACAAAAGATCAACCTTGCTCAATCAAAATGTATGAAAAGTTTGAAAATACGAGGCGCAGACAGGGGCGCTTTCCTTAAAGCAATTTCAACCTTAGGTTCCTTTTAATACGATACAAACAACGCGCGACGGGAGGACGTAAGACACGTCTTATGTCCGTATGTTACTACGGCATTTTATAAAATCTGTATCTACACTACACTACCATACATGAATGCACATTAATGAAACAAGTATTGACATAAGTATTATAAGTTGTAACAATAGTCCGTTTAGTTTTATAGCCTTTACGTTTCCAATGAGTTTATTGTTTTGTGGGCCACGTCTATCGTCGCTACTCAATTATTTACCGGCATTGAAGGTTTGTAGCGCGGTTCGATATCTTAACTATGAATGACACATCACATTTTAGGTAAGTCTGCCTGACTGTCGATTGAAGCCCTACCCTATTTTATTCCAGGGTCATTCGTCTAGAAAAGCGTGTTTTTAGTAAAAAAAAACATTCACAAATATAAGATGAAGTGCCTGTTTGTATATCAAAATAACTGCTTTTTACTAAATTAATATGAAAGTATATCTAATTATAACAAAAGTTTTTTTTGTTTTTTAATTTTTGTCTGTCTCTCTGTTTGTTTGTTCCGGCTATCTCCGAAAAGGCCGGACCGATTTTGACGGGACTTTCACTGGCAATATCTGATGTTATAAGGAGTAACTTAGATTACTTTTATTATACCGGGAACACGGGGAACAGTTAGAGTTTCCTGTGTTCCCGGTTATAATATTGATAGAATATGGCTCTAGAGTAGGTATCAAAAGAAAGCTATAATAAGTCTACTAGTGTTGTAAGTACGTGCCAGTCGTCAATATGACCACATAATGGGAGAATACGATCTTCGAAGAAATTAGAAAGCGAGTGAACAATTTTTACACTCTGTGTTTAACCTACTGCTGTTTTATGTCTTATTACGGCTTTTGTGTCTGGGGTTTCCCAGAATATCGTACTCCCGTGGCGTCGGACACACGTGACTATTTGAAAAGATTTGCCATCTGTTTCACAATGGCATGGCAGGGTAATTTTCTAGGTAGATTGGTAGGTAGGTACCACTTTTTCATCGTAGCCGCAAAAAAAATAAGCTGATCCATGCATTTTGATTGAATAGAGTAGATACTGTTGAGTAGTGCACCAAATTTTGATTAGAATGGTCGCTAAGGAACAGGTTCAGTTTCATAGTATGGTTTTAGAGCTTAGGGTAGGATAAGCACTACGTACGATCGACAAACTTCAAGCATGATCAATTTTTTAACCTTTTCGCTTGCAAGCAGTCAAGACAAAAGCCCTTATTGTGTAAAATCATTTGTTTTGACTAGTTTTATGATAAGTGCATTGTCCAGTTGTATTGTCGACAACCAGGTAGTCGCTGGTCGCTGCACACAAAAAGTAGCCTTATGGTGGTCATGCTTACCTATAGATTAAGGCGCTGACAACAGCTAAAGTCTCTCTATTGCAACCCAACCTATATTAATCCTACTAAATGTACGGTATTGAAATTTAAATACACGATACTCAAGGATATAAATGACAAATTTATTAATCTCAAAACACGATTTCATTTCATTGCCTCGATAAAAAAAATTGCCAAACACAACTCTGAAAATCAAGGAATTCCCAAATTTATCCTATACATGAATGTATTTTTCGATGTGATATTTTACATTAATATTGTTCGAATAATTAGAAAATGATTTATTTCGTTAGTTTTTGGAATAAGGAATTTATTTGTACATAATTAATTATTTTTATAAATGTCGCTTACGTTATTAATTCGGAGCAGTTAGGGGGAGGAGTCAACATTATGCCACACTCTTCTGTCACGTTACTTGCGTATTTTGCTTTGCCCTCACTCGCATTCCGCGGCGATCCGCGTTGCTAGACGGACCTATACCACTTTTTTTCCGAGCGCGTGGTTTCAACATTATCATCCATAAATGGGTAAAATATCTTTTAAAAAAAATGTGCAATGCCTGATGAATAAAGTAAGGTAGTAAGCAATTTATTTCACAGTGATTGACAATGATAAAAGTAAACAAATACTTGTGTTTGTCAAAGCGTCATATCACTGCCGCTAGATTGCAGTGTAATTTATGAATGTATTCAGCCTATTCACATTATAACTTTTTATCAAATTAAATGACAATATTTGGAGGGAAAATGAATTGCATTACATAACTTTTACAATATGATCTCGTCGTATTATTTCGCATAAAAAAGTATTCAAACTAAAGATTTACTTACCACAAAAAGGGCATAATAACTGATTAATTTTATAATCTTTCATGCATTGGGAATAAAATTTGTCGTGCCGCATCACTGACCGAGAAAGATTCTTATTTTCAACACTCAAGTCATGTCATTATTAGCTCAGCGGTCTTGGTTATAGGTCAAGAACCTATAACTACTTGGATGTGTGTGTTCAAATCCATGTGATGACACCATGTTTTATAATGAATGTAAAGTACCTGGATGATTGAGTTGTGCTGGTGGAGTTTATTTTAGTAAACAAAAGAAGGAACTTGAAAAAGAGGATATTTAATGAATGAAACTGGAGACATCATCTGGATTCGAACCGCGGACATCTGATTTAAAGATCGCACGATCTCCCGCCTTAGCTATTAATTAATTACAGATAGTGGCGAAATTTACTTTCGTATTCTAATGAAAATGTAGCAGTTTCTCATTGATTTAAAACACGGTAAAACGACAAAATGAAACCTAGCTATATATTTTGAATTTTGTACAATTATGAGGCGAATTATTAAGTAAAATCTATATGGGTATCGTTTCCATGGTTTTCGGGGGTGCTTATTACGAATATATAACATATTTCGAGATCCAACATGGTGGACGCGAATTAAAAAAAAAAATCAATATGGGTATCGTTTCCATGGTTTTCGGAGGTGCCGATTACGAATATATAACATATTTCGAGATTCAAGATGGCGGACGCGAATCATTAAATAAAATCTATATGGGAATCGTTTCTATGGTTTTCGGGGGTGCCGATTACGAATATATAACATATTTCGTGATTCAAGATGGCGGACGCGAATTATTAAATAACATCTATGTATAAGGGTATCGTTTCCATGGTTTTCGGGGGTGCTGATTACGAATATATAACATATTTCGTGATTCAAGATGGTGGACGCGAATTATTAAATAACATCTATGTACATGGGTATCGTTTCCATGGTTTTCGGGGGTGTTGATTACGAATATATAACATATTTCGTGATTCAAGATGGCGGACGCGAATTATTAAATAACATCTATGTATATGGGTATCGTTTCCATGGTTTTCGGGGGTGCCAATTACGAATATATAACATATTTCGAGATTCAAGATGGCGGACGTGAATTTTTAAATAAAATCAATATGGATATCGTTTTCATGGTTTTCAGGGGTGCCGATTACGAATATGGAGTAGTGATATCTCTGCGCGACCTAATTTAACTACTAGCAAACTATTATGTATTAGTATTTTAACGTACTGCCAAAAATTAGAAGACACTTTACAGACAACTTTTACAACGTTTGTTGGAAATAATATTAGAAGTCAATTATATCAACAGCTAAAGAACATTAATTTTAATACAAGACCATGGTCCTGCTTCCCGTCTGAATTTTTATTAAAATTATTTCTACGTATGAGAATTGACTACATCGTCAAATTCAACAATCGCAATCTGAAAATTAGTAAATCCAAATGTTGAAAATACCTTTCAGTTTCGCATTTGTAGTTTTTAAAAGAATAAGTATCTCAGTATTTCTCTCTCTCATTTTTTTTATTTTGGTATCCTATTATATTATTAAAGGTCATAAACAATAAAAAATATGTTAGGTATTAGTTCTACATACACATACTACGAATAATGACGAATGTCTACACAAAAGCGGCATTTCGCGTGACTTCAAACGCGATAAACCACTGTATGACTTGTTACGCTGTGGTACTATTGTAAATAATGGTGTGAAAGATGAAAAAGTTACAAAAGTAGGATGAATCATATCGAAAAAGTAATCAAACATAAGTCGCCAACAGGACTCGATCTGTGGACATCTAGTTCAAGGATCGCACGATCTCCCACCTGAGCTATTAATTACTTATTGATAGCGGCGAATTTTATTTTTGTATTCTAATGAAATTGTAGCAGTTTCTCATTGATTGAAAACACGGTAAAACGACGTTTTCTAAAAATGAGACCTAGCTATATATTTTGAATTTTGTACATTATTTTCTTCATTCATATTTCTTATTAAAAAACATTTATACATCCACACGGGCGACGCGAATATAAAATGATAAGAGAAGCGGTTTCATTAAAATTAGTAGGTACATACTATTGTAAATAATGGTGTGAAAGATGGAAATAAAATAGAAAAGTTACAAAACTTGGTTAAAATATATTGAGAACTCGGTTATTACTATTTCTTTATAGCTAGTTGTAATTACTTATTTATACTATCAATAATAGCGCCATCTAGTTGTGTTAGTTTCATAGATATATTTGTACTTGTTTATTGTTTGGATGATGGCCGAAAAAGTGCACCGTTTTACCGCGTCTTCGTGTGTGGCGCTATGCTGTGCTATACGTGCTATATATATTGGGGATGTAGAGGGGCGTGGCTAAAATTTCAATTTCTCAAGGCCATTTAGCTGTTGTCAGCGCCTTAATTAATTGTGTAACCTTGGGGAGTCCATGTCTGGCGCTATCGAGGCTACGCTGCGTAGGCGGACAATTCCCATTGCATGGGGATAAACAATTGACGGGAAGACTGAATTTATGTTCTTGATTAATTAATTGGTATATGGGACAAAGTTTAAAAAATATATTGGGTTTTTAGCAACTATAAAGCAATATTTATGGCCAAATTAGTTGTTCCCCGCGGTTTCACCCGCGTTCCCGAGGGATCTTATGTCTTCCCGAGATAAATAGTAGCCTGTGCTATTCCAGACTATAATCTAAGTCTCTTTCAGATTTCATCCAAATCCGTTCAGTTGTTCTGGCGTGAAGCTAGTACTTATATTATAAATGGGAAAGTAACTCTGTAGGTATCTTACCTGAACCGTTCGCGATGAAATTAATAGTAGTTAGGATAGCATAAAAAAGTTGTAGTAGTTATTAGTTAGTAATTATGTGGTGTATAATAGTATAGTCCTGCTTTCGACTATCCTAGGACATGGGGCAGTAGTGGCCTTTTATATAAAACCAGCCCAATGACTGACCTAGATACCGGCCCATGGCATTTTACGTATGGTTGACTGAACTCTTATTAATAACAAAGAAAACCTTATTAGGGCATCGAAGGCAGGAATAAGCCGAAGGGTCAGCTGGCGACGATTGGAAGGAGATCCTGAAACGCCTTCTTTTAGATAAGTGGGTCTCGGATGAACTTGAGCATGGCAAAAGTTATGCTTAATTCTCGCCAGTACTTATACGAATGCATTTTTTTTTATGTAGGTAAGTAAAACTCGTTTTTTTTTATTTCTTACTATGAGCCTAAATATAAATTTGCATAGCTACCTATCTATCCCTAACTTTAGGAATTATGGGTTTGCCCTTATACAAATTTTCATCCCCATTTCCAGCCCCGTCAAGATTATTTCTAAACAAAAGGTAACCTGCCCTTCCCCAAGATACGATCTATCTTCTTACCAAAATTAATCAAGATCCGTTCTGCCGTTTAGCCGTGTAAAGGTAAAAACAAACAGACAGTGACACTTTCTATTTTATAATATTAGTATTACTGTTTTTGTATCATAGTATTTGTATTATGTTATTATTATTTAATTGCTACACCTGCCACTATTTCGCGCCATTTCCTGTTACTGTTATAACCTTCCGCGAACCTTTAGCGCGTTCAACCAAACATACAAACAAACAAACTTTTCAGCTTTATAATATTATAGTATAGATCAGATCAGTATGTTAAAAGCGATGATAGCTCAGTGGTAGTGACGTCGGACGCCGCGGCGAAGGTCGTGGGTTCGAATCCTTCAATGAGCTTTCGGTGAAGGAAAACATCGTGAGGAAACCATAGCACGGTGGTAGGGTACTTTGTAGTACCCGCCTGGCTGGCTACCACCCTCAAGTTGAAAATCTGTCGCCAAACACCTATTGGTGTGTTCCGGCAGCTGCACTTGAGAGCCAGATCCATCTAGGCTTTGTGTGCTTACCACCTTCGGCCACATCATCACCTACCATAGTGAGATTGTGGTCAAACACAAGCCTATACAAAGTAAAAAAAAAGTATAATAGTAATTAGGAAGGCTATAGGTATAGGCTACTTTTTATCCCGGGAAAACACAAGATCCTCGGGAACGCGGGTGAAACCGCGGGGCGGAAGCCGAAATGTATGTACGCGCATAGCTTCCGAACAGCTTTATTTGGGTAATCATTTTTTTGTTGTGTTTATATTGTAATTGTCAGGACAAGGTTGTATGAAAGAAAATGTTTGATGGAAATAAAATATACCGGGAACGCGGGTGAAACCGCAGGGAACAGCTAGTACCTACTAGATCGGGGCAAGTACGTCTGTCAAGTTTTAATTTCCCCACCTCAGGTGGACAACTGACAGATACAAGCAACCGCACACTTTTATATTCACAGTTACCATTTATTAAACCTGTTAAAACCTTGTAATTTATTTACAGTTGGAATACATAAGGTAACGGGAGCAAAAAATATGCTGTCAATTTCCCTGTAGGTACTCTAAAATGGAAATTATTTGCGGTACCTAATCGATGCTGTATAGCATGTATATTATTATGGTACATACATAATAATATGAATGGGTTTACCGAGACTCTGCGAATGTATTTTCTCTCAGAACGCAATAATACTTAGTATCTCGGTCACGGAAAAACCCAACCATCGATTCATTCATTTCTTTATTTGACGCGTTGATTCATTGTAGATAATTTAGATAAGACTACTTTTGCCCTGGTTTTATATGTTGAGATTTGGATAAAATTTGGTACACAGATGAACAGTAGCGTAGCTAGATAACCAAAGGCTCTGGGAAAAATATGGGGCCTTATCTAAACTGGTAGGTTTTATTAAGTAAAAATATTAATATTATTAACCTGGGAACCTTGCCTATCGACAGCAGTGAGGGCTTAGAGGATGTTTTATATATATTATAGTTTGTATATTATACAACGATTGTAAATACTTGTTGTAAATATATTGTTATACTGGGTGATTTTGTTATCACTGGCAATACTTGCAAGGGTGGAAGTACTCATCAAAATGAACAACTTTTATAATGGGACTAACTGTGAAATCATGAAAAAATTATCAGCTGTTCCATACAAAAGTTCAATACCTACTCGACCAAAATGTATGAAGCAACCATATTATTTTACGCGATATCAGAGTTAGCCCTATAATAAAAGTTGTTCACATTGATGAGTACTTCCACCCCTGCAAGTATTGCCAGGCACAGCAAAGCAAAGCTACTTAAGTACTACATGCAGACAGACCTCTTCCAGACCAGCGAAAAGTTTAGGAACTGCCGGAACCGGCAGACGAAAAATAATGTAGAAAGTCTAGATTGGGTTAATTATCTAATGATTCCGAAATGCGTCAGCCATTCAAATGTGTTTCTTCCATTTCCTTCCCGTTATACCAACTATATCTGACGGCAAATCCGTCAAGTTGACAACACTGCACAAACAACAAAAAGAATTTATGGGAATTCCCTACGAGTTTCGAATTTCTTTCAACTGAGTTGCCATGATTTAAGTCGTGTTGCAAACTGTTAAATTATTCTGAAAGTGGTAGAAATTTTCGAAAAGTTCAGTTTGAGGTTTGCTAATCAGGGTCCAAGGGCCCCCCTGAGCCTGAGGGCCCTGGAGCACGACACCACCTAGTTCACCGGTAGCTACGCCACGGCACAGATAGAATATGTTGTGGAATAAATACATAGAATACATGTTATCTCGGGAAAATGTAAAATCCTTCGGGATCGTGGGTGACACCGCGCGGGGCGTAAGCTAGAATTATTTATTTCTTTATTATTAGACAAATAATTATTTATTTTACTATCTAAGCAAGTAGACTACGGTAGGTACCTAACCTACTAACCTCAAAAAGGTACCTTATAGTAGTACATCATTCAGAAAAGATACCCC
This sequence comes from Tetheella fluctuosa, assembly GCA_951216915.1. Classification (NCBI taxonomy): domain Eukaryota; kingdom Metazoa; phylum Arthropoda; class Insecta; order Lepidoptera; family Drepanidae; genus Tetheella; species Tetheella fluctuosa. The sequence continues at coordinate 5,385,120 of OX578236.1, forward strand.
ACTATAATATGTTAGAGCCGTACAAATAAGCCTTTTTGTTATCTTATTTAAAAGCATAGCATAAAAAAATTGCTTTCCATAAAATATAATGGGAGAGTATTCTTATAAACTAGTTTCCGTCCGTAGTTTTACTTGCTGCTTTCTCGAAGAGGCTTGTGCTTTCCAGAAGTTGTGCAGATCTTCATCAAAATCTATTCAGCCATAATCGTGTAGGTACTTAATTGAGTAATAAATATAGTACGCCCAAACATTCGCATTAAGTTTAGTTTTAAACAAAACCCACTCTCTGGTTTTGTAGATTCAAATCTGTAGCCAGGCGGGTACCAGTTACAACCCTATCACCGTGCTATTGTCATTGATGGATTCGAACCTACCACCTTTGCTGCGGCATCCGACGTCACTACCATTGAGCTATCATCGCCTTAGATCATAATATAGAAGAAAAAAAAACATAAGTAGTTTACCGATTTACAGTTTATGGTCACACTTACCTTACCCAATCGAAAGGTTATACAGCGGGGCACACTATTCATAACACTCTGTATAGAATACCAGGGACCATCTGCGGTAGCCTTGCCGCCACAACTTACTGTATCAGTGCAGTTCTCTTGGTAGTTTGTGGTGCAGTGAAGTAAACTACTGAGTAATAACAACTAAATAGACAATTTTTTTTTTTTTGATTAATGATCATTTCAATTGTGTGACATCTTTATAATATATTTGCTTAATTAATCTAACATTTCATGAAAATTAATTATTATGGTTTAGGAAAAATTGTTAATTACATCAAATTTTATGACTTTACTAATTAATTAATTTGTAAAATTGCACTTATTAATATTGCATGTTCGATGTGGACGAGATTGTTGGGACTCATGAAATGTATTATAATATAACACCTGTATTCTGTACAATTTATGCAATAAATTATTTCTGATTCTGATTCTGAAGGTCAGATTCTGCGGCGTTTGTAAAATACGTTTGGTTTACTTATTCCAATATTAAATAAAATTTGAAAATTTAACCCGTGTACAGACAGTCTCTCTGTTACTATTTTAAGCGTATAATATGGGCGATTAGTACTTCACCATGAACCTTTCTTAAGTGGGCGCACAGAACCCAACGAAACAAGGTCATTATTCAAGGTACGTAATACATATATCTGTTACTTTGTCCGCGAGAGTGCTTTGGCCAAATGCATCATGATAATAAATCGTTTTGATAAACATGCACGATGTTTTAAGGTACCTAACACATTTAAGTAAATTCCATGAAATAGAAATATCTACTGAAATACTGAACAATGAGTGGCAGTTGTGAAAAACTTGACTTCAGGCATGAATAACCTAGATCATAAAAAAATAAAATTTGTTGTAAAATATAAAATGTAAATTTTATTTTACAGAAAACCTGTTTAATGGAGTGCTCTGAAGAACTTTGATCTTTCTGTGTCGCCTTGTATGTCTTATGTAAAAAAGGACATAGGATTTAAATTATAAAATTTAGTCCGCCCTTCGAGGAATGATCTCCAGTTATAAAAACAACAACAATATGAGGTTCTTTCAAAAAAAGGGGGTATTACACTGGTATCGCTTTAGGTAGGTGGTTACGACCATGCACTTACCATCAAATGGTCCATAGACCGCAACCTTGTGACAAAATATGCGTGCAATGAAGCTTCAGGTAGGCAGGTCTGTGCAAATATTTGCTTTCCACAGTTTTGTAATGTTTCTAACCTTGCTCTCAAAGATAACGCCTAGTTAAGTAAATTATAAATACACAGTGACACTCACTTTGTACACACAACATAATACTCATAGGTGTAAGCGAAACAAGAACTATTAATATTAGCTTCAAAGCCCAAAGGCATGAAGATCAAAGTAAGTAAAAAAAACCCATCAGAAAATTCTGTAAAAAAAAATACGAATAAGTAATTAATCATGATGTCCTGAATCTATCTTTATTATCTAATGAATTAATAAAGCCGTTCGGAATGGTAATGATAGGAGAAATACCTAAGTATGATGTAGGTATGTGTTGTCAATCCAACCTGTAATTAACATTATCATATAAGTAGTTGCATAACATAACAGACGTAACGTATTCTAGCAGCTAAAAAAACTAAACTAAAACTATGTAATTAAACTAAAATCATACGACGTGACGTACGATATTAGTATGCGTCGCGAAAACGTCATGTGTTCCAAATTTAAATTTCCGCCTTGTATTCTCGTCACGCTAAACTAGCTACCGCAGAGCGAAGTGCGCGAGCGCCTGCTTCTATACCTACACGAACTCCACGGCAAAGGTCAAGGACACACTACCGAAATAGAATTGCTTGTCCATAATTTCGCGACCGAACTCAATTCATACAATACAAACAATCTAAGTTGGCCGGCCCGAAGTTACAGGCTCTTCGAAACATTCATCAAGCGAAGAGAACTGTAAAAAGTGTGCAATAAACTTTGTTGTTTTACAATAAACAACATAATACGTCTATAGACTTAAATTACCGCCCACATTTTCCGCTTTTCTATCTTGTAGTTCCTAAATTTTTTTTTGACAAATACACTCGTGTGACTAACTTCAATACGGCCATGGTAGATTGCGCGTATAAGTACCAAATCGTTCCTTTTTAGGGTTCCGTACCCAAAGGGTAAAAACGGGACCCTATTTCTAAGACTTCGCTGTCCGTCCGTCTATCCGTCCATCTGTCACCAGGCTGTATCTCAATAACCGCGATAGCTAGACAGTTGAAGATTTCACAAATTATGTATTTCTGTTGCCGCTATAACAATAAATACTAAAAACAAAATAAAATAAATATTTAAGGGGTGCTCCCATACAACAAACGCGGTTTTTTCGCCCTTTTATGTGGATGCAACCTATATGGTAGTTCCCGTTGACCTAGAATCACGAAATTCGGCAAAAAGCAAGGTGTTACAGCACAAATAAAGGAAATATTCCAAAAAATAAAAAGTATAGTTACGCCAGTTAATAAAGACCTCTGAGTTGTATGGGCGCTCATACAATTTAGAGGTCTAGTTTAATTGGACCCAACATCAAATAAGGTAAATAAATAAAATTGTGCATTTCCCGTGATGGATGAAAGTTGGACGAAGTTTGTACGTAACCCTCGGTGCGTGAGTCCGACTCACACTTGGCCAGTTTTTATATGATAGTTATTCTAAGTATAAGTAGACTATATATATATCTTGGATTTTCCCCGTTACATACCTAATGATACAATCAAAGAATACTTTATTATTTTTATTCTGTGTGTTACATACAATATGGACCTTCCATTCCATATAAATTACTGCAACTTAAACCATAAAAGGCAGGGTTAAGATTATTCCCAGCCATTTGACACATATGAGACTACTACCAACATGAGCGTGCTAAACTTAAGTCGGTTAATAAGGTGACCAAAGCGAGAGACACCTTCATGTGACAATTACCATCATAAGGTGCCGCTAGTTTAGTATGAAAATTTTCTAGTTTCCATAGCACAACCTCTGTTTAGTTAGGGTTAATTAGGTGCCTAACTAATAACGTGGTTATTAATGCAATGACGCGACGCGACGACAGTACAAGGTATATGTAATGAATGACACATTATTGTTTTGTTTGTAATGTACCTACCTACTTTTACTACAATAATATGTACTTGGAATGTTGAATTAGGAGTCCGAGTGGGTTCGTCAGCAGCGAGAGGTCGTGGGGCCCACTCCACTCTTTTTGCGGGCACGCTATGTTCGCAAGGGACGCGGAACGTGACAGAGAGGATACTAGCCCCCTGGACCGTAGAACGGTGGAATCGGGGGAGTCGGCCTCACACGAGGAGGCCTCCCACCAGGCTGTCGCTGCTGGGTACGCGGATGAATGATCGCGCCCCCGTATACCCAGCCATCAGCGACAGGTAGGAACACCCCAGGATTTTAGTCAGTAGGTGTCTGGTTGGAAGCGGCAGGTTAAGTAGAATTTTCCTGGTAAATAAAAACTGCCTATTTGCTATTCTCTTTATAAGTTTAGCAGCAGTTCGAAGTTCTCGAGCTGATATGTAGGTACCAGTAGTAGTAGAGTTGTTGTTCCACCCGGTACTGAGGCCTATCATTATTAAGACGTATTAACCACTTTTATATAAGTTAAACACGCTAATCTTCGGAACCACTGAATGGCTTGTCACGGAGTTTATTAATGCGGCTTGGCTTGGCGCTTCGGATAGGTTTTATTTCATCGAAATTGGGTGAAAGAATGAAAAGGTAAGTATAGATATTTTCTAAAGTCTGCGCGAGAGAAGCAGCGGGTGAAAAGCTAGTTCATAATATGAATAGGTACTTTGTTTTGTTTATGTTACTATCCATAAACCTAGGTGTAGTATATCTATGAGGTGCAGCCGCGTAATTTCCGTTATGACGTAATAAAGTATGAAGTAGGTTTTTAATTTTTATATAATTTTTACACATAGGTCTAGTCTAAGCCCAAGGTTTGCGTAGTTCATATTTACTAACGACATTCCGTATATAATAAGTACTACTTATGGCAGTTTCTTTAAAAATTAAATTTTAAAAAAAATGCATTCTAATTGTAAATGTCAGCTTATTTAAAAAAAATCCCTAAAGTATATCTAATCCTTATCAGATTTCGAGCTGCGCGCCCGCGCCGCGGCGTGACGACGCGCCCCGCGCCCTCGCAGTCACATGAGGAGTGTTTCGATCGACTCGACCAATTATAATATTTTAAACAATTAGGTACTTTAACAATATTGTCAGAAACAGTAACTAATAGTGACTGTTTCTAAGAATATTGTTTTGTTTCTTTTCTCAATATGCTCATAATAAATTGAGTCATTTTGATGATTAAATTGTTCACATTGATGAGTACTTCCACCCCTGCAAGTATTGCCAGTGATAACAAAATCATCCTGTATATTATTTACAGGTAAATAAATATGTGAATAACGAACTTACCGTAATCAGTAATCAGACTTACTTACCCCTCCATACTACAATATCTAATTACATCAGTAACTATATTCCGTGGGACGGACAGACGCCCTGAGATTTAGTAATCGGTGCCCCGAGCTCATTGTGTTTAGGTAGGTACGCCCCCTAAACGTTGCGCGACTAACTACAAGAAATTCACTTGACGATTATATTCTAACTATTATCACAGTGTCAAGAGGAAAGTTCTCAAAACTTGTTGATCATATCGCAAAATCGTAAGTCCCAAATGCATCGTGCAAATGACTGACATAGACAAATCAATAGTCTATCGCCTACGATAATATGAGTCACGCGTGCAGTATTTACATATTGATTGTCTACTGATAGAACCTATCTGGACCCTGATTGTTCAAACGGTAACAGATAATATTTTGACGAATGTCTGCATTTTGGTATGTAGTTTTAAAGTTACTTCATGTCTTTATTAAAATTTAAATAAAGGATATTCAGGTTTAAAAATTTAGTTTAACAGAAATTATGTAAGAAAGAGTACCTACGATAAAGTCCGGATTTTGTAGCAGACAATGCATTTGAATGAATAAAATTGTTCGCACCACGAGCTATTTGAATATATAATTTGAATAATATCCTGACCATACACTGTCAGGCAGGTGACGTCACAATTATAGTAAAGCAAAGTGTACATCCGTGTAGTTCAAACTAAATGATAAAATGACGCCCCATTGTGACGTTTGCTAAAAATCCGAAATGATAATAATATGGAAAATAATAAAAGGGCTATACAAACAAGCATTACCTAATCATCTGAAGATTTTGTGATTATATTGCAAGTTCAAAAATAAAATTATTTACTTTAATTTAATAGGAAATGTAAAGGCTCGAGGATCATATTATATAATAGGCACTTCACCTAATCCTTGTATGATAATATAACCAACTTATATCGATGCATACTGCAACAACGCTGAAAATAAATCAATGCATCACGCGGTTTTGTAAACAAATTCCCGCTAAAAAATAATGTCAACATTATAGATTGATTTATATTTATGTCCTTGCTCGTTTGAAATACATACATATACAACAAGCAGATATATATGTACATATGTATAATGCATAGTCTGGGAGCCGTCTAAACATGTTTAACGATAAGCCCCTGACTGCCGCGCACACACGTAGCTGTAATACGAATTTGTTAAAGCTATAGTGGGATATATCCAATCGTATGAATTAATTTTAGACCGTTCAGATCGCATCAGTCTGAGTCGTAAATTGCAAGGTATTGGATTTTCTTTGCATCGACCACATAACTACTACTTGATTGTAGTCACACCTTAGAAAATCCATATGTGAAAAGTAATCTGAACCATAATAAGAAATAAATCAAATTTTAAAATATATAGAAATTATTGATGCCTCTCAAAAAATCTAATCTCGAAGATAACATTACCATAAAATTGTCTGATAGGTATTTATGCAGTAATCATAATTTGAGGAAAATCCGATAACATTGGTGGGCTGTTTCGTGTAAATCAACGATGACTCAACCTGTTTACGTGAGCTAGACAAGTTCTCGGAATATTTTGTATTGATAACATTAGTTACGTTACAATACAAGATACAGATTTTTGGTGAAAAAGTGATTGGACTGATACTACTGCCTATCTTTTTGGATAATAACAAAGGTGGTTTTGTATTTTGGAATTCTTAAAAAAGCGCATTGTTGTCACGGAGCAGAAAATATTTAGGCAACACTAGCATCCGCCCTGCGGTTTCACACGCTTCCCGGGATAAAAAGTACCTATCTTATATGTCAATCCAGAACATTTCTATCTGTGTGCCAAATTTCATCCAAATTCATTCTGCCGTAACAGACATACACACATACGTAGTAGTTAGTAGGATATGTAGGATAGTAGTGGTAGTAGATTTTTAAATGTTAGAACATAATCCTTGATACGTAGGAAATTACTGCGATGTAAATAAAAGTTGCCGATCAATTCCTGTCGTCTGTAACAAGCTTTAGGTTCGATTTTTAACTCACAACGCGTGAGTTTGAAAAGTGCTTCTTACTCCACCATCTAACCTTGCCTGTGCCCCAGTTTTGCCACCGCACATATAACTTATTTGTTCGTTAATGAGCCGTAAAATATTTATATTGATACTGATGCTGCATACATAGGTGCCATGTGAATGAACCTACACAAGGTTCTTACCGTTGGCTCGTCGGCGATCAAGGAAAACATCGTATGAAAACCTGTCTTTAATTCCCAAGAAAATATATTATGTGCATTAAAATCGAGGTTTATTTAGTTATTGGCGTAAATATTTTTGGAATTATATGGAGGTATTATGGACAATGGACATATAGGAGATGGGATCTTTCCGGGCCGAAATTATAAGTGAGTGAGGAATCTTGAAGAGGAATTGATTTGTAGGTACTTGCACAAAAAAAATATGAATAAATTTTAAAAAATTACTGTAAATGCGGTATTATCACTAAAAAGATATTTTTTCCAGACAACATTTGAAGAGAAAAGAATAAGCTAATCGTGTGGCTAAAGTGAGTAACAGGGATTCTTATCATCCCACACATTCACCACAAGAGTAAAAAAAAAAGTAAATAAAGTAAAAAGTAGTCTGCCAATCCGCCCTCACTAGGGTCCGAGGTGTGCTGTTGCTGAAGCTAAAGAAAAATATCATAAAAGTTGTTTATTCAGATTAATTTTATGAAAAAGGGGGCACATTATTGCTGTTTTCAGGATGTAAACATATTCAGGGACTCGAACATATTTTATTATTCACAACGTTCGAAACCGGTAACTGCGACAAATGCATTCTCTCAGGTGTTGCCAATCTGACGCAACTATGTACTGAAACGATTTAATTTTGTAATGTTTGAGAAATCGTTCATGAAGGTTAAGACGAGGCTCGCGAAAAAAAAATCTACGATAGCTCCGCCCATTCCCCCCGCAACCCTACTGTAGCATCGACGACGGCACTCCTCGCTCATTTTATCTACGCAGCTACGCGCCGCGCGATGATGTTAGATTAGCGAACATAGATAGCATTTAGATTTGACTTATGAGTTGAAATTTTGCATGCATATTATGTACATCACGTGACAATGCAATATTATGATGACATGGATCTGATGCTGGAGCTGGAAGGTGGCCATAGGAACTCCGCAATAAAACGACACAGCCCCATCGAGTTTGGGCTCGTTTGATTTGTATTGACGAGTACTTTGATCCTATATGGTAACCTGGGTCTGGTGCTGGAGCTGGAAGGTGGCCATAGGAACTCCGCAATAAAACGACACAATCACACAACCCCATCGAGTTTGGGCTCGTTTGATTCGTATTGACGAGTACTTTGATCGTATATGGTAACCAGGGTCTGATGCTGGAGCTGAAAGGTGGCCATAGGAACTCCGCAATAAAAACTATTTTCTTATTCATTATAAATCCGGTTAGCTATCAAGAGTCGCATCGCAAGAGTGATAATATTATATCGATGAATCGAAAATCCGAATGGCGAAGTTTAATAGAAAATAGCAAACATCTCGCATAAAAGAGTAATTTTTGAAAAAAAAAAGTATCGAGTGAAAATCTTTCAATTGTGTAACTGTCTTAGTGAAGGACAGATAAAGGTCTGAAAAATCATATATTAAAGTTTTACAATGATGGAATATTTGGTTGACTTACCGTAACAATGCAAAATATCATAACATTTAGGGAGCATCCTCTTAAATTGTAGCACGTTCTTACAGTGTTGTAAATGTTTTGAAAGCGTAAAACGTAAGTCCGTGCTTTGTACTTACATTTTACGTTCATACTCCGAAGTGTGCGGATCCGTTTGCGTATACAATATTAGTTTTTTGACATTTATTGTTTCGGATGGCTATTCCAAAACAACAAAAGACGGACAATTTCGTGATTCGACGTAAAGTATTTCGTAGTTTAAGTTTAATAAGTATTCAAAAAATCATAATGAACTGTTCGCAAGGACATTAGGGAAGTATATAAATGATGTCTTGTTATAATTTTGGCGCCTAATTTAGTAGATCCCCTGTGCCTAAAGAAGCGATAAATATCAGAAGCGCTGGTAGGTAAATAAGTCCAATAGATACGTTTATCGTAGTGAGACTAACCTACATACTTTGTTACAAACAAATAAAAAAATGTAGATAAATGCACTAGGTATTTTTTTATAAAATAAAATACAAGCATAAGACGCTGCCGCAGAGAGTAGGTACTATATAGAAACCAGATAACTGATATACATTTTTTTTTCTAAATACATGCTTATACTTATAGACCTGTGGCGTGAAGTTAGGGTATCTTACCAACCACGCCCACCGACTAATCAAAATTACATCACATCGAGATATTTATGTTCACAAGTATAGTGCCAAAGGTTGACGATCCACAAACTAAACGGAAACCACATAACGGGTATTGTCACCATAACCAAGGTGAACGTCATTCGATAACCAAAAATAAATTGTCAGGCGTTAAATTACGTGCGGAGAGTAGCGTGCAATTGATTATGTAGTATATTATTTAAATATGTATTAATGCGAGATAATAATAAAATTGATAATCACTACTTATAAATTCCGCGATAGACATGTCTATCTTTTGGGTTTGCCCCATAGTAACAATTTTTGTGTTTCAAATATCAAAAATAATGAGTTCCTGTGAAGCTATTTTAACAGACATGGTATTAATCCTTATTAAATTAAACATATTAGTTAAATTAGGCAATAAATGTAGATCAAAATTGTCCTTACACCATGTAAGTTACATAAATATCTTAGAAGATATTACATCATAAGATATAATATTTTATTATTATTTTATATTTAATTCTAAGATAGATAAGATATAAGATAAGGTCGTGGGTTCGAATCCTACAATGAGCTTTCGTTAAAGGAAAACATCGTGTGTTCCGGCAGCTGCACTTGAGAGCCAGATCCTTCTAGGCTTTGTGTGCTTACCAACTTCGGCCACATCAACTTAGTGAGATACAAAGTAAAAAAATAGACACCCGGGCGAAGTCGAGGCGGGTCGTAAATGATAAGTCTATCTTATCTTGGCATAGCAGTTTTTTTTATTTTTCGTTATTGGTTAATTCCAATGATTAATCTAAGGTTATATCATACCTAATACTGATGTCGCCAAGGTAGTAAGCAAGCAACAAAGCCTAAAAATGTATTAGTTATATAAATGTATGTAGTTAGATAATTTTGCTTCAAATCAAGTAGCAAGAGAATTTGCTTGCAGCTTTTAAAAAAAACAACAACGTGTTTTCTATGGCACACGTGCTATTCTTTTGTTGATTTCAAAATTCAAATTTGAATTGCTATACCGGCATTGATTTGAATTACCTCGACATATTTACGGATATTGAATGTATTTCGTGAATAAAACTTCATTTTTGATTATCCAATGTTGAATCACATGGACTAACAGGTGTAGGTAGGTTTTCTTTATAAAGATAAGATAGTTATAGCAGAAGCGACATTACACATAATATATACATATATGTATTATGATTATTTACAATCACTTTGATGTTATTAATTGAGTAAATGTACCTACCTTGATTTTACCGCATGTCACGAAATTATGGCTCGCCGCACACATTTACCACTGCATTAAGTGGGGTAAATCATGGTGGGATTTTTTTTTAGAGAAGAAGGAATAGGTCAATGGTGCCTAAGGAATATTTTGCAGTAAGTATGTAGATAATTTAAAATATTTTTAAAACATCAAAACTATAATTTTGCTTGTAATGTGAATGTCCCAGATCTTAAAACGTTGGAAAATCAAAACGCAATAAGGCCACCGTGTCAGATATGTTTGTGGCAATGTACTAAAGTGATCATCAACTTTTGTCGCTGACTGTACTTTTGTTTTTGTTTCATTCCATGACATGACACTCATAGCACAATTGTAAGTTCATAGAGACCTTTGCCACCATTTATTCTTTTAACCTTGAACTGTAGAATTGGGCCTCCTAACCATGCATAGGCGTGTTATTTTTGTTACATGATACCTACTTGAGAAATAAATTAAAGTTGATTCGCTCACTGCCTGCATCGCCTGCCACATAAGTAGGTTAGGACTAGGTATCTACCTACATAATTTTGTGTAACTCAGTAGTGTACTGGTTTTTAAACCTAATTAAGTCATGCTTTTTAGGTTTCCGTAGCCAAATGGCAAAAAAGGGGTAGGTAGGTAGGTAGGTTATAAAAAATTGGGCTAGATTGTTAAATTGATGATTGGAGAGATATGCGCTTCTAAAATCATAGTGTGTGTATGTCCCCCCCCCCCTCTAATTTTCAATTCTAGGATGGAAAATTTTTAAAAAAATTAAAGTTTGTTTCTTTGTCACTTTTATGCCTCAAGTGCGTTTGAAATGTATCATCCGTCTTCATAACTATGATTTTTTTTAGATAATCGCGCAAAAAACAAAGATTAGACAATTACGTAGGTATAGTACCTTGTTTAGGTATTTTTTCCGCCATGGTCCGTCAACAGCGCTGGCCCTCGCCCATGATCAGGGAAGAGCGAGATTGTCTTTTGTTGACGCTTTCACACCACATAAATTGCATTTCAGTTTATGGTAAATAATAATTGCCATTTAAAAAATAAAAAAATCAATATTTTATTTTTCATTTCAAATTTATTACCTACCTAATTTGTCATTTTTGCGCCCCTTGCCACCCCACCTGGCGCCTAGAGCAACGCTACTCTAGTTTTTCCCCAGGGCCTTCAAATTCGCAGTGGCCTACATACAGAAACATTCTCACTCGTACGATATAACGTTTTATTCGCGTTATCTGTTATCTTAGTAGGTAATTAAGCATTTATTCAGTCGCGTAGCTAGGTAACTAAAGGCTCTGGGGCCAAAAACATTGAGGCCCTATCTAAACTGGTTAGGTTTTATCTAGTAAAAATATTAATATTATATAAATATGTACTTTAAAGGTGCAATGCTACAGTATCATCATTGTTGTATTGTTGTATGTGTATCAGCTCTTTATCGTGCCCCGCAGGGCATAGCTAATCTACTTACTACATACAGACATACCTCTTCCAGAAAAGCGAAGACTTTAGGAAATGCCGGAACCGGCAGACGAAAAATATGGTAGATAGTCTAGATTGGGTAAATATGTAATGATTCCGAAACCCATCAGCCATTAAAATATGTTTCTTCCATTTCCTTCATGTCCTAACCCGCTAAATCTGACGGCAAATCCGTCAAATTTACAACACTGCACAACACAAAGAATTTAGGGAAATCCCTTACAAGTTTCAATTTTTTTTTCAACTGAGTTGTCATTATCAAAGTCGTGTTGCAAACTGTTAAATTATTCCGAAGGTGATAGAAATTTTCAGTTAGAGGTTTGCTGATTAGGGTCCCAGGGCCCTCCTGAGCTTGAGAGCCCCGGGGCACGGCACCGCCTAGCCCACCGGTAGCTACGCCACAGCATTTATCAATACAGGAGACAACCTATACTGATGCACACGTTTTCAAACAGTGGCGGAGGGCTCACGCGTTTCACTGCTTTGAAGATACCCATCAAATACCTATTTCGATCACGTTTACGTTATCGCAAATGTACTGAAGGAATTAGTGATAAAAATGAGTAGGTAGATATTACGCCCATTGGTGTAACTGTTAGGTTCTTTCAAGACTAGCAGCCCATATTGCATTAGAATGTTTTTTTTTTTAATTTTAATGGTCTGCAAGCACTTATGCCGGTTACGAAGAGTCTTTTTAAAATCAACATAGATTTACCTACAAGGTTATCTACAGTAGGTATGTAAGTACTAAAACTGAAAATAATTCAGAATCACTAAGAAAAAGAATTTGAGATTCTGGAACACGTGCTTCTCTTTCCCTGACTTCAAAACGAGTTCTAATATCGTTAATTTATACTTTTTAGTGCAAACCGTTTTGAAGTTGGTTTTACTTTTTTGTTAAATGTTAATTTTATTTTTCCATTTTTAGTTTCTTATGTGTATTGAATACCTATCAAAATTTGTCTCTGATCGAGGATATGCCTATCAATAATAATTGTCGATAATATTGACTAAGATATTTTATATTTCCTTTTCGTTGAGGAATTCCGTCATATCTTCAAAGTCCATGATCAGATCATAATAAAATTTATATGGATTTTTTTTGCATTAGGTATTTTATTTGTATTTCAGCGAAAATCTTTTGGGAGTGTAAATAAAGACTTTTGTATAAAGTAAGAAATATATATATTTTAAGTAGCTTCCGCCCCGTGGTTTCACCCGCGTTGCCGTGAAATCTTATGTTTTCCCGAGTAAAAAGTAGGCTATAGCCTTCCTCGATAAATGGTCTATCCAACACTAAAATAATTTTTCAATTCAAACCAATAGTTCTTGTGATTAGCGCGTTCAAATAAACAAACAAACAAACTTCAGCTTTATAATATTAGCACAGTCTATGTAACTCTTTCTTACAGTCTAACGGACACGTCTAGACAGAGCAATCGTGCGGGGCTTGCGGGGTGAGAGAGGGGCAGTAGCAAGCCCAAGCTGCCATACACTCGCTTGGGACACAATGGAGCACTCACTATCAATATTTTCATTTTATCAAATCTATATAATATATAAAAGAGAAGTATGTATGTATGTTCCTTATAGACTCCTAAACCGCTGAGCCGACCGCGATTAATTTTACAGAAAATCTTCATATTAGCCCCGCGGGTAATCCGGTAAGATTTGGTGGCGATTGGAGCACTCGGGACCGCGGGTGAAACCGCGGGGCGAAAGCTAGTAACCTAATGAAATAAAGCATACTGATTAGAAAATAACAAACTCGAGCCGACCACCCTTACAAGTAACACCTGTTCACACTACATTCAAAATTTGCATTAGGTATCTCTCAATTTCTCGCAAGGCCACCATTACGAAGATGCATTCCGAGTGCATCAACAAACAATAACTTAGTCCACACATATGTATCAGAATTTGTCGGTTCTTGATATAAAAATCAAAAGGGTATTTTGTTGTCCCCAATCAATATCTCAAGAACTACATAGATAAGTTTGTTTCTAGAATTTATCGCAAATTAGTGAAAATCCTAATATTATAAATGCAAAAGTGAGTTTGTTTGTTACCTTTTCACGCTTAAACAACTGAACCGATCACGATGAAATTTGGTATGCAGATAGCCTATGGTACGGAGAAGAACATATGCTACTTTTTGTCCCGGGAAAACTTAAGATCCCGGGGAACGCGGGGCGGAAGATAGTCAATAAAATTCATGATAATCGAAAGAATACCTACTTATTTCATACATTTTATTTTTTAGTTATCCTTAGGTGACTATTTCAAGTCCTTCGAAAGCTTCACTGTCAAGACCTGCCAGCTATAATGATCTATATTTTTGACAAGAATGGATTTTACTTCGTCTGGGTGTAACTGTTGTTTCCCATGACGGGTATTTGGCCCTCACAAATACCTATAGGTACGTAAGTTATTCTACATAATGATAGGGTCTTTTTTATTTTTACTTTGTATAGGCTTGTGTTTGACCACAATCTCACTATGGTAGGTGATGATGTGGCCGAAGGTGGTAAGCACACAAAGCCTAGAAGGCTCTCAAGTGCAGCTGCCGGAACACACCAATAGGTGTTTGGCGACAGATTTTCAACTTGAGGGTGGTAGCCAGCCAGGCGGGTATACTACAAAGTACCCTACCAGCGTGCTATGGTTTCCTCACGATGTTTTCCTTCACCGAAAGCTCAAGCTCATTGTAGGATACGAACCCACGACCTTCACCGCGGCGTCCGACGTCACTAATCTTCTAAAAGTCAAAAAGACTTTAAGAGTGGTTCATTCCAGGAATCTATCGATGAAAAGAATACTTAGATACCTAACTATCACAAATACCAACAAGGTCAGAGTAGGGGAGGTAGGTACCAACCAAGATAATTTATTAAAACAAAATATATCGGTACGAAATCCTTTATTTACTTTTTTGGTATTTTTTTGAGACACTTCATCTTTGCATCTATTTCTTTGAAATTTAAAAACGGGATAATTTAAAATTGATCACATTATTTCGCCTGCATATTATCGTCTACGTAACAATGATTCTAGAAAACATAACTTACAGTTATTATGGTGTGTACAGTGGACCTGAAAATGTTTTGCTACATCGACAGAATATTATTAAAACATTGTCCTATTGTCATGAATATTTTAATAAAAGTTGATGGACTGTACATACTATGGTCTTTTGGAAAGCTAAATTAAATGTCCACATTGATTCGATAACACTTTAAAATAAATGCTTGCTAGCTGGTTTTAAAGACTTGCAGTAAAATACGTTGGCCAACACGCAAATATTAAAAAGCTTATAATCACTATTTTCACAAAAACATACGTGAGTCAAGCTCTATTAAGGCGCTATATGAAGCAAATTTTAGATTATTGAGGGGGTGAAGCAGGGGAAGAACAACCACATAGCTCCGCCCACTGCGGGGCGACCGCCGCGGCACCGCGCCGGCCGGCCGGCCGCCCGCGTTTATGATAGGACGCGCGGCTATTCTGACGCTATCCTTATTCTGACACAACAATATGTTGCATTTTTTTAAATATTGTACTATAGGAAGATTTAACTATATGAAGTTCCGATCCTCAAAAATTGAAACTAATTTCTTTCTTTGCATTGATTGATAAAACTGACATCTAATGGTGCGTCCATGCTACGCGAGCCGAGCACGAGCCGAGCCACGAACGAACAGAATTCGTTCATTGTTCGCGTAGCGTGGACGGACTTGCCCTACCAAAAACCTATCCTTAGCGACTTCTGTGAGAGGGTAGGATTCCTAATGTATTATGTTACTCTTTGTAAGTCCTACCGACTTCTCCGTTTGAGCCGGCCTATTCATGCTGATACCAGCAAGGATAAAAAACTACAAAAAATCCTAGCAAGTGCGAGTTGCCCTCGCGTGGAGAGGGTTCCGTACGTATATCCCATATTCACCATATCATAGACTTCTTTATAGGTTTTCCTGTAATCTATAAGTAAATAAGTATTTCTTTATTTTGTCAACATTTTATTATTATTTTTTTTTTTTGTTATAACAATATCCATTTCTCTGGTATGCTAAAAATTATTATGTCTTTACCTATAAGGATATATGTAAGTATTCTATGAACCATCTGGTCTTTGCTCACTTTATTGTTTTTACAACATATTTATATGTTT
Source organism: Tetheella fluctuosa (assembly GCA_951216915.1). Classification (NCBI taxonomy): domain Eukaryota; kingdom Metazoa; phylum Arthropoda; class Insecta; order Lepidoptera; family Drepanidae; genus Tetheella; species Tetheella fluctuosa. The sequence goes on from OX578236.1 coordinate 5,401,355, forward strand.
ATATATGACTGTATGTATTCTATGACTGTATAAATTTTAGGAAGGGGGGGGAAATAAAAAACCTTAAAAATGTTCAAACAATCATAATAATTTATTTATTCTCCTACATCTCATCAAAAGTTAGCTGTCTGCTACAACAGGGCATATTTTCTTTATTTTCATCAAAAGTGTCAGAAGTAGTTGACAATCCTACAAACTTCTCTTTCTCTCGTCTCTTAGGACATGGCTCATTTTCTATATAATTGTCGTCGCTTGAAAAAGAAAGAGCTATTGGCGACTCCGTTAAACTCAGTCTCCTCTTACGAGACGATTCAGTCTGTTGATGGTCTTGATCAAGTATTGACGATACTTTTTCTCTTATTGGCATGCCTCGAGCTTGACGTGAATCTACTATTTCTGGCAGAAGCCAGTCCATATAAAATTTCAAAAGTTTTTCTTTCATTTTAGTCTCCCAGAAGACATCAGATCTTTCTATGAGTTCTTTTTTGAGGGGATAATTTTCGCCACTCCAGACAGCAAATAAACATTTTTGTTTTCGGGTAACATGGAGCTGCCCCTGAATTTGGTAGTACCATGTACTATTTTTATTTAGTGTGGTGATTTTGGTTTTTTTATCGTATCTCCATATTTGTACTTTATTTGCCTTTATGGCATTTTCTAGGCCGTTTTTGTAAACTACTAAAGGACATTTAATTTCCACAATTGTGTTTTGGCCTATCAAATCATCTGGCGTGGCACCAAGAAAAGAGTATTCGTCGTCCACAAATAACCCACAAGGCTCAATTATGACGTTTTCTTGATTGGCCAGTTGTTGCAAAGCGAGATGTTCGTTTTCTATTCCATGTGCAATCGCTGCTACATTGCTGAGATTTGATTTGTACAATATATTTTGCACTAACTTGGCTTTACTGCTACTTTCTTTTCTTTTTACTACTATGCCAAAATTGGATGCTGTAAGCATATTCTTCCTTAGTTCTAGCCAGTCATTGCTATCTCTCTGATTTATTGTTGAAAGCTGTATTTTCTCTTTGTCTAAAGTTAATTGTTTTAAATTTGTCAAAAATAGCTCTTTAGCACTTACTAATTCATGTGGTGGCATATCAGGAGAAGTACTTTGAGCACCATAATCATGTTGAATATTACTGCTTATCTTATTTCTTACTCTGTTCTTTTTATGAGGGTTTATTTGGTTGAATTTTTTTTTCTTCAGTCGTCGTTCCTCGAATTTTTTCAGAATGCTTTTAGGGCTTCGACCTAACATCTTTTTGTGAAGTGTATGTCTTGGATTAGGATTATTGAAAGACAAAACTGCAGCAGAACATCGTGCACGATAACCACGACGAAGTGAAAAATTTATTCTTTTTCCCCCCACAATCTTTGCTACGACACTATTGAAGCATTCTACTATGTTAGTATCTACATCCTCAAGCAGACTTCTAGATTTTGATGTAATGGATTGAATAATCGTCTTTATTCTGAACCAGAACATAGTATTTTGTATTTCAATATTGCTTTGGGCAATTTTATCTTTTGTACAGTAATAATTTTGGCACTGTTCGTGGTTGCCGAAAGCATGATAAATTGAGTTTTCTACGTCTTTTCTGAAACTTATTAATGATTCTGGTTTCTCTTTGTCTTTATATCTCTGTATTGAGGTTATCACAACTTTACGAATGCTCATAATCTTGATTTCTGACAACGTTTTTCTATATTCTAAAGGATATTTTGTGTCTTTGGTCACAGCTCTTAATTTGTTGCACATATTACGTAACAAATGGTTTCTGCATTCTATCTTTTGAACAACATGATTTGGGTATGGGTTGTGGGCTAGGATTTTGGCGTAAGTAGCAGAGTCACCGTCTGCAATTAACCTACCGTAGATTATGTTATACATTTCAATAGATTTTTCAAATCCTTGGCAGATAATTTCTGCTTCCATGCCGCTTGAAGTCCCATTATAATTTTTAAAGCAAACGTGATCTGGTGTTGATATTTGTTTATTCTCTGATCGAGCACATACCTGACAGTATTTATTTTTAATACCTATATATAGGACTTCCCCAAATTTGCGGCCTATAATCGCTGCGGCACCAGATAATGCCTTATAATTATTACCGTACGAACGTGATGACCAAACTCCATCTGCATATACATCTACTATGGGTATATCATCTTTACTAAATTTCCCTTCAGCTATAGCGGCATCACGCTCACGCATAGCAGCTTTTTCCATCGACTCTAGAGCTGTTTCTTCCCATTTTTCATAAACGGTGTCTTGAATTTTTGAATAAGTTTTTTCTGAAAAAATTGGTATATCTATGCATGCGGTGATTTCGAGAAACTGTGAATAACCAATACCAGCCGAAGTGATTCCTGTAACCGCAGCCAAATTTGCGTTAACATTAGATGTGTTTTCTTGATCTTCACTTATAATTACAAAATCTTTTTTACACATGTTACATTTAAATTTATATTTAGAGATCAAACCATTTCTGCTTTCCCCTATCAATGACATGTCTTTTAAATTACAATTATACAAAGAACTATGGCTGGATATGTTTTGAAGCTGCTGGATGAAGTACATCATGTGTATAATCCTTCGACCATGTATTGGTAGGTAAGCATCTTCTTGAGAAACGGTTTCTATACGGTACGGCTCGTTTAGGGCAGTTTGTCTGAAAAAAAAAATCAAAAATAAATGGTTTATGTACTTATGTAGTGTTTGTAAGAATAATGTAGAAGTATGTCATTTGTCAATCATGCTGAAACGAGTGATTTTGATTTTTTTGCATATAACTCTGTAACGTGACGTTTTAGGACATAGACACCTTAGTATTTTTTGTGTCTATGAGTGTCCCCAATCGATGTATATAAGGGTCATAGCGCGACGCTATAAAAAAAGCCTTAAAAATAAGTGTTTCTGTTCTTATGTACTATGGACCTAGGTAGCAAAATATTTTTATTTTTTTACTTTGGCTTTTGTATAAGAAGCAAAGAAGAATAAAAGAAGATATAAAATGAAAAAAAAAAAAATAATATGTCATATATTATAAGTACTTACCCATCATCTGCTTCTTGAACAGTGTCTGTATCTGTCGAGATTGGAATAACTGCAGTCAGACTTGTGAGTGATGTTGTGGGGTTATTACACTGACTCTTAGCTTCTCTGTAATTGAATAGAAAACAATTCGGAATAAGTAGATATTTATAACATTATCTTATTATTTTGAACTTTACTCAATAAAGTGCGAGCGAGCGCTACTCAGAGGCTAGCGAGAGGTGGCTGCGGCATCTTAGCGCTCACCGGCAAGCGAGCGCTAGCTGCGGTATTTTAGCGCTCACCGGCTAGCTATGGTCGCGGCGCAGAGTGAACGTTATTGTGATTATGATAAATTATTTTGCGATCAATGCAGTGATGATGATTGTAATTATTCTTGTATGTATATAATACAATAATAAAGCGTGACATATATACAAAGGTAATATATAGTTATAGATAGATAGGTAGGCACTACTACTTACTGAGATACTAGAGGCTTCTTACGTCGTTTTCTTGTACATATCCGTCGTAGTACTTTGTTTCTTTTATTGCCCATTGTGGTTTTCTTCTATATAATTGCTGTTATCAACACAGAGCAACACGAATCACGAAAAAAACACAAAATATAAAATACCTAATGAGTCCTTATGATAGTATAATATAAATGCGTCCATAATCACAAAAAAAAACTTAATATTAAGTACCTATTTGAAAATTAAATCTAATAAAAGTCAATATTTATAAAATAACTTATTATCTATTCTATAGCTAATAATAAATTTGTGTACGAAAAAAGCTAAGAGCGAATTCGAAATTAGCGTAACACGACCACTCTCACTAAGATCTCGAAGCCGACTGAGATGACACTGGCGAACGAACGAGAATAGCGCATCGTGGCAACAGATAAGGTTCAAAACAGCGATGCGTTTGATGTTAGTTGAATTGAATGACCAACAAAATAAAAGTAATTTTGCAGTTTTAATTAAATTAAAAAATAATTGCACGGCTAAGTGGAATATTTTTTAGGTAATTCTTTAGTTGATTGAATTTCCATTATTATCATTACAAAAAAAATGATAGTTACCGCTCAAAATTTTGAGATTTGTGCGACGAAAAATATTTTTGTGAGCTCTATTTTATACTTTTTTTGTCATGATACTATTTAATTTTTATGAAAAAAATAATAATAAGTCTTTTCTTTGAACATTTGACAATACACTCATTTTTTTTCTGGCTTGTAGTATGTACCTATTCGCCAAACTGTGCGACAAAAAACTATGCGTTTTACGGTGTCCTGCGTTTAGGTAGCGCCTTAAAATCACTAAGACAATAACATAACAGTATTGAATGTAATTTTTTAATTTAATTTTATATTTTCAATTGAAGATATTATCACCGATTTTAAGATTAATAATAATAGAAGAATGTATATCTGACAAAAATACATATAATAAAATTACATAAGTACATACTTATTTCAAGTTATTTACCGTTAACCAAAAACTAGTTAACCTATTCAACGCGTCTGTACCTAGAAATAATTCCTTTGGTTTTCCTTATTTTGTGTTAAAACTGTCCAAAAATATTAAGTGCACGTTTTTAAAAAGGTAATTTAATTTTTTTTTAAATATCCTGGGACAACCATTAATCAGAGTTTACACTATGGAAATGTATAGGTGTTTTGGTTTAACAGTATATATAAAATAACTTTGTGCGTATACTTAAAAAAATTGTTTGTAGGTATGTTAAGGTGGATTATCCCTATATTGAATGGTAAACGAATATTTCTTACATACGAATTTATTACATCAATTTTATGATCTGCTCCTGAGGCGTATGGCAATGGATTTATATATGTCCATTATTTATTGATAAGGAACCAATGTATGATTTTAAATTATAAAAACTAGCTACCGACCCGCGCATTCCCGAGGGATCTTATGTTTTCCCGGGATAAAAATAGTCTATAGCCTTCCTCGATAAATGGGTTATCCAACACTAAAAGAATTTTTCAATTCGAAACAGTAGTTCCTGTCATTAGCGCAACCAAACAAACAAACTCATCAGCTTTATAATATTAGTATATATAGACAGATGATTATCGTACATACAATAATCTATTTACATACTAGATATGCGCGTATCATAAAATTGATGTAATAGATTAAAACGTAAGAAATATTCTTTACCTTACCACCAATATACTTAATCTTAAAATTGGTGATAAAAATAGTGTGAAATGGAATTTTACAGTGCTGCCATAATAAAATACTGAAAAATGGATTCGTTGCAAGAGTAAAATACTAACAGTTATTGGATATTTTTACACCTACATTACGTCATCAGGTACTATTTGATTTTGAACACATTGTGGTATGTAATTTATCTAAAAATCTTTCGCAAAATTTTCACACAAAGACAGATAATGGTTTTAGAAGCTAATTTTTTCCTAAAATATCTATTAAGCCTTCTTTAATTTTTACAACGAATTCATTTTTTGTGTAGATATGGACATGTTAAACAAAGAATTCGTTTAAATATGAATAAATGTAACTTTATTTATTTCAATTTTAATGAGTTACGTTTGATGCCAAATAGTTTAAATACTTTAAAATTATTTATTAGTTATGGCAACACCGCATTTGTTCACTACAACTAATAACAAATCTTTCGACCCATCATTGACTCCTGATGCACATTCTCTGTGATTTGTACTAAGCGTTTGATCACAGCTATAAAGATTTAACAAAAATCATTCAATATCTATTTAGCAAAGATATTTAGGATTTATTTTTCTACACTACTTTAATGGTAGGTTAGGTATTTCGACTATAAGACCGTTTTTCCGAAAATGAGATCAAACTTAGTACAAACACAATGATTGATTGTAAATAACTCAACAACATTAACAAACTTTTCAACAACGGCACAATATAAATAAATCGGTTTCTTCTGGAATTACTTAGGAGTTCTCAACTAAAATAATGTGCTTAAAAATCAAAATTCGCATTAAGTACTCCTATATACATACTTGTTTTTATTTATATTTTTTATTTTTTAATGTATTCCGTCATTTATTATGCCTCTTGGTAATTGTTACTACTTAAAAATATCATAAATCTTGGATTACATGAAGAAAAAAGTGTTGGTGTTGGTTTACATGCCTACTTATTTAATGGTGTATACATACATACCTTCTGTGAATTAAATAAAATTAAACTAATTTTGTATATTTGATAATGTAAATACGGCTGTACAAAATAAAACTATGATTTTTTTATCATTGACTCTACTTTCCTGAAAAAAAAAACTGTAAATCTCTATAATACAATTATTATTATTACCCGTTATTTATATTAATGGATTGTTAAAAATACAATCGATAAGAGATAATTTATAGATACATTATTTATAAATAATCGTATACTATACGTCAACAGTTTAACAATATAAGGGCCGATACAACTTATGAGATAACGGGTAAATATTGACATATCATTAGGGTTGACTCACAAATAATATCCTGATTAGGGTTTCAGCATAACACTAACCATACACGTGAATTTCAGCCATATAGCTGAGAAGTTAAAGTTGAATTTAAACACTCACTTTATCTGATCAACTGTTCAACACCTAACAAATTCTTCATAAAATCCAAGTGGTAGACCATAATGAGAGTGGGCCCCCTATTCACTAATCATAAACGTTGTTATGTATTCCTAAATGCATAATATAACGCTATGATATACAAGCTAAAGTTATATTATACCATTTTATGTCAGCCCTTCGTAATATGATTGAATATTTGATATTACTACAAATATGGTTCTTGCGTCAATAGTCATAAAGTATACAAAACAATAACTGGAATTTTAAACTATAATAACTGTTAAAGAATAATAAAAATAGTTTTATTACGACATTTATGGTCAGTTTATGGTAATACTATTACGGAGTGCCATTGGCCATCTTATCAGTAGGGATTTAACGGCTAATATTTATGAGATAAGAAAGTATTGCTATTATGGAAAAATAGGTCATTTAGGCATAACTCATTTAATAAACAATCCAATTATTTGATATAGTCAAGTTTAACGTATGTTATTTTTTTGTTTGACCACAATTTTAACTTATGTGTTCCTGTGCGTGAGTAAGGACGCCAGAGCTCATCGGGGAGGAGGGAAGGGTCGGCAACACGCGAGTGATACCGCTGGTTTTGCAAGCGTTCAAAGGCTAAGGTAACCGCTTACCATCAGGCGGGCCGTATGCTTGTTTGCCGACATTGTTGTATAAAAAAATATATATATACAGGGTGATTTTTTAGTCACTGGACATACTTGCAGGGATTGAAGTACTCGTCCATATGAACAACTTTTACTTAAAAATAAAATGGTTCCTTCATACATTTTGGTCGAGTAGGTATTGAACTTTTGTATGGGCAGCTGAAATTTTTTCTTTGATCTCGAAAGTTAGTCCCATGATAAAAGTTGTTCATATTGATGAGTACTTCCACCCCTGCAAGTATACTTCAGTACAGTGGCTAAAAAATCACCCAGTATATTTTATAGCTTTTAAATTATTTGTGTCGTGTCATAAAAACGCCAATAATTTTATCGATTAAGTTGAAACACGAATAATATATTATATTAATGAACTCCGCTCCGCGGTTCACCCGCGATCCCGAGGGATTTTATGTTTTCCCGGGATAAAAAGTAGCCTATAGCCTTTCTCGATAAATGGGTTATCCAACGCAAAAATATTTTTTCAATTCGAGCCACTGGTTCCTAAGATTAGCGCGTTCAAACAAACAAACAAACTCTTCAGCTAAAAGATAAATATTATTATATAGTATAAATAGAAATGAAACTTTTGCAGGTAGTAGAACTCTTAGTGCAGAGTTCGCCCGGGGAAGTACTACCACCATATCTAATTCCGCCGTGAAATAGTAATGCACTTGTTTTACTGTGTTTCGGTTAGGAGGGTATGGGAGCCGGTGAAATTACAGGCACAGGAGACTTAACAATTTCATGTCTCAAGGTTGGCAACGCGTGAGTGATACCCCTGGCAGGGAAAATATAATATTGTCTTACTTACCATCAGGTGGGCCGTAAGTTTGTTTGCCACCTAAGTAGTAAAAAAAAAAAAATGCGTACTTGGTACAACAAATTTGTAGTAATATCAAAATCGCCAAAAAATCGTTCGATTTGTTACAATTCAAATAAATCTATGAAATTTAAGGATTTAAAATACATACTTATTTGAATTTAAAAAAGAATGTCACCGAAAAAAAATATAAAGAGTTTTTGCTTCACTCTGTACGTTGATATACAACGAACGAAAATGTAACTTATTTATTTGTAACAAGGCTGACATTAATATACATACAATCGTTATGAGTTAAGTGACGTACTGTGACAGTTATAGGTCACAGTGATATGAACATAAAAATACTATTTATAAAAAATACCTCCCTGTTTATGTGCAAATACTTTAAGAAATATTCAAAACTTTTAGAGGTAAAGATAATTATAAGTCGAAATTGATTTTTGAAACATTTTTATATATATTTTTTTAACAAAAAAAAACATTGTCGTTTTATAATTTATATTATTAGGAAATGTCCCTAAATAACTGATTGATTGACGCTGTTTCAATAAAATATTCGCACACAAACAAATCGAGTATGCAGCATAACGCTACCTTAAATTTAATACTTTTTTTATCGTATTATTTGTCAATTTTTTATCTTTTTTTTTTGTTGTATATGGCACCACAGCCACTTAATAAACACGACAATCACACACGTGACTTATTGTGCATAAATAACACATACTGTACATAATAATATGCTTTAAACTGTTTTAGATTAACATTTATTTTCTTGTCTACATATATGTTAGAAGTCTAAAACAGTTCAACCGCATCTTAAGCATCACTAGCCCTTATCACCCAAGCATAAGTGTCATATTGCATTAACATCAGTTTTTATTTTAAACATCACAACCAGCCTCCCACTTGTTTATGTAGCCTATAATTTAAGCTCATTTATTACAGGAAAATATGACTCAGGATTATGCCAATAGAGTTCCATTTTGCGATTACAATTGCCACGAGCAAATTGTAAGCGATTCGATATCGACAAGGTATGATTTTTATACCATTAAAATTATATTATAGTGTGTTCATTATAACATGGCAGTTATTAAATTGGTTATATAATAATATTTTTATAAAGAGGATTTTGCCCCGGGGTTTCACCCGCGTTCCCCAGGGATCTTATGTTTTCTCGGGATCAAAAGTAGCCTATGTTCTTCTCCGTACCATAGGCTATCTGCATGCCAAATTTCATCGCGATCGGTTCAGCGGTTTATGCGTGAAAAGGTAACAAACAAATAAACAAACAAACTCACTTTCGCATTTATAATATTACTTAGGATTAGGATTGATAAGCTTGATACGCTTGCGTTTGACTACAATTTCACTATGGTAAGTGATAATGAAGATTGTAGGTGAAGGTGGTAAGCATACAGAGCTTAGAAAAATTAACAACACCCGGTGTTCGCCAGATTTATTCAGGATGAATTTAGGGTGTAAAAACTGTGGTAAATAACAACATTTTCGACAGATCGATTCTGAATATAAAAATCATCCTATTTTGTAACATACTGTAAGTAGTTTTGTTTTTTAAAGAATTTTTACTCAAGTTCCTCCATAAAGTGTCAGTTGTTTTTTGATAGCCATCATTTCTATCATATTAAAATGAACAGACTATAATAGTTAAATATAATAGTCATATTAAGTTGTTTTTTTTTTGAAAGGCTAATTTGTGACCTAGTTATTATCGCTTAAAGTGTAATTTTCGTATTACAATACAATCACGCTTATATTCACATTTTATGCAACTACCTAATAGTCAAATATCGAAAATATTTTTTTTTTCAAAGCATTTTCAAAGCCTTTTCATTATTTTACAATTTATTCCTAATACAATATTCCTTAATTGCGCACGTTCTGAGCGTTTTTTTTTTAATAAACGTCAAATAAAAATAAACCTAATTTATAATAAAAAATGGTTTTCTTTTTCCGAGTGATAACTAAAGCTTTTCGATTTGAAAATGAATTATGTAAAATTGATTGTAAATTGAAAAGTTTTAGTCGAATATCAAACATAATATATTTTTATTAAATTAATAACGATCACGCATCCAAATTGAACATTCATGAATAAAAAAAAAAAAATGTTATAATTGTGGTGCTGACAATAGATAAAATATTTTTTTTTGCACATTTTTTTATAACACATCGCGCATACCCTAACAGACATTCCATTCGCACTTTTTTTTTCATTTAGAAAAAATACATCAATTTATGATTTCTCCCAATTTCGTCAAGAATATTTACAACAGTCTATTACTAGTCCTTTTGAATTTTAAAACTTCGGTCATGATATTTAAAATGTTGTCATACGAAAATATACTTTAACGTATAAGTAAGTTCAATTTTGAACCCTATGTAAATATACGAATAAAATATATTTTTGCATGCATTATAATGAAACAAAGAACACATTTGACTAAAATTATAAGAGGTCCCATTTTATTGTACCCCAACATTAACTGTCAGAATTAATTTTGACATTGTCAGTTTTTGACAGTGCTGTGTACAATAAACTAGTAAGCTCTCACAAGAAACACTGTCCGTTAATCTAAAAGTATCAACTTAACCATATTAATTAATTAAAAATAAACTTGCAGCTATTTCATGTCCATTGCTCCTAAGTAATTAAACTACACACCATCTGAGATCTGTCACTCACATTTTTTCAGTGTTTTTTTTTATCACATTTTTTTTTTTAAATACTGCTCTTTCTTTAACGGGAGATATGTTGAAAGTCGCGTCGAGCGAAGTGTTTTTTTTAAACATATTTTCATGTCGGTGTGTGGGTGTGCCACACTAGTGGAGATTTTGCGTGGTGACTGACAACCGAAATCGTTCAGGTCGTGTATTTACCTTTGCATGGGGATTCCTGTTTAGAGAAAAACATTGATTTAGCATTTTGGCAGGTTCTCTCATAGAGATAATAAACATGAGATACCACGTGTTTCCCGAAATCGTGCCGGTAACCCGTGGAGACAGACATACATATTTGTATCCATTCTGCCGGGTCAATACAATTGAGGACGACTCACGGCTCGATTTAAGAGTTGGTTAAATAAAACAATACATCTCTTATGCACTTATATTAGAGTTTATTTTACTTTGAGAAGCTTTTCTTTTTTCTGCCTTTGAGAAATAGATACTTATTACATCAATGAAAGAGACTGCATTAAGAAATATCTATCAGATAAAGTATTAGGAAAGTAAAACAGAATTTTGTATGAAATTAATCGAAAAATAATCTCTGATCGTTGCGCAAACCATCTAAAAGTACATATTGGGAGGCTCGATAGATGAAAAACATTGCTTCGCCCTAATTAACTCATATAAATAATGAAATAACATGGTACCTGGTTATGTCACGCGATAGAGTTGACGGCGTAATGCGGCCGAGAGCCCTCCGGCTGGTATAGCGTTATAGACGCTATGTAGTTGTTTGACATCACCTAGTAATAATACAAATATCACGGTCAACGTCAAAGCTAGTCTTCCCTGCGGTTTTACTCGCGTTCTCGAAGGATCTAATAGTGCGCATAGTAATAAAATAATATGAATACGTGAAGCAAAAACTTTGTAATTACGAAAATTACGCGGACGGAGTATGAAATTTGGCACAGTTAAAGTTTATATGGAGAAGGAGTGCAGAAAGTTAATATTTTTATACAGAGTGGTGGGGATAATACAACATTAATTGAAACCACATATTGGTATCGCGTTAGTAGTACGTATACCAAAAGTTATCAAATTATGATAAACGGTTTAGTCGGGACTGATCAGGGGAAATATTGGTAAAATTAAGTTAAAAAATGATACCTCAAATATCATATCCTGGTACCCGTAACAAAAGGTGGAGCCGAAGGGGTTGGTGGTGTTGGTGGAGGAGGCGCGGTTGAGCACCACCGGCCGCTCGCACACGCGCAGCGCCCGCGACACCACCTCCCACTTGCTATAAGCTGACACTGTCACTGCACCTACACTCTCTACTAAGCAGTTTGGATCACACCTGTAGAGGAACAATTATTTTTTATTGCTGAGTGATTTAAGATAGTCAAACAAAAGTGTACTTTATTACTTTATGATAAGGTTTATCCGTCTTAAAATTAAAAATAAATTTAACGGATTAACATTATTATGAATATAACGCAATAAGGCTGCTAATGGCATTTGCTAAAAGCCGCTACCATACAAAACCTTAAAAACTCCATAAAAGAAATTTTAAAAAAACTGTTTTGCAAAAAAAAAATTTTATTCGTAGTAAATCCTCATTCATCACCATCGACATCTTAAGCCCCAATAACTCCTTGACAAAATCACTGTAACATCAACATTACGTCACTGGAATAAGACTCAAAGTGCAATAGTAAACTCACTTGTCAGGCTGCACGGTGAGATCGAACTCGCACCGATGGTACATGTTGAAGTTGTAGTGGCCCGGGTAGTTGGTGTGCAACACGAACTTCTTCACTTGGTGCGTACGCGCATCGAATAACACATCCTGTAACGTATACAGGACGTAAGTAGCTTAGATGGCCGTGTACGACGAATAATGTCCCAGTTTTTGTTAACCACCAGTGACCAGTGACCAGTGATCAGTGACCAGCGACCAGTGTCATCAGACTCACCAGTCCCAAAGTAAAGTAGTTGAAGAAGTAGTCGGAGGCGGGCGGGGGCCGGCGGCGGGCGGTGGGCCGGTGGATGCGCATCTTGTCGTCGGCCTTGTAGTAGAGCCGGGCCGGGGCGCCCAGCGCGCGGCCCACGCGCTGGCAGCTGTCGCCGAACCGCACCACGCGCCGCACCGGCTCCAGCGCGCCTGAGCCCGTGCCTGTGCCTGTGCCTGTGCCTGTGTGTATATGTACCGACGTTCGTTACGTTACGCGTTACGATGACAAGTGTCATTCGTTACTTATGATTCGATTAAAACTACATTTTGTAACTTTATATCCATGCTTGCTCGAAAAAATATTGCAAAACTAGCTATCGGCTGCGGTTTTATATTTTATTCTTTATTACAGCCTAGATCTTATGTGCCAAATTTCAAGTCACGAATATCCAAACATATTTTTTCACATTTATTTATTATATTAGTAGGATAAACATAATATTGCATTATGAACAGCGAAACCGAAACAGTTGTAGTGTGAAGACGTAAGTCTTCGATATTTATGATACAAATATTATCTTTAATAGGTGCAAGCCGCATCATGCATCATAGATCATGTAGCGAGTTAGACCAGTAGTCTTAGCATTTGTCATGTGCGAGTCTGATATTGAAGTTTACACTAGCTTCCACGTCGCGGTTTTAATCGTGTTCCAAAGGGATCTAATGTTTTCACAGGGTATAAACTATCTGTGTACTAATAAATTACATCTAAATCTGTTCGGTCATTAAGATATGATTCAGAACCAAACATTCACACAAAGCAGGTTTGTCTTTTTTTTCTAGTTTACATTGAAACGTTCTATAGGACGTACCCTCGGTGAACATGTGCAGGCGCAGGCCGACGGTGGCGGTGTCGGTCCGCAGCACGTCGCAGCGGCGCAGGTGCAGCTGGTGCCGGTAGCACGACAGCGGTAACTCTGGCAGTGGGACAGCGCTTATTGTGCTGCTATTTGTGCTGCTAACCTGGCAGTTACAAACAGTTTTTGGGGTGATTTTCAATTTTCGCTGCTGGAGGATATCTTTAGAGAGCATATTATCGAAATCTATGTTAAATTTGTCGTGATCACAAGGGACCATTTTTTATCGCGAAGTAAAAAATATTTTTTCAGACATTTCATCGAGCAAAAAGTAATCAATCTAAAAATGTTTTAAAATTGTTATGTTCATTGCCAGCTCTTCAGAGTAAAATCAACTTTCCGTACCGTGATTTCAAATACCTATTTGTATAAGAAATTTTCCAATCAGATAATGTTTTGTACCTGGTGTTGAGATCCATAGTAGATAGTTGTCCGAGAAACGACCGGCGAACCGCCGTTTGGAAACTGTAAGGAGCCGAGTCCGTGCGCGTAACCCGGCTGAAAAATAAACCGGGTAAAGTATAAAAAAAAAGCGTTCGCAAGATTCGAAGCAAACGAATAAATATACAAATAAAACCTAAATATGTTTCACGGTTGTTACCTCAAATTTACTATCAACAGGGAAGTAGAATGATAATCCCCTGAAGTTGAGCGCGAACAGATGGCGCTGCGAATCGTACAGGCCGGGGTGCGTCGCGCCGAAGCAGTGCTCCACTTGCTCGATAGATGGCGTTATTTCCGGCGAGTTGAAGCACATCCCACTGTAGAGAAATGAGCTTTATTACACGGTACTTACAGTTGGATTTTAAAATGCGATTTCTAATTGTAAAAGACTATTTAATTAAGAGTTGAAAAGTAAATTGAGTTTTTATGAACTACTTTGCAAAAAAGTTAATCTGATGAATCAGATTAATTCATTTGCATATCACTCTGACTATAGTCACATCATAGGTATCTAGTTAGACTTAATGAAGGAATAAGGTTAGTACACAACAAAAGTAATTTTATATTATTTAGTTATCTGATCATTAAGTGATGAATAAAATTCAACTGCATAACATTTGTTACTATACACATGGTCTACTGCAGTTTCGCTGCCTCCGAGATATTTGCAAGACTAAGAAGGGAATTCACTTTCCTTATAAAGTGGTATGTTTTTAATTACCCTTACCAATAACCATCAAATTCATAATTTTTCCCTTAAAACATAACCATAAATTACCTAAATACAACAACAACGAAGGTAAACAAACCATTCTCTCACCCACGACGAGTGGCCGTGACGCGAGGATCGGAAAGTAAGTTGTCGATTAACATTAAATGTCACCGGGTCATACGCCGTTAACGAGTTTGATAAACTAATGTTTGTTGCTACATGGAAGAGATATCTGAATCGGCGTCTGGGTTATTTTTTTGCTTTTTTTATTGTCAAGCAGGCACTTACCATCAGTTGAAGTGCCTCACCTGATGGTAAGTGACTACCGTCGCCTATGGACATAAGCTATACAATGACCAGGGTGAAAAATCACTTAGGGTAATTAAGGGCAGTTCGGGTACGCACCCGATTTTAGTGGACCGAATCGATTGGATATTCTACCACGTCGAATGTCATATATCTTACCAGTTAGACTTCTATTTGTAATAAAACAGTCAATTGGTAAACGACAACTAGTCTGGGATTATGAGACTATTACTAGGAACTCTTGAAAATAGATTATTATGTTTTATGGGAATCAATTCAGAGTTAGTTCCATATAAAAGATGTTCTTTGATACTTCTCCGAAAGATTAGCTCAAACACATAACGCGATACATTTGACTTTGACTTTGAAGTTAAGCTCCATTTCGGCTCACGTTGAGTGACGTAAGTTACGTCACATGATCACGGTGTGAACGTAGCCAAAGTGGACGCTAGATAATTGACATAAAGATCAAGAAGTAATGTTAATTAGGTCTGAATTTATGCGATTCTCTGCAACTTTGGATCTCAATCCCTAGTTCGTACCTCTATCTTTTTTTATAGTTTTTAAAATAGGTATACAGGGTGATTTTGTTATCACTTCATTTTGATGAGTACTTCCACCCTTGCAAGTATTGCCAGTGATAACAAAATCATCCAGTATATAGAAGTTAGCGAGCTGTACATGTACATATAAGTGTACTCATTATATCTATATAATATGGATGGGAGATGACCCTTGTGTATTATGGCGTCCGTGATTGTGTGAGGTGATTATTATTTATTTTTATTTACATGAGTTAATTATCTGTTTCCATGTTTTTAAATAGATATGCATTAATGTTATTAGCTTTAGTTTCTTTATATATCTTAGTATGTTTTAAACCAAGAAACGGTCGTAGCTTGTGCTCTGATGTTTTAGTTTTAATTATCTTTACCAAAAGAAATAATATGCTACGAATACCTTATGAAGTTTTGACTATTTCAGAAACTTTAAGTTATAAAAGGGTAAAATAGAACGTTAAGTGACTCACCTATACCTAAGCTTAACTAATTTCATATTATAGATCTCTATAATCTTGAGTCGTTGTGCGACCGGATCAAATATTAACCGGACGCCATCTTGTGGCATATTTATTACTAACTCCACCGACAGCGGATTCTGAAAAGGAAAATACAAAAAGCTTTAGTTATTACACATCTGTGGAAATATTTTCATAATCCTGACTTATCTTTTTAAGCCCAGAGCCTTTTTTTTGGGCAAGAATCAAAAATCCCGAGTAAAATTTTAACACTACTCTTTGTCTTGCCAAATTTTAGTTTCAAAATATAGTACGTAGCAGTAATTATATTATTACTGAAATTCAGTACTAAATATATCTAGAATTTGCGCCCTTGGCAACTGGCTCATTGTGGAAATAATCTCTAAGAATGTTTTGGCACAAGAGAGCTAACGTGATTATCTCACCTGGTCACTATATAGAACTTGTACTCCTCTGATTGTGCCCACTTGACTCTGTATGATGGCCACCGACTGCGAGAAATGCATTCCTGGAAAGATGCACCGATCAAAATTAGTATTTTATCTTTCAAGAAGCTTGTGGAAGTTTCCATAAGTTTAGCATCCTTTGCTTTCTTCTGTTGGCGCCGATACGCTCTCGCAAATACTAGAGGTGTCCTACTGCTGATCGAAACTCGCAATTTTTGGTCGAAAAATAATGAATTTTCTATAATATTTATTTTTATCTTCATCTATCACTTATTAAACTAAACTGCATATTACGAATACTATACTACTGATACTATTGCCGTCGCACGTAGGCGCCCGCGCTCCCTGAATGAGATAGCAACAAAAATATTAAACGCCAAACTCGCACGTACGGCGTACGTGTGTACAGCCTGGTGGTAATGTCGACCTAAAGTTGATAATAGTGCAGGCTGTACATCACGAATTGGGGGACTACCAACCAATGCGTTGCCGATCCTGTAGATATAGCGCTGCGGAGAGAAATCGTATCGGGAGCTCATTCCACACCCTATTGGTGGTTGCGTGTATAACCGAGGCAGCTCGAGGATATGAGAAGTACAGAATGATTAGTTGAACGAGGAACATCAAGCAGTTGTTCTGTAGATTTGTTGCTGCCATTATACCCAAATATAATCAGTGAGACTCGAATAAAAAAATTATGTAATCAATCCTTGGAAAGAGAAATTACTAATAAGCCGGCATTTCTCAGTAAGCAAACTTCCGAGCCGGTATTTGAGTCAGACCATTCATAGGTGTCGGAAGCCTTTTCATTTAATTCCATTAGTTTATTCGACAACATAGATAGATACGTAATAGGAATATTTTAAAGGCCAAACATATTTACGTTTTCTCATAACGTTTGTTTTGATAACCATCAAGGTCAATCTACAATAACAGTATTGTGTTGAAAGATTTGCGAATTTGTACGCATAACAGGTAAACTATAAGTTTATTACTCATCTATAACAAATATTATTGAATCACATAAGATTTGTTAATTTGTATAACGATTTCAATCATATTTATTAACCTATGACGTAAAGAGACTTTATTGTGCATTTGTGTTCGTTTGTTTGTATGTATGTCTGCTACTATTAATATCCGAAACTGCTTTGCAGTTTTTGCTAACGATTAGTGTGAATTCAGAGCAGGTTCATAGTTTTATTGCCACAGCTCAGTAGCGGTCATACAATACGTCTAAAAACATCTAGTACTAACATAATTTTCCTACTAATACCCATTATTGTGAATGTTTGTGTGTTACTCAATCACGTCATGACAAAACGGACTTGGATGAATCTCGGCACACACATAGATCATACCTTGGATTACAACATAGAATACTTTTTCTAACATTAGATTCATCTGGTAAGCAGGTGTTAAACTGCTAGTTTATGATAAAGTATTATAACAAGATGATTTAATTATTTGGTAAGTATTTAAATTAGATTGCCAGGAAAGACGTATTTTGTATGGAGTAGACACGGATGAATTAGAATACTTATTATTTCTATTTAAAAAAACTAAATGGCCATTTGTTTATAGTATTATCGATAATTATAGGATTTGTGCTAAATAAGTAAGTTATTGGGCTTACGGTTTGCAATTGGGTCACTGTCCCAATTCTAATTTATGTAAGTTGTGACACACAATGTATCATCTTATTAGGTAATGTTATTTTTTTCTCTTTTCTATTTAAGTGTATTTAATTTTGTTGAGTGTTGCTCCGAATTCAAATGTTTTTCTTTCTTGTTCCAGAACATGGAAACTAAATTCAAATAAAGTATATAGGTAGAGCTGTCTGGGAGTAAAATACCTATTATGTAGTATGATAAATCTGACATCTGATATCTATATCAGAAAAAAATAATGTAATAATAGTAATAAAATCCCCGATATACACTCGGAGCATTGATGAAACCGCGGGGTGATAGCTAATATTTATAGCCTAGGTAACAAAATAACAATAGTTTTTTTTATTGGCAGACAGCTTGTCCGACGTCCGTTGAACTGGCATGTTTAGGTGTTTAAAATACGCACTCGTGGGCATGTGACGTCACAAGCACACGACACAATTGCGTGTTTGGCGCGTCACGTTTTCGAATGGCGATAATAAACTATTTTGTTAGTCACGATAAGAATTTTGCAATAAGATTGCTAAAATTACGACGCATTTTTACACATTGTTTACTCTTAATACCTACAGCGGATTAAGTACCTAATGCTATAGCGAAAATGACCCTAATCTACCAAAATACATTATTTAAAGCAGTGGACCTAGATTCGAAATTTTGAGAAATATTCCATGACTACCCTGGGGGTTCACTAAGGAATGGTTTTTCAAAATTCAACCTGGGGGATAAAATTGGGGATAGCAAGTGAAACCGCGCGACGGTAAGTTAACAATAACTTATTTAGATACCTATATATTTTAATTATTTTACCGATGATAGATAGCTCAGTTGTAGTGACGTAGAATGCAATAACGAAGTTTATGAGTTGGGTACTAATCCTAAAATGAACTTACGTTGGCAATCCTCCTGGTATTGCTAATATACCTACCTTACTTCCTACTGCCTACTAATCCCACTATCCTACATCCTACTTCCTACCTTCGTATGGATGGATGTTTGTTACTCAATCACGCCAGAACGGCTGAACGGATCTGGATGAAATTTGGCACAGAGATAGATTATAGTCTGGAATAGCACATAGGATATTATTATCCCGGGAAAACATAAGATCCCTGGGGAACGCGGGTGAAAACGCGGGGCGGCAGTTAGTATATAATAAAAATATCATAGCTTAGGTCCCCCCACTCTTACTAGTAGATACTTAAAACAATATTTATTTAACAGGCAAATACTTGTAAATCAAATTGTAATCAATTCAAATGATTATTAAATGACACAAAGGCGTACAAAAATGCACTAACAGATGTACACGTGCATTTAAACGGCTCAAGGCACAATACAATGGATTATAACAATAAGAAATTTAATATGAAAAACAATAATCATATTATTGTACAGGGTGTGTAAAAACAATATAAGAATAAGAAAACATAATATGTATTATACCACTAATACTTAGTTTATTTTATTGATGCATTTCTTCGGCCCCGCGGTTTCACCCGCGTTCCCGAGGGATCTTATGTTTTTCGGGATAAAAAGTGTATATCCTATGTGTTAATCCAGGGTGTCAGCTACCTCCATACCAAATTTCATCAAAATTGGTCCAGCCGTGTGAGCGTGAAGAAGTAACAAACATACAAACACACACACTCACAAATTTTCTAATATTAGTTTACTTTATAATATTAGTGTCATTTACACTTACACATTGGGCCACACTGGGTTTGATTGCCACCCAGAGCAAACATTTGTGTGCATGAACATGTTTGGTTGTTCTAAGTTTGTAATTACACTTATGTATGTATACATTTACAAGTAATAGTCATCTAGAATATCAATTACTAGCTTTGTCGCACAGTTCCACCCGCGTTCCCAGGGTAAAATATAGCCTATGATACTCAGGGATAATGTAGCTTTCTAATTGTGAAAGAATTTTTGAAATTGGTCCAGCGGTTTTTAAGTTTATTTGTTACATACAAAAATACAAATCTTTCCTCTTTATAATATTAGTATAGATTTGGTTAGTGGACTGTATGAATTTTAGAATTTAGAATGTTATAAATTCTCAATTTTTTTTTGTCTTTTGATTTTTACTTTATTAATATGTCTATTCATTGACCAACTATTTAAACTTAGATTTAATGACCTAAACCTTCAAATGATTCAAGGCACAAATGGTCCCTAAATAATATACTGAAACTTTAAATTTAGGCATTCAGTCGCTATCAATTCCTTAACTCCCTAAAACTTGTATGATTGTCACATTTTTGTAGGAATTGAATTCATAATAAGCATGATGCAATATATTTCATTGCAACATATAGAAACAAACAAGCAGTCACTGCCTGATAAGGCACACACAGATAAACAATGTTAATAAAACAGTTGACATGATTTTTATTAAAAAAGTTTGGAGTTGCCAAAAATGCCAGGTTTAGTGGATTCATTTCAGTGGGTTGTAAAAAATAATGTTTTTTTTTTTAAGCTGGAATTGAGATAACATTCTAATTTTGAATAACTATTTTTGAAAACAGCTCAGTGAACTAATATTATAAATGCAAATGTGAGTTTGTTTGTTACCTTTTCAAACCTATAATGCTGAACCGATCGCAATGAAATTTCGTACGCAGATAGCCTATGGTATGGAGAAGGACATGGGCTACTTTTTTCTTGGGAATGTGAGTGAAACTGCTGGGCACAGCTAGTATTTTAATAAAATGACATACTTAAAACTAATAAATAGTATTTTTTTAAGACGTTTTGCCAAAGGCACATAACAATCATCAGACTTTAATGCACAGTTTAGAAGTTTGCTTTTGCCAAGAAAAGAAGGACCGGCAATAAACTCAGTTCTTTTGTTTCTATTTTTACTTTGTATAGGCTTGTTTGACTTTTTGATGAATCTAACTATGGTAAGTGATGATGTGGCCAAAGGTGGTAAGAACACAAAGCATAGAAGGAAATAGCTTTGTTTATGTTTTACATTCCCTTATATTTAATGTTGTAACATTTTATATAAAAAATATCCTTTGCCTGTGGCTCCATCCACATGGAAAATGTATGGCTTTACTTATAAAACATCATTTAATTAATATACTGCTTTTATGGACACATATAAATAACATCACATTGTTTAACATTGGTATTGATAAATATGTGACAACTTAAACCATGTTTTAGTCAAATAGTTTTCTATGAGTAAGGGTTGACTTGTGTTACCAAAACAGTCGCTACTCAGCCCCCTATAGTAATAGAGCAAGTAAAATCTACTAAACAGAAACCTCAAAACCCGTGTTATGGTTCTAGAGTTATTGCTAACAAACAGACACACAGACATCCCTATTATGATTGACAAAGACACAAAAAAAATGCATTAATGTATTTGAAACCAAACTAGGATAATTAGGTTACTCACAAAATGTTAAACAAGATAAGGTACAATTAATTTTGAGAAAAATAAATGACCTACTAAAATAAATTCCAGTTCTGATTATTCAGAATAATTTAATGTTCTGCAAAATATCTTAGCAAGTTTTTGTTTTATAGTTCTATCTATGGATAGGTTTGTGTTTGACCACAATTTCACCCCATGGGAGCGGTAAGATTTAGATTTAGATAAATTGCTAAAAATTCTGACTAGTACTTATACATTTAAAGTGCAAGGGAATTACTGAATTACTTACTAATTACTACTTACATATAAGAAGAACACTAATTTATTCATAATTGTTCCATACATACATACATAAAAAATTACAAAAATATATTGTAAGTACATAAGTACTCAGTGCTGAAATTTCTGCCTTCCTGATAAAAGGGTGAAGATTGTAAATCAAAAATAATTAACTACTTTAAAGAAACTCTAAACATTGAAAACATCGCAATATAGTGTAATTTCACGGTCAAGACTAGTCGTAAAAAAAATAAACACAGCGAGTAGACGAAACAAAGGCGGCTCGTGTCACTACGCGAGAAAAAAAATCAATGTTGGCAAATGGCAAGGGGGGTATCTTACTTAAATAGAGGAACAAAACTAAAAAATCTCCTCGAAGCAACCATTTAAATAATATTGCGTAAGACACATCCCGTTGTAATAAAGCGCAAATTCTTGACGTAAGAAATAAACATAGGATGCTCACCTAAAACAAACTCCCAGGCATCACAGCCTAGGGAGCGTTCTGGAACGATTTCCAAATCCAACATCGTGCACAAAACACTAAATACAAACTAAACTAAATAACTTTCACTTAAAAAACTGATTTTAAACGCTAAAATTCGCTATTACGCTGCGTTTTCTTTGTTTGCCAACTTTAGTTTTCAACCATTTTGTATTTGTCAGAGGAACTGTCATTACAAACAGCTGATTGTATTTTGCCAGGGCCGAAATAGAAATTATTGTTTTTTTCACGGGGCGCGCGCGACCGAACGCGTTCTGTAATAATAATATGTAGGTACTTTGCAATAGGCTTTGTATTAGGAATTAATACATTTTTGTAATTTATATGTAGTTTCGTTTTTAATTTAACAAATAATAATCATATTCATTCATGGTATGAAATATCGCTAAGCTATTTTCTATTTTGAATCATATTACTTTATAATTTGTGTGTTTGAATTCGTCTCTGATATAATTGTGTGACGCATGCGTAGTACCAACCATGACACAAAACGAGTGTTGCAGTCACTGTTTTACAGACATCTCCTTCACTCTTATTAAAATTCTGATTCTGTATCTCTTTCCCATCAACAGTTTACTTTCTATCTCTGTTTAATTTACTGGAGTTATATCGCTTTGTCTTTTTCTGCTGAACTTGTTATTGTGTGATTGTGCAGTGTGTGTTGCGTTCTGAGATTGTATTTTTCCACAGATTTTCTTATCTTTTCATTACGTGCTGTGAAAGTTCACACATTTTAACAGCCAATGTGAAAGCAGAAATGTACTGCGTTTATTCTGTTAGCACGCTAAAGGAATATTTTATTGTTTGTTATTTATGTCGTGTCCCTGAGATCATTGCAGTGCAGACTGCAGTGCAGACTGTCTGTCTCAAGCTCTAGGTCTAACTAAAGTAACATTCTAGAACTTAAATAATTAATATTTATCGAGCTTATTGGTACACGTAGATACTACCTGTGCACGTACATATTTAGATGTTATTAGGGCGTAGCTTTCGTTCGATTTCCCGCCATTCATTTAACCTTGATGCCCGCGCCCACTCACACAATGTAACATTGGTAATACGTAATGTTTATTTACATGGAAATAGAATTCACGTATTTTTGCATAAACACTATAACGTCATACGACTTTGAACCTCGAATGATATAGAATGGGTTTACGTATTTATTAATTTTGGAGATTATTATAGTAAAATATGTACGAGGTTTGGGATTGGGAGTTTGAATAAATCCCATTACACGATACATATCCTCCCTAACTTAGGGTAGACTCTTGAAATAGAGTAGTGTAAGAGCTTTTATTTATGTATACTTACTTACCTACAACAAGTTGTATAAGGTAGCAAATACATGTTTCCCTTACCAGATTTTGGATAAAAACCTATTTCATTAAAAAATCTTATGACTGATCACAATCTAGTATGTAGCTATTGAATGAAATACCGAGAGTGAAATGCCTAAAGGATTATCTACTTAAATAAAACTTATTTTATGAAACAAAATACTTTATTGCAATAAATAACACTACCTACCTATCTTTTTTCTTATGCTTAGATTTCTTATGTTTCGACTTATGTTTTTTACTCTTTTTCTTTTTTTGCTTTATTGATTTCACTTCTTTGACATCTACCCAAGAGTCGGAACTCGAAGAGCCTATTTCTTGGATATCATTTAACTTAGCATCGTTATTTTGTACTATTGTTATATTAGATGTTTCTTCACTTTCAAGTCTTTTTTTAAGATTTTCGGGTATTTTTGGACCGTAAACAGCTTCGTTGTCGCTTTCTTTGTCAATCTTAGTGTTGTCTCCTTCTATCTTAGTTTTTTGGGTTGACTTTTCTTCTATTTTATCGTTGACATTTCGTCTCCATGAATTGAGTTCATCGAAATCTATATTAGCAAAAATCCCGCGCGGTGGAGAAGTATTTCTTTCTACATTTCTAGGTCTATCTATGAATTCACTAGCATCATTATTTCTATCCTTTTCTGTCTTATCTTCTACTTCATCTTCACTGTCACTCAAAAATATAGCTTTATACAAATCCATTTTATCAAATTTATTAATAGTTTCCGTTACTTCTGCCACTGTTTCATTACTGCTCATATCTTTTTCAGATTCCTTCATGAACATTTCTGCTACTGTCATTCTTTTATTAAAACCTGTTTCTATTGTATTTACAATTGTTTCTTTCTGATAATTTACATTTTTCTTAGAATTAACATCATTATTTTGTTCAGATTTAGTTAATGTTTCTCTGTCTAATGACTTAGATCCACTGAATTTGCTCTGTTCTTTAGCGAAGCTGTCTTTATCGTGAACTGATGATTCCAAATATGAGAATATTGAATATGATACTTTCGGTTTGTCTTCTTTCTTCTGTTCCGTTCTGTGAAAAAAATATACATTGATTATGTACATGATTACACTTCTTAATTACTTTTACTTCAGTTCAGCTGTCTTTATTTTCATTGAAGAAAACTAATTTATTTTTACATAGATTTTGATCACTTTTAACCAAATTTAAATCAATTCCTTAATAAAAACAAACCATGTACACATACCTAGGTCCCCCAACCTCCGGTACATTGAACCTCTTGCAGACCAGCGCCTCAGGCCTCCACGGGGCCTCTAGTCTCGTCATCACTCCATACAAGCCCTTCTCCGCGGCTGCCATCTGCTCGGCGGTCGCTAGGCCGTAGTTTGTAGTACTTTTAGCCACGGCCGTTAATGGGTTTATAGCTTCGTCAGGTTGAGAAGCGTGAGTAAACCTGTTTTCCAAAAAAGTTTTTTCTTTTACTTTGTATAGGCATGTATTTGACCACAATCTCACTATGTATGTGATTATGTGACCGAAGGTGGTAAGCAAACAAAGCCTAGAAGGAACTGGCTCTCAAGTGTAGGTACTGGAACACTGGTAGGTGTTTGGCGACAGAGTCTCAACATGGTCAGTGCACGTTAAAGCTAGAAAATAAGTGCAGTGGCAGTCAACGGGGCTTAGGGTGTTGTAACATAAAATCCTGTCTAGGCTTTATGCGATTACCACCTTTGCCCACATCATCACTTACAATGGTGATCAAACACAAGCCTATCATAGAGAAAAAAAAATTACATACTTTACCTAATAGGGAATTTTACTCTATATGAGAAAAATCTAAAAATGTACAATTTACATAGCTTAGGCAATAAGCAGTCGGAAAATGTTAGTTTTAGTTCATAAAATAACTTAATTAATTTTAAAATTCATTTCAAAGTTTTCAGTTTTTTTAATCTGTTTCTAAACAAGCGAAACAGTAGCCGCCATTATAATGACGTCATACGGCGAAGTACTATTATTATTATTTTTACACTAGTATTCATGCATTCAGGAACAGCACACTAATAAAAAGGATAATAGTTCATTTTTAATTTATAAAATTTTATAAGTTCAATTAAGACCAATATCAGCGTATTTATTTACTTACAAGAGATCAAATAACGTCATGACCGTAGAGTTACATGACGTCCAGCGTTTTCTTCATACTACTCGCGGAATTTGAAAACGTAAAATTTAAATGCATTTTTATGGCACTTATCGATTGAATAAAATTTTTGTATTTTTTTTTTGTGGCTAATTAGCACCTTAGGAACGAATTGAGACACTTTTCAAAAATGGGTGTTCCCTTATACCCTGTAATAAGTAATACCCTATTCTATCTACTATATTGTAAACAATTTTCGTAACATCATAGTGTATTTGAGTAGGATAATTAATACAACTTACCGATCTCCCATAACACCACTCAAAGGCCTGTATAACTTAGCGGCTTGATCAAACTCCGCCATCTCTCTATTCCTTTCCCACTCGCTCAATCTATCACCATCATTGTCTCCTTCACATTCCCACACAGAACTATCTTTATTTTTAACAAACTTCTCATACCGCGCTTGTTTCTTAGGATCACTTACAAATGGCTTAAAAACCTTTACTAATTCTTTACCAGAATCTTTTATAGGTATGAAATCTAGTTCAGTCGATACAGTGCTAGTAAAGTTTATGTTCCGGCCCAGACCTTTTACTACGGTGTCATCTGTAGGTTCGTTTTGTTTATCTATTTGTTTATTTTGTATTTCTGTTTGTTTCTTTTGTATTTCTATTTGTTTCGGGACCGGTGTTTCGCCTAGTAAAGCGCCTCTTGCTTGTGCTGTTAGCTCGTGGCGGCCGAGACCTGGAAATAAATGTAATATTTATATAATATACTAGCTTTTCCGCCTATGTTACTTGGTGAAGATGTAGCTTTGTAACGGTGAAAGTATTTTTAAAATCGGTCGAGTCGTTTTTGAGTTAAATCGTAACAAACAAACAAACAAATCTTTCCTATTTATAACATTAGTTTTGATTTAGATGTAATGTAATGTACTATCTTCTTACTGTCTGACTGACAGACAATGCACAGCCAAAACCGGTGGACATAGAGATTTTAAATTACATCCCTCAGGGTGTAAAATAGGTGATCACGTAATTGCGAGACGGAAAGTAAGTACATTATTATATTATTTGATAAATAAAGTCCATAGTTTAGGTTTATCCTACATATTGTAGTTAGAAAACGTATGTTTCCAATGATAATCGACATAACGTTTAGTCCCTCAGTCTATGCCCTCCCAAAATATAACATACCCTGATCCCTCGGCGCGTGTGTAGTGGGTTCGAACCTCGTCCGTCTCGCGCCCGCAGCGAGCGGCACATAATCTCGAGGTAGTGCCGGTGGCGGATACGACGGTACTGATGGCAGAGGTTTGCTGGATTTTACGAAACCTTGTAAGACCTGGAAAATGATATGTTCATAATTGTTTGGACCAAAAAAAAAAAATATCGTAATTTTTATACTGAGAATGCATGTGAAACTGTAGGGCAGCTAAATGTTTGTAGAATAAATGGTTTAGTAAAAAATAAACGAAAAACTCACGTTCCGCTCCCTATCTTTGACCGGCTTCTTCTGCATATCCACATTAGCGCCACCTATTGCAAAATCATAGTGCGACATATCTTCAGTAGCATATATATCTTCATCGTCTGCCTCGAACGCACCCACACCGAAAGCTTGGCCTCGTATTGATACCTGTAATTAAACTATACAATAAATTCATCAAGAATTTTGAATACCGGGATACGTGGAGGAGAGCATTGTAGAAAAAATTAATTGTGATGGTATCACAGCTTGTTCAGTGTATAGTTATATAGTTTTTACTCTTCAAATAATGACTTTCTTTCTACTTTCTTTAGATTTAAATTCTCGTGTCACAATGTTAGTTACCATTTTCCTCCGAAACGGCTTGACTGATTTTTATGAAATTTTGTGTGCATATTGGGTAGGTCTGAGAATCGGCCAACATCTATTTTTTAAACCGCTGCGCGAGTGAAACGGGGGACAGCTAGTATATATATATAGATTAATATAACTTGTCATTGGCGCAAACGTACAGTAGTAGTGTAGCAAAAACATATTCAAAAATACTTTTTCAACTTACTTTTTTCCCCTTCTCCTTCATAACTAGATGGCTCCTCGATGTGCCAGCTTCACTCCCATACTCGCCCATCAAGTTGCCAAGCACCGAGTGTCGACTGAGTCCCGAGTAGCCGAGACCGAAACGATCGTTCTTACGGTTCAAGATATAAGGCTCATAGTCGTCTGGCGCGAATAGGGTATCATAATCGAACTCAGAATCGGCATCCGAATCTGAACCGTCGCCATCTTGAGATTGGGTTTCCTGTAGAAGTGATAACATTTTTAGTGATTTTCTCGAAGTATCCTTTTTCTTGTATGGTGGAAATATGTTTTATGGAGCCCTAATTTAGGGTTCCAAAAACGGAACATCGCATCATTGACGGACCAGTTGGCGTGGTTGGTAAGATACCCTATCTATCACGCCACAGGTCGAGGGTTCGATTCCCACTCAGCATAGACATTTGTGTGCACAAACATGTCTGTTTGTCCTGAAGTCTGGGTGTAATTATCTATATAAGTATATATTTACAAAAGAAAAGTAGTATTTTATATCAGTTATCTGGCTTCCATAGCACAAGCTCTGCTTAGTTTGGGGTCAGATGGCCTGTGTGAGGAATAATGTCCAAGAATCTCAGAATAAGGTATTACACCCATTTCTCTCTTTCTCCATCACTCACCTGCCTCATCTCCGGCGGCATATAACACCCGTATACCCTATGTTGGTCGCGGGCGCGTCTCTTCTCTTGCTTAGAGAGTCGGTCCCCGGTGCCCTGCCCGTCCCGCCACCCCATCGCTTGAAGCATCCGAACTGCTGCGGTCTCATGGACTGCTCGAACTAGTTGTTCTAGTACTGGCTCGCCTATTGACATGTCGGAAATTAAGGCCTTTCAGGTAGATCTTTTTTAATAATATGAGCTTGCATTTAACTTCAGACTCACTCTGGGATGAGAGAAGTCGAAACCGAAGATGTTACACACTTACTCAGAACATGCCTATTTACTCTCGCCATAAAGGTCTCCAATTTATAGATTACTAGCTGTCCCCTGTGGTTTCACCTACACTCCAAAGAAAAAAAGTTGCCTACCTGCTACCTGCAAAAGGCTTACACACATATAACATGATGGTAAGTCCTTGTATTCTACACCACATTGCTAATGCACATGATCTTATTGGAAGTTCTTCTTCTGGACTTTAGTTTACCATCTGGTTGTATGTTCTGCTGTGTAGATACAATATAGAGAAACATATTTGATCAGACCAAAACAGTAGTCTTTATCTCCTTAGTTTGTGCTAGTTCTGAACAACTTCTCAAGGAGTGATGAGCAGATCCTAACAGCAAATCCTATACCAAATAACCAGTCAACTACTTAAGAGTTCAAAACAGACTATACCTTAAAACAGGTAAGAAGTTTAACTATTCAGATTAAATAAGTATTGAAAATTACCTGACTGAGACCTAAACTATACATTTATTACTTTTACAATACATTAAGTGTGATACAGCCACAGATGTAAAAAAAAAGACAGATGGAACCACCTCTAATTACGAGTGAAGCCTTTGGTGAAAACTGGTAACACTGTCTTTGACATCCCAATTTCATACACAACCTAATTATGAAAAATAATCACGAATCTCAAACTATACACATTACTTACGCATGGTAGGTTTCTTGGGACTTATTTTATTTTTGCGTGAAGTTTTTACACCACCGCACCAAACAAGACAGACGGCATAGTTCACAATTTTTACTTGCGCAAAACAAGACTTACGGGTGCTGGGGCTGGAACGTAATGGGGCGGATTGTCCGACTTGGTGTATCTGTGTGAGTGTTAGCTCGTGTATGCACACGAAAGTATAGGAGTAACGTGGCTTCACACCGTTTCAATGAAAGAAGGCATTTGTCTTTTTTTTACATCTGTGAATGCAGCATGCATACCAGGTATAGGACCATCATGATACCGTTGCTGTCTTGTTCTCTTTTGACCGGAGAATTCATTCTGTGTCTGCATATAGCGGGGAGCAATACCGTGTTCCCCTCTATCTTCATCATCCATAAAATCTTCAGGTCTTTGATTCTGGAACATTAACAACAAGACCATTAACATAACAGTTACAGTATTTTAATTTCAATTTATGTATAATTTTTTTATGTAAAGTATTGTTAGTGTATATGTAACCTCGCTGAGTTTCTTGCTGGTTCTTCTCAGTTGAAGGCCGACTTTCGAAGTGGTGAACTTCAGTAAATTCAATCAGAATTAATGGCTTTGACTTTGGTTATTATTATCATTAATTTTTAGTAAATTTCAACTGCAGGATTTCATTGAGAGAAGGTAAAAAAATTAAGGCTTTTAAAACCAATGATTTTCCAAGGTGAAAAAAAAGAGTAATAAAAAAATCAGGATGGACGTTTGCAAAACTTTTTAGCTTGTGAAATAATAAACACTAGTAACTTACAGAAAAGGACGCTTTCTCACTGCGTGAGCTCTTAAAGGTAGTTGGTGCCCAACCCTCAGCAGTTCCCACAGTGTTGCCAAACCCTGCCGAGAAGCCTCCAGTAAAAGCTCCATGGAACCTTCGTCGGCCATGCTCATCCACCGCGTACTGGTCCGGCTGCTGCTGATACTTACGTTTCGACGGTATTTCATCTGAATAAATAAATAAATAATGTAGCAGTCTGTTGAGTGATGATCTTAATAGTTATATGAAATTCTCCTTGGTATAGTAGACCCTGCTAAGGCTACTCTCTGACCATCAGTTATGTTTCATAATGAGATGCAATCTTGGTGGTATATCATGATGGATAAAACCTGCCAACTTGCGGTGTTTACAATTTCAAAATGGGACAATTTGAACAGCTTAGAGTCAAAAAAGTAGGATCTACTAAGAGCAAACTGACTATTGAACATAGAAGAATCGAATAAGTAGTAAGTATATTTATTTGATTCAGCGTAATAAATTGAAGCAAATATTTACCTTCTTCATACGGTTCAAGCGGCGTTCCATAACGAACTACATTCTCCTCATCTGAATCGGAACTCATTATAATAACACAATAAAACTCTAGATACGAGATTACTTTGGAGATGTAAATAAAATAAACATTTTTATTTGAAATGCACGAATTTATGGAATTTATATATAAATTATAACCAAAAATCAAAAATGATCGAACGATTTTTTTTATTTTCCCTTATTTCGGGGAGGCAAAGGGTTCTAGCCCATACAGCCTAAATGGCTGTATACATTAAATGAAAATGATTGAGCCACAGATCATATACCTATATAGAATAATGTTGTAGATTGTTGAGCTTTCAAGTATTATTAAAATACTCTGTGGCCTGAGTTGAATGCAGTGCTGCCATGCCAGCTACTACGGATTTTTAGCATTTTCTCACTACCTACTTAAGGTGACGCCGCGTTAAGCTTAAAAATCTGAAATTCAACGTGCTGCGACCCACTCCCTACTATAGCGACCTCTCGTAGAAAACCCGCGTAAACGGAAAGGGCGTATGCGACAAAATGGTTTTATTGTTTAATTTAAAAACTACAAATATATTTCATAAAACCTATGTACAAATTATAGTATCAGTTTCAATTAATATACATACACTTACACAAACACCGACACAATCAAACTCATAATACTACTATCGACTTCTTTTATATTTATACTCTGCTCTGTGTATTATTTTTAATTTATTTTTATCATGTTGTGGTATCCTGTTATTGGCTTTGGATTTTTAGTTATATCAACATTAAACATGTATAGTTCTAAGTAGCTGTTGGATGTCCTAAGAAATAAATAAAATAAATAAATAAATATGTAGAAATTTTGGAACCTCAAATCGATCCTCAATGTCGGTAAAATTGGGATCTCGTATTTAAAGAGGTCTTTTTCTTTAATTATTTTGTGTTATAAAAGTTAACCAATCATGTTATGCAATGGAAAAAATAAAGTCAAATACATGATGAATTCTTATAATAAATTTCATTTCATTCGCTTTAGTCATTGTTGAGAAAAATCGGTATCCCAAAATCTTCCAGGCGTCGCCTTAATTAAAAATATTTTTCTTTATGAATATAGACTATACATTCTTCTCTCAAAAGGACCGTACTCAATTTAGTAGGACCTTGTGTATGTTAATCGACCAAAATTGTTTATAGAGCAGCTGTTTTTCTTATTTAGAAAGTTCACAAATCAAAAGATCTAAGGCTGGCCATAGACAACCGGAATTCAGATGGAATTCGTAATATGAATGCAAAATGTTTGAATGAATTGAGAAAATCATAATCTGAATATTCAGAATGTGTGGAGCACTAGAGCATAATTAAATTGTATGCAATTCCAGTTCAATTGCAATTTTTAAAATTAATATATGAATTTAGATAGGAATTCCGGTCCAACCTAAGACTCGTATAATTCTAGTGATAATATACTCTTTGTTTGTTTACAGACAGATAGACAGAAGAAAACTGGATGGTTGCTAAATAAAAAGGGCATTTTATCTTAGAACAAAACCAATTATTATTCTGTAATTATGAGTATGTCACAACCTATAAAATATAATAAACCTATCACAGATGATTAACACAAAGGAGATTCGGAAATCTTTTGGATTTTGTTCAATAACATTTTTTATTTATTTATGGCGTAGGTACTTATCTACATAAAGAAAGGATAATATAAGACTAGCAAATAACACAAAATATGGAGTACAAAAACAATACAAATTACAAATGTAAAGAAAACATACAAAAATTCAGATGAGCTATTTTACAATGTAGGTATTACCTAGAATTTTCAGTCCAATTTTATTCAAAATAAAATATTATTTAATACTATCTTGACTAGTAAATTGATTTATTCAGGGCATCCCACCGGAGGGAAAGTACTTTTGAAGTAAATAGGTACTATTGTTATTTTACAGAAAGAATATTTTCTAAAAATAATAAGTGCATTCATACATATTTGAAAAATCTCCTGCCTATATCAATCCCGCGAAGTTAAAAAGTAACTATCCTGTATTTTTATAATAGGGATATTAGGGATCGACATTTTATAGGGATCAATTCCTGTGAAGTTTAACCAAAGATTAACATTCAAACATGGACCAAGAAAAAAAGGCGGACGCCACTTCATAGAGCAATTACTGAAGCACGCACGCACACATTCACAACACACTAAGCCGCCGGCGCCGCCCGCCATTACGCTCTGAACCACACACAGACACAGTTACGTCATCACCATTATGGTGTGTCAATAGTTTTGTAGCGGCCATCTGTCCGTCATTTTTTCTAGATCCATGCATTCAAAATTCAATTTCATTCAGGAAGTCTTATGATAAGAAAAGCTATGTTATCTAGAAGGAATTAATCCTTGTAATTTACTCTTTCGATTGCTATCATAAAAATAAAGGAGACATATTTTTTACATTTCGCGTGTTCGACTACCCTACAATATAAAAAGTACCTTCTCTTCATGTGACATAGCCGTAGGACGCGTGTATCTAAATAATAAAATTTTCAAACCACAAATTAAAGTTGAAAATTACTATAAAGATGCACAATGGACTAAATTTGAATTTATTAGATATTTAGTCTAATAACATATTTTGTAAGGTTGGATCATTAGCTGCTATTTAACAAATTTTTAAATTTCATTATACTAGCCTCTATAATAATAATCTTAGAACACCTTTATCAACTAACAACAGCTCCAAAACCTACAACAACATCAGATTTCAACATATCCGCTATGACATTCTGCAATTTTGTTATAGTCCGGAATCTATCATTACCATTCAGACATTCCATCAGCAACTTATCGAAATGAGGCATTGACTTATTAACCTCTTTAGGTATAGGATATAATAATGAGTTATCATCACCAGCTAAAACGTAACATGCTGCCCACAGGTTATGGTCACTCAAATGGTGTTTGCACATGTTGTCTATAGAGAATGTAAACCCAGAACCTATTAATTCGTGACTATACCGTTGGTACCAATCAGGTAGATCTTGTCTCGGTGATGTGTGCTTGTCTAGGACTACAATGTCTTCTAGGTCTACAAATGTTATATCATCATTCACTTTGGCAACAATATTGTCTAACGACCAGTCCATTAAGTAGAAACGAAATCTGAAAATAAAATTAATGGAATAAATAAATATTCATGATAGCTCAGTGGTAGTGACGTCGGATGTCGCGGCGAGGTCCGTGGGTTCGAATCCTATAATGACCTTGAGCTTGCAGTGAAGGAAAACATCATGAGGAAACCATAGCACAGTGGTATAGTACTTTGTAGTACCCGCCTGGCTGGCTACCACCCTCAAGTTGAAAATCTGTCGCCAAGCACCTATTGGTGTGTTTTGGTAGTTACACTTGAGAGCCAGATGCCTTCTAAGCTTTATAAAGGTTGGCAACACATTGGCAATCCCACTGGTATTTCCAATGTCCATAGATGAAGATAGCCACTTACCATCAGGTGGACCACCTACTTGCTTGCCAGACTTCTGACATAAAAAAAAACAACAAGTCTGGGACTTATTTAAGACTAGACTGGCTTTAATGTGACAGGTTCCTGTTAGCGGCTTTCAATGAAGCATCTACGCACAGGATTATGAAATACTGGGCTCACTAGCATTAAATTTACCAGGCTGATTATAAGAGATAAGAAAAAGCTAAGAAAAACAACTAGGAAGTTTATGCTTAAAAATTTTAAAAAAGGTGATTGTCATAGATTTATTATATCACCTATCATGTTTAAAAGTAAAGTCCATAGCAGCATTAATGATTCCTTGAGCCATTTTTAACTTTCTGTGCCATGCAATATCCATGAGTGAAGATAATGGTTCTCCTTCATATGCCACTACCTCTAGTCTACCACAAACACCTCCAAATGCTGGTACTGGCCAACCTTGAGATTTTGGTATAACCTGAAATTATATAAAATTAATAACTCAAATTGCAATTCCTAGACTTTTTTTTTATATAGATTTGGAATGCACATTCCATTCACAAGCCAGGGGTTAAAGAAATGTAAGTATTTAATTATTGGATCACATAGTCTTGTAATATTCTAAATTAAGGGACTGTTGCTAGTTTCAATCTAGAAAATAGAATATCTTGCTAGATTTCAACCCACTACTCAAGCACAAAAAGATTTTGTCAATGCCCATTATTTTCTTCCAGAAAAAACAAGAAAAACCTCTTTAGTTGAAAGTAGTATTTCAAAGTAATGTATAAGAGTAAATAAATCTTATAATACCTGTAAAATAATAGGTTCTGGATTAATACTTAACATGGTCCAAACATTAATCATCTCTGATTTAAAATTAGATGACCAGTTGTCCATTAATGGTTGTATCAATTCATACAAACTGTATGCAAAGGGACACATCACTAGACCCTTCCTAGCCACAGTGTGCGGTAATGTATAGTTATATTCAACAAGACTTAACATCTTGTCATCTACTTCCGAAACATTCAGTAAATGTAAAGGTTTACAGTTACGTTTGAGATTCCACAACTTGCACAGGTTCGAGTCTAGCTCTTTCAGTTCTGAGTTATGAGCCAGCTTCTTTAAAACCACTTTTCTGTTAGATCGCGTATAGCCATAGTAAATATTTTTTGCATTAAACATTCTTGACCAACTAGGATCTGTTTCTAGTATTATCTGATTGGAATATAGTTCAGGACACACTGAGACACCGTAGCAGGCTGGACAACGGTTAAGATCAGTTAAATTCATAACTCTTGGGGTCTTTAGATCTCCAAATATTAAGACCGACACATAAAATGAAATAGCAAAGATTGCAACCATCAGAAAAATGCGTTTGCAGAATCTTCGACGCAACCACATGTTATTATACACTTTGTCGTTCATTTTAGATGTAATTGTTTATATAGAGACAGTCAACATTTTCATTTTTTAAATTTTCTCTTTACTCTGTCGATTTCTTTCAAGTATGTAGTCAAGGAACATACATAATAATACTCTCTACCACAGATCACTTTATACTAGTGTACCACTCTCTACCGACAGATGTATGTAAGTAGATTTATTCCATGTTTCTTTACTTTTTCACTCATTTAGGTAAAGCAAAGGGTATTAGCCCATACAGCCTCGTCATTTATTATCTCAAAAAATAAAGGCCAAAGCCAAGTCTGATTTATAGTCAAGTCAAGTCAGTTAGGTTTTGGTTGGTGAAATGAGGTGGCTTAGGTGGCTACTTAACTTTTAGTTCTAATTTAATTTCACTTTATGTGTTAGTGCATTTGGATTGATCTTCAACACAATTTTAACATATTTAAACTTAGAATATTGCATTATTTTAGCATGTTTTGTTTGCCAAGCAACCTAGAGGTTTAAAATCGTAATTTTATAATAACAACTAAAAAAATATGTTATTTTGGACTATCGTCTATGGCAAAGAGATATCACCTTGTACCTCAGCCTTGTACCTCAGATTAAAAAGCCTTGTACGTTCGAGCGATAGTTCGATGTAATTCAAGTTAATGGTACTCGGTTTAGTCGATTGTTTATGCTTAAGTTCAGTTCATTTTGTCTTTCCTATAATATTCCTGATGACGTGCTGAAACTCAATAAGAGTACTAAAGAACATGCAGTGACTGATGAAAGTGGCTCGTCCACGTCACAACAAGACAAACCTGTTGATGACCTTCAGATATTCTTCGAAGTAGAAGACTACACTTTTGTTTTTTGATTAATGAATACTTTATCTTCAGGTATTCTTCGAAATAGAAAACTAAGATTTTGTTTTTTGATTAATAAATACTTTAAATTAAATTGGCATTTTATTTGGCACTTTAAAAATTATACTTAGCAATTTTAAGCATTTTTCTGGCGAAAAGTTGACCTTTTTCTAAATTATAAAACGGCAACACTGCAATATATAAAATGTACTCTGTGGTAGTCAGTCACTCAGTCTCAATCTGTCAAAATAAGTAAAGGAAATAATGTTGATCAATGGTATTTTGCAATTTTTGTGTAAAACAATCTCAATGTAAATCAAATACAAGTTATTTTAAATATTTTAGAAGTGAAGTATTTCTTTGTAATTTTCAGTATTCATTCATTCTATGTCAAGTGTCTAAAGTATTAGATGTGACACAGTATTATTTTATTTACTATTTGGTCAGCTGTTTTACGAACATGAGTTTTATTTCACATTACGTGGATAATTACACGGCGAGCCTGTATAATATTATTGGTAAGAGTATCTTGAGTTATGACCTTGTTTTCAATAGATTTGTAAAGGTAGTTCTTATAACCTGGTTTTCATTTCCTCAAACAAACAATGCATGTACTTATGGCAGAGCCCTTGAAAACTTTTAATTGAATTAATATAAACGAGTTATGGAAAGATTATAAATCCTGTTTGTATATTCAGTCTTTATGTCTAGCTTTTTGTTGTTATTTTCTGAATTTAAGTAAGTTATTTGCATAACTTAATTTCATAGATATTATGATAACATGTGGGTAAATAAAAAACATGCAATAGTATACAATTCATTCAAAATCCATCCAATTAGAGTTACTATATAAAATTATTTATCTAGTCTCACAGACAATATTAGCATGTATGGCAGAAAATATACAAAGTAAAAAAACACCATTCATCATGCATGATCAACTGATCCCAAACTAAGAAAACAGAGAAATAAATATAATAGACTAGCTTTTCTGCAAGGTTCCACCCGCATTCCTGAGGGATCTTGTGTTTTCCTGGGATAAAAAGTAGCCCTATTAGGCCTTCCTCGACAAATGGGCTATCCAACACTGAAAGAATTCGAACCAGTAGTTCCTGAGATTGGCGCATTCAAACAAACAAACAAACTCTTTAGGTTTATAATATTAGTATAGATAATTGCACCCAGGCTCAAACAAACAAACTCTTCAGGTTTATAATATTAGTATAGATAATTGCACCCAGACTCGGAACAAACAGACATCTTTGTATACTCTCCCTGTTTATGTCACACCCTGACTTGTCCATTATTTTGGGTATTGTCTATAGGACCATGTACCAATCGCAGTCTAAATGCCATCTGAGGCTAACAATATTTCTTCCAATACTAGCATTCCTAAGTTTGGGATGAAGGTGCGAAGAATTTTCCTAAAATATCATTAATAAAAAACTTTTTTATCAGAAAAAATATATTACAGACCTTACACTGTCATTTTCACAAGCCAAGCCAAAACCGAAGCACATTAATCAGCTAACACCACAACCTTCGGCTGAAGCTGAAGCCAAAGCCAAAGGCTTAAAACCCTAAGAAATTCAGTTCAAGATTGACTAAAACTTGACATAACTGATACAAGCCAAGTCTTATAACTGAAGTGACAATGGGCAGACCTTAAGTATAATTTTTCAACCATTATAGTATTATACAGTTTCATATCTACCAACTATGTTTTAATAAATACTGAATTTAAAATTATGTAAGCATGTTCCAAGCATTATGATAGTTAACCCTTAAGTTCACTACATACTTACATATCCATACACATGCATCATGACTTGAAATGTAGTTTTAAATCTTTAGATATTCATATACTGTCCATGTAAATGTCCAGCAATACTTATGATTCGAAATAAGTTGTTCCCGATATTTCTTGAGACCTTTGTAATTACTTTCCATAATAAAACAAAGTCGGTTTAATTAAAATAAATAATATGTTACGTCAAAGACGTCACTAGCGGTCGTTTAAACTCCAAAAACGTTACAATATTATGACCTCTATAATTCCTTGCTGTTAATGGCTAACTCTATCACCCATTGTTTTGGTTATGTTGTGTTATGTCGGACATTATATTCCCGCAAAGTATTAATTAATTCACCCAGTGTGAGTTGCTATACATGCTAGCTAAATGTTACGTTCGGCGTTTGAACCTGTATTCGCCCCTTGGCCCTTATATCACATGCACTAACCGTTGGTTGACGATATGCATTTTTTTATAAATACTTTGTAGTAGGTACTAAGGGTTATGTTTAACCACAATCTCACAAAGGAATTTCATCATGCTGTATATGATACTTGTGGCCTATTGCAAATTATTGAACTTTATCCTTCTCGGACTATCTGGCTTCCTCAATGTTTTGCTTTCATGACGTAGACACGACAGACCAACATCCCGATGGTTAGTTGGTCCATAATGCGGACAATGGTTCCAGGATCAGAGAGAATACTTATTCTTAGCAGACGGTTGATGTGGCTAATATCACGATGATGCGCAGGCGCAAAATTAGTGGCGACGCTTTCTGTTGGACGGTAGAACTAAGTAAACTGTAATTAAAAAATTATGGACACAGATGGACATCGCAAAGATAATTATTATATCCGCTTGTCTATCACAATTTTGTTATTAAATAGATAATAATTGTGCTTGGGTCAGCCGGCGATCCGGCGGACAACGCGATCGCTTTCATTCTAATATAACACTTTGGCGACGCTCGGTGTCAACACAGTCGTTCATACAGCTGATTTAACTATTTTTTTTAAATATATTTTTATTACGTCGAGGCATGCATCCTCCGTATGCAAATTAATATCTGCAGCGGTCGGCAGGTTATCGATGCATGCGGTGTTTTTAAATATTAATAAAAAAATAAGATAAGTATTTTAGTGCAATGGTAGAGACACAGTGCGACGCTAGGCCAGTGAAAGCTTACATCATGAGCGATCTGCTGAAGAAGATTGGCTATGATGCGAGAAATGATTTCGCCAAGGTTACCGTCGCTATCGTTGGATTCTACCTGGGGATTTTTTGTCGTATGTTTTTTTTAAATATTTTATCATATTTTTGTACATCTTTTGTAATTAACATGTTCAAAAGTTTTTTAAAGCAAAGTACTTTTATCCAAGTACATACCTGATTATATTGTTAATTTGTTCCACATTAGTTACAAGTTTATAATCCATTATTATAATTATTATTTGTAGCGGTTTACGTTATCTTAACATTTTTTAAGAGTCGACATTCTATACAGCAACATAATTTTATCTCACTAAGAAAAACTATTCTGCGAAATTAGATTTGTGTATTCTATCGCTTATAATTTTTACGGGTAAAATAACTTAAAATCCTACGGGCCGTAGGTACTTACAACGTACCTAACGATTTTAACGAAATTTAGGAATCCTCAATAAAGCGCGTCACACATGGTGCAGACAATATAATATTTTATTTTAAGATCAATGAGCATTATTATACTATGAAAAGAGAAGCAACTACCTACCTTCACTTTCCTTCTCTTTCACTGGTATAGCACTGTCTCATATATCTATACTAATATTATAAAGCTGAAGAGTTTGTTTGTTTGAACGTGCTAATCTCAGGAACTACTGGTTCGATTTGAAAAATTCTTACAGTTTTGGATAGCCCATTTATTTATCGAGGAAGGCAATACGCTACTTTTATCCCGGGAAAACACAAGATCCCTTGGGAACACGGGTGAAACCGCGGGGCGGAAGCAGTTTAAGATAAAATATTATCTTAACTTCGCCGTGTGTGATGCGCTTTTGAACTTTGGACAGAAGACACGGTGAACTTTGGTTTTCGAATTTCGGTTACAAACAAAAAATAGAACTATCTGCCCCACGTTTTATATATTTTTAAATAAAGCTATTATTATTCACGAACTTGGTTATGAAACCCTTCGTACCCCCTCGTTGTAAGGGGAGGCTAGTGCTCCAACTGTGGGGTCAGACAATGCAGAATCCTTGCAGACTCGTTCTGGAAATCTTTTGTAGTAAAATTGTATCTAAGTGGCTATCACAATCACAATAGAGCAATTCTAGCTATTCACAAGCACTGTTTGGAAAAGGCTAGATTTTTATCTGACCTTCCATTCTCTGGAAAACTTGTCTTTCGAGGAAAATAATTATACGGGATTTGCATTTACAGTTCCCGAAATGGACATTTTGTTGTAATTTCAAGTCTCCATTACCACCACCTCTTACGGAGATATTTTTACCATTTCAGGTCTTAAATATCTATTGTTCCTATCATTAATTTATGATAAAATATCAGACAGAGGAACACATTAACCTTGGCACTTGCATACGTGCTTATAGATCAGATCCAGCTGCCAGTATTTTGGATGATACAGCAATTTGTATTATATGTCGGTAATAGTAAAATAAACTATAGGCAAGGTAAACGAT
The DNA here is from genome assembly GCA_951216915.1 of Tetheella fluctuosa. Taxonomy (NCBI): domain Eukaryota; kingdom Metazoa; phylum Arthropoda; class Insecta; order Lepidoptera; family Drepanidae; genus Tetheella; species Tetheella fluctuosa. Next base: position 5,442,546 of record OX578236.1, read on the forward strand.
GTTCTTTTATCATAGTTTGTCGTCATGTCTGAAGACTGTAATTTTTCTCATTAGTAGGCATATGACAAAAAAAAACATTTTGAAAATCTTAAGGATATACTTAACACGGACGGCGCTAGCCCTCAAGCCCTCAAGTTGAAAACCTACCCGGTGGGTAATATTTATTAATAATTGCTTGGCAATAGTCTAATAGTCGACAACACATTGGCGATCCCCTTGTTTTTGCTAATGTCCATAGCTGTCTATTATGGTAGACTTCCTACTGCAGACCATTGGGATGTGGTATAAGCTCCCCATTACAGTTTTCCCTCAGCGCTACGATATGGGGTTCTTCAAGAGGGGCGTAAAAAGAGCTCTTCAAGTTCGGCAACACATCGGCAATCCCCCGGTATTGCAAATGTTCATAAGCGGCGGTGACCACATACCTTCAGATGGACCGTCTGCTGACATAAAAAAAAAACTGACGACTTCACCCCAAAAACATTGCAAATCCCAAATATTTTATAATGTTCCTGAACGATGACATCATTCGAATTATGACCATAATTGATATCTTTATACCTATTTATATCAATACATATTTATAATTTATACTATACTGGGTACAAAGGTTCGTTAGCCTACTAGGAAAACCACAAAGCACGTACGTATTATTACATTATTATATTGCGTTCTAACCAACCGACCACCACTAGCTTCGTATTTAGTTTCTATAATATATGGATTTTCTGAAATTACCATTCACCAGTACACCGGAACATTGACCAGTACTTAAAGAGAATGAAATCTGTAGTTATAGGTATATCGTGGCATGTTCAGATATTGATCCACAATGAAATCATCATAATGTTGAAATTCATTCGCCAAGCGCTTACCGGCATTCTTAAACTTGTCGGTGTGCAAAATCATAACCCTTTTTATTTTACCCGCGGTAGGGTCTACTATATGACTTCAGTTTTTTAATGTACTTTAGATAATTTCTTTCTTATAGGAATAGTTGCCTCAGTAAAATCTAATATAAAACAAAGTCGTTTTAGTTACACCACTTACCTACACCATTTATAACTCAAGAACGGCTGGCTGGACCGATTTTTATGATCTTTGATTTGTTGGATTTGACACCGCCCCGAAAAGCAGAATAACTATTAAAACATCGGATTTTTTTATATCGTGAACGCAGGTGAAACCGCAAGAAACAGTAAGTTAATAAATAAAAATGATTAGGCTTCTGGGCCATTACCACCTTCACATAATCAACCACAATCCATTACTTATGTCGTTCAGATTAGACTACCCTATGGTCGGAACTGACACCGTTTAATACATCAGACTTTAACAGAATTGAATCGGCTATAAACTAAATAAGGCATCAAGTCTTATTTGATTTAATAACTTAATGAGCTTAATCATCAAGACATTATATTGTTTGCTATTACGTAAAATACTAATGCATGCTAAGTGGGTCACTAGAATACCGTGTCAGCATACCAAACGTGGATATTAAACATAATCAAAAACACTATTGTAAGACGAAGTCAATTCTTAATTTGGTTTTATTGATATGAATTTCCTTATACCAAAAACATTTATTTTGGGGCACTTCATAAAAAGATTTAAAAAAAACTCGTACTCGTGTTGGTTGGGTACTGATTAAGTTTTTATTTTTCTTTACATATTACACAAAAAGAAATGCGTCGCTTACGTTTTCACGGCTAAATTGACAGGTTTGGACTATGGAGAATATAGGTTACTTTTATCTCGGCATCGTAGCTGAAACTGCTAGTTCTTCAATATAAATTTAACAAACAGTCACAGCTATCTCTTAGGTACATAAGACCCTGTCGCTTTAACTACATTAAATTAAAACACAAAATCCATAGAATTTCATACAAAATCTCAAAAATATAGAGATAGAATAAACCCGCGAGCATTCATTCTCCGATAACAGCCTGTTGCTTGATAATGAAAATTAAATTAAATTATTATTTTAACAGTAGATATTATAGCGCCCTGAATTCAATATTTACGCTACGATCTTGAACTTGCGTTTTAGAAACATTGTATGAACACTGATTACTCTCAATTTCGTATCTAAGTATACTGAAATAGCTCATATTCTGTTCTGTACATTTTTCATAGATTTTTGTTGGTTATTCTTGTGTACTTTTATATTATGTTGGGGACGGCTGAAAGACGATTGGAGCTAAAATGTGAATGTTGAGATTAATGTGTGCAGTAACAAGATTATAAATGAGTAGGTATATAAGAGGAAGTTTGAATGTAGCGCGAGTGACTGAAAAGTTGAAAGGGAACCGTTTGTCGTGGTATGGACAATTGGACATGTTATGAGGAGAGATGAAAGCCACTTAAAGAGTTATGAATATGAAAGTGGATGGTCATACGGGAAGAAGTGGAGCGAAAAAGAGATGGATGAATTATGTAAAAGATGATATGAGTAAGGTAGAAGTGAAATGACGGATAGAAGGGCCGAATGGAAGATGAGTAGGTATGTTTTGTGGCGATCTATGGTCACAGTCCAGCTACATCATCAGGCCCTGCAAACTACTTAAGTCTATGATATTTGGCAAGACAAATCCATCAAGCCAAAATACGACTGAGTTATATTGTTTAGTTGAGGAATTCCCATGGCCAACTTCTAGCTCCATCATCAGACCCTGGACACTAACTACATAGTACTATAATCTATAGTACTTGACCTAATCACGATGTGCTATTGAACATTTCCTATGGCCATCTGTTGATAGTAGCACCTGCGTTGGTTCGCCGATTTGCCTCGCATTTTGCATTTTTTTTCTTTTTGGCCCCCATCCCGAAAGAGCGTAGAAGATTTGCAAAGTCTTTGGATTTTCTGGTGTTTAATTTTGTAAGCTTTACTTAGATATTTAATATAAATTCAGTAAACATTTTCAAATTAAACAATTTAAATATTTACAAACAGTAAATAATGATAAATGAGACTTAATAGGTAATGAAAACTATCTTATCTCGGCTTTAAAGTAGACGGACGGTCAGTGGTCATTCACATACAGAGTGTTTAAAATAATAAATTTTATATTGGTTGGTAATCTATCTATATAAATAAAAATGGATCGCCGAAATGTTTGTACGCGCATAACTTCCGACGACTGCACCAAATTGGATAAATCTTATGTGTTCGTTATTGTCAGGAGAAGGTTTGTATGAAAAAAAATTACACCGGGAACGTGGGTGAAACCGCGGGGAGCAGCTAGTTAAAGATATTTGCTAGTTTATGTTATGTGCTTATTTTATAGCTGACGAGAAAGGAGGCCAGCGTTCCCATTTTCTAACTAAACTCATACACTTGGTACCCAAACTGGTGGTATGGGATCGCGTCAGTCAGTCTTCTATAAATGATTTTACACGGTAAAAAAAGAAAATCGAATTGAATATTAGAGTCAAGTGATCTGTACCCAGTGACTTCTTGCATTCTTTCACTCTTCCTACATAACCCACACTCAATTTTTAGTAAAAAAAAATGTACAGATACTTACTTTGCTTTTCCGCGCGGTTACACCCGCGTTCCCGAGAGATCTTGTATTTTCCCGGGATAAAAAAGCTATAGCCTTCCTCGATAAATGGGCTATCCAACACTGAAATAATTTTTCAAATCGAACCAGTAGTTCCTGAGATTAGCGCGTTCAAACAAACTTACTCTTCAGCTTTATAATATTAGTATAGATTACTATAGATAATAGCATATTTTTCCAGTGCATTATTGATATTAATTTACTTCATACTAATCAAGTGAAAACAATGTATTGATAAAACAATTACTTTTTGAGAAAACATTCAAATTAAACAGCCTATAAAACTCTGTGCTATCTATCATGATGTGAGTTGAAGGACATACCTACTCTTATTATAACTGGTTTTGATGAAATTTGCCTATATTACATAACTTGTTGTCGATATCTTGTTAGGTACCTACGTTTTTCAAACGACTTTCAAGGATTTTTACTTTACGATTGTGTGTTAAATTAAATCTTTGGTAATAACTTAATGTCAGAAGATATGCACTAAGTTTTAACTAACCATGATGAGATTGTGGTTAAACATAAACTTATGGATACAGAGTTAGTTCTTACAAGGTTTTATCCGAATAAAACCTGTTAAGGTGATTCCGTTATATTTTTGGACTAGAATTATTTTTTATATTATCATGAAAGATCTAATCTAACCTCAAAGGTTAGATCTAGAAACTGGTGAGTCCCAAGATGTTGCAACTGTTGGGAAAGACCTATGTCTAGTTGTGGATATTATGCTAGTCATAATGATGAATGAATCGCTTATAAGATCTTTTAATCTATTCCTGTCGACAAACTACAAAATTGCTAGAGTTAATTCCTATAATGTGGTACATAACATAATTGTACCTATTAATCGTTTCGTATGAATCATTTTCATTCCCTTGTACTTTGATTTCTGTCTAGACGTTGGACAGACGGAAATTTTAGGTCAACTAATTAAAATTATCACAAAATTAATTTTGTAACAGCGCAACAACCAATTATTTATTATATTATGTACCGGATGTCATGATAACACACAGACAGACTGCTCTTTCCATTCTTTGTGGGAGAATCGTGATATATGGCGCATTTACGGCGGGACCGGCGTGATTAAAGAACCATCGTTGGGAGTACGAAACATTAAGTCATGTTCGGTACCGTATAGCACTAAGTAGATCATTCTAATATAAGGCATAAATTAAATTTTACAATTTAGACCCTAAGAAATAAACTATTAGAAAGATATTACCAATGGTTTGGAAATCAGTCTTCAGTAAATGATCTAGTTTGGACAATAATTTCTTGTATAATCTTGTTATCCACCAATCCAGTATTGGTACTCGTAATTGAAGTAGTAATCATAACATCAAGGCAGACTGTAGGGTTAATATTATCTGACCACGTAAATCCATTTCTTTTACTTCTATTGAATCCCTAACGAAGTCAAATCCTAGTGGTATCAAAACCATATCTGAAACATGTCAAAGCATCATTTATAAACTTTCCTCCATTCAAGAATCACAGTTCACTGACCTATGCACTAATATTATGTTTAGATCATAAAAACATGTTCTAATGTAAGTGCACGTATGATCTAGCTGTATCGTCACATGTTCCATTAACTCTTCTATCTGTGCTTCTATAGTGAACATGACTCAAGTTGATCATGCCGAGTGATCGATGTCATAGGCTATCACAGTCTTATGAAACTCTCAGAAAACAGTTTTTATAATTAACGTGCATTATCATAAATGGATGTATAATTCGTTATTTGGCTTTATCTCTCATTTCAATGAAGAAGTCAAGTTTACTGGTGAATTTTGCATTTGTTATAACTCTACAGAGATTTTTCTAGGTATCTTTTGGACTTACGTTCTTTCTTTTTCGTTCTTTGCTTCTTGCGGACTTAACATTGAATAGAATGCTCAGAAAAATAACTAAGAGCGCATCCGATTACATATATTTCTAATCTCAATCATTTATACGGAATTAAAAAAAGATTGGAAAGAATTGACGCTTTCTTGCATTTCTTATCTCGTAATTATCAATGCGCCTCGATGAGATGATTTCCTCATTATGTAATTTTTGTACGTTTCTTCCTTGCGTAGATATACTCAGATATACTCTATCTGCGTCATATAATTCTAGCAATTTCAAAATGACGCACGAAGTGCATTGCATCTAATTATTAGAGTACCTACTAGTAAGACTTGTCTGTGGGCTCCTTTCTTTTAGCAATATCTATTTTGGTAGCCGTCGCATAAAATCTAATTAGTAATACTCAGTTGGTGGTTAAGTAAGACCACATTTTTACGTTGTGACCACATTTCATCATGGAGTGCAGCCTCCGAGGCACGCTGATGGACGACAACGTTTGCAGCTTGATTGTGAAACTGGAAGTTAGTCAGGCGGGTACTATAAAGTACCCAACCACCGTGTTGATCTTGTAAACATACTCCCGAAAATTGTATAATACCAACACTATAGGTACAATAACGAATCCATTACAATAATATAGTCGCGTGCGCAATGCATGTTTTCGGTCAAAGTGCATGTAATTATATTTTCTAATCGACACTTGTATTCTATACTCAAAGTAGCTTTTAAATCGATTGCAATAAGGTTGAAATTGTACCGTCCAACTGCATCAACATCGGTGGAGTCGTAGACAGTTATTAGACTGATGATAAGAGACCCGGATGTTCCCGCCTACTCAGTGTATGGGAGAAAAAATGAACTTTCATACCAACATTCAGAGATATGGACTATATCCTGTTGATAAATATATTGATTCTAAAATTGTTTCAAAAGGATGTTCTTTGATGTGGCATTTGGTTTATATTGTAAACCTTGGCCTTGTTTACCTACTTTGAAAATGTTCTTGAATAGTGTCAAAGAAGCATTTCCCTTCTAGGATTTATGTGCTTACTACCTTCTGCCACATCACACCATACTATGATCCTTGTGGTCAAACACAAGCCAAAACAAAATTTATATTTGAAAAATTGCAAGCACTATTAAGTGAAAAAAAAACTGGATCGATAAGTTTTTTTTTCACTTTCAACTTTCGTAAAATTTCTTCTTGATTTATGATACCTTTGATTGTTTTTAGAACATGAGCAAGCATGTTTGACAACAAGACTAACTATGTTGTAAGACCTAATACCAAACAATAAAAATAAAATGTGCTTTCTCCAGTTAAGGCTCCAGTCTCCCTAAACTCAGTGTTCTTGCGGAATTTATCAGAAAAGAAATATTGTTTTTTAGTCATCAGAAAAGCAATAAATGAAATATATTTTACGTTATTTTAAAGTGTGAGATTTGAAGTTTCCAATACATATTTTATTTATTAATTTGACGCCACTTTTATTAGCTTTGTGAGGCTTTAAACATACCTCTATTTACGTTCCACGCGTAGAGGGTCTCATTCATGCACACGCTACGAAAAAAATATAACAAAAACAAGAAATGTATTCAGATTACATTTGTCGGCAAATCCTCTACAATAATCTTATCTAGTTACTTTCTTTCCAAATTGTCTCAATTTCTTATTTAAATTGCTTTAAAAAGTTATAAATTTCTGAATTTGACCCTTGCAACATATATTTTTTTCTATTACAAAGTAATGGTTTAGAGAAATCACACTTTAACCACTCCGAAAACAACTACTTATCTGTCGAATAAAAAATATATGCATTCAAAAAATCATTTGAACTAAATTTACCGAAACTAAACAAATAAAACATAAAATGCATCAAAATTCCATTCAATTTCGCTGGGAATTGACAGCGTTCGTTGTGTTATATGTTTAGTCTCCGTAAATTTATTTCAAATGATTTTTTGAATGCGTATATTTTTTATTCGACAGATAAGTAGTTGTTTTCGGAGTGGTTAAAGTGTGATTTCTCTAAACCATTACTTTGTAATAGAAAAAAATATATGTTGCAAGGGTCAAATTCAGAAATTTATAACTTTTTAAAGCAATTTAAATAAGAAATTGAGACAATTTGGAAAGAAAGTAACTAGATAAGATTATTGTAGAGGATTTGCCGACAAATGTAATCTGAATACATTTCTTGTTTTTGTTATATTTTTTTCGTAGCGTGTGCATGAATGAGACCCTCTACGCGTGGAACGTAAATAGAGGTATGTTTAAAGCCTCACAAAGCTAATAAAAGTGGCGTCAAATTAATAAATAAAATATGTATTGGAAACTTCAAATCTCACACTTTAAAATAACGTAAAATATATTTCATTTATTGCTTTTCTGATGACTAAAAAACAATATTTCTTTTCTGATAAATTCCGCAAGAACACTGAGTTTAGGGAGACTGGAGCCTTAACAATATTGATCGTGATAATTTCTTCTTTTACAGTTGAATACGTGGACGCAGAGTACAGTTTGTGGTTGACATGGTTCCTGACGCCGGTCATCGTGACCTTCCTGCTCCCCGGCATCATCATTGTCCTCATATACATGAGCAGTATTATATTCCACCTCTATAGACTTTACCGGTACGTATATACAGGCTTTTATTTCACTTAGACTTTTAGTATGTGAGTTTCGAATCTTGCACCAGTTCCGTTGAGAAATTTGGAACACTAAAAAAGCTTGGTTTCGTTATTTTATTTTTAGTTTACAAAAATGTTTGCTACAATGGATTCTTTGATGATCTATGTGTAGAATTTTTGAGGAGCTTGACTGATTGACAATGAGAGATCATCCAATGCAGAGTCTAAACAACTCTTTATAGAACCATGAAAGAAAGGGTAGCTTCTTATAGCGTATGGGACCCCTACTGGGGGTTGTTAGGTTAGCTATAACAGTTGCCCCACCATTTCACTCGCGCTTTTCTTATTTTTTTTTCGATTAAATATAGTCCAGCCGTTCTTGAAATAATAGCCGCGTAAAATAATACGGTTGCTTCATACATTTTGGTCGAGTAGATATTGAACTTTTGTATGGAACAGCTGATAATTTTTTCATGATTTCACAGTTAGTCCCATAATAAAAGTTGTTCACATTGATGAGTACTTCCACCCCTGCAAGTATTGCCAGTGATAACAAAATCACCCAGTATATATATTTACGTACGAACACGAAGTTTTATGATAAGTACTTCAGGTAAAGTAAACTGTAAACAGTTATGTTTACAGACAGACATAAACAAAGATTATTCATTCCGAAGTTAGCTTTACGCAATAGTTTTGAATTTCTTATTTAAATGCCTGATTCATTTGCGTGTATTTATTTTCGTGCACAAAAAAAAAACAAATACACGATAAATTGAGGTTATAATACTAATTATACTTAGTGCGGAACTGTAGCTATTTCAAGAATAAATGAAACGAAATATTACCTAACTAAGTAGCTTTCCGCCCCGCGGTTTCACCCGCAAACCCCTGTTTTACCTCCTTAGGGATGGAAATTTCAAAAATCCTTAGCGGATGCCTACGTCACAATAGCTAACATTGTGCCAAATTTAAGCCCGATTCGTCCAGTGGTTTAAGCTGTGCGTTGATAGATCAGCCAGTCAGTCACCTTTTCTTTTATATATACAGATTAAGATTATTATCAGTGTACAAAGGTCTTACACGGAAAGGTATAGGTGTAGGTATTTATTGTTCAGTGGTACACGGCATTTACATTATGTAGAACAAACACCAAGGGATTAATTACAAACGTTTTTATTTACAACTAGCTGTTCCCCGCGGTTCCACCCGCGTATCCGAGAAATAGTAGCCTATGTCCCTACATAACATAGGCTATCTGCATACCTTTCATCGCGAGCGGTTCAGCGGTTTAGCCGCGCTCACTTTAGACACGTTTTCGTACGAATTTGATTCGTGCGAACAAAGGTGCGAACACATATGTACTACACGCACGAACGATACAACTCAGAGGTCTTTATTAATTGGCGTACTATGTATGTATTTGAATTTTTCCTTTATTTGTGCTGTAAGTCCTTGCTTTTAGCCAATTTTTTTTTTATATTTGAGTTGATTGAATGAAAGGTAAATTGCGGTATACGATTTATGACGTATTAAAAAAAACTGCTTACTAAATGTCGTTCAAACCAATTTTCGGTGGAAGTTTGCATGGTAATGTACATTTAAGGGAGGGGTTAAAAAATGCTAAAAAAACATCACGTGATTAATGGACGGCCCCTTGATGATAAACTAAACTAGTGGCACCCTATGATGGCTGTTTTGACTGCGATAGCCTCATGTCAAAATAGTCATAATAGCGTGCCGTTAGTTTAGTATTGACATAAGTAGGCAACATAATACATTTTAATGTTTTGTTTTCTAATGTTAACAATAAATAAAACATGTAGGTTATTTCGGTCTTTATCTAGGTGTAAACGCGGTGTAAATAAAGATTTGACGTAAAGAAACAAATGGCTAGGTTAGTAACAGTATCACGACGGCAGGGCATGTTACTTTGTTGCATTTATAATTAAATGTGATAAGATAATAATTGGCACCTTCGTTAGAGATGTGAAGTTATTTTTTTTTCTACATTGTAGACGAACGGTAGACACAATAAACACATATATATCATTTAATTAAAACTATAATGTTCGTGGCGACTCAATTTAATTGGTCGTTTACGAACAATAAATAAGTGTTGACAAGAAAATAATTATAAATTACAAATTAATGCTGCAACACTTAGCAACAGTCTGTCAATGAAAACCAAGTAGATTAGAGTCCGCGCCACCACTGAAGACCGATAGGTCCGCCTCTATTGCAGTAGAAATAAGATCCATTTTCATTAATTCCATTGGACTTCAGTGGTGGCGCGAACTCTAAACATTTTTTTCTTTCTTATATGATGATCTAGCCTTTCTTGGCTAATGAGCAAATACTATTTATCCTAATCTTCTACATGAAACTATAAATTGTCTATGAATTTGACCACTGAATGTGTTTAGTTTTGTTTCACTTAAAGGTAAGGCACTTTTATAGCATTAACACGATTTTTGTTTATCAGCAGTCCTAACTACTTCACTAACTCAAAAGGTTTGGGTCTTTTGAGCCTTCTTACTATGTCTGTGTTATCGAGGAGCTGGCCTACCTCTATTCACTTGATGATGAAGTCTATGATCATAGGTTTCAGCGTACTTTTTTAATTGTTATTCTTAAGAGGGTTATAGTCTGTGCACGATGCTATAATGTACCTACGAGCACATATTATTTTCATTTGTAATCTTAGTTTTAGTTAAAAAATTATAGTATGTTTATGTTAACTTAGAATTAAGTAAAGACGAATGTGCAGTGCCTGCACAAACCCAAAAGGTTTTAGGGTACCAAGTTAAATGTTTTTGAAGTGTTTGAAATAAATAAATAAATTCGCCACTTTTTGTCCATTTATATTGCTTCTTCACAACTGCTACCAATTGCCATAACGGCCGTGTCATCAGTAAAGGTTACAATAATTTAGATTTTTGATTCTGCAATGTCACAGGTGTATAGTACCGGAGCTGAAACACATCCTTGAGGAACCCCAGCTTTTATTTCCTTGAATTCAGAGTAGGCACCTACTAAGGGTCCAAATCCTTCAAAATATGACGTTGTTACAGGATGCGAGTGGTTGACGGAGTACAAAACGACTGGCGGCAAGCTGCCAGGCTAGCGGTCTGCGCTTTATGGGACGCTCATGGATGGCTGTGGCATGGTAAGAATGTAGTATCAAGCTTTGCCCATTAATCATTTGAAATGCAAAGTAAATAATAATTTAAATTAAAAGCTAATAAGTATATTATAAGTACATTAATTTAATGTTTTACTAATGGTGAATTTTAGTTTAGCTTGCGAGTCTTGGTCATCTTTGGTTACCATTCTGACGTACTTCATTTTGCTCTAATTCAGCTTCTTCATAATCAAAATACTCATTTACGTTAGTGTAGGTATTACTTATTGTGCCAATATGAATATTTTTGATCACAGTTCTATGAATGGTAGGGGTTACTCTGATAACGTAATCGATACTTACTAGTGACTAAATATTTTGAATGAAGAATCGTGCAGCGCCTCTGCCGGTCACTTGTGGAGTCAGTTTTTCTTAACTCACAGTAAGGGATTTCTTATAAGTTACTTCGTAACTTTTATAATGACTTGACGGGTATATCTAGCGCAGCATAGTTCTAACTCCCTTTTCTTACCATAACTACCTTCTCCAGGTTACGAAATCAAAGGGCTGGAAAACGTTCCGGAAGGTCCATACCTTCTCATCTACTACCACGGCGCGTTGCCGGTCGACATGTATTACTTCACCGCCAGGATGATGCTGTTCAAACGCAGGCTGATGCATTCTGTCGTCGATAGATTCATGTTTAAGATACCTGGTGAGTTACCAACATAATTTTCTCATAAAACTGAATTACATATTAACACCCAGATGATTGAATACGGATGATATTTAGCAAGATAAGTGTGTAGAATTTTATTTTATAGTTCAGTTCATCTTAGGTCAGGTGGATGGCCACCCTAACTAACGGTGAGATATAACTTTTACACTAAGGCTTGGACCACATCTGACGGCCATTCGTCTATCTTCATCCCTTTCTGTCGCTGATACATATCGTTTGCTAGAGCGAGAGAAATTGATTGTGCGCGTTCGCACTTCGCAGCATCACTGGGCTGATAATGGGGGAATAGAGATAGAGGAATATCCAGCCGGTCAGGTGTGTTCCGACCCTAATATTATGATATGCTACTAATATAACAAATGTGAATGTTTGTATATTAGGATGTCTGTGACTCAATCACAGCTGAACAGATTTGGATAAAACAGGATACTTTTTATCTCGGATAAACATAAAATCTCGTGAGTAAAATCGCGGGGTGGAAAGTCGTTTATAATATTATTAGTAGGATTCTGGGTAACTGCTTCCTGTATTTTTGGATTTTGTGACTTACGATGACCCATGTCTGTTCCCAGGCTGGTCCCCACTACTAGAAGGGTTATGCGTGATCCCAGGCACGGTTCAAACCTGTGCCGCCACGTTGCGGTCCGGGAACCCTTTAGCTATCTCACCGGGTGGGGTGTACGAGGCGCAGTTCGGCGATCACTACTATAGGCTCAACTGGAAGAATCGGGTTGGGTTCGCTAAGGTTGCGCAGGAGGCCAAAGTTGTAAGTATTTTGATTTCTCAGTTTGAAGAGCAAAAATAAATTTAACGTCATTGGGCGAGTCAGTGGATTTCATTTTGGACTGTCAATTTACAACAGCCATATTACACCAACCAAGCTTCCAGACATCACTATCTAGCACTAAAGTTACTTTTTGGAACACATCTCGATCAACTCGAGGGTGTTATGATTTTCAAATGTGCTTGTTACAGTTAAAACAAAATGCAATAAAAAATTTAAATTGCTTGTTTTACGTGAATTTATTCCGCCATCAAAATTGGTCACGACTATTTTCCCGTACGTGTAAATGGCATAGACTAATTTGACAGCATTCAATATTTTCTATCTCTTTTTATAATATTTAAGATATAGTGAAATCAAAATTACGCCATTTTGTTTCCAGCCAATAATCCCAATGTTCACTCAGAACATTCGCGAAGCGTTCCGCACAGTGGGTTGGCTGCGCGGCATATGTATGCGGATATACCTCGCGACGCGTGTGCCGCTCGCTCCTGTATACGGAGGGTTTCCAGTCAAGTTGATCACCCACCTCGGGAAACCTATCGCTTATGACCCTGAGTTGACGCCAGATCAGCTGCAGAAGAAGGTACAGCTTGCTTTGTTAGATAAATCATTCGAAGCTTCATCAGGTTGGTTGGTTGGGAGGAAGAGAAAAACGTCGTAATATCCTCAGTTTCGACTTCGCTCATCCCTGTGAGACTGAAGCCAAACGTAATTATTATTAAAAAATAACAAAAACGGCGCGAATGAAAATTAGATTCTTTATTTTTGATGTTTTCATAAGTTTATCTATAGAAGGTGGAGAAAACGGTCGATCATTAAATGTAACCACAGATTAAACCGTATACAAAAAATAAATGAAATCCATCGAGTAGTTAGCCACAGTAATTAATTTTCGTTTTATTAATATTACTCATCACGTAGATCTAACAAATTCACAAGGCTAAAGTGGGTCGGAGACGGACAATGACCCGAGCAAACGAGTTGCCTCCATTTCTGTCTAACACGTTATGTGAGACGAAAAAAGCGCATAAGGTCTCATCATAAATGATGTTGTATTTTGTTTACATTCCGTTTATTTTCTTCTATAATCGTTTTCGACTGTATTATAGTGCTTTAATGCACTTGTAACGATAGTGTTTAAATTTAATGATCGACCGTCATTTCCACCTTGTATATAACTCTACCGTCAATTGCTTTATTTTAGGTCCAGACAGTAATGTAAAATTGTTTGTTCCAGGTCGCGCTAGCCATAGAAGAGTTGATAGAGGAACACCAACGAGTGCCGGGAAATATACTGCTCGCGCTTACAGAACGAGTATTCCAGGTACCAAAGAAGAAAAGAGCTAAAGTCAACATGGAACCGATCGTAAATGGGAAATGCAACGGCGCCGGCGCAGCGAGGGAGAACCGAGATAGTTCTATAAGTGACAAATGTGAAAGTGACAAAGCTAAAGTGGCGTAAAAACTAACTTGTGTCCCCTCGGTGACATTGTGAAAGAAACTGGGTTTCGAAATGGGTTTAAAAGTAAGCATTTATGAAGGTATCGCTCTGTATTCGTGCCATGATAGTTAACCTAAAGGTAGTTTGGTGGTAATTTAGTAGTTTGATCTGGTTGCTGCATTTAAAAACAAGTTCTTTTCCACGCTGTTTGCTTATCATCAACGCAAGCTTATTTTTAACACGCATTTATTAGCTTCAACTAACTATGTAAAAATGTCTTGGGAGTCAAATTTGACCCACTTCCCGGTGTCCGATTGAGCTGAAATTTTGCATACACGTTTAGTTTGGATGACAATGCATGGTTAGCTAAGTGATATCGTTCTAAATCCAATATGGCGGACTCCCAAAGATAGCGGACTAATATTTTTATACACTCCCATGGGATACACTCAATTCAATATGGCGGACGACCCAAGACTTTTTTAAATTTTAGTGCGTGATAAAGCGTGGTTTTAGTTTTTTTTAAACTGTAATATTATATTTATTAAGAGCAGCCTTTTACTATCGTGGCGCGGTCTGTATCCACTCAGATACTAAATCTGAGATGTCTTTGCCAAACTTAACTAAAGTAATTTCTAATGTAAATAAACATAGATTTATTTAATGTAAAGTATAAATCGTGAATTTATCTTTTGTGGTGTGGTTTATGGATGACCCCTATATCTTTCTAATATTATAATGGATATACAAGAAGAGTAAGGGTCAGTCTCACAGGTTGCTGATATGTTTCGGATAGCTTACCTGACAGGTATCTGATTATGCAGTCACTTTCGAAATTAACGGAATGAGACAGTATGTAAAGATATCTATCAGATAAGCTATCAAGAGGCAATCTGTGAGACAGGCCGTAAAGCTCTTATTTCCCAGTGGAAAATATATGTATTGTTATGTAATTTTAAATAAACGTCATGATTTACAAATAAACAAATTACTCTCTGTCCATCAGTTTATTTGTTTTTTTGACGTTTAAGAATATCAAAGAATTCTTGACCTTATTACTTTAAAATAAGGTTCATCTATATTGTTATTCAATTTACCATACAATAAATAGATGGACCTTATCTTAAAGTAATAAGGTCAAAAATCAAATAAACTGATGGACACTAATGGACAGAGTATAGTAAACTCAGCTTCAGTATGACAGAAGTGAAACTATAGTTCTCTCTTTCTTCTTGGGCCAAGTTTTTTTTAATAGACTAGGTTTTAGTCTTACATGGTGTAATTATCTATATAAGTATGTATTTAAAAAAGTTGTATGTGTAGTATATCAGTTAGCTGACTTCCACAGTACAAGCTCTGCTTAATTTGGGATCAGATGGTCGTGTGTGAGGAATGGCCCAGGATATTTATTTACACCCTTACACGGACAAATCTCTGGCCATGTACTCCGCCTCTCTCGCTTATACCCGGGAATGCGCCTTTTACTAATAATTTAGTGTGGACGCTATATACGATTCGTCACCTAGAAATGTACAAAGCATCCTTTCAGTTTAAATTTTCAGTTTCGTTACATATAAATTCTACCTTGAAATTTTACTCAAATCCAAAGAAGTTTCACTTCAATAAAACAGATTGATTTTTCAGCGTCTGTCTCGATTTGACATTCTTTAATGCCTATCTCTTAAAAAGCCTGAAAAACATTGCATTTTGTTATAAAAAATATATAAATAGAAACGCAGGGCGTTGGTAATACTCGCAACACTGTTATATATTAATTTAGTTTTGTGCTAGTGCTTTGTGACGAGAACTGAGCATTGTACAATAAATAAAATAAGTTAATTTACCTTTTATGTATGAGTTGATCATTCACTACAGTCATGTGCTTTAGGTATATATGTATTTCATTTGAGATGGTATTATTATGAAAATTATTTCAATTTGAATTTGTTAATTACTCCATTAATTCATCAAGAGATACTCTCTTCTTCTATTTAATACCTACAAGGCATACCACCTATCTACTATTTACCAATGGGATCAGTTCAGTTTTAAATGGTATCTAAATTCTACGATTTAATTATGGATTAATTTGAGAAAAAAAATGGAGGTATGATTTAAATTTGCACTAAATATATTCTCCATGTAATAGGGATGTTGTCTATCAAGATTTTTTGAATTAATAATTTTACCATAAAGAGTAGATCTTTTGACGCTGTGTAGTTCACAATTTATTATAGTAGTAGGTAGCATGTGTCATAAGTAATATAGTGAGTCAATGCGACCGCCTAACAGAGTAAGGGCGATGCCACACGGGCGTTGTCTGTGCGTTGCATTGGCGCTGCGTCGACTGAGCGGTGACGCTTTTTTTTTTTTTTTTTTGACTGGAACAGGAAGGTGGTGGGTCCAGGGGACCTTCTTCCACCGTTACGCGGACTTTTGCGGTGAGCGCTGAGGGCTCTCAACCGCTACTTAAAACTAAAAACTAAAACTAAATAAATTTTGGGCAACGGTAGCCTGAGGGTGCCCCCTGTGGGGCTCGACCTCGGCTCAGGACGTTGCCTGGGGAATGAGGGAGGACTTAGCATGCAAACAATTATAATTATTTGGGGATCGGTCGGATTGCTAATATGCAGCTCGGGCCGCTTAAACGGGACGAGACTGAGAGGGACGTCGCGACGGTCCTCGCCGGCGAGGACGAAATCTTGGTTGTCGGTTGCGCATTTGTATCTGTTTTCGGGCTTCGTCAGCGTCGATTTGAGCTAAAGTGGTGGCATCGTCTGGTTCGCTGAGGGCGAGCCTAGGCCTACGGATGCGGGAAATAAGGGACGGGGTGTATGTGATAGTGTTGACTATCAAGGGATTCGCGTGGTGCGCTGCGGTATCAAAATATCGGCGCGAGGCGCGTTTTATAAATTGTTTGATTGTAGGGAGACCTAAGTCAAGGTGGAGGTTTTCATTGCGCATGTACCACGGGGCGCCCGTGGCTTTGCGCATGAAACGGTTTTGAATCACCTGAAGGGTGTGGAGATGTGTGGGAGCAGCGTGAGCGAACACGGTGCTCGCATACGTCATGACTGGGAGCGGTGACGCTCCGTCATTCTACATATATATGTGAACGACTTGCCACACGATGCGTTAAAATGACGGATGGCGACGCAACGCAATAGCATATCGAAGGTGACAGTTAGCGACGTCGGAGATAGCTGCGTTGACGCAGCGCCGACGCAGCTTTCGTGTGGCATTGACTGCGTTGAAATCATTGCGTTGCTACGAAACAACGTAGCCGCAACGCCTGTGTGCGACTCCCTAAAGGGTGTGGTATGAAGTAGAGCGAAGTCCCCCCCCCTCCAGTCTACCCGCGACATATGAAGTTGACCGGCACGTCTCAACTTGCGCATTGGTACTCTCATTGACTCACTATTAGTATTTATTACACATATGGTAGTAGTACAAAAATCCACGTAATCAAAAATATTATGTATGCATTCCCTCTCTTATTTACTAAAATTGGTTTTAATCGAATTTATTCCTACAAAATATTCCTTTTTTATGTAATATTATTGACATATCTATTGAAATGTGATATGAAATCGTGTGTAAGCAATTTCAGTTAAGTGATTTTAAATCATGATCGTATGTACTTGTATTTAAATTATAGTTGACTTGATAGTGTTGATAATAGCTTTGTCCGATAAAATCGAACATCGATTAATTAGTCGTTTCTTATTGATTTCTGATTTCTCTGCATAGTGTCAATTAACACATTTAGTATCAATGGCGTATTGTATATAATATATGTGTCGTATTTTTTCATAACATTTATGTAATAAGTTATTATTTTCTGTAATAATAAAATAGTGAAACAAAATAAACCCGAGATACAAATTATAAGCATTTGATAAATATTTTTTAATTAATATTGTATTTTAGTTAGTAGTGTAATGTCACAAAATTATAATGTTAAATTTATATTTTGATGTAAAACTTGTGATTTCACAGTTTGAGTAAAGACTGTTGGAATTATTTTTTTATACAGGATGATTTTGTTATCACTGGCAATACTTGTAGGGGTGGAAGTACTCATCAATGTGAACAACTTTTATTATAGGGCTAACTCTGATATCGCGTAAAATAATATGGTTGCTTCATACATTTTGGTCGAGTAGGTATTGAACTTTTGTATGGAACAGCTGATAATTTTTTCATGATTTCACGGTTAGTCCCATAATAAAAGTTGTTCATTTTGATGAGTACTTCCACCCTTGCAAGTATTGCCAGTGATAACAAAATCACCCAGTATATTAATTGTGTTATTTAAGATTAGTTATTAATTTTAATATAAAATAAAGAGAAATGAATTTAAATATAATATAATATTTATTGTTTATTATTAATATTTTTGACATAGTTTTTGGGATTTAATACGAGTATGTATCTGGTCAAAATACTTGCTTCAAAATGGGGAACCTAAGTATACTTTATGAGCCATAGGCCTCTCCCTGGTGTGTCGACACAGTTTTACTACAAGCGCCTATATTTCTATGAGTTCACTGAACTCCATTATAGGAGCAGGTCGGGAAGGGAAAATATACCAATAGGAGAAAATGGCGGCGCCCCTATACAATTCTAGAGGCCTCCAACGTCACTTCATCGTGGTTTTCGCTAATAAGTCTTCAAGGAAAAGGGATTAGCATTTGAATGCTTATTCGAGCAAATCAATGCGTGTATACTTAGCTTCTTTTAGGTAAACTTTGAGATTTACTTCAAAATCTTTAAATTATGTACAATGGAATTCCTTTTGTATAGAAATATTTAGATATAGATAAAGCTTATGTTTCAACTTCAATAAATAAAAATAAACTATTTTAGCATATTTGTATCTAATACATTAAACTACTTCATTATATAGATTTTATTTAGTGCCAGATTTTTTATACCAAAATTACTCTATCGTATCTATATAAAATGTAGAATGCTAGTGAGTTTGTATTCTTTATAAATAGATATAAATAATTAATTAGTAAACAAATACTTAAATATAAAATAATATATTTTATTTTCAATCTTTTATTTATAAAAAAAACCAACATGGATACTTATTAAATAAATTTATTCAAATAATAGGTTCTATATTACAAAATTGATCTTAATTACAAATCTTATGGAGCCTAATGTATACTTTGATAGATATAAACAGGATGAAAGATATTAATAGCCTGTGCTGCGATGCGGACAATACAAACATTTTTACAATGGCTCACATATAAATATTTTTGTCACAAAATAAAAAATAATAAAGTATCGCCGTAGATCGAATTTAGAAAAAGGAATTTAAATTGTTGGAAGAAACTATTATTCAGCATCTTTACTGGGTACCTGTTTATATGACAGTGTACAACACGTTTGTTGGAGCATAAGGTTGCGTTTTCACCAGAGATGCTCAGCGAGGGCCAATTGGATAGCTTTATTTTCACAGCTTCTAATGTAGCGATCCTATTGGCGGATAAAAACACATCCCTCGCTGAGCATTTCTGGTGGAAACGCAGCCTAAAAGCCTTCACATGCGATGAAGATACTATAATATTTTATCGAAAAGTGACTGTTCTATACGAGTGAGAGTGAAGGTAGTTGCTTTTATTTTTCTAGTATAATGCCGTCTCATTGATCGTAGAATAGTATGTGCATCTTGCGTCCATAAAGGTGGGATAAACAAGTAGATAGTAGTTATGCCCTGCGATTTTAGTATGAAAAGTATCTAATAGTCATCTCCAGGGCCTAAGCTACCTCATAGCCAATTTTCATCCGAATAAGTTCGGTAGTTTAGCTGTGTAAAGCAAAAAGATTTACTCACTCTCGTTTTTCAAAATATAAGTAGAAAAATCAAAATTTGCAGATACGTTTGTGCAGTCAGCGTCAAAAGTAGATTGGCACTTTAGTGCCGTGTCACATTACACAATTCATAGTTTTCATAGAAACTGTCACGAAAATGTCAATAGATTATTATGAAAGGGTACTAAAGTGCCAATCTACTTTTGACGCTGACTGTACTATAAAAAGGTTATACTGTCATATAAACAAACAAAATATATCGATTAAACCACAGAACAATCAGGCCATCACCCTAGACATGACATAAACACAACTAAGAGTTGCCCAAGTCGCATCACGAGAGGAACTCCCCGTAGTTGTTGACGTCATCAAACTGCGGCGCCTGCGCCGAGGGCCTGGCCGCCGCGACCGGCCTGTACTGCGTCTGCTGGATGGGACACTCTGGTTACCACTTGCATACTATTGCTGTTTTTTTACTTGGACATATAGTCTAACTAGCTGTCCCCGCGGTATCGACCGCGTTCCCGGTATAAAAAAAGGAAATAATCTGGATACATAAAAACTACCCTATATTTTAAGTAGGAACAAATGACATTTTGAAAATGTAGTTTCGGAGTTCATCGCGGACCAACATCGTGACACGGGGATTTCATATATTAAGATTAAACGAACCAAATTTCAACTCTGATACTCGACCTGTTTTCACTAGCCGTGACATGAGGATATAAAAAATATAAGCTTTTCATAACAGTCTCTATTCCGATGTATTCTGGCAGATGCACTTGAGAACCAGTTCTATAAGTTTGCTTACCACCTTCAGCCACATCGTCACATAACATGGTAAGACGTTGTAAATGGCCCTAGGCCTGACCTTAGATTTTAAATCCATTTAAAGTGTATAGTGCCAGCATTGTACCTTATGGACTAAAAACCTTACGTAGATAAGTCGAATATATATTAATATTATTGTAATTTAGAGATGAATGATAAAGCAAAAGTATAGTGCATGCAAAAGTTTTAAATTATAAATGCATTAACATGATGTTAATATTTTGAGAAATCAGAAATTAAAAAAATTATCCATCTCAAAGATGTTATTATAAAAATAAAAACATTACGTCAATGCAACATTAGTGATAGAACTTAAACCTAAATGAGTGGGTGCAAGCATTACTTGTGCGTGCGGGTGTGTACGCGGGTGCGGGAGCTAGGAGTGCGTGCGACTGTACTCGAGACGCGTCACATATGCGGCCGCCCGCCTCGCGCTGCCTGTTGCTGTTGCTAAAACATTCGACACCGTTATCTGTCTCATTTCTTCTCTTCCATTCTTGTCTGCTATTCATTCCGAAGTATGACCGATTCCGTAGTGCAATAGGCAATACTTTTAATATAACTTAATTTTGGGGCACTCTTACGAAACATACCCTTAGTATGGCATTACTAAGGGTATGTTTCGTTATACACTGCGAGCACTGTTCAGTACTCTTACTGGGGAGAAATTCGTTCCGTTATAGATGACAGTATACTGCCGCAGTATCCTAGGGAAATATATGACGTCATAAATCGTCGCCATTTTTGTACTGTGATATACGTGGATTACACACAGTATACTGGACTGCGTTCCGTTTTAAATAGTACCCAGTACAGAACTATAAAGGAACGGCTTCTCAGTATTCTAAATGACGTCACACCTTACAGTGCTCGCAGAGTATATCGGAACATACCCTAAAAGACGTTCAATTAGAATTTAATGACTGATGACTTATGATCACAGTATATCCATCTTTGTTTATTGAAATGCTAAAGAAAGGGACAGGTATAGAGATAACCAATCGTTAAACTCAATTGACTCAGAGTGCAGCCGTTAATGGCCCCAATATTTTGCGCTATCAGAACAACTAGGTTTAGTTAAAAGCTTATTAATAAACTAGATGGTTAAATAATGAAAACGGAAATGATTCTAAAAAGAAAGCAGATGCACTTTCCTTCTTGAGTCTGCTGTCACATCCCAAGTAGTATGTATCAGATTCAGCTGTAGGTAATGCAAAAGGCTAAACTGAGCAGTTTACATTATTGGGTGTTGCAAGCTTATTAATAAACTAGTAAATATGGTTAATTAATGGAAATTGAAATTTAATGGAACTAGAAAGGAGGCAGATGACTTATACATACAAAGTTATGAATGAGTTAAGTAAAAAATACAGGATGTAATAAGACCCATAAACCTATTATTAAACTTACTCAGTCGAGGTATATCTCTCTCGCTTATAATACCTAGAAGTCTATGGCTCTCTCGCTCGCACAGTCTGTAAACGTCTCTTTCGAGGTAAGCAAAGGCTGACTACCAGTGTCATGTTGAACATCTGTAGCCAAGCACCTATTGTGTGTTCCAGCAGCTACACTTGAGAACCACCTTTGCAGCTTTGTGAGCTTACCACCTTCAGCAACATCATTAAAATATGCTTTATAACAATGCCTTTAAGTCAAATTCGGCTTGATATGTGATGACCATGATATCATTGTACTACTCTGTCAAGAAAGTACCGGGAAACGATCAATAATACACAAAATGTTAGTTATTCATCCAAAGTTATTTTATCGCCTTCAAAGTATGCTCCTTCAGAAACGATACACTTACGCCAACGAATAATCCAATCATCAAAACATTTTTAAACGCTTTTTCCGGAATTGAGTTCAGTTCTCCTTTATGTCTTCTAACGAATGAAAACGGGTGCCACAAAGTGGTAAATTGAGTTTATGAAAAAGAAAGAAGTCGGCTGGAGCCATATCTGGTGAATAAGGAATTAAGGTTGCTCGATGGTATTTGTTGAGTTTTTGGTAAAAAATTCGTTAACTATGATCCGAAATCCAAGAATTTTCTATCCATAAATCTGGCCTTTTTCGTCGAATTTGCTGTCTTAAACGCCGCATAACGCTCGAATAATTTTCTTTTACTGTTTGACTTTCCGGCAAGCATTCCGAGTGCACAACACCGCGATAGTCAAAGAAAACGGTCAACATGACTTTGACTTTCGATCGACTTTGGCGTGGTTTTTTCAGTTCCGGTTCAGCCATCGCTGTACTGTGTCACCATTCTTGTACTGTGAATACTGGCGTTTTCGAGGTAAACAGTACTCAGTCACACACCTTATAGTGCTCGCAGTGCACATCGGAAAATACCCAAAATGAATTTAGTAAACTAATAATTCATATAAGACATACCTGTTGTAATAAGTGCCTTAGTCCAGGATTGGAAGGTAGTAGGGGGCGCATGATTCGTGGCGCATGTCCCACTGCGCCGGCGCCCCTTAGTTGTTGTTGTAACTGCTGTTGCAGTTGGTGCTTGCGTTGTTGTTCCTGGAATAATATTACTTCTTACTAATGTTATAAACTAGCTGTCCCCAGCGGTTTCACCCGCGAAAAGTAGCCCATGTCCTTCTCCATACCATAGGCTATCTGCGTACCAAATTTCATCGCGATCAGTTCAGGCGTGAAAAGGTAACAAACAAACTCACATTCGCATTTATAATATTAGTTAGGATGCGAAAGTTTATGGCCTACTAGCTTCCACCCCGAGGTTTTGTCTGCGTAAATAATCTTTATTTCTTTCTTTCTATGTGCTCGTCCAAATCCGTTTAGTAGTATTTGAGTGAAAGAGTAAGAAACATCCATCCATCCTCACAATCACGTTTATAATATTAAGTATTATAATATTGTAGTGGTTTCCGTGAAAGAAAACATAATGAGGAAGTCAGAGCATAGTGGTATGGTACTTTGTAGTTGGTTTGTGTTTGACCACTATCTCACTATGGTTAGTGATGATGTAGCCAAAGGTGGTAACCACAAAGCTTAGAGATTAAAATTACAATACCTCAAGCTGCTTATAATGCTGCTCTTGTTGTTGAGCAGCCTGCAAATGCGACATGATATCCATCTGCGACTTGAACTGCGCCTCCTGCTGATGAGCAGCTTCCAACGTCTGCTGTAGATGCTGTATCTTTTCCAGGTTCTGCTGCCTGGCTGCTTCGAGGCCATCCAGTTGTGTGACCGAGCGAGGTCCTTTGCCACCCACTTGGGGTACTTGGCCACCCATGTTACCGGCTATCATCATACCCTGAAGGTGAGAGAGATGGTTGGTAGATAAAAATAAAAATTTTAGGGCCAGTGTTACAAATTGTCGATTAGTTCTTAATAGCAATTTAAGATATCTGTTGTCTTTTTTTTGTTTAAAAGAGAAGTATAATAAAGAAAATAAAATCTGATTCAGCTTTAATTAATAAACAAAAAACTATAATTCATCTAATGAGACCCACAAGAAATCATAAATTACTTTAAAAAAACAGATTTACAACATAATATACAAGTATAATAGGGATGATGATGATGACCTAACCTGTTGATGCTGCTGCATCTGCGGCTGCACCATGGGCTGCGCGGGCCCAGGGCCGGGGCTGGGGCCGGGGCCGGCGCCGGGCGGCAGCTGCCCCGGCGCGCCCGCCATGCCCCCGCCCAGCCCCGCCCCACCCAGCCCCGCCCCGCCCATGCCCCCGCCCAGTCCCGCCCCGCCCATCACCCCGCCGCCCCCACCGCCTCCGCCGCCCATTGCACCCCCACCTGATGGTGTATTTACTAATAAGTAGCCACGATTCATATAAATTCATCATTAATTTTAGATGCTATTATTTAGAAGGAAATCATCGATCGAAATACTGATAGGTTTTTTACATTTAGCGGGTTCAATTCCCGGTTTAGGCAGGCAATCTTAAATGTAGATGTACTTGTAACAATGAAAGACTTTTTTCTGTCAAAGAATAACCTATCTACAATATTTAAAGTACTTCTGCGTGTAGCACAAGCCATGGGACTCCTTGTATAATAGTAAAAATAACTTTAAACAAAAATAAAACCTACCCCAAACTAGGTTTGTTTATACTAAAAAGCATAAAATAGAGAAATAGTAACATGCATTTTATCAAAAATGAAATGAAAACATTAAGAATGACAAGAATGCATTTGAATGAAATGTTCGCTACACAAGCTATTTTATTATAATTTTATAAACTTTGTTATCTGTAATTAAATAGTTACATAAATTGAATTTAAAAACAAAGATCTTTAAAAAATATGCCTTGCTGAGTTTCTTGCCGGAGTCTTCTCAGTCCAAGTGTATTCCGAACCGGTGGTAGAATCAATTGTAACGTTCATAAGTGCCTTACTAGGGCCTAAACTGAATAAATCATTTTGAATTTGAAAAAAGTTATTGAAGTTTAAGAAATTAAGTCCTAGTTCTGAAAGCTGGCCTTAAATAAATGCCAAGTTTTACCTGACATAGTAGCAGAGGGCATATTGCCGCCCATACCGCCGGTGCCGCTGGCGGTCGGTATCTGCTTGTGTAACTGAGTTATCTTCTGATGTTGGATTACCTGTTGTGTCAAAAAGAAAAATTTATATAAAACAGGTACGTAAGTCACGTGACACTTATTAGGAGAAGGGTCACATAAGCCCCCTTATTCAGACCTACTCGGTTGCGGTCCCGATCGGGAAATAAAAATCGATTGAGTAGTCTACTGAATAGGATGGCTCCACAGACATAGATCTAAATAGATGCCGCAAGTGTATGTACCGAGCTTGTCAAAAGGCAGTGCAATGCACTGCTTTTAATACCGTTTTATTCATTCCGCGCTTCACCGCTGTCGGTGCCGGACGTCATACGAAATTTAGAAAAATGCCTAGTTGTGCAGTATTGAGCTGTAAAAACTCCACAAGAAAAGTTAACCGAGATAAAATAAAAAAACGCTTCTTTTAATCAGTAAGTAATTTTGTTATTAAAATGTGTGTCATTTATTTTTCAATCAATTGTTTCATGTTTGTTGCGGTTCTTCCAACGAAAACTACGCTACTGAGTGTGTACCGCATGTTCTTAATACATTGCCGCTTTTAGTTACAAAGTTGAAAGACCTGTTTAATAAAACACGCAATGAAAATTAAACAATCAATACTTTCACTTATCGCTCAGCTTCGTTGTATGGTCATTATTCTTATTTTTCTGTCAAATAAAGCAAATTGTGTTGTACACGTTCTCGATTTTAATCGATTATGAGAATAGGAATGATAATGCTAATATTCGCCTTGGGATATTTTGTGACAAGTAAATATTTCCTTTTAATAATGATGTTTCTGTTTGATGATTTTTTCAGAATAATAATTAAAATTACAGGCTTTCCTTTTTGTAGATAAAATTTCTCCCCGGGTTTTTATTCGTTTCAGACATAACTTATCTACAACAAAAAAATATATATATACGCACGCGACTTCTCAAGGTAGGCGCGTGCGGCGCGGGAGACGGGAGTCGAATCGTGTTCGAATCGATTGCGCTCGGTCAGGAATTCCCATCACTAAATCGCTCTTGTGACGTCATAGTAGGTAGAAAAAAGTGACACGCTTGGTTTTCGTATACAAAACGAGGCACATGCGTCATCTATTTAGATCTATGTCTGTGGATGGCTCCTATTTTCTCCTTTCAGAATTCCATTTGGAATGAGGCAGTCGATCGGGACACGATCACGGAAAATGAATTCAGCATCAGCGTAAATTTAACGAAATAAAATCGTTATTATCTTTTATGAGCAGGTTTCCACGTTGTTCGACGGAAGTCAAAATTACACTTTTTAGGTCATACTGTACATCATTCTACACGTGCAGCCTTCCGAGTCCAATTGATGGGGCTGCGGCGATTCTGTAGTCATAAGGGATGTTTACTGAACATCGCGTAGACTGCTTTTATGCTACGATGCGTAAAAGGCGCGCATCCCTGGTGCGTAGGGTACGTGGCGTGGCAGCGCCAACAGAATCCTTAGCATGATCGCTAGTCGGCTGGACTGTAGTTACATCAGTCGCTGCTGCGCCATTAGTCATGGAAGGGCGCAGTAGTGATTTATTGTTTGAGTTCACTTTCTTTTTATATGTTTTGTTGTGGTAATTTTTAAGTATTACTAACACTAGTCTTTAAGAATACTGTTACTAACAAAATGGATACTATAATCTGAAATAAAGTATTTATTATTATAAAATATCCTACCTTCCTAAGTCTATCTACAAAGGTTGCCTGGTTGTTTGGTATGAACCCGAGGTAGGCCTTCTTGTCCGGCGTGTACAGTAGTATCAGCACCTTTATGTCGCACTGGGGAGGCGATGACATAGGCGAGAAGTGGACGCACCCGGCCTGAGGATATACATCTATATATAAAATTAAGTCGTGTGATTTACACCATTTATAACTCAAGAATGGCTGGACCGATTTTTATGATCTTTGATTTGTTGGATTTGTCTCCAACCCAAAAAGCAGAATAATTATTAGAATATCAGGAAAAATCCCAAAAAAAAATGTATCAAGTAGATCGCGAGTGAAACCGCGGGGCAAAATACTTTATTATAAATGGTCTCAAATTAAAGTGCGGCTCCAGATATAATGCGTATCTGACTCCTGTAAATAATATAATGTAATAAACAAAAATCATTTTTTAAAAACTTTTGTCTGTCTGTCTGTATGTTCTGAATCTCCGAATCGACTGGACCGATTTCGACGGGACTTACAAATAGTTGATGTCATAAGGAGTACCTTAGGCTACTTTAATTATACCGGGAACGTAGGTGAAACCGCGGGGAACAGCTAGTCTTCAATTTACAATGTGAATACTTACAAAACCGTTGACCATGACCTTGGTAAGCGCTTCGAGCGCCTCACTGGGCTGCAAATGGAACAGCACCGACTTACTGTCCTTGAGATACTGCCCACCGATGTTGCTGATCAGCTGTTTGGGCATCAACTGCATCAGCAACTTGTTTGGCCATGTGTCCACCTTTAGCTCGGGCTCTATGTCTTTTGTACTTGCTGATACCTACACAAAAATTATCATTATTTATTCAGGTGCTTAAATATCCTTACTATTAGGTATAAACACGTTTAGGCTACGTTGCCGAAGGTGGTAAACACACAAAGCCTAGAAGCTCTCAAGTGCAGCTGCGGAGGGTGGTAGCCAGCCAGACGGGCACAAAGACCCCATCACCGTGCAATGGTTTCCTCACGATGTTTTCCATCCGAAAGCTCAAGCTCATTGTAGGATACGAACCCCATGACCTTCGCCGGGGCATCTGACGTCACTACCACTGAGCTATCATCGCCTAAAGAGACATCTTTAATTTAAGACATTTAGTACCACTAACCTGACACGGCAGATGCTTGGTAGTCTTTTGCTGGTCACCGGGCGACTTTCCCTTCTCCATCCACTCAATGACTCCACTCCATATGTAGCTGCGTTGTAACGGTTGCTGTCCACTGGTGCCTGGGACTGCACCTGGATTCCCTTGTGGTGAGGCACCACTGGGTCCTGGACTGACCATGCTCGACATGCGTTGGTGACCAGCCTGGGTATTATTTTATGTTAAAACTATAGACTCAAATTTTGTCAGTGGTTTGAACACAAATCGTACTTCCTAACTAATCCTTACTTACTATACTAATATACTTATACTGCGAATGTGAGTTAGTTGGTTTGTTTGTTACCTTTTCACGCCTAAACCGCTGAACTGATCGCGATGAAATTTGGTACACAGATAGCCTATGGTATAGAGAAGGATATGGGTTACTTTTTTTCTCGGAACGCGGGTGAAACCGCGGGGAACAGCTAGTCCTACTATCCTACTAATATTATAAATGTGAATGTTTGGTTGGATGGATGAATGTTTGTTACTCAATCAAGCCAGAACGGCTGAACGGATCTAGATGATATTTGGCACAGAGATAGATTATAGTCTGGAATAGCACCTTTACCCCGGGAAAACATAAGTACCCACGAGACCGCGGGTGAATCCGCGGGGCGGAAGCTAGTAAATAATTTTAATCGGTTGGATCGCGAATGGGACGCGTGTCCCAAAACTACCTACAAAAAAAATATAATTCCAGGAATCGCGAGTCAACTTATGAATCAGTATATTGGGTATTAAGTAAATTTTTCAATGCCAAAACCCGAGGCATCAACACGTGATATCATAACGAAGCATTACATGAATACCTCGGTAAATCTGCTCGTTTTCTATCTTCCCTCCACTCGAGCTATAGTATTTTTTTAAATACTGCATCGATAGGCCTTACACTAACCATACGTGAGATTAATCAATATCAAATATAATCCAATATAAATATTTTTTCAACTGAATTATACACATATATTCTCGAAAGCTGTAAGATATCAGACTTGTACAATATACAAAACGTTACTTGGGCAGCGTGCGGAGGCGTCGGTGGTGGGTACGAGGGCTGGGCCAGCTGCGTCAACAAGGCGGAGTTGTTGGCGTAGAGCGCCTGCCGCGGCGGGGTCAGCTGGCCCCAGTTGGGGCCGCGCGGGGGCGGCACGCGCGGGAAGGGCGGCGCGGGCGGCCGGGCCACCGCCACGGCCCCACGGCCCGGCCTGGGGGAGGAGGACGGGTAGGTAGCTAGTTATTATGGCCGAAATTTATGTAATTGACCCAGTACAGTAGACAATTTTATTCTTAACAAACTACTTTCAGGTTGTGCATTTACTGTTACATGAAGTTTGATTGGATCAAAATATTGGATAATTTAGATACCGACATAATATATTTAATCCCTTAGGAACCCAGGTAAAACCGCAAAGTGGAAACTAGTCAACGTATTAAAATAGTAACCGATAGACTTACCCATAAACATCAGGCTGTATATCGGGGATGGGTGGCGGGGCCGGGCTCGGCGGCCGCTCCTTCAAACTGTACCCGCTTAGTAATACTAGATGTCTTGGGTCCTGTACAAATATAAAACGTATTCACGATTTATCAAAAAAAACATTTGAGTATGTGTAGTCGGCGGGGGGTAGGGTAGCGAATCAATAGGGAATCTCATTGCCAATTTATCCCGCTAGAGGCGCCACTGTGTTATAACGTAAACAAATGATGCGATTGGTTACAATGACAGGACGAATATAAATCGTGGCACGGTACTGGTCAATTTCCGCTGTATTTCGATGGCGCCATCTACGATTACCTTTTCGTAAGCAACCTTATTATGTGAACGCACCCTCGCACCCACCTACCTTGGCGTAGTTCCTCTGCAGCGCCTGGTGCAGCTCGCCGCCTGCACGCACCCACCTACCTTGGCGTAGTTCCTCTGCAGCGCCTGGTGCAGCTCGCCGCCAGCACGCACCCACCTACCTTGGCGTAGTTCCTCTGCAGCGCCTGGTGCAGCTCGCCGCCTGCACGCACCCACCTACCTTGGCGTAGTTCCTCTGCAGCGCCTGGTGCAGCTCGCCGCCTGCACGCACCCACCTACCTTGGCGTAGTTCCTCTGCAGCGCCTGGTGCAGCTCGCCGCCTGCACGCACCCACCTACCTTGGCGTAGTTCCTCTGCAGCGCCTGGTGCAGCTCGCCGCCTGCACGCACCCACCTACCTTGGCGTAGTTCCTCTGCAGCGCCTGGTGCAGCTCGCCGCCTGCACGCACCCACCTACCTTGGCGTAGTTCCTCTGCAGCGCCTGGTGCAGCTCGCCGCCTGCACGCACCCACCTACCTTGGCGTAGTTCCTCTGCAGCGCCTGGTGCAGCTCGCCGCCTGCACGCACCCACCTACCTTGGCGTAGTTCCTCTGCAGCGCCTGGTGCAGCTCGCCGCCTGCACGCACCCACCTACCTTGGCGTAGTTCCTCTGCAGCGCCTGGTGCAGCTCGCCGCCTGCACGCACCCACCTACCTTGGCGTAGTTCCTCTGCAGCGCCTGGTGCAGCTCGCCGCCTGCACGCACCCACCTACCTTGGCGTAGTTCCTCTGCAGCGCCTGGTGCAGCTCGCCGCCTGCACGCACCCACCTACCTTGGCGTAGTTCCTCTGCAGCGCCTGGTGCAGCTCGCCGCCTGCACGCACCCACCTACCTTGGCGTAGTTCCTCTGCAGCGCCTGGTGCAGCTCGCCGCCTGCACGCACCCACCTACCTTGGCGTAGTTCCTCTGCAGCGCCTGGTGCAGCTCGCCGCCTGCACGCACCCACCTACCTTGGCGTAGTTCCTCTGCAGCGCCTGGTGCAGCTCGCCGCCTGCACGCACCCACCTACCTTGGCGTAGTTCCTCTGCAGCGCCTGGTGCAGCTCGCCGCCTGCACGCACCCACCTACCTTGGCGTAGTTCCTCTGCAGCGCCTGGTGCAGCTCGCCGCCTGCACGCACCCACCTACCTTGGCGTAGTTCCTCTGCAGCGCCTGGTGCAGCTCGCCGCCCGCATGCTCGAACAGCGCGTGCAGCGCGGGCACGCGCCGCGCCGCCGCCACCGACACTAGCGCGCCGCGCGACGCCAGCTGACGGGCCGCTATCTCAACTGTTGCCGGGGCTCCTGCCGGTATACACAACACCGCTATAAGTATACACGTATATAGCTAGGTACCTACTGTCACCCTATCACTTCTATTTATGGTTGTGGGTCCAACTCCAGCCCAGGACAATGAATTATGAGCATGTATAATGTAGTGTATCAGTGTAGTATATGGTACAAGCTCTGCTTGGTTTAGGATCAGATGATACGGCCATAGAAAAATATCCAAGGATATTTTTTGTGAGATATTAGATAGGATAAGTATTGCCTGCCGAGCATGTCTTATACATCTGTATCAAGCAGCTTAAACTCACCAGGTGGTACCAATCCCCCAGCATAGGCAGTGTATGGTGCAGAACAGCACAGCAATAGCACATGTAATGGAATATCAGTACGTCCGAGCTCGTCGAAGCACGCCAGTGCCGTTGCTAATGCTTCTGTCACGCATGCTCGGTTCTCTGCATGACCACCTATGTATCTGGAATTTTTTATAATTTTATTTTCGTGGGTTGGGCTTAAAATCGTATACTGAACATTAGTTAATTTTATAATTTGACCGCAAGAATCAGTGCTGTGCCGCGCGTTGGGTGTGACTGGTAAGAGAATGCGAAAACATGAGTTCACATGAGATTGATATTCTGCGATAGTTCTTACGATATTATAAACTTTTAAAGACCCTATCTATATGGCCTGAATTAATAACAACACCTTTATTTAAAAATTAAAGAGTCTACTCCAATTCTGCTGATATTTGCGTCAGTTTTATATTCGAAGCTAAAAGAAAATCATTTTAAAGACAGTAGTGTCATAAGCAAACAATACCCTGTCATGTATTTTTTTCGACAAAGTTAGATGAGCCATTAATATAAATGAACAAAGGAAAAGGTCCAAGGATGGAGCCTTGCGAGACACCCACCATTAAAAAGATACAGCGGCAACTTTACTATTAACATCAACCCTCTGTACAATATCACTCAAATATGAATTCAAAACCTGAGTGCTCTAAATTTCTTTAACTTTACAGAAACAACTACAGTACTAGAGATTACAGAATTAAACTAGTTGTCCCCGCAGTTTCACCCTCGTTTTCGAGCTCCTACATACCATAGGATATTGGAGTACCAAAATTCATCAAGATTGGTTCAGTGGTTTAGGCGTGAAAAGGCAACAAACTCACATTCACATTTATAATATTTGTTAGGATGTTCCAAAACCAATAAGAAAAAATTGTATGTCATTGTGGTAGTCATACAAGCAAGCAGCTTATAGTGCTATCTTATTACTGATTCTCACTTGATGTCTTATTTCATTATATAAAATTCTCGTGTCACAATGTGAGTTACCATACTCCTCAGAAACGCCCAACCAATTTTGATGAAATTTTGAGTGCATTTTTGAAACCGCTACGCGAGTGAAACCGCGGGGGACAGCTAGTTTCATTATAATATAATCATACTAACTGTATTTTATCAACAGTTTCCATAACATTCTGTGGGCATGTGAAGGGACCATAAGTAGAGACAGGCAAACCAGGATGGCAGTCAGCAGATTTGTATGCAACTATACTGTATACTGATCCACTGCCACCACCTTCTTCTAATGCTCCTCCATGGAAATATCTGGAATAATAAAGTTTATATTTTGAAAGAGTTTCACCATGGTAAAATTTATAACTTAAAGCCATGGCCTGTCATTTAAGATAACAACACAGTCTACTACAGGCAGTGTCATATACACCCTACAGCAGGGACCACCAACCTATATTGTGTGGACCAAACTTTGACAAATAAAAATGTACTCATAGTCATTTTATTTAGTCTGCACTTTGACTCCTCTGCCAATCATCTACCAAATATTTTTAAAAAGGACCCCTAATACCACTAGCCTACATGATATATCTAAATACTATGTAGTCTTCAAACTAATATAACTGATTGCTACAGCAGACTGGTTGGCTGAGATGCTTAATCCTGGATTAAGTTCGGCGAGGTGTGGACGGGTGTGAAGTGTTTCATTGTGACTGTAAGAGTGCATCATAGTTACAATGTATTCATGATCTATTGCATTACATAATGCATCCTCCGTGAAAAATATGACAGTAGATACTTCAAGTTAAGGTGAAGTTGACAGTGACTCTGCATCAGCATCTACTTCTACTATTGTAACAAAAATCTGCATCAGCACAACTCCAATTTGAATTATTAATCAAACTAAATTCTCAGAATACAGACTTGTGTTGGTTTTTCCCAAAGTATGTAAAAAAATTAGGTTGTGACTATTGATGAACTTGAAACAGATATGACTGTATCTAAATAAGCAGTGACTGGCCTAGTTAAAAAAAAACAAAAATAAAACGCACAAAATTTTCCTAGGTCATAAAAATTATATCTGTTAAAGGCTATATTGTAAATTGAATACAATAATACTTACTCTAATGTGGGTACAATATAATTTGTTTTTAATTCGTTGATATATGCCCCATTGGCCGCGGTTGATTCAATGACGAATATCACTTCAGCCTGTACAGGGGAATCTGGAACATTTACCACCATTTTGACTAATTAATAATATTTTTTTACTCTTATCATAGTGGGAATTAATTTTTCGCAAATATAATAATTTGAGCTACAAACAATCAACTAAACCAACAACTTCGGCTAATTTTGTTTGTGTCAGGTATTGTATTAGGTATTTGACAATTGACGTTTTGCTTGTTTTTTTTTTTATTGACATTGACAGTTGGTGCAATGAACTCTCATTTTCTTCTTATTTTCAGTATGGCAACCTAATCCTTTTCATTACTACGTACGACTTATTTTTTGCCAGTATCGAATTATAATATAAATAGTATAATGATAGGAAATAGGAATTAATCTGCTTGGTTGCGGTCCCGATTCCGATTGAACAGAACCGATCGGATAGTGTACCGAATCGGTATTCATCTATTTTACAATTATTCAGACTTCCATTCGGAATAAGGTAGTCGATTGGTACAGGACCGCGTTTATGAAGTTAAAATCAAAGTCAAAGCCATTTATTCAGTTTAGGCCTTAGAAGGGCACATATGAACGTCGAAACTACTGCCGGTTCGGAAGTCACCTGCAATAAAAAAAAACAAAAACTGAAAAATCGGCTAAAAACTCAGCAAGGTTAATTTAAATATAATACGCATGAAGACCGTCACCAAATGGGAGCGTGTTCAGAATGCTGGCTACATTTCCACGTTAGATAGCACGATATTTGGATAGCTAAGCTTATCCGTTGACCGAAATGAAAGCCAGCGTTCCGGTCACGCGTGTGTCCTTAAGGCTTAAACTGCTCCGCCAAGTCCTCATATGTCCTATATAGTGTGTGCCCCTGGTGGCCCCCATGGGCCGAGTTTATACCCCAAACGGCAAAAAAAAAATTACTTAAACAAGTTTTAAGTAAAAATCAGTATCTCTTTAAGTAATGGCTTTTGTATAAGTATGAACGTTTTTATTATTCTGTGGTATGAACAGTATGCACTTGTGCAGAGAACGTATTGATTATATAGTCTTTGGTTGGTGCAGAGTGCAGCTACTTCCAAGTTCCAGAAATCTTTATCTTCAATGTAACGAGCTACCTTGTAATAGGTTTTTCTGGCAAAACTTTGTTTATGTGTGATTTGAATTTAAAATCAGTCTTGGTAACTGAGAGAGGTATTTTATTATAAAAGCGTACACTACTTCCAAGAAATCACTTTTTAACTTTGGCTAATCTAAAATACAGAACAACTAACATCCACATCCGCATCAAAATGAATGAAATGCATCTCTTTCCATAACGTTTTAGTTTGTGGTCAGGCCAAAGGGTCAGGCTCAGGCAGTCAGTAAACGGTACCTACCTATTAGGCTACATGCGCACTATGCGGTTAACCGGAATGCGGTCAACCGTCCGGCTGGCTGGCCGCAACCAACAATATGTACGGAAAATATTTTCTGTGCGCACTGTGTGTACGACTTTTTCGTACAAGTTGTCGACCGGACGGCTAGCCGCATTCCGGTTAACTGCATAGTGCGTAGGTACCCTTAGTTAGACTCTTTGGCAGTCAGCTGCAAATCAGCTGGTTATCTGTCAAAAATCATCTGTCATCATATTCATTATCATTTTCGATCAAACAAAAAAAACCTTTAAA
Organism: Tetheella fluctuosa; assembly: GCA_951216915.1. Lineage (NCBI taxonomy): Eukaryota > Metazoa > Arthropoda > Insecta > Lepidoptera > Drepanidae > Tetheella > Tetheella fluctuosa. The sequence goes on from OX578236.1 coordinate 5,478,046, forward strand.
TCTATTTTCTTATCATTCACTGCAACGCCATACTTTAGTTTCCTTATAGAATACATATTACTGGCTCGGCTGCCGGTGCTGTTTTATAACATCTGAACATTGTTTTTAAAATGGAATTAAGTGTTCGTTCTGCTAGCCTTATAAACCGGCTTTTACGGAAACCATGGATTTCTACGTTTAATAACGTTACGAGGTCTGCAGTAACCGGCACAGCAATTAAAGAAGAAGTTAATGTTGAGCTCCTAAATACGTTCAACCAAGATATAAGAAATGGTGAGTACCTGTTTTTTTTTATCAGTAGTACCTATGTATTGTAATGAGACAGAGTAAGAAGGGCAAATATCTTTCAAAAACAATCCCCTACATAATCCAACCCTCAGTAATACTATATTCATGCAATCCAATCTCAATGCACACCTAAAGTAGTAAATCAATGAAGGTGTGAAGTAGTTTCAGTTCATAAAATTGTTTTTTTATTATTATTTAGAGTATTTTATAGTATGTCTTGACTGGCTACCACAATTAAGTTAAAAATATATTGTCTAGCACCTACCAGTATCATAAAAAGGTGTCAATTAGTAAAATGACATCATCCAGTAAATAATATCCTTATTTTATATTGATGCTAATTATATAATGGTTGATTTGTTGTTTGATGCTGTTTATTTATTTATTTATTTATATAATTAAGGGAAACTAACAGCAATCCGTCACTGTCTAATGTCATATAACAAAAAAATATTTTACATAATGATACAGATACAATCTTACTTTTAACATATGTTTTTAACAGGAGGTGCCGTACCTGTATTCCGTAGAGCTCTACTCTTCCCAACACGAGTGGCTTTACAAGATGACATTGGTATCTACACATACGCTGGACTATATCAGGCGGCATCAACACTTTGCACTGAAATCTCTGCACAACTTGGTGAGATATTTACATGCATACCGAAACTGAATAAAAAAAAAATTGTCATTTGATAATGTGACAGTTCCCTAGGTAATGTATAGGTTATGAAAACTAAAATAGACTATTATATAAAGGTATTATAGGAAATTTAAGTTAAAGTAGCGGCAAGATTAATGGCCGTCTTGACAGCCCAATTCAGTACATGTGTCAAAAAGAGACATGCATAGCGAGACAGTAGAGATACCCTCATGTCAAAACGGCCATCATAATGTGCCGCTAGTTTACAGTATTCTATCAGTACCAACAACTAAAAACTAACATGAATTTGAAATGTATTTTCAGTGGGCGAAACGGAGCGTACAATAGCTTATATGTGCAACAACGACGCGTCTCATGTGATAGTGCAATGGGCTATATGGATGTCGGGCAATATTGGTAAGATCTATATTTATTTTTAATTATATGTTTGTGTTTTATCACAATCTCACCATGGAATGTGATTATGAGGCTGAAGGTGGTAAGCACACAAAGCCTAGAAGGAACTGGCTCTCAAGTGCAGCTGCGGAACACTTGGCGGCAGATTTTCAACTATCCCACAACTTGGACTCAACTCAAATCCAAACTTAATGTTAAGGTGTCCATTCATTGAGCAATTATTATTTTTGTTTAATCAAGGTTAATTTGGAATTGCTTATACTTCTGAACGGAAGACTAACTGCAATATAAATACTCCTAAGTTGATAATAATTTTCCAATAACTCTAGGTTAGATTGTGGTTCAACAAACCTAAGTGATAACACTTTTTACAGCGGTACCACTAACTCCAATCCACCCACCGGAGATGCTCAAATATTTCCTAACGGACAGCATGAGTACCCTGGTCATATGTACTCAAGAGTACGAAGCCACTCTCCGTCCCATTGCTCTAGAGGTCACCACACCGTTGATCCTCACTGGCAGAGATAAGGAGATCACTGCACAGTTGTACCAACCTAATAGCATGTTATTGAAAGCGAAGAATGAGGAGAATCTCTGTGATGTTGGTAGAGATAACGATTGGTATGGGAATGCGGATGCTATGATAATTTATACTAGTGGTAAGTTGGTTCTATCTTTTCTGGTATTTGTTTTACTGTAATCATTAATCGTATTATAAAATCGAAATTGGCCAAAGTTAGAGTCTGTCTGTTTGATATGTTTTCACGGTGAAACTATCAAAGCAATCGATTGGCGTGGTTGGTAAGATATCCTATCTATCACGCCGCAGGTCGTGGGCTCGATTCCCACTCAGTCAGTATATATTTACAAAAGAAAAGTAGTATATGTAGTATATCAGTTATCTGGCTCCCATAGCACAAGCTTTGCTTAGTTTGGGGTCAGCCGTGTGTGAGGAATAATGTCCCAGAATATTTATGAATTTTTAATCATCGTGTTTCTCAGAGAGTCAGTCAAAGAGAGTCTGTGGACGTCGCGCACACAGTTTGCTTCTGTTTCACTCACTCGCGTCGTTCCGTTACTTTGTCGTCTCGCGTCGGTCAAGGTGATAAAAGTTCCAAATGAAACATTTTAACCGACTTTAAGAAAAATGGAGGAGGTTCTCAAGTCGGTTGTATTTATTTTTAATGGATTTTCACTCGTTTCTCCGTCATTTATGAACCGATTTGAAAAAATATTTTTTTATTTGAAAGGGTATACCTCCAGATTGGTCCCATTTTTATCAAAATTCAGTTCTGACCATGGAATCCTGAGGAATTGAGGGAACTCCTCAAATATTATAGGCATATACATAGCGATTTTAGTATTTTCGGTAACAAATCAAGCATTTGCATTCAGAAAGTATCATTTAGTGATGTGAAACTGATGAAGAAGACCATAGACGACCACCTAAACTTCTCAATATATTTCTGGGGAAACTTCTAACTTCTTTGTTTACGAACTGATTTTAATAAATTCTTTTGCATTGGATTTAGTATAGCGTCAAAATGGTTCCATTTAAATTTCATTGGTATTGGACAGTGGACTCCGAAGACATTATACCAGATAGGAATTTTATAGTGATTAGTTAGGTTTATGACAATTCCATTACGAGGAGGTACCTAACTATGATCAAGGACGTGTTGGACTGTACTGGACTTGGACTAGGAATGCATACAACGGAACTCCATAATGAGAAACAGCTCGAACGTGTAAATTCAGTAATAGATATTATCTTACGGCAAAATGTAAAGGCGAACATTATAAAGAGTATCATTTCTGGTAATGCTCTTTGACGAAAGAGTCTGTGTGGCCTACTCAATAATTTATTTGATTCTAAATTAGAAAGTGCTATTCCTTCAAAAGTTTTTATACGACTGACAGATAAATACATACACATGTCCTTTAGGGTTTTTTTTATTTCCAAGATCTATAATATACCGGGCAACTGTTCCGAATCATTCGGATCACATTAATGTTTCGGAACACTGAGTCGGTTCCTTACAGAGCGACATATTTGTAGGTACAACAAGCAAGCCAAAAGGTGTAGTGTGGACACACAGCATGCTACAAACGCAGATATCGGCCCTGCACAGCGGTTGGCAATACTCCTGCAACGATGTGGTCCTCCACGCGTTGCCGTTACACCATATACACGGTCAGCTTAACTCTATGCTGGCTTCTTTGGCTGCTGGGGCCAGGTTTGTGCAAATAATCCTTTATTTTTTTATTATTATTTATTCTGAGACATAAATTACCTCTTCAATATAATTCTATTTGCAGTCAATCAACATTATGACAGTTTTCCAACTGAAATATATGTAACTATTTTCCGCCCCGCGGTTTCACCCGCGTTCCCGAGGGATATTGTGTTTTCCCGGGATAAAAAGTAGCCTTCCTCGATAAATGGGTTATCCAACACTGAAAGAATTTTTCAAATCGAACCAGTAGTTCCTGAGATTAGCGCGTTCAAACAAACAAACAAACTCTTCAGCTTTATAATATTAGTGTAGATTAATAACTGTCTCCCGCCGGTGTCACCAGCATTTCTCATTGTCATTATTTTTTTTGATTTTTTATGCATTTTAATTTATTACGTCATTTTCATGCGTCATGAGACGTAATTTTATGATTTGCGCATTTATCTATGTCATCTTTTTGCATTCAAAACGTTTTAATATGTTATTTTTGCAGTTTTAAAGGCATCATTAATATATAAGATAATAATGTATTGCACAAGACCGGTCCTATTGGAGATCCTTAGGGGAGGCCTATGTCCAGCAGTGGACGTCTTGCGGCTGAGATGATGATGATACGCTTCTTGTGAGATTCACACAATTAGTTCCCATAGGCGTTTTAAATTTAATTAAAGCGCAAAAATAGCCGTTTAAACTTCAAAATAGGGACCATCCTTAATTGATCGAATCCAACAAATGTTTGTAACAAACATTGTACATACATACATGTAGAATCCGTATGTTGTCAACGTTCGCGGCGCACACGGTGTGGGCGCGGCTGCTGGGCATGGGCGAGCGCGAGGACAGCAAGGTGTCGGTGTTCCACGGCGTGCCCGCCATGTACTCGCGGCTGGCGCACGCGCACGCGCACATGTTCGCCGAGCAGCGCACGCGACACTACGTGCGCGCCTCGCTCGCGCGCCTGCGGCTCCTGTGCGCCGGCTCCGCGCCCCTACCTGCCTCTATGTTTAACAAGTGGGAGGAGGTACGACTACAACTATCTATCTCCTATACTTATGAACGTTCTGAAGTAAATAACGAAGTGAACTATTTAATTAGACCCAGTATCTAGTTTGCTTGATATAAAATATTTACAAACCTTAAGTCTCAATCCTCGAATTAAGAAACTTGCTTAGGAGATTGTCTGCATGCATTAAATTAGATATTAATATAGACTAAACTCATCTTGAGTCAAAACTAAAATAAGGCATATCACTGTATCTATGAAATCCCTTAACGTTTATTTATCATACAACTAGCTTCCGCCCCGCAGTTTCACCCGCGATCCCGAGAAAAAAAGTAGCCTATGACCCTCTCCATACCATTGGATATCTGCGTACCAAATTTCATCGCAATCGATTCAGCGGTTTAGGCGTGTAAAGGTAGCAAACAAACAAACTCACATGCGCATTTATAATATTAGTTAAGTCTTTGTAAAGACTACAATTATAAAAGACAAGAAAATATAATTACAGTGTAATCTCACTAATCCGGCACTATTAAAAACCGGAGGGTGCCGGATTATTGGAATGTTCGGATTACTGGGTTATACTGAAAAAGTCATAGGTAATAAATAAAATAAAGCATTTCATAGAGAGAATAAATGTATGTAATGTATTATTTTGTCCGCTATCTAACTTTTTTTAAACTTGAAAGAAACAATACGTTAGCACGTGATAAGTTTTGAGGTTAGACTGCTAGTCGATGACGCAGCGACCAAAGCGCACACGTATAGAAGGGTAAGGGAGGCGTGGGCGGAGGGTGCCGGATTATTGGACGTGCCGATCTATCGAAGTGCCGGATTAGTGAGATTATACTGTACAATTATCTGGATACATATTTTCTACTTCTAGATATCAGGAATGCGTCTCCTTGAACGCTACGGCATGACAGAAGTGGGCATGGCACTGAGCAACCCGTACCGGCCTGTGGAGGCTCGAACAGTGGGCAGCGTGGGGCAGCCGCTGCCTGGAGTCACGGCACGTATAGCCACCACCAGGGAAGGGTCTGAGGAGCTGCAGCCACTAGTTACTGTTGAATCTGCGGTCCCTGAAACTCAGGTATTTTCTCCAAATGTACCAAACAATTTCAAGACATCAGTTAATCTACTAGCCAGAAGTTTACCTAATCTTATTATAGTCCTTCATTCATAAGATATTTTAACGTATAATATAGTCAAACAAAAATATACCTAATTGCTTTAATATAATGTTCATTTGTATCATTATACAATTTACCATAGATTTAACGGATATACCTTATTGTTAAGTAATAGGCTTCAATTTACTTTGACAGACTTGCATGGTACAAGTATGTCTTTTCTCTACTACACGCTATTCACGTCCTATATTTATCTCAAGGAATTCGAATGGGGAAATTTATTTTATTTTCAATAATATTGGGCGATACCTTCATCTTAGGTTGTTCGTTCAAATCATTTATCTAAATCTTACAAATGTTTTAAATGCACTATGTATACTTGAACGGAATTTGGTGACAATATTCGTTAACGCAGTATCTAATGCTGACTAAAACACCAATGAAAACAGGCCTTATTGCTTTAAGTTTAGATTTGAAATACAATAACAACAAGACTCATGCTATAGTGGATACCAATAGTGGATTAATATTTTTGCGCCTACAAAATTACATCTGCGCAGGTACATCGTTGTAACTTATAAAAGTAGTAGAGAGCCAGTTCCTTCTAGGCTTTGTGTGCTTACTGAGATTGTGGTCAAACATAAGCCTATACAAAGATGAAAAAAAATACTGAACAGGGGTATAAGATTATGTTGAAGGGATCTATTACTAAATACTAATTATACTTAATTAAATATGAATCAGATATCACTAGAGCAGCTCGGACTTCCATCCTCAAAAGACTTCTTCGGGGAATCAGAGGGGTATGAGTGGAAAGAGCCGAGAGTCACCAAGCACAAGGGAAGCGAGGATATACCCTGTCAGGGCGAGCTACTGCTGAAGGGACCTGCTGTTTTTACTAGGTAAGCTCTCTTTTCCAATTGAAATTATTTATGTATACTTCTTTTTAACTGTAAATCTTGCAAAGAATTCTAACGTCTTCGACATCAAGAAATTCAAAACAATGTATTCAATGGATATCCCCCTCCCCATGTTTTAAATGCATTTGAGATCGACGATAAAGTTTTATTTGCCTTTCTTTAAGGCGATGTTACCTCAGTTGTAATGACGTCGATTGCTGAGATGAAGGTTGTGGGCTGGAATCCTACAATGAGCTTGAGCTTTTGGTGAAGAAACCATAGCGCTGGTAGAATACTTTTTAGTACCTGTCTGACTGACTACCACCCTCAAGTTAAAAATCAGTCGCCAAACACTTAACGGTGTGTTCCGACAGTTTCCGTCCATGTCTTTAAGGCCAGTGATAAATCCTTCCAGTTTAAGTAGGTCATTTTACAGTAAAAAAAAATGTGACAACGTTGTTTTTACTGTTCTACAGATACTGGAACCGTGCCCCTAAGCTCGACACCTCAGATTTCACCACTGACGGTTGGTTCCGAACCGGCGACACCGCCTCATACGACGGAACCTTCCGAATTCTCGGCCGAACGTCCATCGACATCATCAAAACTGGAGGATACAAGGTTAGCGCTTTACAAGTAGAATCTGCTATTCTAGAGAACCCAAACATATCTGATGCAGCCGTACTTGGGATCCCAAACGAAGACTTCGGAGAAATCGTCACAACTGTAGTAGTATTGAAGGAAAAAACTAATTTGACTCTAAAAGAGTTAAAGGAAGATTTGATGAAGAGATTGGCGCCGTATCAGATACCAAAATCTATGGTTATTGTGGAAACAATGCCGAGAAACGCTATGGGAAAGTTAGATAAGAAAGAGATTAAAAAGTTGTATGGTAAGAATTTGGAGGTTAAAAAAAAGGCGTAAGGGACTTGTTATACAGATGTGATTTATTGTTTTGAGTAATGATGTGAGTACATAAAATTGAGGGCTTTATCAGCAGGGATAGGACTGGAGTTTATGAAGCGCATATGGGGTTACTGGCTTAATGACATAATACTCAGTGACTCATTAATTAGTCTTCCATTCCATAGAAAGAATACTCAGATAGAGAAAAAATATGAGAGAGAGAGGGGGTTATAGTTAAAAATATATCCATCGTCTATTTTGCATAGGGAAATCACTTTTCATGCAGCAGTTATGTTATATTCAGTCTATAAGGCTTGCTGACTTTAATTTCATAAAATGCTTTCTTGTACACCCATATGTTATAAAGGAACACCTCCAAATTTCATGATTCTATGACCAATTGATTAGTTAGGATCCGCGTTGGTCTCTCAGTCAGTCATCAATTGCATAATACTTTATTATTACACCCCATATGATTGGTGTAGTAAAGAAATAGAGCAGTAGTACAAAACTTAACTTACAGATATGCTAGTCCAAAATCCACCGTTTTGTAATGTAAAAATGGTTCAATTTTGTGTACATACATCATGATAGGCAACAGTATAATATTGTATTGGGAAAAGTATATACAATCCCGTATTTAGTCTTGCAATTGTGAATGTAAAGTAAAGACTGATATTTGTAATAACTAATTTGTGTGCAAACGATTTTCAAAATATAATAATTTTATAAGTTTTACCAAATGTCAAACGTGATTTGGGAATGCTAGATATATTATGAATATCCATCATATCTACAGTGTAAATAAAGAGATTTCGGGATTAAGAAAGAGACAATTTGGTGGAAAACTCCTTTTATTATCTTCATTCACTGACTGACTTCTATTTATATCACCACCCACTGCTAGGTATAATTTGGAAGTGTCTCCAAATGGGATACTTACTGAAAATTGTTATTGATTCGTTAGAAATCCGAAATTAGCCGATCTTGACCGATGATCTCTTTCTTCTGCCCGTTGTTTTTATTACATACATCACGATATAGGTGATGAACGTTTTTAATTCAATTAGAAAATGTTTTTTTGTTAAAACAATAATTTATCGGGCATAATAACTGACATGTTGTTAATTTTGTTAAATTATTTTATTGTTTGATTTGTTGAATAAAATACATTTTAATTGTAAAAATATTTTTTATTAAAACTACGAATTTGACGTAAGGTACATGAAAAATTATTCACCAGGCTCATAAGGTCAACAGTAGATATTTAATTTATAAAATGTATAAGTAACTTTTTTTAATTCTCTTTTTGGGACAGTCGGATGAAAAATTTCATTCCATTTGCCAAGTTTATCTCACACAAAACATTATTCCTATTATAATCGGTTATCTATATATTTACAGTAGAACAGCACAGGTCATCGACGCGTATATTGAAAGTATACAAGGCCAGCACGCATTCATAGTGTTCTTACACTGTACGGTTTCAGAATGTGTAACAAAATAAAGTTTTTGAAAATATACACGATTTCTGCGTAATGGCCGCGTATACTTTCTGACACTGATATTATTAATCTAGTATTATATTGACTCCTTACCTCATACAAGAGATCAGTGCAGAAAACTCCGAGCGGCAGCTGTGGCATTGATCAGACATGGTGGTGAAAACGTCGCATACGCTATTGAATTCGCCCACGTGGAATATGTAGCCACTATTGTCGCACCTACTCCCATAAATATTACTATTAGAGCTAACATCACATCGTACCATTGTACTACATATTCATCGGCCACATTTATTTCTTGATAACCACTCGAAAATGTCTTATAATGAGTTTTATGAGAGTCTTTTCCGATGAGCGGGCTTTTTAACACTTCACAGCCATTTTGTGCACATTCACCGACGCCATTTTGCGTTTCAGTGACGCCATTTTGTATTTTTGTATCTAATTTTAAACTATCTGTGTTTAGGATTATGTCAGGTATATTTGATTTTATATAGCACAGTTTTAGAAAGAGGATTGGGGGAAATATGAACATTAGGGGGCCAGTTAAAGTTGACCCTACCAGTCCCATCACGAGGTCAAATCTTGGAACTGACTCTGCCAGGAACACTGCTAGAGCTATAGTGCTTGATCTTAATATACATCGCTGGAAGCAGAATTCTGGAAATAATAAAAAAAACTTTTAAAAAGTAGTACCTAAAGGATTATGCTAAATGAACATGTGGAAATTATGGGGGTATGAATTTAAAAAATCTGTCAATTATTGAGATGCCCACTTCTTATCCACATAGTCAAAATTGTAATCCTAACTAATATTATAAATACGAATGTGACTTTGTTACCTTTTCACGCTTAAATCGCTAAACCGATCGCGATGAAATTTGGTATGCAGATAGCCCATGGTATGGAGAAGGACATAGGCTACTTTTTATCCCGGGAATACATAAGATCCCTGGGGAACGCGGATGAAACCGCGGGGCGGAAGCTATTAGATAATATTTACCTCTAGGAATCTTCAGAAGGTCTTCAATGTGCTGGAACAGTGCTGAGTTTCCAACTGCACTCGATAGACAAAGCTGTAGAGTAACCAGTAATACCACCACGTAGAGCGCTATGGAGGGGGGGATACCTGCATAGATACATATAGATATTGAACTAATTTCTGCCCACAGTTTTACTCGCAATCCTGAGGGATCTAAAGTTTTCCCAAGATCAAAAGATTCATATGGTTTATGACAAGGTTTAGTACATACCATGTTATTCTTTAAAAAAAAGCCATAGTTAAGTTTTAGAGGTATGCGTCAGTGACTTGTTGAGTCCGATCATCATTGCACAAAATTCATACTTCTTCGATTTTAAATCTTGCATAAATCGCGCAATTGTTATTGTCCATTCAATTTCTATTTCAACAACCTTTTCAAAATAAAATGTTAGAATTTGAATTTATGAACTTGAGTTTCGCAAATATCAATCTAATTTTAGATTCGATTAATCTTCGACTTATTTGGTCTCTTGCTACCAATTTATCCTAATCATAATGCAAATGATGTAAGTAGGTAATCTAATACATTATCGGTGTTCATCAATCTTTTTAGGGTTCCGTAGCCAAATGGCAAAAAACGGAACCCTTATGGATTCGTCATGTCTGTCTGTCTGTCTGTCCGACCGTATGTCACAGCCACTTTTTTCCGAAACTATAAGAACTATACTGTTGGTAAGTAAAAACTTGGTAAGGAAACTTGGTAAGTAGATGTATTCTGTGAACCGCATTAAGATTATCACACAAAAATAGAAAAAAAAACAATAAATTTTGCGGGTTCCCCATAGAACTGAAACAATTTTTTTTTCCATCAAACCCATACGTTTGGGGTATCTATGGATAGGTCGTCAAAAATGATATTGAGGTTTCTAATATCATTTTTTTCTAAACTGAATAGTTTGCGCGAGAGACACTTTCAAAGTGGTAACATGTGTGTCCCCTGTAACTTCTAAAATAAGAGAATGATAAAACTAAAAAAAATATATGCTGTACATTACCATGCAAACTTCCACCAAAAGTTGGTATGAACGAGATCTAGGAAGTAGTTATTTTTTAATACGTCATAAATCGTAAACCGCAATTTACCTTTCATTCAATCAACTCAAATATAAACATTTAACTTCATAAACATAAAGCTTATGCATAAACCGTAAACCATTATTATAGATAATGGTACGGAACCCTTCGTGCGCAAGTCCGACTCGTACTTGGCCGGTTTTTTTAATTAACAATCGGTTGGTGAGAATGCGAATTAGATAATCTATATACCTTCCAGTAAATTATTTTTGACGTCACCCCCATATCTATTGGCGGCGAGGAGCGTGGTGATTGTGAACATAAGGCCTGTGTATCCGAACGCACCGAGCACAGCTGAGTTGATCTTCTTGCTGTTCTTCATATCCACTTGAATCGTCATCAGAAGAGGGTGGATGTCGAACTGGAATTTGTAGATAAACATCATAAGTTGCTGCCATCATACGTCACCATCGATAAATAAATACGATAGAAACAAAATATTGCTATCTCAAGCTCCCAAGATATCCAAAGATAGCTGTAGCCACAGATGTAGCGACATCTATCAACATAAATAAATTTTCGCTACCCATGAATAGATGGCGCCTCAAGATCCTACATCGCGCTATCAAACTTTCCTGTCATATTCACGACCTAGACTGGCAAAATTTTTTCCTTGAATGAAGGAGTCAATCAGCTTGACCTCCATAGGTTTTTAGAGTTTGTTTTTGTAAAGGTGTTGCCATAAATTATTGAATTGAATTGAATTACTTACCTAAATTATTTATTAATATAGAACATGTACGTCTTTTATTCTTCCACATATTTTTTATCGATACTACAATATAATATTCGTATCCAACCTGAAATGCTAGAATTCCATAAGCGATGAGGAAGTTCTGCACATCAGGCTGGTAGTCCAGTAACCCGCCAAGACTTGGTGGTGACACGTCATCCATTATAATGCAGGTCCAAGTGCAGACGGCCACTGTGCTGACTATCAGCACTGACATTAATGCCAAAGGTCTGAGGGCAAGTAGACAATAGATCGGGAATTTCGGCATAAAAATTTGCGGTGCCGAAAATTCAAAATTTTAAAATACGCTTGCATTAGCTTAGCCATCCAAAGAGGAACGCTGCCAGCCGTGAAGGTCGTGGGTTGGAATCATAACAAGGGTCTTGAGCTTTCGGTGAAGGAAAACGTTACGAGAAAACTACAGCACGTTAGTAGGTAGGCCTACAAAGTACGATTCTAAAGCCTCTCTGTGAATGCAAGCAAATGCAAGTCTAAATTTTAGATAGTTATGTTCTCGTATAAAAAGTTATTGATATAATTTTATACATAGGCAGCTTACTTTTGAAATATGTTTGAAGATTTTTGATATGGCCCAAAATATACATTTTCCTATATGGTATAGGAACATTGAATAACCGTGTATGTATATACTATGCTGATGGTGATGACGACAGATGAAACTTACTTCATATCTTTCGGTGATCCCAGCCACATGATAGGGCACAGTAGAAGGCCCAACAGCAGCATCCACACGCAGTACGAGATCCCCACCTGGCCATCCGAGATCTTCCACCAGAATAGCTGCAGGCTTTGTGATGCTTTGGATATTAAATAAATATCTACTTATACGGCCAAAAAATGCGACTTGAGTAAGCAAAAATAAATAATGTAGTATTTCCATGTTATTACATGCGCCAATAAAAAAGAAACTTAAACTAAGAATGAAATATAAAGAAGGAAGTTCAATGGGTATTATATTATTTAAAAAAAACTATTATTTATAATAGGTATAAGCCTCGTTGTAAGCAATGAGTAACGTAGCCTTTTGGAACCCTACCCATAAATTGAATGTACAATAAACAGACTTACCAAATATAAAGTTGGGTACTCCGGACCCGAAGACAGTTGCGTCAATGAAGAAGGTAACGACTCGTCTCGCTGTCGCGCCAAAGGCCAGTTCAGCTGCCGCAGCGTATGGAAACCTAAGGGCCAAAACACATGAGCACGTCACTACGTCGCGTCATGTTACGATACGACATTGTATCCCGATTCGTAGTCGTATCGTGGAAACAGTGCCCTAACTAGCCTTTTTTGCGCCCGGTGCGAGCTTCTCTATCTGCGCCTAACTAACATGCATGAATGATCCAAAACTTGGTCCGGGTCTGGTCAATTCTGCGCCCCTCCAGGATTATGAATATTAAATGACATGGTTTATTGATAGGTATCTATGTCGACAATATGTATTTGCATTTGGAACATAGAGTTGCGCCGGATGGATCACGAGTCTCCCACGGCGCGTTCGGTGCGAGCTATCTCGCCGCGATATTAGTTTTTCTTTATCTCTGTGGCTCGGTGTGGCCTGTATCCACGGTACAGGCAGTGGGAAAGCACCTTATGAATATTAAAGATTGACATTAGGTAGGTATAGTAACGGCTTCCCCAAAGGAGACCCTAACCTCAGGTGGGTCAAGCCCCTCCCAAACCAAAATCCTGGATCCGCCACTGGGTAGGTAAGGTACCACTTGTTCGGATGAGAAGAGAGCCGGATCAAAAGTTATTTTACGGTTAATTTCCTCACCTATTCTTTTCCTTGATATTAGGAGTTATTTCCTGAGCCAGGAGCCAGCTCTTACCAAGAAGCACGGCTGTGTAAAGCTGCAACCCAAACACTGATACCACTAGTGGAATGCCGTAAATACCTGGAGAAGATCAAAATTGCACTTTATAAATTTTGTTGTGAATTGACTTTGGCTTCTTGGCTCTTCAGTGAATGCTTTCAATTCTGACCTTCTTGGTACTTGAAATAAGTCACATATTAGTTATCTTATAACTTTAAACGAGGAATTCTTGTAGAGGTATTGTATATATTTCGTGTATCTCGGAAACTGCTTGGATAAAATGTTGAATTTAAATAAGGTTTTGCTCTGAATAATAGGTGTATTTCCAGAAAAAAAACGAGATTTACATAAAAGAAAAACTCTCTTAGCACTGAGTGACTTCAACTGCGTTAGCAAAAGAAGAAATGCTATCAATAAGAACTTACTTATAACTATTTTCACTCACTTTACCGGCTGTATTAGTTTCTTCTAAACTGCATTTGACCTGCATTTAAATTTTTAGTTTGCTTGCACTTTCAATGGCAAATAATATGTAAGTAGCTACTTACCACAGGAAATGACACTCTTCGGCAGAGCAACAATAGGAAATACTCCAAAAAGATCAACAATGCACAGAGTGGAGAAAAGCACACTCAGTCCCCCAGTCGTCTGCCCAACCGTGTACTTCTCATGATGGGTGACCACTGTTGTCTCCTTGTAGGACCCTCGGCAGTCAAACCATGTTAGCTTCATCTTGTTAGGTTTGCATGTAGGATCTGGAACCAGACATTTATTTCATTATTTTTGTTGTATTCTATTTGGGTAGCAGGGGCGTAGCTACCGCCGTATCTGCCGTCTGACAAGCGATTTCTTTTTTTCCCGCGTAAAGCGTGCGTTTCTTTTAATTTTATCCATTTTTTTTTTTATGAGAAATCTTTACCCTTCATAAGGGCCCACAAACAAATTTTTATACGGGGCCCCGCCAAGGCACGCTACGCCACTGTTGGGTAGTTTGGTCGTTCTTTACCCTGCTACAATATTGAGCAGAGAACCTCAAAATATGATTAGTGCAGGCCCTGGCAGTGCCCTATATGGGCTATCATCTAAGGCCTTTCTTTGAATGTAAAGGGATGGCTTATTTATGTAGATCTCTTAGCTCTAATGCAGTCTGAAAACTATCGCTGCAGTAGGTAGGTAAGTATTTACCTTAGTAATAATTGGCCCGCGATAGGCGACGATAGCTGTGATAGTGTCGTCGAATGCTGCGGTGAAGATCGAATCCTAGCTTGAACTTGAACCTTCGGTGAAGGAAAACATCGTGAAGAAACCATTACTAGGTGGTAGGATAATTTGTAGTATTCGCATGGCTACCAATGCAAAGTATCGATAGTGAGTGAGTACGTAGTCCGATTTGCACTTGTCGATTTTCGGATGGCCGTGACTATACAACCTTATTTGAGGGCTGGATCCGCGCCTGCACCGACCGGTGTGTTTTGGCAACTGCACTTGAGAGCCAGTTTCTTCTCTAGGCTTTGTGGGCTTACCACCATCGGCCACATCATCATTTACAATAGTAATATTGTAGTCTAAAACAGGCAAACTACAATAGTAATATTGTAGTTTAAATATAGGTAGGTACATAACTATGTAGTACACATAGGTAGCTACATAATTCTTAGATCGCGCAGTAGGTATAGGTACCGATAGACGCAAAAGTATCTGAATATCATCGTGTTTATTGTTGTTTTGAGAGGAAGTTAACATACAGTGCATAAAACGTCAAAGCTAATGAACCTCACATATGTATAAAGGAACTAGAAAAGCATAGTAATAAATAATTTATGAGCTCGTTAAATTCAATAAGTATCTAAATAACCTTAATCAAATGTATTCCAAAACTTGTTTGTTTTACATATTATTATACTAAATTAAGCATTCAGCATTGGTTTTTTTTACTTTTAATAAAAATTTGGCTTGTGTTTGAGTACAATCTCACAATAGGGTATTTGCCTATATTCAAAATAAATTATCCAACACTAACCAATGTATAAAACCACGATTATTTTATTAAATTTATCCTTATTATGATTTTTTATGACCAATCTAACTATAAAGAGTACCTATGCTATATAATTATAACGTCACATGCTTGTATTTCATACAAAACTCCATATATCGTTTGATATCGTTTTGATATTTCATAAAAAGTTGCTGATTTGAATGTCAGTCAAATACCCTATGGTAAGTGATGGATGATTTGGCCGAAGGTGGTAAGCACACAAAGTCTAGAAGGAACTGGCTCTCAAGTGCAGCTGCCGGAACACACCAATAGGTGTTTGGCGACAGATTTTCAACTTGAGGGTGGTAGCCAGCCAGGTGGGGACTACAAAGTAGGTGCCACCGTGGTACGGCTTTCTCACGATGTTTTCCTTATCCGAAAGCTAAAGCTCATTGTAGGATTCGAACCTTCGGCGTCCGACGTCACTACCACTGGGCTATCATCGCCTTAAAAGTCCATGTCAGTGTTCTTAGGAATTCGCAGACACAAAATTGAGTTCTAATTTTAAGCTTGTATTTGGTGAACGAATGTAACTTGTATAAATAACTGGTAGTCTTTGAGTAAAATGACCATGGCAGACAGACGGACATGACGCATGAAAAGCACGTGTGTCGCAGTAATTTCACTGCGACGTTCAAGGTCAACTTATCCAACTTATCGAACATTATCCCGTGACCGCATCAGAAACACCTATCAGTACCGATAATGTGGACGTCTTTTGTTACGCGATTTACACGAACAATTGTCACAAGCTGCAGTTACGATTCAATCCATTCCGAACACTGTAAGCATTTATGACTGGGAGAATATACGGCAGGACAATGTGCGGAGTTATGATCTACTAGCCGGGTCCAGTGTGGACGCTGGTCTGTGTACTGTCACGCATCTAAGTCACGTGTTACGAGCCGATCCATCGAGAGTCGGTTTTTTCAAAGGATGTTCGCTATTGTCCGCGTGACCGGGAGACGTCCACATTTGCGTTTATGACACGCGTCGAAGTACGCCAGATGACACAAATACAGACACGGAGTAGGAGTGGATCATGTCCAAAATCTGCACTGCACTGCTGTGCACTGAAGTGCATCGCCACTGTGATGCATCGCCACTATATGGCTCAATCTATATGTAGCGAGGCCCAATTGAAAACAATTTAGTGACCGTAAAGCCATTATTGCATACCCACTTAATTAAAATGGCGGATCCCGGTCAACCAACGTCGTTCCAAATGGATAGGATACATACTACATATAGGTTTATGTTAGGTATATTAGGTAATTTATGCACAATATCTTGCAAATTTTCATTGAGATCTTACAAAACAAGTTGAATATCGGAGTATCGTGTCTAGGCTACACTTTAGATCCAGTTTTCGAGTCTTCTATCTAGATAGAAATATATATATATCTATATTATACCACTATACCGCTTAGTTAATAGCCACAATAGGCAATTCAATCAAAATATTGTCATTTTTTCTTCACGTGTCGGTCTATTCAGGAAGTTGGTCAAATGTAAACTAACTTAAACTAAGGGAAAATAATCATGCCTAGTTATTATTTTTTAAGTTATATGCACTTTATCTCCTTTTGTCTTGGTTTTGCACATTACTAACTATTAACACTACTATACTATAAAATACTAATGGTTAGTTACCAGAGTCCATTCTGGTACAATTTTAATTATTATTTTTTCTTAAGATAAGATTAATTCTTTTGTTCGCTATTTTTACTGTCTAACTCAACAAACTTTGTAATTAACCAGTGGTTAACGATGCTGGTTACACGTTTATGAATTTGTATTGTTGTATTACTTGTTGTTGTTAAACATAGTGTGTAACTGTTTGTTGACCCCAATAAATATAAAAAATATATATAATATTAATTAATATTATAAAGCTAAAGAGTTTGTTTGGTTGAACGCGCTAATCTCGGGAACTACTGGTTCGAATTGAAAAAAATCATAGAAGTTCGGATTTCGGACGAACAGGAAGGCATTCCCCATACTTATTGTGCCTCCACTCTTTTACCTACATCTAGGTAGTTGATTTTGAAGGGATTTCAAGCAATTTATAAAATTGCCGACTATTCGGATACTTACTGAGTAAAATAAAATTAAACCGAAGATAAGTTGATGTACATAGGTACTGTCTCAATAGTAGCAGCACCGTCATTCAGAAATATAATGTGTTGTATATACCAATTCTTATAGAGAAACTAGCTGTTCCCCGGGGTTTTACCCGCGTAGCGGTATGAAATATACTTTACGACCTTTTCTCTGACCTACCGAATATACACAAAAAAAATCATAAGAATCGGTCGAGCCGTTTCGGAGGAGTTTGTAGACAAATACTGTGACACGAGAATTCGTAAACTCGATAGTAGGTAAGTTAACTAACGTAAATTATTTACACTCAGCAGGGTACGGAATGATGAGGATGACATTAGCGGAATTATGCGATAGGCTACAGACGGAAGAAGACTTACAAGTAAGTTAATACCTATATAAATTAAAATAGGATAATTTTAAGTGCCTACCAGATTTCCGGGTAGGGAGACTCCAGCATGCTTCAGCTTCGTCAATCGATGGTGAAGAAACGTTAACTCCTTAAAACTTCCGTGTTTTAACAGTTTCAGCATTTAAAAAAAGAAAACACTGCCAATAAAACTTACCTCTATTTATAAAAAAAGTTATTTTTTGTCTATTTATTCTACATATTGCATTAAAAAAAAAAGAAAAAAAAACTTAGGATCTGTACCAACCCCGTAGCTATTACCCGATATGCGACTATTCGATAATTAGTACTGCGGGGACTGGGTTGAATTCGTATAGTTTGCGTATCGGATTACTACGAGCGCGCGCCTCACTGCGTTCACAAGGACTGTGTGATAGAAAAGTGGTTCGGATAATCTAGACTAGACTTGTTGAACAAAATTATTGTGCTTAGGTACATACCTTAGTCGTTCCATCGATACTTTATATTACAAATGCGAAAGCAACTCTTGTCTGTTACCTTTTCACATCTAAACCGCTGTTGGCTTATTGGATATGTTGGCGTCTAAAGATTCTGATTGATCCACTAACAACGTAGGTACCTACTTACCATATTTTTTTTTAATGTCAGAAGGTTGGCAAGCAGGCAGGTGGTCCAATCGAATGGATAACTGCCGTCGCCTATGGACATTATATAGCAATACTAGGGAGATTATATAGCAATACTAGGGGGATTGCCAATGTCATGCCGACCTTTATGAAGCCTAGAAGTCATCTGGCTCCAAAGTGCAACTGCCCGAACACACCAATAGGTGCTTGGCAACAAACTTTCCACTTGAGGGTGGTAGTCAGCCAGGCGGGTACTACAAAGTACCCTACTACCGTGCTATGGTTTTCCTTACGATATTTTCGAAAGCTCAAGCTCATTGTAGGATTCCAACCATGGCAGGATTTAGGTTTGAGGGCGCCCTAGGCCCGAGATGATATGGCGCCCTTTTTCTTTCGTTACAGTTTATATATATTATAAATCTATGTATATATACATATATGTGTGTGTGTGTGTATAAAATTAAAAATATGAAAAAAAATTAGATAGTAAGAGCGAAAATTTGGTCTTATAGTTTACAGAAAACCCAATAGTATTTAATTGTAGTCGTCTTAAAAATTTTGGCGCCCCTCAAAACTTGGGCACTAGGCCCGGGCCTTACGGGCCTAAGCCTAAATCCGCGCCTGATTCCAACCCACGACCTTCGCCGCGGCATCCGACGTCACTGCCACAGAGCTATCATCGCCATCCTTAAAGGAGAAATTGTCTAATGTATCTGTCGGTTACGTACCTACCTAGCTAGTACACTAAACAATGATGCAGTTTCTGGTCACCAAGACAAGACACATCAATCAACAAAAAAAAAACAAAAAAGTTAACGAAGTATATAGGGGCAACCACTTGTACGTAATAAAATTGTGCTCGCCAGTACATCTCCGTCCGATGACCGGCCCGTAATTCAATATTCAAAGTTGTAGCTATGAAACCGCAGCAATTGCGGATATGTCCATATTCTATGTCTCTTTCCGTCTTGAAGAAGTACCTACGTAGTATTAAATACTTTCCAAATATTTTAGATTGTGTGAGAACCGACTTAATTTTGACATTACAAACAGACTTTTTATTATTTGTACTTATATGTGTTTAATTATTTATATGTATTGCTTTTCGAAGAAACCGAGTGAAAAAGCCGCATTGAAAATTTCAAGAAAACCCGTTCACTGGTTTGATGTTCAAACAGACAAGCCCAGATCGAGGCTGAAGAAGCCCGAAAACAAATACAGATGCGCAACCGTCAACCGAGATTTCGTCCTCGCCGGCGAGGACCGTCGCGACGTCCTTCCCAGTCTCGTCCCATTTAAGCGGCCCGAGCTGTATATTAGCAATCCGACCGATCCCCAAATAATATATATTTGCATGCTAAGCCCTCCCATATTCCCCAGGCAACGTCCTGAGCCGAGGTCGAGCCCCACAGGGGGCACCCTCAGGCTACCGTTGCCCTAAATTTATTTTAGTTTTAAGTAGCGGTTGAGAGCCCTCAGCGCTCGCCGCAAAGTCCGCGTAACGGTGGAAGGTCCCCTGGACCCACCACCTTTCTGTTCCAGCTCCAAAAAAAAAAAAAAACAGACAAAAGTTCCCTTTTTTTCTACTCACACGGAACGGAGACGGTATATGCGTTTGAGGTGAGAGGATGCACAGAAATCTAGATATATTTCTCTGATGTTTTTTTTTCAGGTGCCGCCAAAAAGTCCTTAAATAGTTATGCCTGTTCAAAAAGACACGATTTGATCACAATTTGGCACTAAAACCTGTTTCAGGCGATGAGATTAGTTCGGCAATTTACTCAAAGAGCGTTAAATCTAATAGTCAGAGATCGGGCACAATTTGATTGGCACAACTAAAATTGGCGATCAAATTTTCAAACACCCAGACTCATGGTTATATCACAGCGTAAAAAACATACAGTGGTCCATCGCGTTTGAAGTCACGCTAAATGCCGCTTTTGTATTGGCATTCGTCATTGCTGCATTGCGTCCCAAGCGAGTTACCAATATGTAAAATGTACTCTGTGGTGTATGTATATGGCAGCTTGGGCTCGCTACCACCCCCTCTCACCCCACAAACCCCGCACGATTGCTCCTTCTTCTTCTTCTTATTTTTAAATATGGCAACCAAATCCTTTTTATTAGGATTTATTTTTGCCAGTGTCGAGTTAAAATATTAATTTCTAGTCATGTTATATCACCTCAAAGTATATCACAAATCCAGTTACATATACATAGTCAAGTCAAGTCAGTCAGGTTTTAGTAAATTGGTGGCTGTTTAGCTAAAACTTTTCGTGGACTATTTGAGACAACATGAAAAGGCACGATACACGCATTCATTTAATTTCACTTCACTCGTGCACTTGTATTGATCTTTATTGGACAAAACGCCACCAATATCATTCAATAAAATTCAAAATACACCGATTTCATGAAAATAAAAAGAACGCAACGTCACTTTGCAAGTTCATTGCTCCTTCTAGACATGCCTTAGCATCTGTAGTAGTCTGTGTTCTAGACGTGTCCGTTGGCTGACTGTAAAGGGCGTCACACACGGCGAAGATACTATAATATTTTATCTTAAGATATATGTACGTGTATATGTATAGCACTGTCTCACGTCGTGTGTGACGTCCTTAAGAGTTACATAGACTGTGGTTATATTCTCTATCTATCTATCTACGAGTCAGAGCCACTACGTAGAGTTTACGCCACCAAAGAAGTCCCGTGGAATGAATGAAAATCGATCTTATTTCTTATACAATTGAGGTGAGCCTTTGGAGCTTCTTTGGTGGAACGAACTCTACTTATTCTGACGTAGCGTGATTCTGATTTTATTATCGTCTTTGGTTTCTAAACTATTCTAAAGTTAGTTAGTATTTTTGAGTATTAACCATCCATAGATGGCGCTCAACACTGTAACATTACGTTTTACGTGAGGGGTTACTTCGGTGTTTATTTAAATATCAAAATATTAAGCCTATTTTTTATAAATTCATTCTAATAATTTAAAGTAATAATTTTTCGTCAGTATTTTTCAATGAGATTGTTGATTTTTTTTTTTTGCTAACTCCTGTACAGTAAAATTAAAATGAAAATAAAATCCAACGAAGTGCGCATGCTCCGTTTTACCGATCGAAGCACGGAAAACGTGTTGACACGGCTGAGTAGATGGCGTAGTATGCGCGATAGCTCGGCGCTTCCTTCCTTCTCTCGTTCCTTTTGTGACATTTTGCGAAACGTCGATTTCGTTTCGTATAAAAAATTAAACTTAGAAATCACATTAGGGCATGGTCGGTAAAGTTATTCACACGAAAAACCGTGAATTAAAATCCGCAATCGTGGTTCAGTTTTTTCGTGCCAAGTGCAATTAAACTATCAAGATTCCGCCGATAATTCAAAGCCTACCCAGTGGGTGGCTAATTTTGGTGAGTTCAAGCATTATTCTTACTTAATTAATGTATAGGTTTGAATGCCACGTAGGTGAAAACCTCTTTACAATGCTCACTACTAGACGCACTAAAAGTTTCAATTTATCGATGTGAAATGGATTATTTCATCAATACTCGTATTTTTTTTATGTACCTAAAATGTTCTTACATTGCCATTACTTACGCCTTTTTAAAACGTCTTTATATCTAGTCATAAACGTCTTGTCTAAGGTAAACCTGCTTTCGTAAAAACAAACTAGTAAAAATCGTCAGATACCATGTGACGGACTTTACGTCACCATACAGGCATTTCAGCCTTCAAGTCTTCGTATTGAGCTGTTCTTTGTAGGTAGGTACCTAATTAAATATTGTACATTTGCCAATGACCATTATCATAAAACCTACGCCCTTGTAACATGGTCATACCCTAAAATTAATCTGGAATATTGAAGTGACCTTCAAGCCAATTCTCGACTCTATGACATATGTGCTATAGTTCAATATTCCATTAGTATGTAAATGAATAATCATGAATTATTCCATTCCAGTAGGGACTCATTTTGACATGAAATATGTGATATCTTTGTACTCTTCACTTGGAGAACCTAAGTTAGCTGTCCTTTTCTTACATGTATGTTTGAAAAATTTATTGCACCATATTGTACCTACTATTTTGCACCTCTCATTATACAATAGGGTATTTTTACATTCAAATCAGCAACTTTTTATGAAATGTCAAAATGAAAGGTTTATATAGATTTTCGTATGAAATACAAGCATGTGATGTCATAATTATATAGCATACTCTTTATGGTTAGATTGGTCATTAAAAATCATAATAAGGATAAATTTAATAAAATAATTGAGGTTTCCCCTTTTTTTTAGATGTTTTATACATTGGTTAGTGTTGGATAATTTATTTATTTTGAATACAGGCAAATACCCTATTGATTAATTCTTGCCTTTATGTAAAAGTTAAGGAGTTTTATCCACTTATCTATCCTTCACACATTGCCTTTTATGAGTGAGCTCTATAACTTAAAATCACAAATCAATATTTAGCTGTTGAATGGTTTATGAAATCTATGAATATAAATATGTTGAGTAATTTTCCACACAACCATCTGATGACAACTAAACTATATACAATATAGAGCTTGTAATATAGAAACCAGGTAACTGGTAAACTATGGGTAATCACCCAGACACAGAACAAACAGACAGACATGTATTACCCACAACTGGTGACAGTGGCGGATTCAGGATTTTGGTTTGGGAGGGGCTTGATCCAGCTGAGGGTAGGGTGAACCCAGATGCATTTGAGGGTGGCTTGAGACCCTTAGTCCGCCACTGGATCTGCTACTGACTAGTGGGGTGACAGTCAGTGCATGTAACCCTGACAACAAACAATCTGTTAAGTTTTTATAGGTACCTATGCCAGTAGATATCTGTTTCATACAGTTTGTTGTCTTTATTTTATTCACTTGTTTCACTGAACATTATAAGGCTTGATTTGCTATATCTTGAATAATGGTTATCAAATATTTTTCTTGCTGTTTCATTATAATCAGTGCAGTCTCTGCTATGTCATCCATGAGTGTCCAAACCCTGCTTAAAGAATTCTAAATTCAGACAGCCGTGGTGTAGCTAATGGTAACAAGAATTGGTAGTTCCTTGACCTCAACTTTCTCTTCAGTCAAATTGATACCGGCCTGTCTGTCTTGAAATTGATTGATATTTGGAACACAGAATCAAATTTATCAAGCTATAACTACCTAAAGTACTGAAAAGTTTACCACCTAGACTTTCATGTAAATTAACATAACTTTTTGTTAAACAAACATATTACATAAACAACAGAAATCTTGGGATTTACCTTCTTTTTTAATTACTACCACAAGATTTTCTCATCTTATAATTAAGACAAAAAGGTCTTTATTTAAGGTATTCTGTATCTAAATTATGGTTACCCAATTCATCGAACAGAATAACTTTTGTTGTTTTTTAGAAGCACACAGAAATATTTATACAACTTTGTATGTTTTGAAAATGTTTTTTTCTTCACGAAAATCAAAGTCATAGAACAAAAGGGAATGATTTTTGTTCTATGACTTTTTTCGCTTTTGTGGGTTGTTGACCCTTCTTATTACTAAATATTTTTACAAAGCAATTAATTTTCTAATTATTATAAGTATAATTGCCATTTTTTTATACAATATTGTCGGCAAACAAACATACGGCCCGCTTGATGGCCTATGTACGCTTGCAATACCAGGGGTATCAGCGCGTTGCCGACCCCCTCCCTGATGAGTTCTGGCGACCTTACTCACGCGCAGGAACACAACTATAAGTTATTTGGCTGTGGTATTCTGTAAGGTGGAGGTACTGTACTTCCCCAGTTGAGCTGCTTTTTGAGCGACATATCGCTATGCTCTACCTCTATATATATATATCTATATCTATATAATAGGATTCACCATCTACTATTTGTAATGGCTGTTTGCGAAGTCTCGCCCACACTATTTAATTATCTTTGCATGGGGGTGTATAATGTCACTCAATATTGTCATTTTGATATTCTTTCGCAGAAAATATCTCTGAATTATTTATTATTAGAATTTACACGCTTTATGAGGCCTCACTCTGTCTAATGAATTAGAAATACTGAAATATATGCAATCATACATTTATGAGTAGAAGAATGTCCCAGGAAAGCTCCATATTTGGACTTTTGTATAGCGTTTTGTCAGTGACGTCATTTAAAGCTATTTTTTGATCATTTAATTTATTATATGCTTAATTTTGCTTTGCGGCCCAACTTAACAATAATTTTAATATTGCAATTTTAAATTTAAAAAATGTAGTAAACTATTTTTCACTATAGAAAAGATAACTGAAATGAAAAAGCGTGTTTTTATATAATTTATGAAATATTTGTTTATATTTTATACAATTTGCATGCATTTATATACATGCATTGCTTTTCTTTCGTGGATGATGGATGGCATAAGCCAATGATGAAGCAGTTATTGAAAAATAATATTTTATTCAAATAACTGTTCGAATTTGTATTTCTAATATTGATTCTATTATCAAACACGCTTTCTCGTTTCGTTATAGGTCTGAGGTTATCTATCATAAGAAATGGAAAAGAAAAGGGATTCATTCTTCTTGTCAAACAAGAATAGTAAGACTAAACACGAGAAACCGAAGCAAGACAGAATCAAGAAACAGAATGGCGAAGATCACCAAACGAAACGCCAAGAAGAATTCAATAAAAACCGTAAAGGCCTCAATGATGAAAAACAAGACAAGAAACCATTTGACAAAAAAACTTATCGCCTAAAGAAATACAGTAACAAATACAAATTAGATCAATGGGAAGAGCAGCGGAAGAAAAAACTCCTTCGTAACTACTATAAAGATGTGAAAAATGACCCTACTTCTGGGACATACAAACCAAAATCCTTTGACGAAGACATTACAGATTCTGGCGACGTCGGGAAATACGTTAGGCATCCCGATTTCATGGACAAAAGTGTACCTAAAGAACAGGTGAAGAAGGATCCATTTCGCAGAGCAAAAGAAGAGTACAACAAAATAAAACAAGATAAGTTAGATAAGCAGAAAGAAATCGAGAAAGTCAAAGAAGAGAGGAACCAGAAACTGCATGAATATAAAAAGAAGAAGCAGGAAAGATTCAAGAAGTTAAGTAAGAAGACTAAGAAAGGGCAGCCGGTCATGACGGGTAGATTGGAAATACTTTTGGACAAAATTCAAAAGGGATCTAAGTAGATAGGTAGTGCAACAAATACTAGCTAAGCAATTTCAGATTCAATAAGCCAATATATTAGGATCATTTTCCAATAACATTTAATGAAATATTCTACGTAACGTATAATGTGTATTTTCTTTTGCAGTACATAATCTAACATGACTAAGAAATTGTATTTAAAATTATTTTTTGCTATTCATACAAAAAAAAGTAGACGAAGTAATTTCTCTTAGTAATAGGTTACCATTGTTCAGAGTTAATTAGTGAATCTAACACAGTGTGTGTTAGTTAACATTAATCCATGAACTTTGTATTTGGTTGTTTGCCAATTTGTAATGCCATTATTTAATACTGCAGTATATGCTAGTTTACTTCAACTAAGTCCACTTGAATTGTTATAGCTTAATTGTACTTTTTTCAGTGTATGTTTTTTTTTAAATAAATGTGCGATTTTTTTACTAAATTGTAAGTATTTAATTGAAAAAAAAAGATGCTAAAATCTGGTTCAATCAAATGTCTCGAAATACGTTATTTTGACGCTGTGAGGTCATGATCTGTAGTATCAATTCTGCGATAGTTACAATTTTAAAATTCAAAGTTGCTTAGATATTTGTGACACGTTATCCTCTACGGTAAAGCTGGTATGAAAGGTAGAGGCTCTACCGTACATACCAGCTCAAAACATCACAGCAACAAGATAACGCGGACTAGTAATGATGTCTCTGCAGCAGTGCCAGACTTCAGACATCGAGTTTGAGATGACAAAAGTATTTATTTTATTTAACTTCAACTATGCTATTAGTTAGTTATAGTAGGTATATCAGTTATCTGGTTTAAATATTACAAGCTCTGGTTAGTTTGGGATCAAAGTCAAAGCTATTTATTCAGTTAAGACCCTAAGAGGGCACTTATGAACGTCGAAACTACTGAAGTTACAACCGATACGGTAGTCGCCTTCAACTGAGAAGAACCGGCAAGAAACTCAGCAAGGTTACATTTTTTATGTATTTTGTTTTTTGTTTGGACAATCTTTTTTTCCATTAAATTTTTTACAATTATTATTAAAGAAATATAATACGCATAAATACAAAAAAAGTAAAAAAATAACAAGAAAAATAAATAAAAAATAATAACCTGATCTGTGAAGAATGTCCCAGTATATTTATTTAATAATTATTTTTAATATAAATAAAATAAATAGGATACTTTTCATCCCGGGAAAACATAAGATCTTTGGGTGCGCACGAAACAACCGCGATAACATTTGTCTGTTAGATAACCGTGCGGTCACGTGCACAGTTGTTTTATTAATTTGGAACTGTTCAGCTAATATTTTACTTACGTACCCTAAACATATTTTTTCACGATTTTATTTTAGAAATTAATATTATTGGTATATTTAACTGTGAATATTTCAGCTTGATGACATTTAGACAGTTAGACGGACACGACGAAACTGTAATGGTTTATTGTTTGACTACGGAACCCTAAAAATGTCATCATATGCAGTTTTTTTAAAACACCCTTCAAATATCATTGACTATGTTTACAATATTATCTCAGGGTATTCTATATCAGTAGGTACATATGTCTTGTCTATTTAATAAATAACTAAATATTTTAATCCCTGACACAATACGTGTTGACTTTCCTATAAGCCACTGTTGTAATTAATTAATATTATCTTGTTTGTTGGAACAGAGTTATAAAGATTTTATTATACTATATAATTATTATACAAGTTTTCACACCGCGGTTTTATCCGCATTTCACAGGGATATATTGTATTCCCGAGGTAAAATAATGCTTATGCGCTAAGTCCAGGCACATAGTATGAATTCCGTACGAAGGAAGCTTGTATAAGAGGCTATCGTCCCAAACCGTATCAAAAACCTTGGATATATCAAGGCAGACTGCACGAGCTTCCCCGTATCTCACACGAGAAGAATTTTTGGGCACTAATTGCACGTATGCAAGCTTCCAGGCTTTTGAATCTTGATCAGGAGACATTTCATTAATTATGCTGTCAACACTATAAATGGACTTTCAAGGCAAGAGTGAAAAAGCCTTTTCTGAGCAACGTGTATCCATCAGTTTCGTTATCATCATTTATAGACGAGGCTGACGACAAACGCAAGCCTATTTAATACAAAAAAAAATCTTTTAAGAATTTCATGTAGGACTTTGCATTTAAAAGAAATAGTATAAGATATTTTTTAAAATAACTTGAACCTTGAACAAAGCACAATCATTCTCATCAACTAAATACCTAGTGCTAATAACCCGCCCCTAATGAACCCGAGTTCATCTCCGGATTGTGATAAAAATAAGAACTTTAACCCCGCAAAAAAGATGGCGCCACACGTTCGTTAGTAATTAAGTGATATGCCAACGAAAAGCACCAAGACGACTGATCGATAAACCTGGGCTAGCAATTACTGATAAAAAATACTGTCCGAGTGCGTGTCGGACCACGCGCAATGAGGGGTTCCGTAGTCAGCATGAACCTCGGTTACATTCGGTCAGCTGAACTCAAAACAAATTATCATATTTTATTAAAATTTTCGTTTGAAAGTGTTTTTTTTACGTTCTATCGTATATTTTTTGTGGGCTCATAACTACCTAAATTGTCTTTAATTTAGGTAGTTAATTAGTATTTGTTTAATTAACTGTACTTATCATTTTGCCGCACATACACTCAATTATTGTTAGTGACACTACCTACACTGTAAATAATATAGAGTAATTGTCGATATTATTGCCAGCTTTTCTTATCACATACAACCTTAGCAGTTTTAGATTATTCTTGTGCTTGTGAAAATAAAATATTTTGATTTCTGGTAAGTAGCTATCTATTAAAAATAATTATATTAAGCGTAGTGTCGAATATCTAACAAGGAAGTAACATCAAAGTTAATCCAAAATTGTAAACAAACTAACTCAAACTGTAGTTCGTACATATTGAAATGGTTACATAACATAGCATATTTTATTTCATGTTTCACATTGTTATCATAATTAAATATTATAACCGGTTATAAATCTCTTGAAGACAAAGTCCCATGCAGTGAGGTTTTCTACTCTAAAAATAAATTAAGGAAAAGCAAGGAATTTATGATTGGTCCTTCGAACCGGTGAACTTCAATATCGCCCCAGTGTATCTTATCTTACTATTACTGTAGTTAATTTATAGTATTTGAAATATTCGATAAAAAACACCTCCATTTCTCCATTCCAAACCAGCCTTACGCAGTACCATGGGGCTGAATACGGCAGAAGTCTCTATATTGCAACCCAACCTATATTAATTGTACTAAATGTACGGTATTTAAATTTAAATACACGATACTCAAGGATATAAATGACAAATTTATTTATTCAAATTAAACATTTACCACAAAAAGGGCATAATTAATGATTGATTTTATAATCTTTCATGCATTGGGAATGCCGCATCACTGACCTAGAAAGATTCTCATTTTCATCACATTTGTCATGTCGTTGTTAGCTCAGCGGTCCTAGTTACAGGTAAAGGACCAATAACTTTTAGTGTGTGTGAGTTCAAATCCTTCTGATATTATCATGTTTTATAATGTAAAATTGTAAAGTACCTGGATGATCGAGTTGTGCTGATATTTTTTTTTGGTAAACAAAAGAAGGAACTTGAAAAAAAGGGAATAAAGTAATCGGACTGGAGCCAACAACTGGACTCGAATCGGGGTCTTCTGGGTTTGAGACCGCCCGATTTCTCACCTGAGCTATTACAAACTTGTACAAAATGGCGAAATTTACTTTCGTATTCTAATGGTAGAATCATTAGTAATGTTCATAAGTGCCTTATTAGGGCCTAAACTGAATAAATGATTTTTGAATTTGAATTTGAATGGTCGAAACTTGGGCGGTGCTTCAGTCTCTCCAACGTTGCCGCATCGACTATCGGTACATCGAAGTGTTGAAGTGTTTGTATAATAACGCCAGCATGTCAGTCCGAGTACAGGAGCAGAGCTCGAAGGCGATTCCATTGAAAAGAGGCGTAAGACAGGGAGAGCTTATTTCTCCGAAACTAAGACGACATTGTGGTCATGGCAAAAACGATGCAGGAGCTCAGCACGATGACCTCAACCGAGTTTCACAACGGGTGGGCCTTAAAATTAACATGGAGAAGACAAAAATTATGCCCGTGTAGTGCCCACCCCGGTATCAGTTGGAAACTCGGTTCTCAAAGTTGTTGACTCGTACGTCTACCTAGGACAAACAGTCCAACTTCGAGAAAGAGGTCAATCGCCGAATCCAACTCGGCTGGGCAGCGTTCGGGAAACTCGAAATATTTTCTCGTCCAAAATACCTCAGTGCCCAAGACGAAAGTCTACAACTAGTGTGTGTTACCAGCGATGACATATGACACAGAGACGTAGTCTCTCACTATGGGCCTCATAAAGAAGCTCAAAGTCGCACAACGAGCCATGGAGAGGGCTATGATCGGGGTTTCTCTATCTATGCGATCAAATCAGAAATGAGGAGATTCGTAGACGAACAAGGGTCACCGACCGGCAAGTTGAAGTGGCAATGGGCAGGGCACATAGTGCGCAGAACAGATGGCCGATCGGGCCGAAGAGTTCTGGAGTGGCGACCACGGACCGGCAAGCGCAGCGTAGGACGTCCACTTGCAAGGTGGACGGACGACCTTGTAAAGGTCGTCGGAAAACGCTGGATGCAGGGCGCCCAAGAACGTTCCTATTAAAGATCCTTAGGGGAGGCCTATGTTCAGCAGTGGACGTCTTGCGGCTGAGATGATGATGATGATTCTAATGATATTGTAGCAGTTTTTCATTGCCTAAAAACACGGTAAAACGACGTTTTCCAAAAATGAAACCTAGTTATATATGTTGAGTTTTAGACATTATTTTTTCCACATTGTTTTCTTCATTCATATTTCTTATTAAAAAAACATTTATACATCCACACGGGCGAAGCGAATATAAGATGATAAGAGAAGCGGTTTCATTATAATTAGTAGGTACATAGGTACTATTGTAAATAATGGTGTGAAAGATGGAAATAAAATAGAAAAGTTAAAAAACTAGGTTAAAATGTATTGAGAACTCGGCTATTATTACTATTTCTTTATAGCTAGTTGCAATTAATTATATTGTCAATAGCGCCATCTATTTGTGTTAGTTTATTAATTATATTTGTACTTGTATAGTTTTTGGATGATGACCGAAAAAGTGCACCGTTTTACCGCGTGTACACTGTGCTATGATATTGGAGTTGTAGAGGGGCGTGGCTAAAATTTCAATTTCTCAAGGTCATTTAGCTGTTGTCAGCGCCATAAACAATCACGTGCGGGCGCAGACGCACCCCCGCATTGTACACAGATAGTGGTGGGCAAAGGTTATCGGGGCAGGCCACGCCTGACTGCCATTTTATCGTCCTTCCGACAATCAACATCAGAGTTAATTGCAGATTATCGGATATGCTAGCTAACTAGATATTTTATGTGAAATTAAATGAATAAATAAAACATTAATGCCCAATTGCCCACAAAAAGCAACCTTAAGCCGGCCCTGATTCTATATAATTATAAAAATATTTACTGTTATGTTATTTATTATCGGTTCCAAGAAATATAATAATAATCTCTGTTGACACGGAACAATCACTCGGGCACGAGTTGTGTATACAGGAGGTCAGAAAGAATCATTAGCACAGATATGATTTTGACTTCGATCAATCATCAATCAAGTCAATCAAGATGATTCCAAATGTTGAAGAAGAAAAAGGTCGGTTTAGAATGTGCATTAGATACTGCACAGTTGTAAAATTTATTTCGATTTATAACTTTCAGTAGAATCCAGGGGTCGCGTGCTTGAATTTTATAATTTATCTACTCTTTTATCTCTCAATTTTATCAGTTATCAAGTTACTGTCATATATTTTCTAACTCCCTGTATCATATCCAATAGGTAACTTTAAAGACGCATTTAAAAAAAACCAGCCCTGTATCAATTAAAACACTTCCTGATCAAAACATGCTGTACAAAGTTCGACACCATATTATATTCAAGCACAAACAACGGCAGTTACGATGATGGCCGATAGGTAGGCAGCGTGAGCGCACTTACCGCGATCGTGGCGTATGACGTCACACAAGGCGGTTCGCAGCAGTACAGACAAGACCACGAATACTATTACATCAGACATAGTACTATATCTCGGGTGATAAATGGGCCATCCCGCGAATTACACCTCCTGATAATGTACCGCATAAAAACGTGTGCCGGCCGCCATTTCTATCAGTTGGCCGCTATCGGTCACAAGTGACAGTTGTTGTCGTCGCGTCGATTCCCGAATATTTAAATTATTAATGAGAAAAGTTGCTTTTCGTGATTTTCGTGTTTTAAGTTTACACGCGCTTTTGATTTAGCAGCAACCTCAGGTTGTTGCTTAGAAGTGTATAAAAGCTTTAAGAATTACGCTATTAAAGGTGAGACTTACTTAAATTTATTATTTACTAGCTTTCCCGGGATAAAATATAGCCCATGTTACTCCGGGATAATGTAGCATTCCAATGTTTCGTTAAATTCGACCTTCATAAGTGCCCTCCTAGGGCCCAAACTGAATAAATGGCTTTGACTTTGACTTTGAATGGTGAAAGAATTTTTGAAATCGGTCCAGTAGTTTTCAGTTTATTCGTTACAAACATACAAAAATACAAATCTTTCCTTTTTATACGTATGTGATAAAATAAATCGCTTTGTATACGTCCTCATACTTTTGACTAATGTTGTCGACCAAAAAACTGCATTAGTAGCACATCACGCCTACGTAAGCTCAGTACTAAGGTATGGTTTGCTGATATGAACCGTAACGTTTATAGCTCAGAAAAAATGCACAAGAGCAATTGTGGGGCGGCACCTTTTGACTCTTTAAAAAATTTGAACCACTCACGTACACAAGTTTCAATCGAAAGTTATTGTCATTTTAGATTGAATGAATTGAAGATAAATTAATTCATATTTTCCATCAGAATTTTGAATTCAACGAAGTCACATACTTATCTGGATTCTAATTTTATCAGAAATATAAACGGAATGTCCGATATCGAGCGTTTAATTTTGAACATCACATCAGTTTATTGCTTATCGAATCATGTGGCTTATTTAATCAGTTGATTAAATGATAAATTACGTTATTACCTAGTTGTAACGTATATCTTTAGAAACACTGAATGATAAATTGATATAATTTATTAGGTATGCCTAGTATTTGTTGTATGCAATGAAATGACAATTACTAATCAAAAAGATTTACTACGCAGAGAAAGCGTGCACTTACTATAATATAGTTACGTAAATGTTTTTACCATTGATTTATATTTGGGATTAATTTAATGGAGTTGGAAATGTTTTGGTATAAATATAGAGTTTTACCCGCATTCCCGAGGGATCTTTGGTTTTCCCGGGATAAAAAGTAGCCTATAGACTTCCTCGATAAATGGGTATTCCAACACTTAAATATTTTTTCAATTCGAACCAGTAGTTCCTGAGATGAGCGCGTTCAAACAAACAAACAAACTCTTCAGCTTTATAATGTTAGTATAGATTCGTTTTGCTTTAATACTTCGTCAATTAATAGGTTACTGTTATAGGTAAGTACCTACTTTTCCTGTGATAATGTTCTGGTAAAAAACATTAACCTAATCAATAAGGTATTTTGTACATTATTTCCTATATTTTCCTGTTTCATACTAATTCGGCATTTATTTTACGTGTTTTGATCAAACGAGTTAGATTGCTGTTAGTATTACTTATTATTGAATTCGAAAAAAAATTAGTAAGTATTACTTACTATTTATTTTAATGAATTTCTTTAATAATAAAATATAAATATTATTAACTAAAACATCGCATCGCACATAGCTCAGAAGTAGTGATGTGGGATGCTGCGGAAAAGGTCGTGGGTTCGAATCCTACAATGAGCTCGAGCTTTCGGCTGTGCTTTCGGTGAAGGAAAACATCGTGAGGAAACCGTAGGGTAGTGCTAGGGTACTTTGTGGTACCCTCCTGGCTGGCTACCACCCTCAAGTTGAAAATCTCTCGTCAAGCACCTACTGGTGTGTTCCGATATTTGCACTTGAGAGGCAATTTTATGCTTTCTTGGCTTCATAATATTTAAAAAAAAAAGACATTAGCAATACCCCTGTTCATTGGTGGCGGTAGTCACTTACCATCAGGTCACTTGCCTGATTGTCAGCATACTGACATTTAAAAAAAAGGTATTGTTGAATTCTTGGTTACCCTGAATGATTTAGTTAGATTAACTTTTAAAGGTATTTGTTATCTAATGTAATCTATATATGTGGATCTTTAGCCTGATTTAAACAATATTATATAAAATACTGTGAAAAATAATCTACACCACGCCACGTAACATTGACCTTGTGTGCAAAATTCTGAGCAAGTCGAGGCGCCTGCGCCGATCTGAGACTGAGTCAACATGACGTAACTTCCCTTTGATTGATGTGTTTGTCACGAATAATTCTCGTGAAACGTTTTATGAACAATTGATTTAGAATATTTTTTGTATTGATTATCATCTATATTGTTTCATGAAATCATGAATCTTCCATCATATTCGTTTTTTGATAAGAACTTGATAACGAATTGAAATGGTACTCGGTTAGTTATCATATGTATACATCTCACGAATATTATAATAAATAAGTAAAATGCAAATATTTAGACGATTGTCGCTCGATCTCGCCGAACAAATACAGATTCAGATGAAATTGGACATACACGATAGAAAAGGTTTTTTTAATATCGATCAAGAAGTAAACTAACTGCAAAATCATATTTTACACGCAAAAAAAACCAACTGAGCTCCTGAATTCCCTTGAGATACTAAAACAAATAAATAAATATTCTGGGACATTATTCCTCACACACGGCCATCTGACCCCAAACTAAGCAGAGCTTGTACTATGGAAGCCAGATAAATTATATACTACATATACTACTTTTATTTTGTAAATACATACATATATAGATAATTACACCCAGACACAGCACAAACAGACATGTTCATGCACACAAATGTTTGTCCTGAGTGGGAATCGAACCCACGACCTGCGGCGTGATAGATTGGGTATCTTATCAACCACGCCAACCGTAAGAGTATGTAGGTACTCTTAAATATGATAATTGAAGTCCAATCGTTTAGTTTACACAACGATCTATCACTTAGTGCCAATGACGTCATTATGGTGTAACTGACCGCTGCGCTGGCGCCCGAGGCACTTGTAGTATCATTGGCCTTAAAGTATTTTGTCTTTTCGAACAGTTTATGAAGACAGGGGCCTGATTTTCAAGTCTTCAACATCTATTTCAAAGAACATGGCGGATACCATTGAAATTTATATTAATTGATCAGAATAACTGTCAATAAGTATGAATTACTGTTTTCAATGGATATCGAAAGTGCGAGGATCGGAGTTGAGGAGTTTGTCGAACCGGGTGTACCTTCAGTAAATTCTACCTTCATAAGTGCCTTACTAGGGCCTAAGCTGAACAAATCGCTTTGACTTTGATGACCTTGTCACGACTATATATTTAAATAACAATAAAAAAATGGTGAAAAAAAGTTTTCTGATCCTGGTTCCTCTTGATGTAATCGTCAGGATAAATTCGTGGAATAATTTCCTGATATACTACGATTGATTCATGAGACGCGATAATCGTAAAATATGCCTTTAATTTAGATTTGAAAACAATAACAATCTGACGCACAAATATTAGTTTGTTATGTAAATACTTCACTTAAATATTTATTTGTTACTTTTGATTAAAACTCGAGGTTATAATCATGTCTAAATTACAGCCATGGAATAGCTAAACCACCGCACAAATAAGGCCTCACTCGCCAGTCAAAACATACATTATTATGATTCTTTATTCATAAGGTAACCGTAATACGTTGTAATATGAAACTGTTTTCTTTAGGCAAGAATAGGGATGTGACAATGTTATAGCAAAATAAGACGATGTTTCGGTTTTTGGATTCCAACTACATGTATTTAAAAACTCTTTGCATTCTGTTACTCTTCCTACATCATTTTTGGTAAACAGATTGACTTATTATAATAATATATGTAGATGACTGACTGGCTGCCATGGTTGCGATTTCAATGTTAACCCTATAGAAAGTGGTTCTGCTTGACGAATCCAACATAGGTTTCGAAAAGATGCTATCTCAAAGTAATTACCCAGTATAAGTAGGTATATATCTGATCTACATAAGCTCTGCTTCGTTTGGGACCAGTTGGCTGTGTAAAGAAAGTATCTAGATTATTTTATTGATTTTATGTGTCAATATTTTGTATTTTGTTTCATTTCGACTGAATGAAGATACCCCTGCAACCGAGGATAACAAAAATAGGCAATATACAGTCAGTATGAAGTAAATACTCGATTGAATGTATACATATCCTAATCTCATCTTATAATAAAAAAAATCAAATAAATAATATGTTATATCCGCGCATCTGAAACTGATTTTGTCGACTACACTACAGCACAGTCATTCATGAAATATTAATGTAATGGCGTTCTGCCAGATCTAAGTTGTGCTCTTGACATTGGTACTGATTCAAAGGACAAAT
The DNA here is from genome assembly GCA_951216915.1 of Tetheella fluctuosa. NCBI lineage: Eukaryota > Metazoa > Arthropoda > Insecta > Lepidoptera > Drepanidae > Tetheella > Tetheella fluctuosa. The sequence goes on from OX578236.1 coordinate 5,514,755, forward strand.
GCAGCATAATATTTGAATCATAAGGGTTAACAACTTTACATATTCCTTTACATGTTAATAAATCTGGTTAAGTATTATTATAAAGATAATATAATTAGGTAACTTACTTACTTTTGGTGTTTCTAAATGTGAAAATTAACTAAAAATCCATAACTTAACTTAAGTTATGGATTTTTAGTATGTATGTTATCAATGTTTCAACTTTGTATTCGGCTCAAAGGACCAATTAACGTACGTCGATCAGTAAAAGCTCGTTCTTTATGTTATCGGTATCTTTGTTCCTTATCTATTATTTTTAATGACGTCAAATCCTATTTAAATAAATATTAAGGCGACGATATATGTACAGAAAATGATGATTCTAAATTAGGTTTTTCTCTGTATTCTTTAACTAGCTTTCGCCCCGCGGTTTCACCCGCGTTCCCCAGGGATCTTATGTTTTCCCGGGATAAAAAGTAGCCTATGTCCTTCTCCATACCATAGGCTTCCTGCATGCCAAATTTCATCGCGATCGGTTCAGCGGTTTAAGCGTGAAAAGGTAACAAACAAACTCACTTTCGGATTTATAATATTAAAAAGTTAGGATGCAAAAGATTTCTAAAAAATATATGTTAAACTAGAGGATTTATGATTTATAAAAAAATCGAGATTATGTGATTAAAATTGAAAATAGATTTTTCTCCTATTCTACCCATCCAAATAACTTGAAAAATATTAAGACATTCTAAGATGTAATACAAACGGAACTATTTTGTTACTTTTCCAAAAATCTTTTTTTTTTAAATAAAATTAAAACGTCTTTTTTACTAGGAAATAGCCATTGTTCCTTCTCTCTCTCTCTCGCCCGTTAGTTTGGTGCGGGACAGGGTTATTTGCGTATATGTTTCACAGTACACCGGCGTGGATAAGCCGTGATAACTGTAGCTATGTCAGAAGTATCGCCTAAATGTTATCGTAACATGTCGCGCGCTCGAGCGGTTCAAGGTTGATTATGTAATAAAATGATAAGAAATAATTTAAACTGACATGGCATGAAAATTACATATTTACTGTATTTCAATTATTTAAGTTAATGTGGCACGTGAAATCCATTGGAGTAGAGGATTAGTAGGAATTTCACAAGCATCTAGTTAGCGATAACAGAATTACGTGGCAGTTTTAGCAGTGATAGCTTTTCCGCGCGGTTTCACCCGCGTTCCCGGGATAAAATATAGCTCATATTAATTGGAATGCCCAATGGTGAAAGAATTTTTGAAATTGGTCCAGTACTTTTTGAATTTATTCGTTACAAACATACAAAAATACAAATGCAAATACAAAAAAGAAGAAAGTTCTTTATAATATTAGTGTAGGTAGATGTAGATAGATGATATGTAATGAAAATAATAAATATAAGCGTGTAGATGAAGCGTGAATACGGCCTCGGCGCGGTGGACTCTAATGAACACATTACTAAAGTGGTCACAATCTAATAGGCCCGTTTTGACAAAAGGATATATTCTCTTATGGTCTCACTTTTTTAATATTTCTCTAACTTACTGCGGCCGCGTTCGTCTACACCTTAAGCCTATTTGCCTAAGGTTAGCCTCATAGAGTCTGAAACTGTTTTATAGATTTATCGTGCTAAACCATGGCGTGCCTGTCGATTTAGCCACGCACGAAGGTACTTGTATTTGCGAGAGTTAACGTGTGTATGAAAACGTGATGTGAGATATTTACATTCCTATCATAGGCAGCGGTGACCACTTACCATTAGGTGAACCGTCTGCAATCATCATCCCAATAGTTTAGACATTAGCTGTTTCTTCTCTGTTAAGGCGACGCCTTGAAGATGTTGGTTGCAAGGATTCCGATTTTTCTCAAAAATGACTGAAGCGAACGAACTGAAATTTATCGTAAGAATTCATCATGTCTTTGACTTTATTTTGTACGTTGCATAACACGATTGGTTAACTTTTATAACACAAAATAATTAATCAAAAAGACCTCTTTAAAATAAGAGATTCCAATTTTACCGGCATTGAGGATCGATTTGAGGTTCCAAAATTTCTACATATATTAATTGAAACTGATACTATAAATTGTACTTAGGTTTTATGAAATACATTTGTAGTTTTTAAATTAAACAATAAAAACCATTTTGTCGCATACGCCCGTTCCGTTTACGCGGGTTTTCTATGAGAGGTCGCTATAGTAGGGAGCGGGACGCAGCACGTTGAATTTCAGATTTTTAAGCTTAACGCGGCGTCACCTTAATTCGATCTTGTGAATAATAATAATAACCCACCCAGATCGTCAGTTCGCCTGGTAGTAAGTAAGATGACAGTATCGTTTAGTAAATAGTGTCTTATGTGTTGTGTTGTGATCAGGGAGCACCGGGTGAGTCCGGCGCAACTACCAGTGCCGGGCGAGACGGGCGAGTGAGCCCGGCCCACACCCCGCGGCCGCGCCCCGCGCCGCGCTGCTGGCGCCGCGCGCTCAACGTCGACCCGCCCTGGCTGCGGCACGCGAGGGCCCGCTGACGCCACACCACGCGACACACGTATGTACTCATTTATATTATAGCCATTCTTGTGGCACAGTCAGTACCTACTATCAATATGAGAAAGAATATTCTGTTCGTTATTTATATCAATGACTATTCATTAGTCTTTAACTTAATATACATTTTCGGTATAATTTTATAATAGACGATTTATTCCCGACAATTTAATCCCTTTTACCAATCAACCAAATGTATGTATATGTAATCCACAGCTGACACTTGTGGACTAGCGCTAGTGGGCCTCCAACATCGGGCTCCGATAACACTTGACACCTCCCCCCTCTCTCCGGACCGCTGACCGCCTGCGTACACGCAGCATAGCCGACCGACCAAGCCTCGGCAAGCGCCGGGGCTGCGGGCCCGTCGGGAGACAACTAAACAACTTAGGGGGCTTACTGAGCGTTCACCTGCTGACAGTGCATTGCTAATTGGACTTATCGTTGTCGTGTTAACTGCAAAAATCCCTGCAAAAATGAAGGTTGTTGAAGAAGAACAGCGTATTAGAGTGATCGATGGGGAATGGTCGCCCGTCGAGGTGATCAAGGAGATAGTGGATGGGGGGACGCAGGAGGATCCATTCTATGTGATGGATTTGGGCGAGGTGGTCGCCAGGTTCCATCACTGGAAGGAGTTGATGCCGCGCGTCGAGCCGTTCTATGGTAAGAATAAACATCATTTTACCATATACCTCACAATAAAGTTTTCTAATTTATCACTAATCTGTCTACCTCCAGACTGCAGACATAACTTTACCATCGTCCCCTCTTTATGCCTGGACCACACGTGGAATAAATGTAAGCTAACTACTCAGTCACAAATCTAACGTTGTTATTACAGCGGTGAAGTGCAACGATGATAAACTGCTGGTGACGACCCTTGCGGCCCTCGGCACCGGCTTCGATTGCGCTTCCAAAGCTGAGATTGAGCTCGTCACCTCCCTTGGAGTGAAGCCAGAGTGAGTATTATAAACTGATCTTTTATAGAAGTCCCAAGATGTCTTGCTGAGTTTCTTGCCGGAGTCTTGCACTTGTTAAAGACAATTTTAACGATCAATAAGTATCTTATCTGAGCAGAGTTTTAGTTTGAATCAAAGGTTAAATAAACAAATTCAGTTATCGTAATTTCACCTCCGTTGTTAAGATATTTAGTAGAATAATTATTTGTTACCTTATAGAGAAATAACACATAAAAATTGTAGAGGCTTGCAGAGGAGTGGCTTGTAAAGTCAAAAATGCATGAGATCCTAGGGCACTTTATACATTAAAAAAATTGAATTTATGGGGGAGCTAGGACCTATGTTTAGCAGTGATTCTAGTGAGTATTCCTAGGTCAAAAATGATGATAAAAAAATGTGCATCCCAAACTCTATTCAATCACACAGCAATAAGCTCTCTTTTTTAAGGATCTCCCCCGCTCTGTCTCGCTCTCGCCCAGTTCCGTACAATATAGTGTATGTGGTGTGCGCAGGCGCATAATTTTCGCGAACCCGGCCAAGATGGCGTCCCACATCCGGTACGCGTCGGCCGCCGGCGTCGACGTGATGACTTTCGACTCGGAGACCGAGCTCATCAAGATCAAGCAATATATGCCGCACGCGCAGTAAGTTATACTTTCTGAATTATATTTGGCCTGTATTTGTAATTTTTTTCTTTAATTTCAGGAAATGAGTTTGTTATTCATCGATTAATAGTTTATCTCAATAGATGTATAGTTTGTGAGTAATTTTCCAGTTATTAAGTCTTATTTAAAAACATAATAATAATTATTATTATAATATAATTTTGACTTGTTAAAATTTTGTTAATCTGAATTTCTTAAATAGTGTTCATAGTAAAATGAATCGATCGGATATTCAACTCTAAATGTTATATTTTTTTAAATTGTCAAACTATATAAATAATAATGTGTGTCGCAGGCTCGTGATCCGCATACGCTGCGACGCGGCGTCGGCGCAGTGCCCGCTCGGCATCAAGTTCGGCTGCGAGCCGGCGCGCGAGGCGGCCCGGCTGCTCAAGCTGGCGGCCGTCTTGGGACTCGAGGTACGCAACATTCACATCTATTTATTGATATTTTTAGGTCGTTTTTGAGTTGACATGAATCTTTGAACAACTATCCAAATTATATTTTTTCTTGATTATAACAATTTGCTAATAAATATCAGATTGTGTATTCACAGAAATGGTTATTATAACATACTAGATTACCGCCCCGCGTTTTCACCCGCGGACCCCTATTTTACCCCCTTAGGGATGGAATTTTCAAAAATCCTTTCTTAAAGGATGCCTACATCATAATAACTATCTGTATACCAAATTTTAGCCCGATCCGTCCAGTGGTTTGAGCTGTGCGTTGATAGATCAGTCAGTCAGTCACCATTTCCTTTTATATATACAGATTTACAAAAATCTCATGGGAAGTAGGTATAAAGAAAAACATTTCTGTGTCTAACCAAAAGTATGGATTTTCAGTGAAAGAAAACGATGTGAGGTAACTTGCATGCACGAGAAGTCAAAATCAAAGGCATGTGAAGCCCCCGCTTTGGACAAATGCCTACTCGGGCTCCTGTAGTAGCCGATATACTTTCCTATATCTGCTCATATATTATTATTACAAACTAATTACAAACAAACACTTTTCTGATGATATTTTTTTTATTTAATTACTTTTCGTTTTGGATAGCTTAACCACTTTTTATTTTTAAATATAAGTTGGTTAAACTTCCCTTTCATGGCCATAATGTAAAAAATCTTGTCTTGAATAATAAGTATACACTGTATTACCTAATATTAATAAAAACCTTATATATTATCCACTAGGTGATCGGTGTTTCATTCCACGTGGGTTCAGGCGCGACAGAGACGGGCGTGTACGGGCGCGCGATCCAGTACTGCCGCGCTCTGTTCACGCGGGGCTCGGAGCTGGGGCACAACATGCGCCTCGTCGATATCGGCGGAGGCTTCCCGGGCTCCACGCACTCTTCCATACATGAGGTACGTTAGTTAGTGTATAATAACCACCTATATGAAATGAAATTAAAAAATGAATACACATACATACAGTGTGTCTGATCACCGGTGTCCGACCCGTTAAGGCAAAGCAATATGATCAATTTTATCGACAAATCCACGATAATATGGCATCTTTCCCCTACTGTTTTGAAATGGCGGCCATTTTAATTTTCTTTTAAACTGTGTGTTTGGGTTCATTTAATTTTCAATATCTACCGATTTAGACGTCTTACAGGCATAAAGGTGATTTCGTTCGATAGCTACAAAAGTAGGCAATAAGTTGACATTAAAAGTTTTATCAAAAACTCCCATTAAAACCTTTAAAAAACACTTGAAACGTAGTGTGAAAAAATATGGCTGTTTTAAAAGAAACTAGACTGTTAACATACATTTTCTTTTGACATTTAAAATCAATAAGTTTTTAACTAAAAAATTATGTACAGACCCAAGGTCTACGTAAAATGGTTCTTCTCAGTTGAAGGCTGATTTCCGAACCGGGTGGTAACTTCAGTAAATTCGACCTACATAGTGCCCTCCTAGGGCCTAAACTGAATAAATGGCTTTGACTTTGATATATGACACACACACGAACAGACAGTTTCTGATAATAAATAAATATCTTGGGACATTACTCACACACGGCCATCTGACCCCAAACTAAGCAGAGCTTGTACTATGGAAACCAAACCAGATAACTGATATACTACATATACATTTTTTTTTACTAAATATATACTTATATGTATAGTAAATTACACCCAGACTTAGAATACTCGGATAATACTCGAAAGCTCCACTACATGCAGAAACTTTGTCTTTACTATTAGTAGACCCAGGATTATCATCAAATATCAAGGAAATATGTGACGAAAAAAACCTTGTAACCGAATGATCATTTCATTTTCTACTTTTATATTTTTGCGATCACTACATGTCATCATTATGTCGTTTATGAGCCATAGTACAAAATCTGCTTAATTTAATAGAAATCAATATAATATTATAACTAAACCATTGTTGGCTGGCCGACAGGCTGGGAGCTTATTTCCCCAAACGCATAAGCTTGTCCATCCAAAAAGGGAACGCTGCCAGCCTGTTGGGAACCTTGCCTATCGACAGCAGCGAGGGCTTTGAGGATGTTTTCTATATATTATAGTTTGTATTTTATACAATGATTGTAAATACTTGTTGTAAATAAATTAATTACGATATTTCTTGACTAAATATAATAATAATTTTCCCCAGGTGTCTCAAGTGATCAACGCAGCTCTCGAGACCCACTTCCCGGAGCGGTCGGTCCGTGTGATCGCGGAGCCGGGTCGGTACTTCGCCGCCGCCGCTTATACACTTGCAACTATGATACATGCTAAGCGTGAGGTAAAATACACACTACGTATTTTAATTGTAAGTTTAAGGCGATAATAGCTCGGTGGTAGGGACGTGGAATACCGTGACGAACGGTAAACTTGAGCTTTTGGTGAAGGAAAATATTGTGAGGAAACTATAGCATGGTGATAAGGTAGTACCTGCCTGGTTGGCTACAAGTTGAAAATCGTCATAAGATAAGAGACTGATTTATTCTGACTATACGTGATTTTGAATATATCGCTTGATAATTAATGTTCCCAAAATGGCTGATAAAAATACCCGTAACCGACGCCGCGACAACCATATTTGCGAAGACTTATAAATATAGGTAAAGCGTGTATCAGACGCGGAACAACTGGATGTCTATGCTTTCTGCAGTCGTGAACATATGTATAATTTGTTGACAGGTGTCAGCGAAAGACAGCGAGGACAAGGAGGAGACTCACACGATGTACTTCATCAACGACGGCGTGTACGGCTCCTTCAACTGTGTACTCTACGATCATCAGCATGTCACCGCTGAGCCGCTGCTGGTATTTGTTTATTTTGTGTTAATCCTAATTCCTACTAAACATAAATAAATGTGAATGTTTGTGAAGATGGATGGATGGACGTCAAAAAGTACTGAACGGATTTGGATGAAATTTGGCACATAGATAAAGTAGATTCTAGATCAACATATAGGTTAATTTTCATCTCGGGGAAAACATAAGATCCCTCGTGAACGCGGGTGAAACCGCGGGCGGTAGCCAGTAGGTATATAAGACTAGCGCTGATTTATCAACAACTAATGTTATGCTGTGATGGCACGATTCATAACATTCCACATGCATACGAATTCGCTTTTTTTTTAAATAATTTATATTTACGAGCGACCAGATGATCGTGAAGCAAGTCATACGTTACATTCCCCTTTCTAAGAAGTATTTGTCCCGCAGTGTACATCGGACAAGTCCCAGCCGTGCTCGGTGTGGGGCCCGACGTGCGACGGGCTGGACTGCGTGCTGCCGGCGGCGCGCCTGCCTCGCCTGGCGCTGGGAGAGTGGCTGATATTCCGCGACATGGGCGCCTACACGCTGCCTGTCGCTTCTGCCTTCAATGGTTTCCCCGTGCCGAGGGTGCGGGCCGTCGTCGATACTCGCATGTGGTAAGATACATGAAAAACGTTAGGTTACGTCGGTAGTACTTTATGGTGATATGAACCGTCCTACAAAAAGGATGTCGACGATGTTGATAATAGCGTAGTAGTGGTGTCAAAAAGCGTCCAACTAAAAAGGAGGATCGAGTCGATAGTAACTTTTTGTATCAAAGATTTTTTAATAGTTGCTTAGATTACATAAACATTCAAGTCTCATTGTCAAGTTTATCATAAAATTTGCATGTAAAGTCGTATCTAATCTAAATTTGCTGTCCTATCATATCTCTTCCCGCAGGTCGGTTCTGAAAGAGATGTGGCCTCTAACGGAGGCCCACTTCGTGGTGGGGTCCCGCATGACGGGCCCGCAGGCCACGCCGCCGCCCTCGCCGCCGCCGCCTCCGCACCTAGACACACACCACGCAGTCTTCGTTGAGTGCGCTCTCAAGTGACCGCGACATCTCAAGTGGGGGTAGAGGGTCTATGTTTGAGAATGTGCGTTAATATGGTGGTTTATGTTACAATCAAAGAGTATTTACTACTCCTAAGTTACTAGTTTTATGAAAATTGCCACAGCAGTAAACTGTCTAATGCTCCTATAAAAACATATGGCCATATCAATGCACGTTCAGTCTTCAAATTATTCATTCCTTACTATTTCTAATTAAGTTCTGACCCTCTTCGACCCTATTGACGTTGTTTTCTCATCAATTTTTCCTTCGAAATGCTGTTTTTCTTCAATAATTATTGAATTTATTTATCATTGACATTTTTTTCTAATTTCTTAAATGGGGTTGTATTTTTTATTTTAAATGAATTAAAATTATAATAATATTTGTCGTAATCCTAATACTAGTGTATGACGTTTCCATTAGAGTAAATTTTGACGAATATATAGTTTAATTTAAATATACATTATGTATAACTTAAACAATTTATACTTGTATTGTAGTTCGCTGTTTCGACTCGTGACGTGACTTTTTGTTTTTATATATTGTGATAGTTGTTTTTAATTTGCTTACTAACTATTTTTTGTTAATTTATTAGAACATTTTATTATCAACTGCCGAATGTATTTAACGTTTAATGTCTATATGGACTTTTGCTAATATGCATCGTATTTTTCGCAATAATTTTAATGGGATTGTCAATGTTAACATAATCAATGTTTGTTGCTTTTATTATCTGAATATACTTATATTGATGAAATGGTTTTATTTTTATATATTTATTAGCAGTCCCCGCGGTTTCGTAAAAAAAAAAAAAAAAGTGTGTGTGTGTGCAAGTCACACATGGTAGAAGTGAAACTTCTGAAAAGTCCCTGATTAAAATTCTGACGGAAGTAACGCTTACTAAAAAACATTGGTTGCCATGGCAACCAATGTTTTTCGCTAGCTAACTTCATACCTTTATATTTTAAGATGTCAAACATTAATTCAAAACTAAGAAGATAAATGGCTAGGCTGTATGAGCTAGAACCCTTTGCCTTCCAAAATACGGGAAAACATAATAAAAGCAACATGGCGACCAATGTTTTTCGCTAGCTAACTTCATACTTTTATATTTTAAGATGTCAGACATTAATTCAAAACTAAGAAGATAAATGGCTAGGCTGTATGTGACGATTTGCTACAAAATTTCTCCCATACGTCGATAAAATGGCAACCAATGTTTTTCGCTAGCTAACTTCATACCTTTATATTTTAAGATGTCAGACATTAATTCAAAACTAAGAAGATAAATAAATGGCTAGGCTGTATGAGCTAGAACCCTTTGCCTTCCAAAATACGGGAAAACATAATAAAAGCAACATGGCGCGTAACCGAAAAACGTGACGATTTGCTACAAAAATTTCTCCCATACGTCGATAAAGAAGTTTCACTTCAAAAATCGTCGTTTCGGAGGAATTTGCAGAAAAACACTATGACACGAGAATTATAGGATTACGTTATTACAGAACTCGAAAGTTTAAGGGTTTTTAGGTAGCCCTACTATAACGGGCCCCGTATATCCATTTACTCATTCACCAATGTAATAAATGAAGAAATCAATTAATTTATCAATGGAGAAGCATTTATTCAAATATATTAAAAAAACCAACGAAAAAAGCTAAACATTACCTTAAAAAATAATCAAATCAATAAGCTTCGCTAAACGCATTTATATGGAATTGTCACAATTTACTTAATTAGATTCTGATATAGCTGTGTGAATTTACAACTAAAATACCGGTGGAAAATTATAAGTAAAATTAATATTGAGTTTTTAATTGATAGCTTAAAATGTTTTCATGGAAATATATTTAAATTAAAGTTCCAGCCAGAGCCATTAAAATAAAGAAAAGCAAAATGTGTTCAACATACAATTAGCTAAATATTGGTGAAGAACAGAACATTAAAAACGAATGTTTAAAAAAAACGATTCAGTTGGTTAAAAAACAAGTAACAACACAATTTAAAGATGTAATCACTCTAAAAGTGCATATTATATTTTACATCATAAATGATGAGATAGTTCACTTCCAGTGTTTTAGCTATCGAAAATAATATTTACTTTTATACATACATACTAACATTCACTGCAAAATATTCAAATTCGAATTGCCTACTATTTATCAATGATAGGATAGTAATTAGGAGTAGGTTAATTACCCGACTGCTCCAGGAAGAAGGGTATTATTTACTTTTAATCTCATACAAGACCTAAAAATATGAGATAGACAATGATTATATGTAATTTATATTTTAATTAAACTAGCTTATTATACATATAGATAGCTAGTAGGTTTTAGAATACATATAGAAACATGTTAGAATAAACTTGTATCGTTAAAAAAACTTACAATAAATCTCAATGAGATTGCTACCACTTTCTCATCTATCATTAACCACTTTATTCATCGCAATTCACTTAGTTGACAATCACATCTATCACCACTCAATTACCATTTATTGTCCATCAATTACAAGTGTTTGGCAATAAAAAATATTATTGATGTAAGCTATTTATTACATTACATACAATATGATATTCAATTGATAATTAATAAAAGTAGTTATTAGTTTAAATAACTATGATCATAGTGTACATACATGTTTATAAGATGAATTACTAATTTACTTTTTCTATTTACTACTTTTTAAGTAATATGATTCCGCATTCGTAATGCGTAATATTAATATCACATTCACAAAGTCAATCACTTCCAATCACTCCCTTGCCACAATATCATTTAACGACCATTTATAAAACTTTAACAATCACTGGACTACCTATAAACATTCAAACCAATCACACAACTTCAGTCTATTTCATGCACATTTAAATTTGCCGTCACTCGTATCATTACCAATCACATTATGTTATCAAAAAATTGCCATAAATTCAGATACATAATCTTTTCACAATTTTCTGACTGAATATTTAAGAACAAATGTTATGTTTTTCACTCACAAAAAGTCGCTTGTACACACAGAAACACTTTTAGACCAACACTTCATTAGAACCACAGTTCAATTAAGTCCAGTAAGTACTGCGAGATCACGCACGTACTCGATAACGTCTGATCAGCAAATCTGTACACTGTACGCGTTTAGGTACATCTGTAAAGCTTCTCGATGAGGCTCGTCCATTGCGGAGACCCGGGTGGGAAGTAGCCCAGGGGAGCTGTGAGACAGTTCGCCGAGGCTTTCCGCTAAGTAGCGCTTTGGATCTTCTACGCCTGTGGATATGTTTTAGGATTAGTTTTATCTGACACATAAGCAGAAAGGTTTTAGTACACAAATCATATATAAAAAAACTGTTTGTTTGTTTGCTTGTAACATATGGGACTGCCTTATGATATTAGCGTCAATTCAGGATAGTACCTAGAGATCATTGTTTCCTTGGTATTTGTTTCTTTATCTTTGACTTTGAAATTAATAGATGGATTTAGCAAATACATAGATCATACCCTGGAATAAAACATAGGATATATATTCCGGGGATAAAATGTACAAACATACATTTTCTTCTGGGGAAACATCCCTCGGGAAAGCGAAATGGTAAAACCGCAGGGCGGAAACTAGTAAAGGAAAAAAACTGACCAGCAAGAGGATCGTTCAGGTTGCCCTTAGCGCAGGTGAGTTGTGCGTACTGCGCTTGGTACCCGGGCGTGTCGTCCACTTCGATGAAGTGCTCGTCTGGGTACGTCGACTCGTCCGTCGGCAACTCGAACAAGGATATAAGCGCCTGCAATACAAGTATGTGTATAATCGGACTTTAGCTCTGTTTTATAAAACTTCAATCAAAGCCGATGTTAAATTTGAAGTCCAAAATTGAATTTGGAACCAGGCTCTATCACATAAGGTTTATTTTTCATTCATTCTATAATATGGCTCTGACTGAGATCTATAGAGCGCACTTAGACTCTGCATTAGACTTAGAGCCAGAAAGAGAATGAGGCATCATTCAGCATCTCTTTCACACTTCCCCATCATTGTATCTAAAATTATTTATCGCGCTGTCACTCAAATGTGACGTAATTTATTTGACATATTGCGGAATTTCACGGAACTACGTACGTGTACTGATTTTACTATGAGCTGTCAGAATATTAGGATTTTTATCTTTTTGGTCATGCTACTATTTTTAACGCATAAAAAAGTGTGTAAATAGCTAGTGAACGTACCTGCAGCAACCTTGGCCACAATGGAGCCAGGTTCCCCACGCGGAAGGCGTTGCTATGGCACAGCAGCTTGACGCAGCCGACCGCCGCCGCCTTGCGTTCTAACGCGCCGCTCACTTTCTGCAACTCCGGTATTAGTACGCGCTCCACGTACATTGCAAACATGCTGGAAATAAAAATCATTTATGTTATTTATTTATTTGTAAACTTAACAGCATATATAACATGATGCATGAGTAAACTTAACAGCATATATAACATGATGCATGAGTAAACTTAAAAATACATTGGACACTTAGCCTATAACAAAGTTTCCCGTCAAGTAGAATTGTGTGCACCACTTAATTAATTTATCGTTTTTAATTTTTCGTTATTATATTATCATAGGGAAACTTTCAGCTAGTTTCTTAAGTAGCAGTGTTAAATGATACATTAATTATATAGTGTGGCTTTGCATCGAGTTGGTGGTCCCCTCGCATTAAAAATCTTGTCACTCCTATAAACCCCGCGTTCCTCCTTAACATATAAATAATTAAATAGGTAATGAAATATATTATATTATATAATAGCAAATCTTTTATTCGTCCATATTTGTTATTGTTCAAAGTTAAAAGCCTAATTACTTTCCACTGGGAAGTGCCCATACAAAACGACGTATTCCTTTACCCAATTTGAAAGCTTGAAATTGAAATTTTAGTATAAAAATAATATGAGTAAACCAAGTGTTGAGCAAGAAACTACAATATACAATTCCATACTTACTTAGGCTGTACAGAGTCAATAAGCTCAACAAGTTCGTCTGCGCCGAAATGCGCCGCGTAGAAGCCGAGGAACGCGATCAGTCCGCGCACGTACTTGGTGGTCTTCGACGAGGACAGACGTTGGAACAGGAGGGTCATTATCTGCTTGGTGTACTGTTGCATTACTGAACTGTGGTTGGAAATAAAATTGTTTCTTTATTGTTGTTTTTAACATGTATTTTTTTCGTGACCCAATGTCCATATATGTCGTGGCCAGATCTTAGAAATGATAATTTCATGAATTTCCTTTAAATGGTTGTTTCATGAAATAGTCAGCTAAAATTGACCATATCGCTTAAATGTCAATGAATAATGATATGTCAGTTGACGTATGGTCAGACCACAGTCATCATGATACGACCAGCGGTCGATGTTCTATTTAATGAAATACAACCATTTCATGAAATGATCGATTCTAAGATCTGGCCACGACTCATATAAAACCTAGGAGGGAAATGGTCCTCATGTGCAGTGCTTCTGGGGATAAGCTACCTCCCAATTGTCATAAAAAACGTATTAACTTTATGTAGTAGTCATGAAAACGTCGCAAACAGACAGACGGATACGCTTTCTTATCTATACAAATATTATAAAGCTGAAGTGTTTGTTTGTATGTTTGGTTGAACGCGCAAATCACAGGGACTACTGGTTGGAATTAAAAACAAAAATTGTGTTGGATAGCCCATTTATCGAGGAAAACTTTAGGCTACTTTTTATCCCGGGAAAACATAAGATCCCTCGGGAACGCGGGCGAAACCGCGGGGCGGAAGCTAGCATAAAATAATTAACGACCTAAAAATTATAAGAAAGGAAAAACAACTTACGCCCCAAACTTGAAGAGCATAGTTTGAATGAGGTAAAAGCCTTCATGGTCGTTGGTCTTCGACGCTATTAACTTCTGGAACACACCCAACATCGCGTTCTGAAAAAAAAAAGTATTACAACTACTACACTACGCACATTAAAATTAATGTACCCGCCGCATATACCTTACACATAACCGAGCCCTAACTAGACGAGGGTTGCTTACACAAAGGTAATCATAGATGGCGTCACTGAAATACAACGTAAATGTATCCAATGGCGTGCCCCTATTTGTGTGACATTAGTTACGTCTTGTCAATGTACCCAATTGCGTCCTTTGTTTACGTTATAACACAGGGGCGCCTCTAGCGGGAGAAATTTACAGTAGTATTTTGAATTTCGAAGAATCACAATCGGCCTGGGGTTAGCACTTAAGGCAATTTGTACTGTACGACGTCCGAGACAGCACATATCACCATTCCTCTCTTACGATAATGTGGGTTAGTTACCAGTCTCCCAGAAGCGAGCACCAGCTCCGGTCGGACGGCGATGAAGGCGCACAGCAGACGCACCAGCGGGCGCACGTTGGCCGCGCGCTCCCACAGCGGCGGGGCCACCAGGCACGGCAGCAGGGCCCCGTACGCGTCCCCGGAGGCCCCGCCCGCCCCGGCCCCGGCCCCGCGCAGCTCCAGCAGTAGAGACAACATTTGGAACACGTACGGCATGAATTCTGTTGGGAGGATGCAGTTCTGTTTGGTATACATGTTTGGATAGTTCTATGATGGAAGTATGAATGGAATTTGGTGATTTTGTGATAAGTATGATCTTAGAATTTAAAAAAATCAGTAGTTAAGGATGCTAACACATCATTTTTTTTATGTGTTTTTGAATGTACTCACTTTTAAAAAATAAGTAACTCACTTATGGCAAAATATACTCACATTTAAGTTGTAATTATTATTAAGTTGTAAGACTCTCCTAAATCTTATGTGGGGTTTCAGTATTTAGTAATTAGGTAGTTAAATTCTAGTTTGACTTATAGACTCAGTTACTATACATACCTTGTACATCATTTTGAAGTATTTCTTGAAATATCGGGAACAGTGCATCTTCAAACGCCGAGATCGCATTAGGATTCGATTTAGTTACCAAACTATAAAAGAAATCAAAATATGTAAAGCACGACAAAATAAACTTAACCTGTATACAGTATACGGGTGTCCCAGAAGACGACGTCAAGCCGGAAGCGGGTTGTTAGGGACATCATTCTGAACAACTTTCACTATGGGACCGACTTGATCAGAGTAACTTTATTTTCTCATCATCTCAACCCGCTTCCGGCTTGACGTCGTCTTCTGGGACACCCTGTATGTATTATACAATGCAACGTCTGTCTGTCTGTCCTTTAGCACTGCACGGAATTTGATGGTTTTCAAATGTTACTTAGGGTGTTTCTTGAGGAAGGTTTTAGATGAGTAACATTGCGCTTCGACTAAAAGGAGTCGCACAGACAGTTGTCAGAGTAGAGCAGAGCCGTGCGAGGGCATCTATCTTATATATATAAAAATCGATGTTTGTTTGTATGTTCCGTATGGACTCTGAAACGACTGTAGCGATTTTTATGAAATTTCAGCAAATGATCTTGTAAAGTTTGGTAGCGATTGGATCAACAGAATATTTTATTTTTCGTAATTTTCTGAGCCACAGCAACCCGTGGCCGGGTTTACTAGTAGGTTATAAAATATAAATAAAACTCACGATACAGCTAGAGACAGGCTCTCGAACAGATAGTGGTTGAAGTGTGGCTTGCAGGGGTTCTTGGCGACGACGGCCAACATGTGCGCCAACTTGGGCAGGGCGTCGCCCAAGTACGGCAGCGCGCCGGCCTGCAGGCACGCCAGGGTGCGGAGGACGGCTGAACGGACAATGTTACATACAGGTGGAAGGATCAAACACAGCCGTTTGATCACAATCTCACAATGGTACGTGATGATGTGGCCGAAGGTGGTAAGCACACAAATTCTAGAATGAACTGGCTCTGAAATGCAGCTGTCGGAACACACCGATGGGTGCTTGACGAAAGATTTTCAACATAAAGTTAACCAGACAGTTATACTACTACTACTTTACTCTACCAACGTCCCATAGTTTCTTCACGATTTTCCTTCACCAAATGCTCAAATGAGCTTGTAGGATGGAGAATTTCGTGGCATATGGAGCAGATGTGTATCATAGCATTTAAAGTATCTGCTACAACACACAAATATTTGAGTAAGCTGCCCCACCACCATCGCTTCAAAGGGATTATTATAAGCCTTATGCAAAAGTATTTAAAGTCCACTTTGTGAACAATTTGTCATCACACGCAAACTAACACCAAAACTCACCCTTCATAATATACTCGTTATGGTCGGCCGGGTCCTGATAGTTGCCGAGCGCGGTGAACAAGTTGGCGAGCAAGTTGGCCGCATGCGGCTGCAGCCCGTCCCGGGCCAACATGCCGCCCGCGATCAGCTTCTCTACAGCGCATGCGCCGTACGTGCACACGACCCCGCGCCCTACTATGTGTTGGATCTGGGGGTATAACTTACTAATTAATAATCAGCTTTATAAAGCAAATATATTTCACCGAAGACACAAATTCTCTCAATATATGTTTAATGGATAGCTATTTGACTCCATTATAATAAATTAGCTATCGCCCGGCGGTTTCAACCGCGTTTCCAAGGATCTTATGTTTTACCGGGATAAAAAGTTGTGCCAAATTTCATTCAAATCCGTTCAATAGTTTTTGCATGAAAGAGTAACAAACATCCATCCATCCATCCTTACAAACTTTCACATTTATAATATTAGAAGTATAGAAGGAAGATGATCTTAAAGTAATGCATATAATTATTGACATATACAATAGGGTATTTGACTGACATTCAAATCAGCAACTTTTTATGAAATGTCAAAACGATAGGTTTATATGGAGTTTTGTATGAAATGCAAGCATGTGACGTCATAATTATATGGCATACTCTTTATGGTTAGATTGGTCAAAAATCATAATAAGGATAAATTTAATAAAATAATAGAGGTTTCCCCCTTTTTTTAGATGTTTTATACATTGGTTAGTGTTGGATAATTTATTTTGAATACAGGCAAATACCCTATTAGACTGTTGCCAAGGTAATAATGATAAATAATAATATTTTAGCGCGCGCACTTTGGTCTACTCTTGGATATTTAGAAAGAGGCAATAGAGATTCTAAATAATGTGACATGTAGGAAACAAAAACCGGCCAAATGCGAGTCGGACTCGCGCACGAAGGGTTCCGTACCATTATCTATAAAAACGGCAAAAAAATCACGTTTGTAGTATTTGTTGTTATAGCGGCAACCGAAATACATCATTTGTGAAAATTTCAACTATCTAGCTATCGCGGTTCTTGAGATACAGCCTGGTGACAGACAGACGGATGGACAGACAGCGCAGTCTTAGTAATAGGGTCCCGTTTTTACCCTTTGGGTATGGAACCCTAAAAAGCAAAAATAACATATAAAATACTATTAATCCCGGACAAACATTAAAACCCTCGGGATCGCGAGCAGATCCGCAGGGCGGAGCTAAGTAAAATTAAACTTACCAGCAACGGCACAGCTGTTACGACGAAGTCTTTGGGCAGGAGCGATCTGAACGTCATTATGTACTTTATCGCGTCCGCCTTCAGTACTGGCAACTCGTTTACTGTGGGAAAACACATCAGACGTATAAAAGGGGGATGGGGTGGGGGGTAGGGTTTGAGGTCCTAATAAATAAATAACATTCTGGGGCATTATACCTCACACACGGCCATCTGACCCCAAACTAAGCAGAGCTTGTACTATGGAAGCCAGATAACTGATATACTACATAATATACTGCTTTGCTTTTGTAAATACATACATAATATATAGATAATAGCACTCAGACTCAGGACAAACAGACATGATCATGCACACAAATGTTTGTCCTGAGTGGGAATCGAACCCACAACCTACGGCGTGATAGATAGGGTATCTTACCAACCACGCCAACCGGCCCGACAAACAATCCTAATCCTAACTAAACCTTTTCACGCTTAAACCGCTGAACCGATCGTGATGAAATTTGGTATGCGGATAGCCTATGATATGGAGAAGGACATGGGCTACTTTTTATCCCGGGTAACATAAGATCTCTGGGGAACGCGGGTGAAACCGCGGGACGAAAGCTAGTAAATAATTATCACCGAATATCTACCTTTTGTATTCATCGTACAAAATAGTATAGACTCGATATTAATTACTAAAACATGTTTTATTAAAGCGTCTCGTTTCCTGACTATTACAATCTATGGACTTTCGAGGCCAGAGTGAATAGTTTCTTCTGGGTAAGCGTGCTTTATGTTACGCTTCGTTTTCCTCTATGGGCCGGCCAGTTGCCAAACGCATCACAGTAATATTATAAAGGAGAAAGTGTGTGTGTGTGTGTGTGTGTGTGTGTGTGTGTGTGTGTTTGTATGTTTGTTACTTCTTCACGCTCAAACGACTGGACCAATTTTGATGTTTGGTATGGAGGTAGCCGACACCCTGGATTAACACATAGGGTACTTTTATCCCCGTAAAACATAAGATCCCTCGGGAACTCGGGTAAAACCGCGGGGCGGAAGGTAGTTTAATATAAATAGAAAAACATGAATAATAGTTCTTGAAAAAATAAAAGTTAATTGACGTAACATGTAAAGGAGCATGGGCACATCGGTCCCATCATCCGCATCCCACTGACCGTCAGGTCGCTGCAGCTCGGGCAGCACGTGCGAGACGGCGAACTGCGCCAGGTCGACGAGCGGCGAGGCGCGCGTCACGCCCGCCGCCTGCGTGCTGCCGCGCGACACCAGTGACGTCACCAGGTACATCGCCGCGTCCTTGCCGCGCCACGCCGCCGCGCCGCACTCCGTGTACTTGGCTAGCATTACCTGTACCGGACAGAATTTGTTCACTACATGTTACTGAATTTAAGTTTTCTTTGGTTGTATTCTAATCGCAAATAAATAGTAGATTATATCATAAGGGAGCAAAATAATATTTTTACGGCGAGGGCGCTTTTTTGAATCCAGAGCGAAGTGAGGGATTCTCGAGTAGAATCTCTTTAGTAGAATCCTGAACGTAGCGAGGGATTCAAAGTACGTCGCCCGAGCCAAAAATATATTTGACGCCCGAGTGATACACTCTACTTTTTATCAAAACAAAACCATGAATTTCTAACAATCCGTGAAAATTGAGTGAGACAATATTTGCGTTGGATTTATTTGGCGCTGAACACTAAGATGTTCCAAATTCGCGGCAAAGATATTGCGGCGAGCCACTAAAAAACTAGTTACTGCCCGCTAAAAGTTTCTTATAGAAAACACCACCTTTGGGTGCACTTAAAGGCGAACCAAGTCGTCCTTTTCGAATAGATGGAATGAAAATTGTATTTGTGCATTAAACTTAATACTTCCATGAAACGAGGCCAAAGCTATACTATTATCATACTAATCTCGGCTAACCAAGGTAACTCAAAGCTATAAAAATATAAAACATGATATTTGCCCAATCTCCTTTATATTTTAGTTGTTCCTCGTGGTTTCACCCGCGTTCCCGGGATTAAAAAATCATGATTTTTTCCTGTTTTAATAGTCGTTCTGCTATTCGGGACAGATTCAACAAATCAAAGATCATAAAAATCGTGTCAGCCGTTCAGATATAAATGCTATAACTAACCCAACTTTGTTTATTATAGAAGATGACGGGCCTGGTTCACTCCACAGTTTAGTTACGAAAATATACCTGCATAATGTACTACCACAGTCTATGTAGCTCTTAAGGGCGTCACACACGGCGAAGATACTATAAAATTTTATCTTAAGATCATGAGACAGATATATACTATGAAAAGAGAAGCAACGACCTATCTAACCTACCTTCACTTTCCTTCTCTTTCACTGGTATAGCACTGTCTCATATATCTTAAGATAAAATATTATAGTATCTTCACCGTGTGTGACGTCCTTTACAGTCGGCCAACGGACACGTCTAGACAGAGCAATCGTGCGGGGCTTGCGGGATGAGAGAGGGGCGGTAGCGAGCCCAAGCTGCCATACACTCGCATGGGACACAATGGAGCAATTACGAATGCCTATATAAAGCGGTATTTCACGTGATGTATGTAATTACGCTACCTAGAAAATAAAGGATAATACCCACTCACCTGCACATACTGTCCAAAGATATTCATCATCTTGTCCTCATAGTGCTGAGCCAATGTCCGGACCAGGTCGCAGGCGGCGCGTCTCCTAGTGTCCACATCAGAGCCTTCTATGTCCCGACGAACGTACTCCTCAGGGTTATCCTCGAATAATTCCATGTCGGATTCTGTCAAATTAATAATATTGCTTATTGCCTGGAAGAAATTGCTTCAGCCGCCTAAATTGTTTGTATCTCTTAGTTAGGGCCCTAAGTTTATGTTTAGGCTCTAATTGGTGAGAGATAAAGGTTTTATTATGCCGATTACAAAGTATCAAAATAAGGATCGAGTAGCACGCGTCTTTCGTCGTTGTTATCTAGTGAATTCAAGATGGCGCCGTGCTACGCCGCCCAGTGTTCGAAGCACGCACGGTGTTGGCACGCTGAGACACGGTATCACTGTGCCTATAGTTTGTGTCGTAGACAGTTTACGAGATAGCTAACATAAACACTGTGATTTTCCATATTAAACAAGTTGCACAATGTGAAGCCGAGAAAATCCATGAAACCATCTATCATGTTGTTTCCTTCACCTAAAGCTCAAGATAAATCTCAAGCTATATTCAATCTACTCTCAATATATATATATATATATATATATATATATATATATATTTATAGCTTTTTCGCGCGGTTTCACCCGCGTTCCCGAGGGATCTTGTGCCTTCCTCAATAAATGGGCTATCCAACACTGAAATAATTTTTCAAATCGAACCAGTAGTTCCTGAGATTAGCGCGTTCAAACAAACAATCTCTTCAGCTTTATAATATTAGTATAGATCAGTATAAAATACCTCTAAACTCCATGTTGGGTATGACCACTTTCTCACAGATGCTACTCAGCGTTCCGGGGTCTTCAAATAGACTCTTGTAGCTGTTCTTCTCTGCCACTTTAGCCAGGAAGGTCAGAGCGTTCGACACTAACTGTAAGAAAATTAAGAAAATGGTTAAAATAATTTTACAACAGAGACACCAATAATAATAATAAATAAATAAATAAATAAAGACATTTATTTGTTATTTATTATTAAGGACAAACAGACATGTTCATGTACATACATGTAGGAAAGAGGGTGGAAGACATAATTAATAAAAATGCAGGTATAACGATATAGATGTAATTGAATCCACAAGACAGGTCTAATTTTATCAATTAAGGACGGTAACTCAAACTAATCCTTTTTTACAATTTAATCAGCGACAGTATAATCTAAGATAAGATAAGTCATCAACTATAAATTGCACTGATGCTATTTTTTAATTGAGAATAATAATTAATTCGTTTGCACAAATTAATTATCCAAAGTGTCAAGGATAAGCCAGTAGCGGAGTACAACGAGTGCACCGCGCCACGCCAGAGCCAAGACTGCCTTATCGACTTTTTTTTTTTTTTTTTTTTTTTTCGGCAGGAACAGAAGGTGGTGGGTCCAGGGGACCTTCTTCCACCCTTACGCGGACTTTGCGGCGAGCGCTGAGGGCTCTCAACCGCTACTTAAAACTAAGATAAATTTAGGGCAACGGTAGCCTGAGGGTGCCCCCTGTGGGGCTCGACCTCGGCTCAGGACGTTGCCTGGGGAATATGCGGGAGGACTTAGCATACAAATATATTAATATTTGGGGAAAGGTCGGATTGCTAATGATGTGCAGCTCGGGCCGCTTAAACGGGACGAGACTGAGAGGGACGTCGCGACGGTCCTCGCCGGCGAGGACGAAATCTTGGTTGGCGGTTGCGCATTTGTATCTGTTTTCGGGCTTCGTCAGCCTCGATTTGTGCTAAAGTGGTGGCATCGTCTGGTTCGCTGAGGGCGAACCTAGGCCTACGGATGCGGGAGATGAGGGACGGGGTGTAGGTGATGGTTTGTATGATTAAAGGATTCGCGTGATGTGCTGCGGTTTCAAAATATCTGCGTGAGGCGCGTTTCATGAATTGTTTGATTGTAGGGAGACCTAAGTCAAGGTGGAGGTTTTCATTGCGCATGTACCACGGGGCGCCCGTGGCTTTGCGCATGAATCTGTTCTGAACCACCTGAAGGGTGTGGAGGTGTGTTGGAGCAGCGTGAGCGAACACGGTACTCGCATACGTCATGATGTGACGGATACACGCGGTATAGAGTCTAATCTTGCTTTTTAGGGCAAGTTTAGACCGGGCGTTAATAAGAAAGTGGAGTCGTCCTGCCACAAAGGAGGCGCGCGCGCGGACCTTCTTTATGTGTGCAGCGAAGGATAGGCGATCATCGAGTGTCACGCCGAGATATTTGGCTTGCCTCTCCCAAGGGATCGGCTCGCCGAATAAAGTGACTGGCTTGGGAGCGGGAGGGCGTCTTTTTTTGTCGGTTCTATAAAAGAGAACCGCCTGACTTTTGGAGGGGTTGATCTCTATTCTCCATTTCCGAAACCATGCGCCTAGGGCGTTGGCTGCGGTCTGGAGTTTTTTGGAGATCGCGGGCGGGCTTCTGCCTGAGCAGTATATGGCAGTGTCGTCCGCAAAAAGGGCGAACTGCGTATTCGTGGCTTTAGGGATGTCGCTCGTGTAGAGCGTGAAAAGCAAGGGAGATAGTACCGAGCCCTGAGGGACACCGGCACTAATGGGGTGAGGGGAGGACAGGACGCCTTCGACTCGATATCGGAAATGGCGATTCGACAAGAAGTCTCGTAGGATGGTCACGAGTCTCGGTGGCACACCTAGAGTGTATAGCTTGTAAATCAAGCCGGTGTGCCACACCTTGTCGAATGCCTTTGCGACATCGAAGAAGAGGGCGCCTGTCATGTAGCCTTTTTGATATTTGGCGGAGATGTGTTCCACGATTCGGTGGACTTGGTGGATGCACGAGTGTTTGGGTCGGAACCCAAATTGCTCGTCGGGGAGGAGTTTATTAGCATCGGCAAATGCTTTGAGGCGGACATAAATGATTCTCTCATAAATCTTGCCCATGACGTTGAGCAGACTTATGGGACGATAGCTGGAGGGCTCGGACTTGGGTTTGCCGGGCTTTGGGATCCCAATAACGTGGGCTGCTTTCCACTGGTGTGGAAAAATGTTATTAGAGAGAGCGGCGTTAAAGATAGCCGTTAGTAGGATGATGAGGGAGGCTGGGAAGAGTTTTATCACTCTGTTGGTGATCTTGTCCGAGCCGGGGGCCTTGCGTGGGTGTAACTTCCCGATGATCGCTTTCACCTCGTCATGGGTCGCGGGTGGAAGTGGATTGTCGTCTACTACGTTGACGTCGTTGACGTCGTCAGTCGGGGTGGCGGTGGCGGGAGGAGGTAACGGGAGAGCGGCTCGCCGTTCTACTTCTAATGTGACTGTCTCCAAATGACTCGGGTCGATAGGGAGAGAGCTGGGCGTACATTGAGCCTCCAGACTTTCGGCTAGGCATTCGGTTTTTTCCACGTCCTCGAAGGCGGGAGGGAGGTTGGGTCGCTTTAGGGGAGGCATAGGGGCAACGGTGTCCTTTGTCAGGGCACGTGAGAGTTGCCAGAATGCAAGATGGGAGGGTCTGATTTCGCTTAGGGTCTGATCCCAGCGATTGTCACGATGCTCTGCGATACGTGCCTTGACGGCACGCTCGAGAGCTCGTAGTTGGACACGATTTTGCTCTGAGGGAGCTCTATCGTAGGCGCGAATGGCGGCTTTCTTCTCCCTCAACAAGTCACGTATGTCTTCGGGCAAGCGCCAGCGTCGGTCATCCTCCGCTGGCACTGTCCGAGAGCAATCGCTAACTAACGATTGCACGTGGCTTGTGAGTGAGTCGATAGCGCCTACAGCGTCGTCGGCGGTGACTAGGCTGTCGGGAATACGGTCTAGGTGAACGGACGAGGTCGCCTTGAGGCTTTCGCCCAATTTGTCCCAGTCCGTCACGACCTTGGTACGAGAGGGTTGACCTGAATCTGGGGGACCTACGCGCGGTGTAAACTCTAGGATTACAGGTCGGTGGTCCGATTGAAGCTCGTGTGCCACTGTCAAGTCGTGCAAACGTAGGTTTACATTACTCAGCAGTGCCACGTCGAGTATGTCAGGTCTGTGGTTCACGTTGTCGGGGAAGTGAGTCGGTTCATAAGGAGCGATCAGGTCCACGTTGAGTGGCCCGAGGAGGGATTCAAGAATACGCCCTCTGGTATTGTTTGCGACGCAATTCCAGAGGGTGTGTTTCGCGTTTAGGTCGCCCGCCAGAATGACTGAGCTACCTAAATTGAGGAGGGATTCTAAGTCACGTTTGAGTGACGTTCCTAAGTCGGGTGGGTTTTGGGAAGGGGAACAATAAGCGGAGACCAGTACAATGGATGGGTGTCCAGTCATGCCGAGCCTACAGATTGAAGCCTCAATGTGCTCTAGGGTTGGTGCGTCCAAAGGGGAGCAGTGTAGGGATCTTTTATAATAAATGAGAGTGCCGCCTTTTGCGGCGTCGGGTCTGTCATTGCGAATTATCTGATAATTCGCAATTTTCGGGTCCCTGTGAAAGGGCTTAAGAAATGTTTCCTGTACCAAAAGGATATCGAGTTGATGATCTCGCAGGAATTCTGCGATCTCTTCTCGCTTGCCTGTAATGCCGTTGGCATTAAAGGTTCCTACCTTGAGGGATCGGGGTTTGGTTCTACAATTCGCGGTTGTGGTAGCCATTAGGGATTAACTTTGAAGTGATCCAATTGATTTGCGATATTTTCAAACCGCAGCATGACTGAGGTGAGGGCACGACCTTTACCCTCACTCTGTCTAATGATATTGGCGAGTTCCCTAACTTCCTCGAAGTTGACGAAGTCGAGGAAGCGTTCCACCAGAGAAAAGTCCGACTCTCCTGCTGATGGGGGTTTTTGATCCCGTCTTGGCGGGTTTGCGCGGCGGGTAGTATTAGTTGTCGGCGGCGGCGGCGGGGCGGTCGCTGAAGGCGAGGCGACTGGGGAACTTTGTGGTTGCCAGGCTGTGGCCTTGGGAGGAGGGGGTGGTGGTTGGGATACGGCTTGTTCGGAGGGAACAACCGCTTTTCTTTGGATGGGAGGGTACTCCTTGGAGGAGTTTGTGTTTAGACACTCCCATTGGGAGTGTCTCTGCGGGCGCAGATTGGTCTGTGCCGGGTCGGAGAGCGGGGCATGGCGCGTGGAGTGGCGCGATGGTTTGGGGGCTTTCGAGCAACCGCGGTAATTTGCGGTGTGCCCGAGCTGGTTGCATAGGACGCAACCGGGGGGGGGGGGTGTCCTTAGTCACCTCCTTAGGCCGGTCGCAGTCCTTGGTTGCGTGAGGTGTGAGGCACTTCACGCAACGGGGAGGAGCGAAGCAATTGCGGGCAGAGTGCCCGTACAATTGGCAGTTGTGGCACTGCGATGGGTAGGTCCCCTTGCGGGGAGGCTCCACGTAGAAGCCTTCGTTAAAGCCACATACAGAATTAATTCTGTATATGGCCTTACCGGCCGGACCCTGGTCTAGTGCCACAAGCACCATATTGTAGGGCTTATGCCCGCGACCACTGTACATGCGGTGTACCGACCTAATTGGTAGGTTGTGCTCCTTAAGGGAGGCTTCCACCGCGGAAATTTCAATTTGGGAAGGGATGCCGCGGATGACAACGCGGAGGGCCTTCTCTTCGGGAAGGGTGTACGTATGAAACGCTACACTCCTTTCCTTGAGTAGTTTTGTCAGGGCCCGGTGGTCCTGGGAGGTGGGGACCGAGACTTTGATTCCGTGCTCGGTGGGGCGGGCAGAAGTGTAATAGATTTTATTGGGGGTGAACCAGGAGGACACCTCTGTCCACCTGGCCTTATCCTGTATGAACAGGGGAGGCGGGGCGTCCTTCCGCTTCGGGTGTTGGGACTGGGGCTGCGAAGCGGAAGGGATAGGCTGGTCCGATCGGATCGGGGGCGGGGACGGGGGCATGGGCATGGGCACGAACGTGTCCAGAAGAGGGCGGGGCGTGGGTGAGGGTGAGGGGGCGGAGGCCTTGGCAGCTTTGGCGGCTACCTCGGCGTCCGTGGCTTTTGCCTTCTTTTTGCGCTTGCGCTTGCCCCCGACGACCGTCGTGAACTCTCCCTCCGAGGAGGAGGAAGAGGACGACTGGCCGGTCGTCGCGGCAGGCGCAGGCGGAGAGGGCGGTTCGGATTCTGCAGGAGGGCGGGGCGGAGGGTTCCGCGGGAGAGGGAGGGGCGGAGTGATCCGCGGTTGATTCCGCGGGAGAGGGAGGCGGGGAGTGTTCCGCGGGTGATTCCGCGGGGGAGAATTCCGCGGATATCACGGACATCCTTGAGGATGACCGTGAAGTGGGAGCGGGTCGGGGAGGTAGGACCGATGACCCGTATCGCTCGGCGAGGAAAACCCAGGACTCTTCGTCCTGGAGAATCTCGTCCAGCGTCAGGGGTGGGTGGTCGTTCTGGCTGGCCATGATGGCCAGCCAGAGGGAGCTACTCTACTTCGGCAATCTACCGTGGTTTCGGACGCGGGGCGTTCCTGAGTAAAAGAAACCACAAGAAACCTCAGGCGATCGCCCTAATCTAACCTACTATCTCGCCCCGGGTGGATGGGCCCGGGGGTGTGTGTTACACTCCCAACCGGGATAGGTCGGGAGGTGAGTAGGCCCTAGGGTGTGCCCTAAGCTTGTCTCCCGCTGCCAATCTTATTGTGCAGCGGGTTCCTACGTCCCTGCCTAACGACAACTGGGGTTGGCTAGGGAAGCCCCCAAGGCCAACTGGTCCAGGCCTTATCGACGATCGCTCCGACCCTTTTATACAGGTAGGAAAACAAGTCGAGTAGTGGGGAGAGTGGGGAGATGGATGACGCGTTCGGTGGCGTGGTCGGTGCACGTGCTGCTTGTGAAATTCTTGCTACGCTCGTACGACTCAGGCGCCGTCATACACAAATGTCTGTCCTGAGAGGGAATCGAACCCACGACCTGCGGCATAATAGATAGGGTATCTTACCAACCATGCCAACCAGCCCGTCAATCACAACCTGATCCTGCATGCTTCCTAATGTACAATTTTTTAAGAGAGGTAGAGCATAGCGATATGTCGCTCAAAGAGCAACTCGACTGGGAAAGTACCTCCACCTTACAGAATACCGCAGCCAAATAACTTATAGTTGTGTTCCTGCGCGTGAGTAAGGTCGCCAGAGCTCATTGGGGAGGAGGGAAGGGTCGGCAACGCGTGAGTGATACCCCTGGTGTTGCAAGCTTTTCTTTGGCTACGGTAACCGCTTACCATCAGGCGGGCCGTATGCTTTAGTTATCTTTAAAGTTCTACTTACCGCGTCATATTTAGGCTGCGGGCCGGTGTTAAGAAGGACGGTCCATACGGCTGTGACAAAGCCGGCCGCGTGTGGAGCAAACTCCTCCTCGTACTTGAGAGCGTACAGGGCGGCGCACTCGCACACTTCAGTGCGCAGTTGCTCCATCACGCCGGGGTTGTCGTCGTCGTCCTACAACATTATTATATGTATTTAATTTTAAAAAAGTTTCCAAGAAACTCCTCCTTTTATTGAAGTCGGTTAAAAATTTAGATACAAGATTGAAGATCAGCAATGTGTTTTTTTTTGTTTAGGCTTGTGTTTGACCACAATTTCACTATGGTAAGTGATGATGTAGCCGAAGGTGGTAAACACACAAAGCTTAGAAGGAACTGGTTCTTAACTTGAAGGTGGTAGCCAGCCAGGCGGGTACTACAAAGTACCCTATCACCGTGCTATGGCCACTAAAACTATATTTTGCATGTCATACCGTGTAAAACATCTGTTATGGTAATTCAATAAATAGCATGGAGAAAAGCAGCATTGGGTAATTTGTAGCTATTGACCAAGTGATTAATTGGTCATTACACATAATGCGCGGGCATTTTTATTAATTGGCCAATATGAGAGGGCAATAAAAAAAAGAACAACAAAGTGTATGTATTTTCTAACCTAAAATATCCAGGTCGTTTCTGAATAAAGAGATTTTAGTGTGATAAATAATTCAATTTATAATCACAATTGGTCTGGACATATCTATATCTACATACAGACAAGACATAAAAACATAGTAGGTTCTACGCTCATATTCATTAAAGTGAGTGTTACACAAACAGAGTTGATATTTCTTTAAATTAAACTACATGTAAATAAAGAAAACTAAATCACTTACATTCGTCTCCAAGCAAGCCACTTTGACTTGCAATAGGTTTAGTAGATTCGGCATCCATATAGGCATGTTATCTTCAAAGAACTCCGGCAGATCTTGATAATTTAGTGAATAGAATACTTTGCAGATTAACACTAAAGATCCGTAGATGACATGTAGGGCTTGTTGATTGTCTGCATGCTTTGTTGTTAGATCTATTGTCGCCTGTAAATGTAATGTAAAATAATTAAGTCTCAAAAGTCTATTACACCTTATCCAATTCAGAAGCTAAGAAAAATCCAGTCTAGTCGTATGATCTCCAAAGGGCAATTGAAGTGTACTAAAGCCTAAGTTAAAAAGAAATCATCATCATCATCATCATCTCAGCCGCAAGCAGTCCACTGCTGGACATAGGCCTCCCCTAAGGATCTCCAATAGGACCGGTCTTGAGCGGCCTGCATTCAGCGTTTACCGACGACCTGAAAATCATTGTCGATTTTAAAAAATATATATATACTGACCACAAACAAATCGGTAAGAGGTTTAGCGAAATTTTCCAGCACATGTTTGATCTCTTCCCATAGCTTCTGAGACTTGAACTCGAACCTGTAGCGTTTGAATAGAGAATGCGCCGTCCTGAGAACTCCGTTGATTATGTGGAAATCACCTGAGGCAAAGCAAAGACGTTTATTTCAAAGTCAAAGCCATTTATGAACGTCGAACCTACTGAAGTTACCACCGGTTCCGAGGTAATCTTCAATTAAGAAGAATCAGCAAGGTTTTTTGTATATTTTAATTACTTTTTTGGACAGTCTGACAATGTCGGCTTTAACAATTTTTAAAGAAATATAATATGCATAAACACAATCTCATAAGTTTATACTAATATTATAAATGCAAAAGATTGTGTAGGGTTGTCACACAATCATGTACAACTTCTTGGACATATAGATTTACTCACAAATCCTTCCTTAAGAATCGAATATAGAATCAAACAATGTCAGGTCAAAGCTTAAATAATCAGTCAATGCCTAAACTTAATAAATGAGTTTAAAGTTTGAAGTTAGATCACAAACTGGCAAATCACCACAACAAAATTCAGTTAGTCGAAGCAAGAGCAATCACAACTCAAACTAAAATCAATCTTTACATTATGTTTAGTTACCTGTGGAAAACTTCTGTACCATTTCAGGAATGAGACCAGGCCATTTTTCCGGAAAGTCACACTTTCCGATGATGGATACAGCATCACTGAACTGTCTCTGTATCGCTTCTGGAGATTTCAGCATTAAAGACACTATGAGGGTTTTGATGGTGGCCCGATCTGATACGTGTATCTTGTCAATGCCGTCATCTTCCTGAAAAATTTGTTTATGTAAATAATAAATATCTTATACCTAAATCTAGACCTAGTCTATATTAAAACTAATCACAACAAAGTAGTTGTAATATTAAATAAGCAATGCTCATTACAGATATTGCATTTCAGTTCAGTAACTATAATCGATCCAAATCAGTGCCGTAACCATAACGTAGCCTTTTAAGCGCCCGGTGCGAGCTTCTTTACCTGCGCATAACTCGAAAGTCAAAGCCATTTATTCAGTTTAGGTAAAAGGGCACTTATGAACCAGCAAGAAACTCAGCAAAGGTTACATTTTTTATATATTTAGTTTTTTTTTTGGACAATCTGACAATTTTGGCTTTTTTTCCCATTCATTGTTTTACAATTATTTAAGAAATATAATACGCATAAACATAAAAAATATATTTAAAATTAATTTAAATTATGACAAGATTTTTGACATGTTGACTATGTAACTGACATGCATGATCCAAAACTTAGTCTGAGTCTGGTCAATTCCATCCTCCAGGGATTACACCCTATACCTGGGCACCGCTAGCACTGCCCTAGTTATGGCACTGCTTCAAATATTATGTAATCCAATACAAGCCATAATACAGCAATGTTTATAACTTTACACATATTTACCACAGGCCAATTCCGTTTAATGTAATTCTTGAATGCAATTGCAGCGGCAACCCTGATGGTGATGT
The DNA here is from genome assembly GCA_951216915.1 of Tetheella fluctuosa. NCBI lineage: Eukaryota > Metazoa > Arthropoda > Insecta > Lepidoptera > Drepanidae > Tetheella > Tetheella fluctuosa. The sequence goes on from OX578236.1 coordinate 5,545,505, forward strand.
CGACAGCATCTTTATCAATAAGATGAAGTAGCAGTATCGCATAGTTCTGATTAACTTCTACACCTTCTAGAAATTTTTCAGCTGGAATGGGGAAATAAAATTACTTTTTAATATTAATTTTTTTTTTTTTAATAGACAAACCAACACTGACAAGGTTTAAGGGACAGCCCTCTGCAAGCTCCCTGCGCTGCAGTTCGCTATGTGCGTTTTGTCACAGCCCCAATAAAATTGCACATGAGGTAGTCAAACAAAACAGGTTTACTGGATTCCCATAAAGTTCCTGAAATAATGTACTGGTCATCTTAGTATGATATACTGAATTCACCCCATTAGTCTGCGGAGGGATGTCCCTTACACCCTGTATATACACAGATGACAGGAATACACAACATGTATAAAAAGAAAAATAGAAAATGATACAAATAGGTAAACTAGCATTTATACAACAATTAATAAAAAAAATTATAAGAAAAACAGTTATAGATTGTTATTAGAAACACCAACAAGCAGGGAATGCTTAAATTTTGCAATATTATTACCAAAAACATCACACTGTATGTGTGGGGGGATAACATATTGTACAAGTATATGCTCAACACTGGGCTGGTTGGTTAAAGGATACACCGTTATTTGTGGAATCAACACACAGTTAATGTTGTTGATGTCTGGCAACACCAAGACTTTAAGCTTATCATTTTAAGATATTTAAGCCTGTCTACATAATCAGGCAAGCGCTTAGTCCCTAGCTTTGCACAAACATGTCTAACAAAATGCACCTGTACAGACACCAAACTGTTTATATGATATGGAAGAACTAAGACACTTCTGACTAATGATGAATACAGAGTATAAAGTAAGTATATCCTAGGTTATTTCAGGGCAAGAGGGAACACGCATTTCTAGGCAAGCTGCTTTATGCTGATTTAGCTGCAGGAACTACTAGTTCAAATTGAAAAATTCTTTTAGTGCTGGATAGCCTAATTATATAGGAAGGTTAAAGGCTACTTTTTATCTCAGGAAAACATAGCAGAAGCGAAGGGAGAAAGCACAGGCAGAAGCTAGTATATTTATAAACATACTTATTTACCTCTGAAAGCATGGTGGTAGGCTCAGTAGTAGGGTCCTTTGTAATACCTGCCTGCCTACCACCATCTAGATGAAGTACTATTGCCAAGCATCTACTGTTGTGTTTGTAAAGCTGCACTTGAGAGTTAATTTCTTTGGATGCTTACCACCTTTGGCTACAAAATCACTTACCATGGTGACATAGTGATCGAACTGAAGCCTATCTATAGTATGAACAACTTGAACTTTAATTTTTTAGGTTATTACTCCTGAAATACTGTAGATTTTAACATTGGGTCAGAGTTGAGTTCTCATTAAAATTGTGATCCACAAGTTGTATTCTTTTTTATTACCAGTATACTATTACAAAATTTTAAATATGAACAGAAATTAGATACGTACCGGGTCGTCTAACGTTCGGATCTGGGTTCAGTGTTTGCTGCAAATAATTCGCAAGCGTTGCCAAATTATCATCCGTGATTTCCATTTTTATATAAAAACACAATACTGAAAAACAATAATCAGAGAAATCACTTCAAAAACTTGATAATCAATCAAAGAAGATCTATCTATTGTAGCTGTAGCCAGATTCAAGTGATTATAATTGATTATATACTCTTTGGCCAGATTGATTGATTCCACAGAGTCACACACAGACTATGGAGTATGGAGAGTTACTACCACAGAGTACTTTTTTTTTAACTAGAAGAAAAAGTATGTAGAAGTTGATGTTTTATTATATTTTCACATTGTTACTCATATTTTTATACGTTTGCTCACTGACTGATGTTTCAGTTTCAAATTAGTTATCTGTTGAACATAAGTTTGATAATAATAGGTACCATTAAGGGCAATATGTCCCCTTATTCAAACCCATTCGGTTCCGATTCCGATCGGAAAGGACGATTTTATTTAGAGGCTGATGGTGTTTTAGTCTCAGAATTCATTTGCCGCGATCGTGTACCGATCAACTGCTTCATTCCAAATGGCAGTCTGAAATAAAAAAAATAGAAGCCATCCTATTCACTAAACTACTCAATCGGTTTGTCTACCCGATCGAGACTGCAACCGAGTAGGTCTGATAACCCCGATGTTCTACCCTGCAATGGCGTACAATACTGCTATGGCATTGTTAGTTACATGTTACTTAGTGGAATAGAATAGAAAAGAAAACATTTCATTATATATACACAACGTAACAAACGAATAAAAAAGAGGACAAAATATAGTAACAACAACTAAGAAGGCCTTATCGCTGAAGCGATTTCTTTAAGGCTTACTTTAGGGTTATTTCCAAGGAAACGATATTCTTTTGCTGAAGTTGCTGGTTCCTAAAGATCTCAGATTAAGAAGAATACAGACCGTTCAAAAAGATGTCCCCTCGTTCAAAAGTTGGTAGCCCTGTTATTCCCTTCGACGACACCTTTGAGTATCTAGATCGGGAGTTAGCAAGTGACACTTTTAGTACGAAAAACTTTATGCCAGTTTTCGAGGGAGGCGAGGTAAACACGTACAGCACACATTTACATTCTCACACGTCCTCATACGAAAAGTTGAGATGTTTCTATAAGCGCACACATACATAAAAGCTGTATCACAAACACAAAACATGCACACAAATAAATAATGGCTGTTGTTACACCATTGCTTAGTTGCACACTAGCGCTAAAACTAGTGATGAGGTATGGAGACCGATTAAAATGAATGATATAGAAATGAATGAAACCAGAGTTGTTCATTTTATTATTAGGTTATCTAGCTATTGCGGGACCATAATTGATCGTCGTAGTTCCTAATATCACGTCGATTTCACCAATGTGGGTGTTGAAAGAAAAGTCACAAATTCTTTATTTAAAGTTCAACAAGGAATATTGTATTGTATTATGAAAGTCCTCTTCATGCCTAAACGGCTGAACGGATTTTGATGAAATTTGGTATACATATAGGTCCTGGAATAGAACATAGGCTACTTTTTATCCTGTTAAAATTAACGGTTCCTGTGGGATAGTAGTTAACTTGTCAGACTGTCCAAAAATGAAAAATATATAAAAAATGTAACCCTGCTGAGTTTCTTGCCGGTTTTTCTTAGTTGAAGGCGACTTCCAAACTGGTGGTAACTTCAGTATCTTCGACGTTCATAAGTGAGACCATTCTAGGGCCGAAACTGAATATTTGACTTTGACTTTGATTTACGTTTGATAATAAGGATTCGTTTTATTTTTGGTGTATTTTTTACAATTGGGTTAAATACAACATTTTTGGCAATGGCAATGATACATTTAAACGAAAGATGCCATTGGAAAACTTGGCTTTATTATCCTCTAAGCGATAAGCTATAAAATACAGGATATTATTATTTAGAAACAGACAGATTATATGTATGACAAGACTTCAATTCATGACTTAAGAAACCATAAACGTCGGTATTTCTCGCAACTGAAAAAATCGAGTATCTTTGTAGTGATGTGATGCGGAAATGATAATTCACGTTTCGTAAAATTGATACACTTCTCAAAGTAATCTATTAATAATTTTTTCACTGTTTTGTTTGCTATTATTTTACTAATTTCAGTTTTTTGTGTAAAATGTACTAACTATTTATGTTCAATTATTCAAGAGTAGAAATATTTGAATATGATGTAATCGATACGTCTTATGAACAAAAATAACTACAACACAATAATAATACATAAAAAAATATTTTTAAGAAGCAGTTCCTGTAAAACACCTTGTTTTTTTTTTTTTTTTTGGTAGAGTTTGGCTTATTGAGCTCATACAGATTTTTAGACTATGCAATTCAGATTTTCAGGTTTGAGATATGGCAGCACTGATTGGGCATTGTCGGGCAACACTAAACAAGCATGCATGGTGCGATGAAGGACTTTTTGGCGGGAAGTCAAACGAGGCGGTAATTTAAATTCGATTTTTTTTAATTTATCTAATTATTGTCTGCAAAACAGTTGAATTACTCCTAATATTACTTAGCGAGCTCAAGTACGATGGGTCCTCACAGTGACGGTGAGGAACCAGGGGAAAAAAAGAAAAGAAAATATACCTTGATTTCAGGCGAAAATCCAGACTCAAAGTATAAAATAAAATATTCACTAAACCCAATTATAAAAGATTATTCTTAGAAAATGGGAACGAAGAATTTATTGTTTACGTAGAATCTACGGAACAAGAAAAACTAGGCAATAAAATCCTATTGTACTCACAAACCTAATAACAGAACATGTTACAGACGTTATAGGAGTGCACAGAATAAACGCACACAAAATAGGCATTACATTCCGAAAGGCAGCAGCTGCGAATAATTTCCTTAAATTGGAAGATTTCTTGCTAAAGAATAAGATGAAAGCTTTTATTCCATCATACCTCACAGAAAAAATAGGCGTCTTAAGATTTGTACCAAAAGATTTAACTAATGAAGAAATATACAAAAACATCGTATGCGACGCTGAGGTAGTATCAGTTAAAAGATTCATGAGAAAAGTAGATGGAAAACTAGTTCCTATCAATACTGTTGCAGTTACCTTTGCCTCTACATCACTTCCACAATATGCTTACATCAAACTTTTTCGATATTAAGTTAATACCTATATACCTCCATTGTTACAATGTTATAAATGCCTAAAATTTAATCACTCTGCCAAGGTTTGCAGAGGTGAACAAAACTGTTCTTCTTGTGCTGGTCGACATTCCTATAAGGAATGTGACGTTGATGAAATAGTATGCATTAACTGTTCAGGTAACCACCCTGCCATTTCTAGAGATTGTCCTGTTAAGAAAAAAAAAATTGAAGAAAAGAAAGCCAAATTTAATCAGAAATCCTATGCCACTGCAGTTGCCAGTTCACCCCCACAGTTAACAGATAAATATTTTCCCCCTTTAAAAAAACAAACAGAAAAAGCTAATAATACACTTGATGCTAAACAGATTGCTGATAATGACATCATTATTAATGCTATTGTAAAGTCTCTTGTCATATTAGGCAATAATAATGATGGTCCACTAACTACTAAGAAAATTAAAGAAATATTTTTATCTAATTTAATTTAATGGATGGGTATTTGAGTATTTTACAGTATAATATACAAAGCTTACAGAGTAAAAAAGGTCTTTTACAAAATTTGTTAATTGAAAAAAATATAGATATTTGTTTGCTCAATGAAACTTGGTTGAAATCTAATTCCATAATCCCACATTTTCCTGCATATAATTTTATTTACAAAAATTCCAATAATTCTCATAATGGAGTAGCAATTTTGGTGAAACATAATTTAAGATATAATGTCATTACTACAAATTTCTATGAATCAATACAAAACATATGTATCTCTATAGAAACGCAATTTGGCCCAATATCAATACTTTGTGTTTACAGCCCACCTAGCTTAAGATTTGACTCAACAAAATTGAAATCTCTCATAAATAACATACCCAAACCATGCATAATCATGGGTGATTTTAATGCACATAACATAGCTTTTGGATGTCATAGTGATAACAGTAGAGGCAGATGTTTGTTTAATATAATTGATGAATTTGACATTTGTATTTTGAATGATGGGTCACCAACAACTGTTCCCTATCCTAATAGACGTGCTTCAGCCATAGATCTTGCCCTTGTCAGCTCTTCCATTGCTCATTTGTGTAACTGGCGTGTTCATGATGATCCCATGGGTAGCTATCATCTTCCAACTTTCCTTGAGATAAACGTTCATCCATCAATTTATGAGATTTCACCTCCTGTAGATCAAGTAAAACATATTTATAGTAGAGCTGATTGGGAAAAATATTACATTCTCTCAGAAACTGGCTTTTCTCACATAGATTTAATTAATGATAGTCCTATTAATTCATACAATAATTTCATAGATGTATTAAATAATTTAAGGAATGATACTATTCCAAAGAGAACAATAAGTTCTAATACCATAATAAAAAAGCCAGTACCATGGTGGAATCAAAAATGTAGTGAAGCTGTGATGAAATCAAAAGATGCATTAAAATATTATTTTTCTGAGCCCACAATAGAAAATTGGATTAAATATAAAAAGTTAGATGCACATAAGAAACTAATCTTGAAAGAAGAAAAAAATACTTCTTGGCAAAACTTATGTAGTAGTTTTAATAGGTTAACACCTGTGTCTCAAATATACATTAAAAAATTTAAAAAGATTGTAACAAAAATTATAATGATGAGTGGATTCCAAACTTTTTAGATAATTTAGCAGATTCAACTCAAGTAGATGAGACTAAGCTTGCTTATTTGTTTCAAAATGCTACTGATAATAATATGAATATGTTTCTCAAGAACCATTTTACAATAGATGAGTTGAACGTTTCTTTACAAAGTAGGAGAGATACTTCACCGGGATTGGATGAAATTCCTTATATGCTAATCAAAAAGTTACATTTAAATGCACAAATCATATTGCTTAGTATATTTAATAAACTATGGGATGAATTAGTTGTACCTGAGTCATGGAAAACCCAATGTGTGATTCCAATACTAAAACCTAATAAACCTGTAAATAATGCATCCTCTTACAGACCTATATCTTTATCTTCATGTTTGGGTAAACTTTTTGAAAATATGTTAAAGTTACGATTAGATTATTTTGTGGAATCACTTGGCTTAATCCCTTCTATGCAGTTTGGTTTCAGAAAAGGCAAAAGTTGTTCTGAAAGCTTTGTATCTCTGTTATCAGATGTAAAACAGGTTAAATTGAGTCATTCTAATGTAATCTGTGTCTTCTTAGATATAAAAGGTGCTTTTGACAATGTAAATATAGAGGAACTCATTCAAGTATCTCATGATATTGGTTTACCAAGTCACATTTTAAAATGGCTATATTCTTTCTTGAGCAAAAGAACTGTTTTTGTTAAATATAATAATAAGCTACATGGGCCTAAGTCTGTAAACAAAGGAACAATGCAAGGGGCAACTTTATCTCCTTTGCTATATAATTTGTATACTTCTGAAATATTAAAATATGTAGATATATCAGATGTAAATATCTCCCAATTTGCTGATGACTTGCTTTTGTATAGCATAAATCAGAATATTGAAATAGCTATGGCTAATATCAATAATGCTTTAAATCAATTGTACAGCTATTACCATAATAAACTTAAATTAGATATAAGTCCAGGAAAAAGTTCAGTTTTGATTATTAGTAAAAATCTAAATGTTCATAAAAAATTAAAAATTGTATATAATAATATTGAAATTCCAATAGTCAAACAACATAAATTCCTAGGGGTAATTATTGATGATAAATTGAAATTTGATGAGCATATCAAACATGTAAGTAATAAAGCATTAAAAGGCATTAATATCTTGAGACATTTAGCAGGAACTTTTTGGGGATCTGATCCCACAGTTATGAGTATGCTATACAAAAGTATAGTGAGAAGCCATTTTGACTATAGCAGTCTAGCTTACATGAATGCCAATAGCAGCTTACTTAAAAAATTAGATGTGATTCAAAATATGGGACTGAGACTCATTTGTGGAGCTATGCGCTCTACTCCTATTAATTCATTGGAAATTGAAACATGCATACCTCCCTTGACATTACGCAGGTTGATGTTGGCTGAGAGATTTTTCTTAAAAGTTTTATCTTTGAATGATCATCCTTTACTGAAGAAAGTTGTACTACACCCAGAAATTTCTCAGTCAATGCCATCCAATATTATCTCTGCTTCTTCACTGGTTAATGGGTCTTTGCCTGAAATTCCAACAATATTTACACATGTAAATAATAATTCAAAAGATATTAATAAATATGATATTTGGCCTGTATATAAAAAAATATATTTTGGTCTAACTAATAGTTCAACAATCTTTCATCTAGACAATGTACATAATAAATTTGACTTTATACAATTTAAGGACAGTAAAGCTGACCATTACACTATATACACAGATGGATCTAAGACAAATGATTGTGTAAAGTCTGTTTATTATGATCCTCAACTAGACTACACTAAATGTATAAAATTAAACACACAATGTAGTATTTTTACAGCAGAAAGTTATGCTATTTATTGTGCACTACATCATATAAATAGTCTTGTAAATAATGTAAAATATATACTGATAGTTACTGACTCCAAGAATGTGCTATCTGCATTAGAAAATGTAAATATATCGTTTAAGTTAAACTATATAATATTTAATATTAGAGATAAGATAAGAGACTTAATGATAAGCATATTAATATAGAATTTCTGTGGGTACCTTCACACAGTGGCATACCTGGCAATGAAGTAGCTGACACTGCAACTCGCTTAGATCATAATGAAGACCATTCTGAGATACAGAAGGTTCCTTTCACTGATTACTACAGCTTTTTTAAGAAATCCAACATGCAGTTGTGGAAGGATTACTGGGACATAAGTCTAGAAACGAAAGGCAAGTGGTATGCTGAAATCCAAAAAGAGATACCTCTAACACCTTGGTACCATAGCCACAAAGACAATACGAGAAGATTTATTACAATTATAACACGCATGCGTTTAGGACATTGTCTAACGCCAGCCCATCTGAACAGAATTCGTATATACAACAATAGTCGATGTCCTCACTGTGGATTGGAAGATGCTGATTTGGACCATTTAGTTCTAAAATGTGCACGTTTTCATATTCAACGGCTGATATTAGCAAGTGATATTAATGACAGTGACAGGCAACTCAGAGATAGTGAACGTCAACAAAGTGTTCCCCGCCGTGTTCAAGATTTATTAGCAAATAAGAAGTATTTTAATTCATTGTTTAAATATATATGTAGTACAGTAGATAAAATTTAAATTAATGTATTCTAGCTATGTATTAGGACTTGAATTTTCATTGTGAATTATCATTAGCCATAAGCTTGTTTCTATGTATGCGACTGAAAGACTCCGAATCTATGGTCAAGAATAAAGATTATTAAAAAAAAAAAAAAAATGCATGGTGCTTGCGGTGCTTCCTTTCTGCATGGAGTCAGGAGCTATGGTCAGGAGTATACTTTACGTTGAAATATTAGTTCAAATTATAGCTATATATAACTAAAGGTTAACTTTATTTATACAACTTACAATACATACGTAAATTCAGTAGTCTCCACCTTTTGTTCTAGACAGAGATACAATTAAAAGGTAAGTATCATGGTACAAACAATAATATACTGGTAAGTACTACCAGACAGACAGTCTCTCATTCTTCACCACATAATTTACAACATATTTTCAACTCTTACAATAGTTACTTATGATTTTCAGTAGATAACAATTTATTAACCTAAATGAAGTTACTTGTGAACACCATTGGCATAGAAAATCTTATTATTGGCAGTGAACATAACCTATTAGTAGCTCATCATGTAAAATTTAACTTAGTGATAAGGTGCATTCAGGGGGACAAATTTCCAGTGAGTTGGAAGTGTATTATTTTTTTCTTTCTTTCTAATAATGTTATGACAATGAAATATTAATCAAATTCATTGTCAATATACATTCTATATGTGTGAATTTCTTTATATGCATACATACAAGTACAATGGCTTTCCTTTGAGAATTGTTATAAATAGGATAAGTATTTTTAGGAGAAAATGTTGGACCTTTGCGGTGTAAGTTCGGAATGGTGTCTAACATTGCCTCTTTTACTCACACAATAAGGTTCTTGAAAGAAAAACATCCTGTCTTAACAATACTAATAATACGCTATAGAATTTTCTTGAAACTTAGATATACAAGTATTGGATAATGATATTTGTTTTTTATTTGTTAGTCCGATCTTACCCTGCACAACCAAATTGTAGAATATTGATTCTCAAACTTTAACTTGCAATCCATGCCATTATAGATTTTAAAGAATATTGAACTAAGTTATATATTTTGAGTAATTATTGTTTTTTCTTTGATAATTTGAGGAATGATATGAATTAGGTGCTGAAGGTACATGTAATTAATTGTAGTACTCAATCAACAAAAAACTTGTTGATGCTGATTGTTTTAATCAGCATTTATTGTTTCCGAGTTCCTAGCATTATTATTTAGGAGGTAATTGAGTATTATATTTTGAGTATTATATACTCAAGTTATAGTCAATGGTAAAGGTAAATTATAATCCCAATGGTAAATTACATTCTGTTTTTGTAAGGCTGGATGTTTTCGTGTACTTACTTTGGGCGCGCTAGAAACATATCTGCCTCTATTTTATTATAATAGGTATCATTGTTCTGATCAGAGTTTGTTATCTTCTTAATTCATCTTTCAACACAGTCATGTTAAAAAGCCATATTAAAAACCCAACAAAGAAAATGAGAAGAAATCATAATATCTGTATAAAATTTCACATACAAGACATTTTTAATAATTTTACTTGCGATTCTATTTTTTTATGTAAGCCAAAAGGATAAGACAATGACAGCTCATTGGTATAGATGTTAAATGTTGTGACGAAGTTTGTGGGTAAGCTTGACCTGTTGGTGAAGTAAAACATCGCGAGTAAACCATAGCATGGTGGTAGGATACTTTGTAATACCCACCTGGCTAGCTACCACCCTCCAGCTGAATAACTGTTGCCAAACACTGCTGTGTTCTGGCAGCCTAGAGCCAGTCCAGTTCCTTGCTATTGGCTTTGTGTGCTTACCAGCAATGGCCACATCATCACTTATCATGGTGTGAACAATCCCACAATGACAGGCCTATACATAGTAAAAAAAAAAAGTTTACTGATTTGTTATATGAGCCATAACACCATGTAAAATTTACATGTTATGTATATTGAACAGATCCTTTTTAATTTCAGATGGAAGCCAGGAACGGTCGAAGATATAAGCGATACTTGACAAATGAATTACTTGTGTATAATATCCCATTGAAAATTTAACTTATGGTTAAATTTCAAGTGAGGAACATTTACTGCTGGCAGGCTATAACCTCGGCATTATGGGAGAGTTCTTCGATGCACAAAATGCTAGTTCATAAAAAAAACTGTGAAGCTTTGCTTGTGCCCTGGATGGGAGGATTTCTATGTCTATTTTTCCTTTTATGTGTTGCACTCTAGATGGAGTTGTTAAGGTCATTGTGATGTGTATTATATGGCTTGGTTCAATCTTGGTTCAATCTTGGTTCTTGGTTGTTGTACAAAGTAACCCTTGTTTCTCAAATTTGACCTGATTTCTTGTTCAAAGGTTCTAGCAGTTCATTTATATTTCAAAGCTGATCTCATATTTCCTATGATCTTGATCCTTCTATAAATATTGGTGGTGTAGATTCAGGGAAACAAGATCCTTCTGTAAATCCCAAGTTGGAGACAGATGCAGTTACCATATGACAGTATTCAAAAGAGGATAAATGTATTTTTAACTACCCCTTTTGTTTTTAACCTGAAATACTTCCAAAAGTATCCACATCCTAAGTTTCAGACTGGGGTATTTTTAAAAACTTCAAGAAGCCATGCCAAATATAGCATATACATTAAGTCATTTACTCTTCTGATGTTCCAATTTCCCTCAATTGATAGACTGATATATATTTTTATTAGGAATCAGAAGCAAATGCCAATGTTTACCAAAAATGATAAATACAAATTATGAAATTAGTGAAATTACAAAGTACGTTAAGTGTGTTACTTCCGTCCTAAACTACACCGCTACTACCACGTCCTAGTCACCGAATCCGAATGCCCGAGATGAAGTCCCCGCGACCTCTCCCCTCAACCTGCTCCGGTCCCTTGCCATCACACCTTGGCCCAAGGTTGCTGCTGACTTCTTACAATATAATAACGATAATAGGACGCAAATGATATTTGGGAGTTATGGAGTTACAGGAGGCTCTTTGATTATAGAGGCTGGACTTGGTCTTTCCTTCTTGAGATTGGAGAGGGCTTTGGTGAAGTCGTGTTTTGGTACAATTTGTTTTTTTTATTGCACAGTTTTTTGCAAAGAAAACTGCTGGCCTCCTGTTGCCTTAAAATGGTACTAAGCTAAGTAATGGTTAAGACTAATGTTGAGGTTGGTCTCGGAAGAAAAACAATCTTGAACATGAAAGCTTCAATAGTTCAATGGCTTAAGGCCTTGATCTGTGAAAAAACACAGGTTCTTTGTCCAGGCAATTGAGCTATTGTTGTCAAACCACCCTAGCCTAGATACATTGTATATAGCTAGATAGGTTCAAAATAAATCTAGTACTTGGTCATTTTGCTAGATTTTGACTAAATAAAAGGTTTGTTTTTGTTTGAGATGGTAAAACATTCGATTTGTAGTAGGTATTGTCTACCTTTTATAGGTCTAAAGTTTTTGAGTTGTATTTGTTTGATCTTGATTACCTCCATAATAACAACATGTTTTTTTTTGTTGCATTTTGATAATTTGCATCCTGGTAGGATTCGAATAGGTCTTGGATACACAGATCAGAATTTGATGCAAAATTATCGTAGAAAAAAATATCGTGGAATTTTCGATGAATTATCGTGCGATATGTAAACTTTTTTTCGCATGTCTCTGAAAAATATCGTGGATCTACGATAAAAATCGCACGTCTGGCAGCACTGAGTACGATTAAAGCCGTTGTTCAAGACACACCTGTCAGCTGACTAAATTTAGTTTTTAAAAACCCTTTTCCGCTCTCGCGTAACATAAATCGGGCCGTGGTCTTTTTTTTATCTGAATCACAGAACATCGGCTACTGAAGAATGGGTCATTTGCTCAACTATTGAATAATAATATGGAACTCTTTCCAGCCTGTTACAGGCGCCCTGAACCCGTTTGATCATCGGTTGCACCTTCCAAAATGAATTGTCCTCTATCTCAGTTGGCTGATCGTGATCAACCACATGAAGAGGATTCCGTAAAGTAAGAAACTGGTTACGATTTAATATTCGATAAATATGGATGGCAAATCAGTTTGCTTTTGAGTTCATTAACGTTTCAACATTAAAACAAAACCACACTCGAAATAGAACACTAAACAAAAAACAAAAGACTTACATAGACCGCCTCCTGAGTCAACAAACGCAGCCATCTTGTAGCCTCGGTAGCAACACACTGACAAGTTAAGATTTGATTCGGCCGCCTCAGTTTAATTCTAAGAGGGGTATAGGTGCAAAGGTATCAGAGTCCTAGGAAGACCGTATAAAGAAAATGAGGTTTTTTCGTTTTACACATTATACTGCAATCTATCAGCCCCAAAAAATTATATTAAAACAAAATCTTTTTAATATAAAATAATGCAAGTAAACTTTTGGACGTATTCCCATGTCTGGGCAGCATATGGCCCAGAACCGGTCAATGTCCTTTTTCGTCCTTACTTAATGGTTTGGTCAAACGTTTAAATTAACTAGACATGGTTGACATGAAAGCAGAAACGGATTCTGATACGCCTTGAGTTCGATTACTTATCTCCTCGAGCAGTCTATCATAAAAATCAATCTGAGAAAACTCTTCCATCAATAGTTCCCTCAAAGAAGGCCAGTTGGATACCGACGTTTTTAAGCTCCAATACCAAATAAAGCGTGATCAATAATTAGGATACGCCGTCATATCTGTGCTGAAGGCGACATAAAGCCTTAATTGAAGACGCATAAACCGCATCGGTAACGACAGGTAACACCAGGTACCTGGGATCCTAGTGTAGGAGTCTCATTAAAAGAGACGAGGTACGAATCTAGTTTGTTAAGGCTCTCAAGTTTGCCTTCGAGTTCTTCCTTGAGGTTAATATCCCGATCGCGTTGAGGATCAATACGCGAAAGCCAATGAAAAGAATTATGAGCCAAAGCCAGGGTTGCCACCTCAAAAATTATTTTGTCACTAGATCCAGTGTAAAATGTCGCCATATTTTGGAAATTTCGTTTGAAAAAAAACCACAAGTTCTCGCTAAATTTTGTTTTATTAAAATTAAGTACCTTCTAAGTCTGAAATTAAAAAAAATATAATATAGTTACAGTCAATTTTAAAAAAAGAACGCACTTTATTAAAATTCAAGATTTTGATATATTAAATCTTCCATTATATCTTCATCATCCACAGACGCCGCCGACGTTAGCGCTGAAGATGTTGTTGGTTGTGATAGATCTTTAAATGAGTACTTGGAGTTTTTGCCGATAGCCTCAATGACATCGCTAGGTAATTCGTAGTTGAAGCATTTAATTTTCAGAACTTTCAATCTGTTTCTAATAAAAATTATGGCATTAAGTAGTGGACTGGTCATTCTGTTTCGTAATTTGCTTTTAACGATGCTCATAACACTGAAAATTCTTTCAATTTCAGCATTAGAATGAGGTAATGATAACGCGGATATAGCAAGATGAGCTATTTCTCCAAAGTCATTTATTCCTGCAGCATTGCTATGCTCATTCACCTCAACCCAAAATTGAATAACATCTTTCGTATTCTTCCACTGGATAAAACAGATATTATGCCACTGTTGCAATATTTTGTCAATGTCACTGGCATTGTAGCCAAGTTCTTTAGCTAGTTCCTAGCTTCGGTATCCCATATAAGGGACTGGATTAAGGTTAGTGTCGATATCAATGTTCAAGAAGTCTTTATCTGTGATTGCTGCATTTGGCAACAGTATCCTGTTGCATGTAGAACGCAAGAGTGTAATCAACACGTTTAATAATTGTAGTGGATTTGCAGTTTCACTTTCAAAGCTTTTTATAGCTACCTGTACATCATGTAATAAACTTTTTAAAAATAACAAATACAAATAATTGGTGTCGTCCTTGTACATTTCGTACAATACATCTGCCGTGTAGCACCGATCTTTTACAATTCCGAAATGTAAAGTCAGCTCTTTATATTGTGCCAAGATTCTTTGAACTGCTGGTTCAACTGACAACCAGCGTGTGTCACATACCTTTACAATCTGTAATGGTGCTTCACCACAATTTATAGTTTCGCAAATTTCTTTATATTCATCTTTACGCTTTGTTGAATGGGCGAACCAATTGTATGTTTCTCTGATCTTGAATTCAATATTACGAGGTAGCGTCTGCTCCGATGCATGAGAAACCGCAAGTTGCAATGAATGGCAAGTGCATCGTATAAGAATAAGATTTGGTATATCATTCTTTAGTATTCTGTACACTCCGTTATTGATTCCAGTCATTACAGATGCATTATCGGTGCCTAATCCCACCATTTTATTTTTATCAAGTCCATATTTTTGTAAACAACGAAGCAGCGCTTCGACAATTCCAGTGGCATCGCCGCTTTATAGTGGTTCTAAAGCTAGAAAACATGAAAGAGTTTCGAAGACTTTTCGGGAGTTGCAAATGTTATTGTTTGATTTCCGGATATTATTTGCAATTTTTGCTTATGCTTTTTTGTTTCGGCATGTTTTTTTAAGTCTCCTAATTTTGCTAATAATTCTGATTTACAAAGTGAGCAAAACGCTTTCAGGTCGTCACCAGGTAAAGGTTTAAGCCACCTTTTGAATTCATCATGCTCCTCCCACTCTTTCCTATACTTTTGCGTATATTTTTTTTTCTTGGGCGGCAGTTCCATTCTTTATCGAATTTAATAATCTAAATTCCACTATTTTTACTTCCACGAAGAAACGATACTTAGAACACACACACTATTCAACTAATTTGTTTACTGTTTTTTCACTGAACACGTGCAATTTCCTACCAACTCTAATCGAATTCTGTAAAGAATGATACAATAATAACGTCAAAAACTATATGACAACTATATTGGGGATTCCCCGACCATAGACTAAGTCCAGAAAGATAAAGATTTCCGTCTCAAATAAGTGTCGCCATATTCCATATTGAAAAATCGCCAAAAATGCTAAAAATGTATTAGTCGCTAAGCGATGAAAAAATGTCTCTAAAGGCCTTGAAAAATCACCAGATCTAGTGACAAAATCACCAAGGTGGCAACACTGGCCAAAGCCCTAATACGGTTTAATAAAAAAACTGGTTTCTTCAGGATAAGGAACTTATTCATTTCTGAACTATTCTTACCCACGACAGAGAGTTCAGACTCTGGATCAAGGTCTGTCTGATAAGCGTGTTCGGCAGGAATATCTTTAAAAAGTTCCCTAACTTGAGAGCGAAGTTCATCTACTGTGGCTTTAGGTTTTTTAACACATATTTCTACCTCATAAATCAATTCCTTCTTGTTGAGAAGGTAAACGGCTATCGGAAGTTCCATTTTATAAGTAAAAGTTAAATTAAAAAATAAACTTAAGTCAACCTTCACAATTATGCTGAAAAATTCTGTTTTAAAATAATCCAAAATATGTTTATAGTTGTTTGTTTAATACACACATTACATTATTTTATGACAACTGAAATTAATGTAATCAGCTGAAGCTTAACACGTAGGCTGCGTGTCCTCCGTCTGGCCCTAAGCAGCACCAGACACTGGATGTACATCCCGGTACGTGGGACACACTGAAAGTCCTTAGAAAAAAAAAACTGAATGTAGCATTAAGTTGCTACCTTTACTGTTTTTCTAAATATTCTCCATTCCTTTTTAAGCAATGTCGCATTCGATGGAACTACTGAGAAAAGCAGTGGGCCTACTCTTTTTTGTGTGTCGTCTTGGTTGTAAAGAATAGCTCTTAAGTCTGTTAATAATTATTGGCATTTTCTTCGGCAAGCGATGGCGCTCTAAGTAGTCTATCACAAATGACGCAAAAGTACTCGCAGTAAGGTCTGCTGCCGTTTCTGTGAACCAGTAACATGTGCAATGGTGTGACGTCAAGTCGAAGAGTGTAAAATTATGGCATGTCAATTTCTTTTTAAAATAAAAAGCTCTAGCTAGCCGTGGAGTAAGGGCAAACTTTAACCGATTCTGAGTCCATCGTTAATATAATGCAATGTCCCAATGCTGCATCCTCTTTATCGTTTGCCTTCTCTTCCCTGGCTCTATGTTTGTATAAGGTGCTCTTGATAAGATTAAGTTCAGACATGGCGGTATCCGCGCGAGGATTGAAAGTGTTCAGACAGGTACAGTGAGTGTGCGGAGTGAGGTAGGGTGACAGCCGCTTCATTTCATCTATGGAATTCGTAGAAACAATATGAAAAAGTAAAAGAAAAAGACAGTATTGGGTGCATCCAATTTTACGTGATCGGCTCACCCATGATCAGTTTATGACTGAGTTTATTTATTTTCACACAATATCAGTAGGTATATACCTAGTCTTGCCATAAATATTGTCACAAAGATTTTTTTTTTTATTGCAAATAATATTTATTACTTTTACAGTATGTTAGTTTAATACATAAATAAAAAACAATTTAAAATATAAAAAGCTTATTCGAAGTGGTCTCCATTGGCTGCAATACAGTCCTTTAAACGTTGAGGCCAGTTATCAATAGAAGCACGCACTCTTTCCATGGAAAAATTCTTCACTGCCAATCGTATGGATTGTTTTAGGGACTCCAAATTATCATGGCGTTTAGAGCAAGCCGTACTCTCTAAAACTGACCATAAATCATAATCCAGCGGATTAAGATCGGGACTAGACGACGGCCAGTCTTCAGCTCTGATGAAGTCCGAAACGTTTACTTCCAACCAAGACTGCGTGGACCGAGCTTTATGACCTGGCGCCGAGTCTTGTTGGAAGGACCATACTTGGTTATTGAACATGGTGTTATTAAGGGGCTTAACTACCTTCTCAAGAATGGTATCTTGATACACTTTTGCCGATGTTTTGATACTTTTTTCACAAAAATATGGCTCAGTCACTCCTTCATAGCTAACACCCTACCAAACCATCACTGAAGTCGGATAATGCCCACGTTGCCCTCTGTCGACTAATTGGGAAGCTTCCTTAGAGCTTTGAGCATAAATACGATCATTTTGTTTCTTAAAATGTTGCTCAACTGTCAAGATTTTCTCATCCGTAAACAAAAAATTTCTGTGACCTCCCTTTGCGTACCGCTTCAGTAGTTGTTTCGATTTTACCACCCTATTCGTTTTTAAATTATCAGTTAAAAAATGACCAGTGCGTCTCTTATAGGCTGCAAGTCCTAAGTCATCTTTTAAAATACGCGACATGGTTCTGGGTGCTATCTTCATCTCCCGAGATAAAATCTTTTGCTTTCGGACAGGATTTCTTCGAATTCTTTCCCTTACTGCTTTAACCACCTTTTTCGTACGAACACTACGTGGACGGCCAGATCTTTTTCTGTCACAAGCAGAGGAGGTCTCATTGTACCTATTAATAGTCCGGTACACAAACATTTGACTAATACCAAGCGTATGGAGAGTTTTAAAAATTGCATTTGGCTCCATACCAACTTTGTGTAATGCAATCACAGCGATTCGGTTCTCTTTATGACCCCACTCCATTTTAATATCGCAAAATATTGTCCAATGTATTGGCGCCAAAATTAGAAAACCCAATGAACAATCGTATAAAAATGACAGATTCCAAATTCAAATGTAATATCTTTCTTATTTTTAATTGTAACAGTATTTATGGCCAGACTACGTATAATGTAAAATATATTGTTCATACGTAAAAATATACAAATGTTTAAATCAAAAATGGAGATACATAATATCAATACAAGACAAAAAGATAAATTAGTAGTTCCGTATTTTAGATTAGTTAAAGTTATTTTTTGGAAGTAGTGCTCGCTTTTATAATAAAATACCTCTCTCAGTTACCAAGATGACTGATTTTAAATTAAAATCATACTCATAAATAAAGAAAGTTTTGACCTTGCTGAGTTTCTTGCCGGTTCTTCTCAGTTGAAGGCGACTTCCGAATCGGTGGTAACTTCAGTAGCTTCGACGTTCATAAGTGCCTTTATAGGATCTAAAGCAAGGGTCTTCAACCTTTTTTTGTGCAAGGGCCAATAATCCATTTTACATCGCCCGAAGGGTCGCGAACAACAATACTCTATTTAATTTCACTACCCTAAAATCACAAAATAAAACAAGCAAGTTTAAATTTCAATAGTCTTTGTGGGTTTATTTAAAAACTTTACAATAAGTAGAGGAACTTAAATCAATGGGATTTTTGACATTGTTTATTTTTGACGAGTGTGTCGATGTCAGGCTTTATTTTTGTAGTTGCAATCCGCAGACTACCTTCCAGATGTGCATCTGTAATTCTTGTCCTTGTTGTGGACTTGACATTCTTCATGCGAGAAATCAGTTGCTCGCACACATATGTGCTCCCAAACAAAGATAAAATTTTTTGGGCATGTTTGCGTATCTCAGGAAATGATTTTTTATCGATATATTTTGAGTAAAAATCAAAAAGACCCGTGTCAAATTTGTCTTTCAGTTCGGTACTACACTGCAATTCGATATTCTCCATCTGAAAAATTTCTGGCATGTCTTCAACAGATACATTGAGTGGTCGCGCAAAGAGATTGATCAAGTTTTCATTCTTTCTCAAGTCAGCAAACTTTGATGTGATGTCCAATTGAAATGAGTTCTTATATATCGGGAATAATATTATCTTTGATTGGTTCCTCATCATTTCTTAAAATACATAATTGTTGTGTAATACACAGCATGCAATAATTGCATTGATAGCATTTTTTAATACTAATCTTATACCAATGGCTAGGACAGGAAAACGTCGTTTTAAGACTCCATACTGCCTTTCCACCACATTCCTAGTTTTATTTGAACCTCTTTGTATTTTTACTGCCCTCTTGTTGTAGGATTTAGATATGGAGTCAACATATGTGGCTGAAAAAAAAATGACCACTGTTACTTTATTAGTCCTCAACATTGTGTGGCTCCTAAGGACCACCATCACAGAACTATATACTGAGTATGTCACATATTGTTTGGTATTGAGCTAGAAACTGAAAAAATCTAATTATAGTGAAAAAATATTATAATAGTAGTCAAAAGCCATATTTCAGAAAAAAACTTTACAAATAAATTAACTGAATATTTATATGAAATTACTTGAGAGAACTTTGAAAACATCATCACTTATCATTGACGATTATTCAAAATATCTTCGTATAAAAGTATTGATAGCTAATACTTGTGTATTATCATCACTTCATTATCACGTATATTGTAATGAGAACAAAATTTCCGTCTAGCTTCGGTCGCAGAATCGTTGTTTCGATAGTACTCGCGAACGCAGAGCGCACGTTGTGCTCCGTTGAAGGACGCCATCGCACTAAATTCCTATTAGCCGTTCTCGCGTTTGGTACCCTCCCCGCACCGATACCCACACCCGCGCGGAAGTAACGGGCTTTTCAAATGTTAAGTGGTTATTGGTCCATCCTGTACATTGAATCCAATTGACTGTAATTTATTAATTATTACTTTAATTTGTTTTACCAATTCTACTTTCCCAGTACTACCCGAGCAAAAGGAGTAAGAAATTGGTTGCTTATAGTTTTTAACCACACCCCTTACCATAAAATCTATAACATGGTCTGCAATTTTTTTTGTGACATTTTCACCTTGTCAACATATCCTGTAATCTTATCTTTTTTCTGTTGTAATCAAGGTGTGGTGTAATAGCCATCTCATCAAATATAAGAATACATAATTTTTCATCATCATGTTTAATTTTTCCTACAGTTTTTTTCAACTGTTTACATATGTTTTCATTGATACCTGGTTTTAGTGCAGTCTACTAATCATTCGGCTTATAGAAAATAAATAAATAATAAATAAATAAATATTCTGGGACATTATTCCTCACACACGGCCATCTGACCCCAAACTAAGCAGAGCTTGTACTATGGAAGCCAGACTACTGATATACTACATATACTACTTTTCTTTTGTAAATACATACATATATAGATAATTACACCCAGACATAGGACAAACAGACATGTTCATGCACACAAATGTTTGTCCTGAGTGGGAATCGAACCCACGACCTGCGACGTGATAGATAGGGTATCTTACCAACCACG
This sequence comes from Tetheella fluctuosa, assembly GCA_951216915.1. NCBI lineage: Eukaryota > Metazoa > Arthropoda > Insecta > Lepidoptera > Drepanidae > Tetheella > Tetheella fluctuosa. The sequence continues at coordinate 5,566,437 of OX578236.1, forward strand.
CCAACCGGCAAATAATATAATAGAAAAATAGTGTAAATATGGTTTACTGTACTGTGTGTATGAACAATAATAGAATAGTAAAGACATAATTATAATATTTTACCTATCCCAAAGACTCCACTAGGCAAGTAAAATCATTATTACCTTCATAAGTATCCATCTACTTAAAAACTTGATGTTCCAAAAAGGTACTGACCGTGTTAGGTATCGATATCGACTTTTTTTACAAGCATTTATTTAACTTGCAATGTATGTATTATGTAACTATGTTAGGCAACCTGGTAGATGTACATTCTCCTTATCATAAATATGCGTAAAAAGTTGGTTTTTAGCAAATTCTCGATGAGCGCACCAATTCTGCATTCTGAATCTTAGGCTATTTTAAGTTATCGTTATAAACGGTTTTGACTGTACTATATGTAGGAATAGTATATCTGCACAACAGTATTAGATTTTTTATTAAATAAAAATAACTCACCTATTGCTTTTTTTTTGTTTATTGGACAGATGGCTCCAACCATCCACTATTTCATCAGATACTTCATCCCATGATTTGAGTTTTAAATTACGATCCACATACAACGGGGATAATTTATTCCATATTTGGGGTCTCTTTGCCACCGCAATGATTAATCTGTCTACACCAATGCTATCGTCGACATCCCACGTCGCAGCGGCGGCGGTGTCGGGGGCAGGTGGCGTAGATACAGGCGATTCCGACTTCAATTACGTTTGACATCGTCAAAGATTGCAAGTCGACTGATTTTTTCCGCAATGCGCGGGTGTAGGTACCGCCTTATGGGGTACAGAATATACGTACGATTTTGCATCTGCTATTTTAAATAGCAAACGATTTATTTTCGCAGTGCGCGGATTGTGGTGTATTTCTGTTGTTCACAGACTTCCGATAGTTTTTCGTAACTATTTTTTATCGTAGTGCGCGCTTAGCCTAATAGATGCATCTGACTTGGTAGCAGCGAAAGGCCCTAATATAAAAAAAAAGTGTGTGTGTGTGCAAGTCACACATGGTAGAAGTGAAACTTCTGAAAAGTCCCTGATTAAAATTCTGATGGAAGTAACGCTTACTAAAAAACCAATGTTTTTTGCTAGCTAACTTCATACGATGGCGCGTAACGGAAGAATGTGACGCGTAACGAAAAAATGTTACACTAAATTTTTTTCCAACCCCGATAAAGAAGTTTCACTTCAAAAAGTAAATTCAACCATGTGTCCTACGATTTTTTTATAATAACGCAGGTAGCATCAGTAGCAACATTTGTTTATACAGTCTTGAGATTATTTATGTTAATACTTTATTACGGAATTTAAAAGAAATTGCGTACTTATAGTCTTTTATTTTTAATTTTCATATTTTTTTTGTTCGTTAGTTTTAACTATTTTTATACGTACATACGTTAATGTTTCAAAAACAACCTTGAACTCTAGAATCCATTTTGTTAATTGTGCAAATAATAATAAATATAAAAACTGTGTTTAATTGAAATACGTTAACTTTTCGATTTAAGTAACCACTGTAATCGATGCGACATGCGTAGATTGACAAGTGGATATCTTAGTTTCTATTAGAAAACTAGAAGAAAAAAGAAGAACGTTACGTTCAGTATTGCTCCTGTCCTTGAACCAGTTTGACGCGTGTTGTTGTAGGGGACAAAGTATTATCTACTATTGATACATAGATTCGGTTTTACCTTAAGAAGAAAAATGTATTTTTGTGATTTGTTGCTGTTTTTTTCATAAAGTATTTTATTTTTTAATACCTATTTAGAATATAGGTAGTTCACATAGCACGAAAATGATCCCGTATTCTACACAATAACATAGTATATAAAGTACCTGGCGTCCTGTAAACTCGCGGCCATGGACTGTCAAAATGCCTCCTTACTCGCGGAATGGCGGCCATTCTAAAGATCACGCGTGCCGACTTTGAGATTTCGTGTTTATCTCCAAAACTACAGATCCATTCCGAAAAATAAAACTACCATTGTAATTTCAGATAAATTTCCTATTGGAATCTTATTATCACTGGTGAAACACAAATAAGATCGGACTACAATCTTATTGGAAAAATCGTCATAGGCATAAAAGGTGACCTTCAAGTGTAATTCTGATATGTATTGTTGGATATGTTGCTATTTCGAGCTAAACACATTTATTCAAGTAAATAAATAAAGACTTATTGAAAATGTATTCTTGGTTTTACTGAGTAATTTGTCTCTGAAGACATGGCGTCAATGAGTTATAGTGAATCGAGAAAAATCTACTTGTCGTATATAATTTGTTGACATAATAACAGATTTAGGATAAAACCTGTATGTTATAAGACAGAATGATTATTATTCTCTTCATTTTATCACAAAAAAACATATGTTTATGTCATTTTCAATTAGAAAAACACAAAATTGTACGACGCGGCGACGAAAATGAAGTACTAGATTCGACGTCTCAATGCAGGTATTATAATGCCTATTTGTTTATGTTATTATACGTCACAAGCTTCTAGGAATCCTCTATAATACGACTTATAGCTCTATTCACCATGTTTCATATAAATATAACAACAAAAAGGACATTTCATTTTGTTAGTATTCCCATACAGATTGACTATGGCAGTAGGGATGAGAGTAATTGGGTGAAATATCGATAGATTTTTTTTTATTTCGAACAATATGAACGTTCCCTTGACTTAGTTACTTTACAAATTTGTTATATAACATTGAAACTAGTATGCGCTCCGTGGATTTTCTCATTTTACTTGGGAGAAAATAATAAGTCTTGTCATTGTTTATATACATATTTAATTATTTATTCAGTCAATATAAAATCATTGAAAATTAGTTTTACATTACATTTTACAGTAAGACTTGTTTGTGGTTTTTTTATTGTTTTATTTACATATTATATTCATGGAAAAAAGTAAAAAATACCAAAACATTGAAAATTACAATAGATGTATACGTGTTTTTGTACAAAAAGAGTTACAATTCTAGTACAACTTCAAAATATAGTCTCGTCGTAATGTTTTCACACATAAAATTACAGTTTACCACACTTACTTGTTTTGTGGATTTTTTATTGTTTTATTTACATATTATATTCATGGAAAACATCAAAAAATATCAAAACATTGAAAATTACAATAGATATTTACGTGTTTTTCTACAAAAAGAGTTACAATTCTAGTACAACTTCAAAATATAGTCAATTTAAGAGGTGAGGTGAGGTGAGGTAAGGCTTACAGTGGGAGTTGATTTGCGAGGTGAAAAACAATTAGAATCAAATTGTCGTCACTATGTCTCCTGTGATGACAGGATGATAAACATTAGTTGCCAGTGGTTCAGGAAAACAATCATCAACTACTTTTGTAGAAAGTTCAAACATCAATTTACCATTTTTTGAACTGAGGAGAGCAAATAAGAAAAACACTCCCTACCACTGGTATGACACCAACATCCACGAAGAAAAGAGTGTGAAAGAAAAGAGAAATAATAAATAGGTGATAAATATAAATAAATAATGACAATTACTGTACAACTCGAATGTATAGTAAATTTACACAGATTTCAGTTGTTTTGCAAGGTGAAAAACAATTGGAAAAATTATAAAAATGAAAAAATTATTATGGACAAATTATAGTCGCTAAGACTCCTGTCATGATAGGATGATAACCATTATTTGCCAGTGGTTCAAGATAAATATCGTTAACTGTTAGCATACAAATTAATTTTACCACTGTTTGAACGGAGAAGAGCAAGTTAGAGACGAAAAGAAACATGGTGTAAAAAAGTTATATATAATAATTATATAAAATAAAATAAATAAATAAAAAGATGGATGCGATGACGTATAAATTATATAAAATAAAATAAATCAATAAAAATATGGATGCGATGACGAAATCCCGTTAGTGGAGAAAGGAAAGAAAAAAAAAGGGCGTGTCCACTCACTGCTGTATATAGGCTTTCAAGACAATGTAGTATAAAAAAATAAAAATCAGAAAAAGACTAAAAGACTAAACGACTAACCGGCTATCCACTGCTACATAGGCCTCCCCTAGCGGTTTGAGCCTCCTACACTCCAGCTGAACATAAGCCTCCCCCCATAGATACCTGCTACATCATCATCAGCTGAACATAAGCTTCTCCCATACCTGCTCCGTTTTCATCATTGTCCGCTGAACATAGGGGTCCCCCCTAAACTACCACTCACTCCACTTGCGTCATCATCATTGTATGCTGAACATAAGGGTCCCCCCTAAAACTGTCACTCCACTCCCATCATCATTGTCAGCTGAACATAAACTTCCTCCATTGACTGCCATACCTGATTCCCTCATCCATCATCACTCACTCTCTCTTCTCTCAGCCACTCATCATTTTCACTCTGGACTCTAGCCTTTCCTAACAACACCATTATCATCATTGCCAGCTGAACATAAGCATTCCCCCCGCTACCCCATCATCATTGTCAGCTGAACATAAGTCTCCACTCTACGTGTGATACTTTTTGAAGCACCCTTCTAAACAGAGCGGTACCTCACAGTTGTCACATACCCAAATCGTTCTGGATCTACGTTGCTCGTAAGCACACCAGACACAGTTACGACGGGCGTTTCGGGTAGCACCCGGTTGCTCAGTTTCTCCACGTACTACGAAGTGCTTGCCAATCAAGCGCGCATGAGGCAAAGATGCGGGCCTTACCCCCTGAGTGAGCATTCGAGGTTGCGGTACGTGGTCCAAATGGTGCTGCATGATCTGCTTTACTAACTCCAAGCGGTAAGCTAACTGCTTGGTCATATTTTGCTGTGTTGCAGATTTTTGGTAAATAATATGGCTATTGAAAATGGAAATGTTCAAAAACCTTTTGAACATTTTCTTGTACCATATCTGGCACCTCTTCCTTTCTATCAGGTATGGCTCCAACATTTGATCTTTACGATCTACCCCCCCCATGTTGGCATTATAGTCGGCGATGACGTTGGTTGGGCTTGTAATGAGCTGGCTTACCAGGCTTGCCCTCAAAAAATTTTACACCAGTGTCGTGGTGCGTAGAGATGGTATATACAGTTTTTTTGTCTTGGTAGACCATTACTGCTACGTCCCCGGAATGACGCGCAACAAACGTTCCTTCTGGAACTTTTGCAAGTTGAATGAGTGGAGGCACGTTCATGCGAGCCTTTCGCAACGTACCTACGCAATCGGTATTATTGCGTTTTAAAAACCTAGCCAGAATTGGCGAGTTGAACCAGTTGTCCATGAACAACCGGTACCCTTTGTTGAGCAGGGGTCGCATAAGGCGCACTACTACTTCCGTGCTCTTCGGAAGTGACGAAGTATTGGCGACGTCCTTGCCTTGGTATATAACAAAGGACCACAGGTATCCCGTCGCCGACTCGCAGAGCTCAAAAGTTTTGATGCCAAAACGTGCCGCTTTTGTTTTGATGTATTGCCGGAAACCAAGTTTACCTTTCCACAAGGTAAGTGACTCGTCTATTGCTATGTCTTGGCCCGGGTTGTAAAATTCCTTGAACTTGCAATTCAAGTGATCAGGAATCGGGCCAAGACTGAACAATTTAGACGAGTCGTTGGTTCGCGTTGAATTGTCCACGAAATGAAGTGCCCGATTCAATAACCAATATCGGGATTGCGTCATCAGCAACCTAAAAATGTCAGTGCGAAGGAGTTGTGAATTTGAAAAGCATGATTTGATGCTTGGCATCCTAACGGTGCCAAGCATCATCCAGAAAGAGAATAGAAGAAGAATTTCGTGGACGTTGGTATCAAACCGTGCCGACCTTTCCTTTAATCCTAGAGCATATCGGTTGGTTTCCCTCACGATATGCTCTAGGATTTCCTCATCCCAGAAGCAACGGAAAGCTCGGAGATCGGAGCAGTTTCTGGTGGGGCCAACTTGGAAACCAGGGTCAAAATGACACCTGGTTCCCTCAAAGCTGTCCATAGGCGACCAGGTAAAATTGGTCGCCGATTGGTCCCCACCGAAAAGCTCCGTCGCTAAAACGCTTTCCGTTGCCTGCTCCTCCTCGTCGTACTCCGCCACCAAACGCGACCTCCGCCTCACCTGCCTGGAGCTCTGGACCGCGCGCCTCGCGTCGAGCTCCCGGACCATTCGCCGCAGCGCCGGAGGGACATCTTCATCATCGAGGCACACCTCCATGACGAAACCCTCGCGCCGCACGAAGTCCGCACCCACCGCACTAGTGGCAGGCAAGCTGCGCCCTCTGCCAGCCGGACGTTGAGCAGTAGGTGCGCGCCCTCTACCCCGATTGGCACCTCGTGAGCGTGAACCACGCGATCGCGACTGACCGCGACCGCGGCTACGCCCACGAAGAGAGACTGAACTGGCCCTGTAAATATAAAAAAAACTGCTAAATGGGCCTGATTATACCCGTCTAGTTCGAAGACCTTTGCCTGTGTGCACTTACCATATTGACATTGTAGTGAACACAAGCTAATCCATCGTAAATAACGCAAAATTCGCCTATTTGTAAAATATACTAGGATTCATAAGTCAATAATAAGTACCTTGGATTCCAGTCTTGGTCATCCTGGCCAGCTGCAGTCTCTTCCTCCTCCAAATCGGAGTAGAAGCGCACCATATTTCTATAAACAAAAATATATTATACAACAAACGTCAACAAGTGTCATGAGATAAAACCGTCCACACCTTATGATTATTACCTCTCCTGCCCAAGGTTCACAATTGGGCTGGCGAGAGGGCTTCTGCGTGGGCTGGTGAGCGGACTGTATGGCGGCGGCGGTGGCGAGGGTGTCCTCGATGACGATTGATGTCTGGCTGCGGCATGGTCTACGGAAATGCTGAAACATTTTTGAAATGAGTGAACATACATTCAAGCAGTCCTATTTCAATAAAGTATTTTACTTACAATCTATGCAGCTGTCCATCGTCGTCCATTGACAGGACCTGCATAGATTCAATATCCCTCTAAAACAGAAAATATTTCAATAATAATAATAAGATTTGGCAGGCGTTCCGTTGTCTCAATCAATAGTCCAACAACCAGTCCAGCAAGTTCCCCCCCATAGACCCAGTATAGTTCCCTGTTTTCTGTAATAGTCCTTGCACTTAGCGGGTGCTGTCTTTACCTGTATCTCTTCAATAGTGCAGACAGAGATAGTATCGCTAGGTGTACACATCCCAACACATTAACATATCTTAAAGGGGCCTCTACGTGTTGGATCTGTATCCCCACGCACGCCTTTAAAAAAGACCGGTCCTCGCGCCGTGATGTCAGAAAGATACATTATAATAATAATAATAAAAAAAAAATTAATAAAAATAATTTTAATTTCACTACCGGGTCTCCCAACTCAACCTGGGCTGCGCGGCCTGCTCCCAGCTCCTCATCCTCCTATACAAAAATTATTTCAATTTTGCAATAATAAATAATAATAAAAAAATTGAATAAAAATAATTTTACTACCTGCACTCCCAATCCACCCTGCTCCCGCACACCTCCCCACGCCTCATCCTCCTATACAAAAATTATTTCAATTTTGCAATAATAAATAATAATAAAAAAATTGAATAAAAATAATTTTACTACCTGCACTCCCAATCCACCCTGCTCCCGCACACCTCTCAACTCCTCAAGTTCATCTTCCTCATCGTCCTATTATTTGAATGATAATAATAAAAGTAAATATATTATAATAATGTATACATAAAGAAATCAAAATTAATCTACCTCCACATCATCCCAGTCGCTCTCATCGCCCCCAGAGTCTACGTCATCCTCGAGGACGTCGTAAAACTCGTTGGGGGCGTCTAAATTGTTAGGATTCCACATCTAAAAAAAGAAATATATTATTATTTTATTTTATTATTACGACTTACAGGTATTACTGAACAAAGTATTAGTTCGAGTTATGCCTATGATTTATTAAAAGATTTGTTTTTTTTGTTTACTACTTTATTCACCACAAATTGTATCTTATTCAAGTATTATTTCAAAAGGTGTCTGTATTCATTTAAGTTTAAGTTGATGTCAATGTATCAAACGTTAAAACTACGTCGTTCAGTTTGTACTTAATTAATTTAGTCAGCAGTATGTCTAATTCGATCTTTGATCTTCAGTATCTTATTCTTTATTTCAGTATGGTACCGCAGAAAAGAAAAGTACCGAAGAAATATATAGCAGCGCATGGTAAGACATTGAATAACAGTAATTATAATTTGAACCCATCTGAAAACTTTGATACTACCTTAGATGAACAAGGCCCTGGCTACATTGAATGCTTAGAAAGTGTTGATATAGCATGTGAATCAGTTCCAAATGTACAAACCAATTTGTTTCATGAAGGTATAAATGCTTCAGATCACACTATTCCGACAGCCAGTGCTAATGTTAGTGAAAATGTTAGTTATTGTTTGGAAAATGATGCTAATATTCCTGATATTAATGACGTAATATCTAACACTAAAGATCTAAGTAAAGCCGATAAAAGTAATGAGTCCGATTTTGATTCAGATGACAGCGTTAAAGATGCGAACTACAGACATAGGATACCGAGAATGTGCGTTTGGCAGCCGTCCATTGATCGACGATTATTTGTTTTTTTTTTACGTAATTATCTGGTGCGATTATAAGCACCAATTCAATAAGAGGCATAAGTGTTGGAAAATGGATCCTGAAATTGTGGGAGAGCGCTGATGCTGGTTTAAAAACTTCTAGCTTTGATAAGACAGGGTCATGTTGTATCGTTTTTTTAATTTCGGTGGCAGTAACTTTATAGAATTTTTTGCACAATGAGTTTCAGGGACTATTTCGCCTAGATTTGGCCTCATGACATATTCACGTTGTAAATAACGCAATAGGATTTCCTGGTAGAGTTCACGTATTTCCTCATGTAGACTGTGAATAACTTTCTCGATTTGAAATTCCAGATTGAATTGATTAAATAAATCGAGCGTCCATTCAAGGAAACAAAAATAAGGCTTGTAGAATGGGTTACAGAGTTTTTCCAATATAAATACTGTTCGATTTCGCACATCATCTTTGGCTCTGTGTGCGCGATTTGTCGTGCAAATCGATAAAAAATAGACGTAGAGCTTCCCATGGCTGTAATATTCTTTCAACCACTGCTAACAAGGAAAGCCAGCCATCTTGTCAAAGATGGCTTAAGAATTTTACTAGGCTCCACTGCAGCAAATAACAGAAAGTTGCCAATATCAAATTGGCGTTTGTCACTGTGTTTGAAAAAGTTATAAATATCCCGAGCTAGTTGTTCTATACTTTCAGGTAGTTATTTACACGCTTCGCTGGCACACAAATGAGCCGAGTGACAAACGCATTTCACTATTGTGATTCCTTTAAAATCACGTAGTAATCTAGTTTTTACGGAATCGTTATCAGGGTATCACCTATCTAAGCCAAAGCCTATAACATTTTTAAACAAAACATTACGTCTGGTGAATGAATGGATAAGAGCTCTGTATAAAGTCTCGGCATTGGCCGTGGGAATATCATCAGCATCGGCTGTTTCCTTAAAAACTTGGTGCAACTCCCAAAATACTACATATCTTTTGAGCTTCTTGATCAAAATAGCGCACCACAACGCAAGCAGTTTTGATAGTTGAAACGTTGGTTGTCTCGTCTGTCATCACCGAAAATTCATATTTTTGTAGTTTTTGGGCTAAATCTGCTTTATGGAGGATTCCTCTGGAATCCCCAATAATAATTAATATGTAATTTATCTTTTAAAATCAAAGTTTATGGAATTTCTGGTGCTCAAAATCAACTATAATAATTTCTTATCTTTTTTTATTTCAGAACCAGGCAATAGGAAAAGACAATTAATTTTTACACCTCTTGAGACTAGCAAAAAAAAATGACACTGGCGAACGAAAAAGAACAATATGTAAAGAAGAAAGGAATCAGGGAGCAAAAATTATTGGAGTTTGCCGAAGAGGAGTATCAAAAAAATATGAAGCATAATGATGAGATGCATATGATTGAAGTTAAATTAAAAAAAAACATTAATGAGTTTATATTGATTAAGACTGAATAGAGATAGAGCAGAAAAAATTAAAAAAACTGAAATGTGAAACTCAAGACTTATTACATTAATTACATTTTATTCTGTGGTTTCATTTGACAACCTTGCAAAATACTCTTGTATTAATTGGTTCCGATATACTTGATCTGATTGCCTTTGAGTGGATATTTCTGCTATTGGCATAGCTATATCTTGATAATTAGTTCCTTGTGGAATATTTTCTTTATGGTTTATACATATATTATGCAATATGGCAGTAGCAACAATAATTGGCTGTATATTTTTAATATCAACCGACAGCTTTAAACCAATCGCAGGAAATCTTCGTTTCCATACACTAAAAGTTCTTTCTACAACATTTCTAGTCCTTATTTGACTTTCATTGTACAGTCTCTCAGGTTGTGACTACGGGTTGATAAGTGGTGTCATTAAATATTTTTTTAATAACCTAAAAGACAGCAATGTCCAAAATCTCCTTGGTCAAATTTCCTCTTTATTTCACTGGCGTTGAAAATAGTGCTGTCGTGTACTGAGCCTCGCCATCTTGCTACCAAGTCCAAAATTCTCAACTCAGCATCAGCAATTACTTGAGTATTGATCGAGAAGAAATCTTTTCTGTTACGGTACAATTCTGCATTGTTGCCACCTGGATTCAGTATTGGAATATGAGTACAGTCTATAGCTCCAATAACACTAGGAAAGGACATGGCTAAATAGAGTATGGGCGACTGCCCTAACCAGGTATAAACTGTAGAGTTTTATATATTTCTGATCTAATTGTATTTAATAATACAACTCTTTATTAGTTTAGTAACGCAGTATCTTTTTAATCAGGGAGCACACAGATCAGAGAGAGAGCACACTACAGATTATATAGCATAGAACTTAACCATAGATTATACATTATTATTTTTAATATTCAACACCCCCTTTCAATTTCAAGTCCCCAAAGATTATTTTACAATAAGATTAAATAAAAAAAAACATGAAATTGGTACAAAAACAAATGATAGTACTGGCCACACTAAAATATGGCAACACTATTACAACACTACTTCAACTTAAATAAAAATTTACATGACACTTGACAATGACATTGAACAAAGCATAACCTAACATAAACAACTTGTTTCTAAAGTTTCTAAATTTATCAGCACACAAAGCCTTTGTTAAAACGTCCGCGACATTTTCTTCACTGCACACATAGATCACACACAACAGTTTCTTAGACACAATGTCCTTAATAAAATGAACTTATCAATGTGTTTTGATCGTTTAGTGTTCTCATAGTTAAAAACCATTTTTAAAGCACTATTATTGTCTATTAACATCTCTGCACTACACTGTCCAAATTCACTGGCAAGGCCCTTAATGTACATTAGCTCTGCACTCATGCCGACTCTATATGGTTGCATTCCAGCAACGAGGTGACTCCTTCAGTACATACAGTGCTTTGTTTAGTTTTAGTACATTTTTATTATTTGATACTTTTACTCCATCAGGAACTTATATGTAAACTTCAGAATCAAGTTCGCCATTTAAAAAGGCTGAGGGAATATCTAGCTGTCTTGTCTCCCAATCATTTGATATAACTTAAGATAGCATTAGTCTGATGGTTGACATGATTTCTGCTGAAATCCTCTGGCTACGAGGCGTGCTTTTTTAGTTCCATCCTGCTTCGTGCGAAAGACCCATTTTGTGTCAATAATTTGCATTCCCTTAGGTACATAACATTATGTCCATACATTTAAGTCATTTAATGATTTTACTTCTTTCTTAATGGCTTGTTTCCAATCATCTCCTTGTTCAATTGCTTCTTCATGTGATAAAGGATCTTCTGTCATTAAAGCATATGCCATATGTAGCTCGTAATCACTTAGCTTTTCTGGTATTTTAGACTGTCTTTTAGGTCTTTCAGTTTGTTTTATTTCTTCTTAAATACAAATCTCTTTTTCTATATTAATATTTATATCATCTAGTTTTTCTTCAAAATAGGTATTTCTTTTAGTCTCATTTTTTCTTTAGTATCTTCTTCATTAAATCTTACATCTCTTGAAGTAACTATTTTATCATTTTCCATATCCCACAGCTTATATCCATTCTGTACATAGCCTATCATTCTTACTTCTTTTGCTCTATTTTCCATTTTGCTTTCTCTAGGTAACTTTAACATCCATGCTTTACAACCAAACACTCTTGGTTTATATAGATCCATTCGCTTTCCAAATATTTTAGCAGGTATATTGAAGTTAATAGCAGCTGAAGGTGACCTGTTTAAAAGGTATGCAGCACATAAAATAGCTTCACCCCATAAATATTCAGGTAATCCTGATTCATTTATCATTGTTCTTGCCTTATCATTAAGTTTTCTATTCTATTCTTTCGGCTGTGCCGTTCTGTTGTGGACTGTAAGGTTGTGTATACTGTATGTTTATACCTTTATTTTCACAATATTCTTTAAACCACTTTACCGTGTATTCTCCTCCATTATCACATCTAATTGACTTGACTTTTACTTCTTTTTCATTTTCTAAACATTTTATATAATTAACAATGGTCTTAGCAGCTTCACTTTTATTTTACAACAAATATACACAGGTAAAATGTGAATAGTCATCTATAATAGTTTGCATATATCTATATCCTTCTTTAGTTGGTGTTTTTGCTGGTCCAGCTATATCACTATGTATCAACTCTCCTACTTTGTGTGACTTTGGTCTCATAACTGTTTTAAATGGCAATCTTGTGGATTTTCTTTTCATACAACTTTCACAAATTTTATCACTAACAGGAAGTGACATCATTTTCAAACATTTTCTATTAAGGTGTCCTAATCTCTTGTGCCATAGATTATTATCTTGAATAGTATAATTGCAATGTTCTATGGAATTTAAGTTCATATTCAGTACATATAGCTTTCCCTTAGGTTCTCCGTACATAGTAGTATTATATCCATGTATTTTTAAATTTCCATCTTTAAATATGATTGTAAATCCTTTACTCATAATTTGTTGAACAGATAGTAGATTGTGACACAAATCTGGTACAATTAAAGCTGTTATATCTATTTTGCATTTATTGTAATATACTGTCAAAATTCTTTTTTTTTTACATGTGTAATGGTCTTAGACACATCAATCAACATTTAAAAGAGAAGGGTCGTGGAAGATGTCATAATTATATTCGCTCTGTGCGAGGCGTCGGACGAATGTACCTCGACTGGTCTGCGCGGGTGGCGGGCGCGGGCGCGAGCCGAACGCTAGCGGCGAGCCCGAAGGCGGGCGAGTGCAGCCGAGTGCTTTCGCACATGACCTATGGGATAGCAAGGGTCCGCGCGTTACACCCTCCCCCTCTAACCCAGGCATTACGTCCCCGATGCTGGGTTAGCCTTACGAGGCCTTCCCCTCCTACGCTTTTCATGTATAGGAACTTGGATAGGCCCAACGAACGGAGTCAGTAACGAAACGTGGTACTTTCCTAGCAAGATGCCGTCACTGATGCGTTCCACCGCATAGGTCGTCGCACCGATAACTCCTTGAATTCGAAACGGCCCATCACGGCGAGGAATAAACTTCGGTGTCTGCCCCCTTCCCGTATCGTTGGAGCCTTGGGTCTTTAATAATACAAGGTCCCCTACCTCGTAATCTGGTGCTGGCCGACGGGTCTCGTCGGCGTACTTCTTCTGGACCGCTTGGGCCCTCTCGTGCACATCTCGGGCGTTGAGCAACGCGGTAGACAGCTTCCTAAGGAACGGGGTTATCGACGCGACGACGTTATCACTCTCAATTACCGTTCGCATGTCAGATAGCACGTCGGCGGGCGCGCGCATCTCCCGTCCGTAGTTCAAATAAGCAGGCGAATAACCTGTGCTAGCAGTAACCGCAGAATTCATGGCGAAGCGAATTGCGGGAAGATGAACGTCCCAGGAGTCATGGTCTTTACCCACTAGGATAGCAAGCTGCGGCTTTAGGTCGCGGTTCTTGCGTTCTACGGGGTTAGACTCTGGGTGATAGTATGATGTGAGAGCCTGTTTTATCCCCATGACGTGACAGGTCTGCTGCATCACCTCACTCACGAACTGCACGCCGTTGTCACTGATAAGCCTCCTGGGCACTCCATATCGCAGGTACACCTCGTTCACCAGGGTCTTGGCGCACTCTTCAGCCGTAGCAGACGAAAGAGCAAACAACTCCACCCACCGGGTGCAGGTGTCTTCCAATATCAGGATCCATTTGTTACCGGCAGGTGTCTCTGGCAGCGGTCCAAACAGGTCTACTGCGAGGACTTCAAATCGGCGCGACGTGGCTGGCACCTGCAGCAGGCCAGCGGGCTTTCGCGTGTCCACCTTGTACCGTTGACACGCTGCGCAGTTCTTTACATATTGGTTTACATAGGCCCTCATCCCAGGCCAGTATACCTTACCTTCAAGACGCTGCAATGTCCGCTCTACGCCGAAATGACCAGCTGTAGGAGCATCGTGGTACTCGGCCATCACGTTCTTGCGCTCGTGTTCTGGTACAACCAAGCTGGCGTCATCGTTTTCTTCATTCTCGGGGCCATATCGGTATAACACACCGTCTGCCAAAATATACCCCTTATCGGCCCAAGGTCTCCCCCTAAACGGATCGTCGGATTCTATGGCCTCGATGATCTTACGTACCTCAGGGTCCTGCCATTGGTTTTCGCGGACATCCTTCGGGCTGCGAGAGGGCAGGTCTATCACGGCGAGACACAGATCACAAGCAGTGTCTGTAGAGCACGCAGGGCGCGATAGAGTGTCTGCAATCACGTTTGCCTTACCCGGAGTATACTCGATCTTAAGGTTATACTCCTGGAGGCTGAGCGCCCACCTGGCTAGGCGACCACTCGGTGACTTCAAACTCATGAGCCACCTGAGTGGTTGGTGGTCCGATTTCACTACTACCTCTGCTCCATCGATGTATCCTCGAAATTTCGACACTGCCCACACGACGGCCAAGGCTTCTCGTTCCGTCGTATTGTAGTTCTTTTCAGCAGCTGTGAGGAGACGGCTGGCGTACTCAACAGGTCGCTCATCAGTGCCCTCCCCCTGAAGCAGAACTGCTCCGACGGCGTATCCGCTACTATCGGTCCTGAGGACGAATGGCTTCGTCCAATCAGCCTGACGAAGGATTGGTGCCGAAACCAGGAGAGACTTGATGGTCTCAAATGCGCTTTGCTGCTCGGGGCCTCACATCCAGGTGCTCGCCTTCTTTAGCAAATGGGTCAACGGTGCGCTGATCTTGGCATAACTAGGTACGAAGCGTCTGAACCAGCTGGAGGTTTGCAGAAAACACTTCAGGTGCTTCACATTCTAAGGAGGCGGCATGTTAGCTATAGCGGACGTTTTGTCCGGGTCCACATGAATACCACCTGGTACGATGACATGTCCTAGAAACTTGACCGACTCCCTCGCAAAGTGGCTCTTTTCACGATTCACCCGTAAGTTGAACAGTGAAAGGCGATCAAATACAGCCTCCAGATCTGCGAGGTGTTTCTCGAACGACCCCTCGGATAGCACGAGCAGGTCATCTAAGTAAGCAACTAAAGTTATACCCGGTAGGTTGGACTTGAACCGGTCGATCAATCTCTGGAATGTGGCTCCTGAGTTGCGAAGACCCATGGGCATACGCTTAAATCTAAAGGTGCCCAATGGAGTAGTGAAGGAGGTGAAGTCCCTATGGTCAGGATCGACGCTCACCTGAAAATACCCAGATCGCAGGTCCAGGGTAGTCATATACTTGGATGTCTTTGCGGCGTGGAGCACGTCTTCGATCCTGGGGAGTGGGTAGCGGTCAGGCTCTGTCACCGCGTTGAGCTTACGGTAGTCGACGCAAACCCTGAAACTGCCATCCTTCTTTTTCACTAGGACAACGTTAGAGGCCCACGGGGATTCGCATTCCTCGATAACATCGGTGCTGAGCAGCTTTTGCAGTTCTTTCTCTAAAGCCTCCTTCTTCAAAGGCGACAACCTGTAGGGTGGCGAAGCGAGGGGTTCCTGATTCTCACTCACCTTAATTTTATGGGTGGCGAAATCCGTAGGTGGTCGCTCGGCAGCAAACTGGTCCACTCTGCTATTCAAAAATGCGTTGAGCGTGTCCCTATGCTCTGGCGCTAACTTCGTCCCTTCATCACCGCGCAAGGAGACCTCGGAGATGTCTGCTCGCATCAGCTCTGTACTGTTTAGGATGACAGATTGCACAAAAGGAAATACTTGTTCGGGGCTATCAGAAAAGTACCACGACTCCTGGGCCAAGTCTAATGTGACCCCAGCCTTAGTAATAAAGTCGCGTCCTAACAATGTTCGGGTGTTTTCCCCGGGGAACACCACAAACTCGGTAGTTATCTCCCTATCTCCTAAATACACCGGTACTGTCGCAATCAACACTACCTTCAATTTGCGAGAACCGTCCGCAAGCCCAATAGTGCGTTCCGCCTCCTTAAATGGTACCCCATCCGACCGTAAAATAGAATATAACCGGGAACCAGCAACACTACAAGTAGCCCCCGTGTCGAGTATAGCGACGCCTACCCTATTCATAATAGTAACGGATACTGTAGGGTGTGACGGTGCCGTTACGGACGGTACGTCATCATCGGTTACGGTATTAAAATCGTATGATTTCGTGGGTACGTTTTTACCAAGGCAGTTCTCACATTTCGACCTTACCACTCCGGGTTGACCGCACCCGTAACAACGTATCGGGTTAG
This sequence comes from Tetheella fluctuosa, assembly GCA_951216915.1. Classification (NCBI taxonomy): domain Eukaryota; kingdom Metazoa; phylum Arthropoda; class Insecta; order Lepidoptera; family Drepanidae; genus Tetheella; species Tetheella fluctuosa. The sequence continues at coordinate 5,583,221 of OX578236.1, forward strand.
TCCCAGTATTAGCACTTACAACGTCAGAAATCGTACTCACGGCCTGCGGTTTAACGTCTTTACTTTTTAGATTGCGACAATCAGCTATAACGTGCCCGTAAAACTTGCAGAACGAACAACGAACGCCATCACGTTTCAGATTTTCGTTCGAGTTGGAAGTGAGTTTCGTGCCGATAGTACCGCTCGGACCCGTAGTGACGCTGCGCTCGGCCGGTTCGCGTTCGGACTCGCGCGGCGCCGCGGGTGGCACGGGCGGCGCGCGCGGTCGAGAAACGTCACGACTAGCCGTTGTCGTCGAAGCGCTCGGGCTCGCGGAGTAGGTACATACTTTGATTTCCGAAATCGCATCTTCAATGACCCTCGCCTTCTCTACAAAACTATCAACATCTTTAATATTGTCTCTAGGTAACCGTTTCCTGACACGGCGATGTAACAACCCGTAAATAATGTCTATTTGCATACACGTAGGTACCACGTACGGCAGTTTAACATTAATAACTTATTGAACACAAGACACGCGCGGGCTTTTTAGCATAGAGCTTGACAGCCGTCTATGGTGTTGGGACCAGCGTGCTATAGTGTTGCCCTGACAGTGAGTTTGTTTGTTAGCTTTTCACGCTTAAACCGCTGAAACGATCACGATTAAATTTGGTATGCAGATAGCCTATGGTATGGAGAAGAACATAGGCTGCTTTTTATCCCAGGAAAACATAAGATCCCCGGGGAACGCGGGTGAAACCGCGGGGCGAAAACTAGTTTATAATATTATCATGCCACATAACGATAGTTGATATTTGTACTTTTCAATTTTTATTTTACAGGGGATACTATTGAAGAAATCATAGTGGAAAAGCCTAATCCAGTGCCTCAAAACAAAACCAAAAATACTGTACTAAGAAAAAGATACAAAAAAGTTTCAAAAAGAGAAACGACAAATAAATCTGCTGAATTGTTAAAATAAATATTTTAAGAAAAAAAATGTGTTGGTTTATTATCAGAAAAAAAATGAAATGCAAAAATATAGAAATTAACAAAAAAAGCATGATCTTGAGTTGAAAAAGCAGGACTTGCAAATATTTTTTAAAAAAAAACAGTTGGATAAGGCAGAGGATTAAATGAAAATAAATACATTTATACCTAAGAGTAAATATATTTATACCTAATTTTAAAAACACTTGTGATCTCAATAAAACTAATTGCTATTTATGATTATTAATTTAATATTATGGTCTAGCGCTATTTTTTTTATAACCTATCATCAATGGTTTTACCTACATATTTACTTCATTTATTACCTATACTGACAAGAGTTATTAATACATTTTTATCACTTGTAGTGCAGAGTTGCTAAACCACAACTAGACTGATCTGATCATAAAAATATGATCTTACATGATACAAAAAATGTTTTATAACTGTTATGTTTGTAAAGTTCTGTTAATATTAAATTGATGTAAAATAGCACTAGAATGAAGGCATACTACATTTTAATTGTTATTGATATAAATAAAAAGAATGATTAAAGTTTTTGGATTTTAATTTTTAGCTATAGGAATAATGATTAATATAAAAAAAGATAATTACCAATATACATAAAGGTAGTGTTTTATTTACTATCTATAGGTCCTTTTACATATATTCTTCATTAGAAAAACAACTTTCAACCACTGACAGAGAACTTATGAGTATTTTGAGCTTGTGGTATAGTTTCAACATCAATTATTTCTGAAAGTTCATATTCTATGATGTGGTCATCCAGTTCAAGCGCCATGTTATGTAATACTACACAAGCCACAATTACTTTTAAAACTTTTGGTAATTTCAGTTGCATTCCAGAATGGAGGCAGGGAAATCTTCTTTTAAGCACTCCAAAACATCTTTCAATTGTTTAGAATCTACATATTTACAATTAAAGTAAAAAATACAAACTATGATATATAGAAAACATCCTCAAAGCCCTCGCTGCTGTCGATAGGCAAGGTTCCCAACAGGCTGGCAGCGTTCCCTTTTTGGATGGCCAAGCTTATGCGTTGGCGGAAAAAGCTCCCAGCCCGTCGGTCTCCCGAAGCCTCGATGAGCTTGGATGATAAAATCCGAGCAAATCAGCGAGCCTCGAACCCCCATGGACCCATGGTTTCAACTGCGAATGGCATGAACGAAAAATTAGAACCAAGACAAGCGTATTTTTTAAATTTGGATTTTTCAGCACCGGTCGCAGCCGCCCCAGCGACTTTACAAGTCGCCAGTAAGTGGGAAGGCGCAAGTGTATCTACACACGTGGCATCCCACACCAGCGGCTTGCCAACACTCCACGGGATCAAAGTCATACCATCTGGCCTCTTGCCGAAGGCACGTTGGCAACAACAAGAGCCCTACGGATAATATCATTAAGAGCCGCGTGGCGTGAAAAACGGCCGGCGCTTAAAGAGCACGAAAGCCCATGGTGGCCGAGCTCGTTGACAAAGTCTCCGCAGCGGCAGCGATGAGGATGATTGGTCCTGGAACCAAGACGGAGACAAATGCATAAACTTAAAGTGATTCGGTCTAACAAAGTACCGATGTTTGTAGATGGAATGGCTTGCAACCAGAGACCCGATTCCTTCTCAGAGACAGCTAACAAGCGTGCGCGGTCCGAATTTGAAGAAAAATTGGAAAATAGATTTTGCCAAGTTTTTTCGCATAGAGGCTTGTCCCACTCTCTCTGAGAGTGACTTAAGGTTAGCGACGGAATATTTGTGCCTGGACAAGCTGCCTGCCAGGCATTTCTGGCATCGGATAGGTGAGAAACCTCAACGGATCCAATAGATGGGTCCAAAACAGATCCAACGAGGTCGCCCACACTATATACCGACGACAGAAATGCCGGCAGTGAAATGTCTGAAATTTTCCGCACTCCTAGACCACCATAACACACGGGAAGGGTGGCCTGAGACCACACTTTGTTTTCATTAAAACAACAATTTAGGATTTTAGCCAGAGAAATCTTAATCATGTTATCTAACGTATTTAATAGTTGAACAAATTTAAACAAATGGGTACATCGGAGTAAATAAGTAAACTTAGGCACAAATAGACATAATCTTATAATAAAAAATGCATAATGCGCATTGATTTCAAATAGCCGACTAGATGAGTCGTTAAAATTTTGAATCCTTTGCTCAAAGAAACCAGGAATAGATTCGTCTAAGACAGGGGCACCAAGAAGTAGAAGTGACTCCTTTGATAGTAATTTAATGTTAGGTGCCAAATCATTAAAATTTTGAATAATTTTTAGTTTTTCAGATTCAGTAACAGAATCTGAAATAAGTAGCTCGCATTTGGAGCAGTTAAATTCAAGGCCAATTTTTTTAATTTTTTCGATCAGTGATTTAAAATCATTGAGAACAGAACTAACATCGCCTCCCAAGGTGCCATTGTCTAAATACCAAACATTAAATGTAGACTGTAAACCGGAAATGATTGGATGAATTGCCAAACTAAAAATGGCTGGACCGAGAGGGTCGCCCTGTTGACGACCCACAGCAGAAATAAGTTCCTTAAAAAACAGTTTTGAAGGGTGCCCATAACATTGCCAAAGGTATGGATATAAGTCAGGACAGATATCCTTAATTTGCGTTAACAGAGCGGCCCTATCGACAGAGTTAAATGCATTTTTTATGTCAACCTTAAGCAAAACTTCACCTCCATTATTTAACAGAAATTCAATTGTGTTTCGTGTTGCAATTTGGGCTCTGTTGTATGCTTCTGGTGCTGGAGTGGCAGGATTAATAAAAGGTGTCCGAAGATACCGAAGACATAGGTATCCACTGTCTCCTAAAATAAGATAGGACCCATATCTCCCAACTTCAAATTGGGCAGCAAGTGGAGAGTCATTCCAAATAGTGGTATCATGGGCTGATCCTGGCCAACGAGCAATTAAACTTAATATTCTCAAATGTGCAACGCAAATTGCTTGCGTATTAATTGAGAAAAATCCTTTCCTATTTCTGTATAATTCTGCCCTGTTGCCTCCCGGTGAATTAATTTTGATATGAGTTCAGTCAACAGCTCCTATGACTCTTGGGAATCCAGCGATATTAAAAAAATGCTGCAGTGGATGGTTGTTCTTCAGCAGTCGGCATTTTTACGTAGTCTCTCCTAAGCAATGCTATAGCACTAGAGACACGTTCGGTTCTGTTAGCAGTAATATTCACAATATATGTCATATTGTTAATGATCTAAGTGCATATCCATTTGAAAGCTTACTATTTAGAATAAAAAACCTGTTACGAAAAGGCAATCAACCATTAGAGCAAGTAGCGAATCGTATACAGGAGCTTTCAAAATTAAATATCGAAAACCAAAAATGTAACAAAACCTATCCCGTCGCCAAATATGAAACTTTCCTGACAACAGGTGAAAAAGTATTTACTACTGTCAAAATGAATGGGAATTACCAGTTGTCCAGAAACATAAAAGATAAATGGTTTTTAAGTGTACATAATGATATTTTTGAAATGAAGTACGCAATTTATGCGAATGACAAAATTAAAATCGTTGGAAGGAATATCAAAAAGAAATTAGATTTTTTTGAGCGACCATTAAATTCTTCGCATATCAATATATATGCAACATCACTTGATTATGAAGCAGAAGAATCAAGAGAATACAATTTGCAAGATGCAAAATGTAAGCTTTTATGTATGCCTTGCAACTCCCAAATGGTATTTATTCCTATATTGACAACGTTAGGGGTAATTATAAAATGAAAACATAAGAAGAAACGATTTTTATTTCGAAATCACAAAATCATCATTGACACTTGCACTATAATTTTACTAGCATTAGCTACTTGCCACTAATAAGCTACAGATCATTTTAAAGACCTGCAAAGAGCTACTTAATAATAATTCTACCTAATCAGTTTAATATGCAGTCATATAAAGTGGTATCAAAAATAGTATATTTGTACGTATTGAGTATTGGTTCGTAAACCTAAATAGAGCAATAATAACAACAAAATTTTATGATTTAACATCATAATCACTGTCGTCTCCATCATCTATCAATCATGAAGATAATTTGTCAGCATCTTCGTAGTTAATCACTGTTTGTACTTTTGCTGCACAGTACATTATGTAAGTTATCAGAACTGATATTCATAATTTTGGTCTCATGTTTTAAATCGAAAATCTTGTTTTTTATTTTCACGTCCGAGAGTACAGTCACTATTTTCGATGCTTTGTTGGAATATTTTTTTGTGTCTGGCGTATCGTCGTCTGTAAAAGAATAATTAATATAAGTTAAACAATATAATGTATTAATTTCGTTTGAATAAAGAATTATATTGTGTTCTCTACAAAGTTAGCAAAGCATTGGCTCTCCATACCATATGTTTATTTTACTTTTATAATACAGTCCACAGAACGCAACACCATACTTTCGTGTAAATCTGACTTGAGTGTTTGTGTCTGTGTTGTGTGCGTATGCAAGTGTGTTACTTACATAATGAGCGTATAGGGGAGTGTGTTGTGTGTTTATGTGGAAAAGTAATTAAAATAAATTATATGAGTACCGATATCATTTTCTTTTACATCTAACTGATCCTCTGTTTCAGATTCATATTTTCTTGTGTTCTTTTGCATATCCAGATTTTTATTTATCACGTCTTCATCTACTATATTTGGCATTTCCAGGCTTATATTCATCACTTCCTCTTTTTCTTGATCTAAATTGTTTATAGCTCTCATGTTATTTGAAGGATATGATTCTACACTTTTATTATTTGTAGTAGTATTCTTTTTCGTTTCGCTCCTTTTTTTTCGATGTACTTGTGTTCATTTCACCCCTAAAATGAAGCACGTTGAATGATCTCAACTTCTACGCATTAAATTTATATATCTAATCGTATTCTATGGTTACTTAAAAGTCTTGAATAGAACAATAATGTAATACAACATTAGAAAGCTAGTAAAACCGAGTTCTTAGATATGTGTACAGACAACAGCACACCAAGCGTAGCAAACACTATGGCACATTGTAATAGGTGTGACTTTGTAACAAAAGTGTTACGCTTGATGTGTTGTTGTCCGTACATACACTAATGATAAAAACATTGTTGATTAGGTACTATGAATATATATATTCTTCATACTTACGATTTTCTTTTGATTCTTTGGCCACTATGCTTTATGGCACTTTTTTGGAGAAATGAATCCGCCTCTAAAGATGTACAAGCGCTATCAGCAAGATGTACAATCTTGTAAAAACAATTTCTTATACATATTTGTATATTGCATGAAAGGTGGTTTAGAACAACCTTTTATACCTTTCCAAGTAAAATGGCTCAGAAGTTCGTCAGTGAAAAAAGATTTGGTTATTTGCATTCCAATCTTGCCAATTTTGTGAGTGCCGCTTGTGCCAGAAATTTTAGATTTTTTTTTGACCTGCAACACCATACATATACACTGTATAGATTTTTTATTTATTTATTCAGCCAAAAAAATTAAAACAAAAAATATTTATATTGCCAAACAATGTTGGGTACTTAGTTAACATTTAATATTAGTAAACGTGCCAATGCTTTTTCGAAATCTGCATTGATGAGTTCGTTTTCCAGTAAGTTTAGCTGGTCTACAGAGTTTATAGGGAATTCGATATTTTTTAGGGTTATCACGTCATCTTTCTTTTTTTTTGTGTTTGCTTCCACACTAAAATCGTTGTTAGAGAAGCTTGTAGATTTCAATAAATCAAATACTTTATCTAGCTGAATTTGCATTACAGCAAATCCTCTTTTTGTTTCCTGTTCAACTAAAAAAAATACATCAGTATCCTGACAGTTTCCCCATGAAATAAATTTTAAAGAGTTCCGTCAGCTACATCCTGGCATAGAGCCAAATCAAATTAGATTGATCATCATTTCTATTTTGCAGTATCATCATCAATTCTAATACAATCTACAACTGCAAAATAACACCTCTTTAGGTTTATGTAAAGTGGGGAAAATTATTCTACAATATTTAAATTATAGATAGTAGTTATATAGTTAGGTTATTATACAAGCTAACATAAAAAGTAGTAACTCTTACGTTTTTGGAAGCGTTGAATTGTTTCCTTAAGAACCTCGTTTTCGCTGGACAGAGCACTATTTTGTGATAGGAGTTCGTTCAAGTGATCTAATTTGATAGTAATTAAGTTTGCGTCACTATGTTCAGGGACGGGGTCTGGATTCGTTGACATATTATTGTCATTCGTTATTTTTGTAACATTGTTTGTTTAGATATTTTCAAAAACAAAGTAATTTAATGGGTCATTTTCAATAATTTTATCTTCTTCCAGGTGATTGTTTGTTTTCTTCTCTTCTGCAATCGTTTCATTTTTTTCTATTGTTGTGTTTTGTTTTTCCACATATAAATCGTAATTTGCGTTCAAATCTAATAAATCGGCTGTTACAGACTTTAGAATAGGATACTTTCTGTTAGTTTCTCGATTTTTGTGATATCTGTAAAAGGTAATTTTTAATTAGACAGTAGGTCTGTCAGCGCCAGATATGTCAATTTCAATGAAATTTTCAGACGATGTTTGGTTTTCTGTTTCAACACTTCACGACGGGAGACGGAGAGTATGTCCGAACAGCATTTCGGCAGAAGTGGCCTTTATGTCCTCTTTGTAAGCTGAACGCATGCCTAAGAGCACCATCGGAAGAGCCTTTATCCACGAAGTACCGTGGCACATAAGTGAGGCTTTTAGTTGCCGATGAACGCGTTCCATCATCCCATTTGCTGAAGGGTGGTATGCTGTTGTCCGAATGCGTTTTGTGGCGAAATTGTGCATTAGTCGCCTAAACAGGTCGGATTCGAATTGGGTACCTCGATCCGTTGCCACGATGGAGAGTACGCTAAAACGAGGTATCCACTCTTACATACCTAATACATGACATGATATTTTTTTTTTTGTAGTAGTGTTGACAAGTTTTACCAACTTATAATAAATCTGTCCCTTCGGAACATCCTCCAAACCAGACAAATATTTGTACCTATTCCAGTAGACTGTAACATGGCAATATTAACCAACTAATCTAGTCTAATTCTCTTATCAATAACAAAAATTACTAACCATCAAAAATAATACTAATAAAATTAGTTACCTATTTATCTATAATATAAAAATGAATCGCAAAATGTGTTGGTAAGCGCATAACTCAACAACGCCTGGACCAATTTGGCCATTTTTTTTTTTAAATGTTCGTTATTGTCAGGAGAAGGTTTCTATGAAAAAAAAATTACACCGGGAACGTGGGTGAAACCGCGGGGAACAGCTAGTTTATTATAAAAAAGAAAAAATAAATATTACAATTGAGTTACATATGCGAAAAATAACCTTAAAATCTTTGACAGATTTATGAACTTAATTAAATGAAATAAACTATACATAAATGTCATATTTACTTGGCATTTTTACATTTCTACCACTGCGAGTAGACTGTCTAGGTCTGACATTTTGCTCTGATAAAATGGTCTCTGTCAGAGGATCCTTTTCCACTATGGATTGTTCCAAATTATCAGGATCAGAGGGTTGAGAATCTATTAATAATGGAAAATTGTTACCTGATTGATATGTAGTAACCTCCAGTTTATACAACCTTTGGACAGGTCGAATTTTGGTGCCCATGGAGGTCTTCACCTGTGCTGTTCTTTCTACACCATCCTTACCTGTAAATAACTTATCAACAATACCTAAAGGCCATTTAACTCTTTTCTCATCTGTCTCTATTAACACTATGTCTCCAATATTTAAAATATCTTTAGTTTCTTTACCTTTCTGTATTAAAAATGTAAGATATTCTGTTTTAAAACGATGCCTGAATTGGTCTTTATTTGATTGCAAATACTGTAGTCTTTTATTTAAATTGTTAGCGTCAATTTTATCAAAATCTGTAACATCAGTATTAGGAATTGGCTGTATAAAATTTGCTGGCGTTAATGGTTCTAAACAATCACTTTTATCATGATTTATACATATAGGTAAGTGGACGCCCATTCCTCACAGCTTCACAGTCACAAAGAATTGTTGTTAATTCATCATATGATAAAAGAGCGTTCGTTATTAATCTTAATGTCTTCGCGCCCCCCTAGTGGGGCGCGCCCCCCACTTTGAAAATCAATGATTTAGGGCCTTTTAAGGCAATTTTAGGCTATGTAGTTTATTAAAAATAGCACGACATAACTTGGGAGGAAAGTGGCTTACTATTTGTGACGTCCTCCTTAGAAAGGTATTTAGTATCAAGGGTGAATTAAGGTGAGAAGATAATAGATATAGTGTAGGTTGGTAATTATACTTTGAATAAAAACTAGTATTTTATGAACATATACTTTATTTATGGATTTTTTTTAATACTATGTATAGACATTCTCACATTTTTTTATCTTAAAACAAATCAGTATTTGGAGATGTTATATTTATGAGCAATACCTATCTATTAACGATTTATTAGTACTGTTGTACTCATTTAGTGCCTGTTCTATGAGTAGCTCGTCATATAATAGGTTGGGGAAAAAAATTCTTCGCATTTTTTAAGAAAATTCAAAACATTTTTAATATAGTTTATTTACATTAAACTAAAGTATGTAGGTACCATTTTGTTCGATAACTTTTTGCCATCTTGTAAGTAGGGACATGATCCCATTGATAAAGAAATTTTGGGACTTCTGATCAAAATACCGCGTCAAGTGGTTTTGGCAGTCCTCTCGTGATGTTAACCTGACACTGCCTAAAGAATTCTGAAGAGACCGAAACAGGTGGAAATCTGAAGGTGCAAGATCAGGACTATACGGCGGATGCATTAATTCCTCCCAGCCAAACTCTCTTATTTTTTGCTGAGTGGCTAAAGATGTGTGAGGTCTAGCGTTATCATGATGAAAAACCACACCCCTTCTGTTGATTAATTCCGGCCACATTCTCTCAACTTCTTGCTTTAATCTCATCAGTTGTTCGCAGTAGAGTTCAGAATCGATGGTCCTGCCTAGTGGTAACAGCTCATAATGAATAAGCCCTTCCAATCCCACCACACACACAGCATCACCTTGTTGCGAGTTAACCCGGGTTTCGCCACAGTCTGTGAAGCCTGACCGGCCTTTGACCACGACCTTTTTCGCACGTTCTTGTCGTACGTGATCCACTTTTCATCACCAGTTATCAGCAGTATTAAAGAATCACAAATGAGTACACGGTTCATTAGGTTTCTTTCAGTGAGCTCGTGGGGTTCCCAAATATCGAGCTTTTTGTGTACCCAGTTTTTTTCAAATACGCCAAAACTGTTTTGTGGTCAATTCCCAGTTCTTCAGCTACGTCGTAACTACCGATCTTGCTCCACTTTTTCAAAAATGGCATCCATTTTATCCGTAATAGGGCGACCAGAGCGACGTGCATCTTTGACATCAAAATTTCCGGATTGAAAACGCTTAAACCAAATTTGTGCTACTCTCACAAACACTGCACTAGGTCCATAAACATCGCAATTTTTTTTCGCGGCTTGCGTTGCATTTTTACTTTTTTTGTAGTAAAATTTTAAAATGTATCGAATTTCTTCATTAGATTCACTCATCTTGACGGTACGAAAAACAATTGAAAATCACACATATATAAAAAAAATATATGTATATATTTTTTTTTCGACTTGGTTTGTATGTACCAGGCATTATCGGAAGTTAGGTATCTGAAAGGAAATAAGCTTAATGAAACTCCTATAATTGTAACAAGCTAATATGTAAACTATGTATACTAGGTATTCAAAACCAAAAAAAATCCTCAACGTATTAAATCCTTTCACCCATTAAAGCCGGTTGCAGACCGAAAACTAAGCTATTCCAAAGCTAAGCTAGGCTAAGCCAAACTAAGCTAAGATAGAAATAAACGGCGTGCACACAAAGAGCTAAGCCAAAGCTCAGTTAGTGTTGCGGAGTTCAATTAGACGGACGTCAGGCGCTTGCTATGAATATAATCGATGAAGAAAGTTCCGATGATGAATACGTTACACATAGAAAAAGAAGATTAATACTGACTTATTATTATTATATAAGAAAACGACATTCTAGACCTTGGATATGTCAACACATTGAATCTCGGCACGCAAGTGGAGAGTTTAGAACTTTATTTTTCGAATTAGATGATAAACATTTTCAGTTATATTATCGTGTTACAAGAGTTCAGTTTTATGATTTGTTATCATTGATTATCGGAGATATTACTAAACAAGATACTAACTATCAGAAGGCTATAACCCCAGAAGAAAGATTAGCTATTTGTTTAAGGTAAGCAAAACCATTTTAATTAAAAAAAAACATTTATTTATATTTGTTATTGGTAAATGCCAAAAGGTCACGGTGGTTCGGAAGTATTTTCATCATCATCATGCGGAATTTCTTCGAAAATCTCAGTACTTTGACTTTCGGTTGATGTACTGGTCAAAGTATTTTGACTTTCGATCGAAGTACCGGGCAAAGTATTTTGACTTTGAGTTGATGTACTGGCCAAAGTATTTTTATCATTAATTGATACGTTACCAGTTCTCTTACGGTTTTTCATGTGGGGTAAAAGAAATTCGAGTAACTCGGCATATTTCCAGTTATTTGCCGGAGAAGCAGCCTGACCACTTGTACTGGCTTTCATCCTTTTGAGTGACTCTCGATGACTATCTCGTAATTTTTTCCACTCATTCTTCGCAGTTTTCACTGTAACAAACACCAAGTCAAACTTAGTAATAAATATTTATGTGTTTCAGGTTTTTAGCTACTGGCGACTCCTTTAGAACAATTGGATACAATTACAGAGTGGGTAATAATACAGTTTCTTTGATTGTTAAAGATGTGTGCAATGCACTTTGGATTCATTTGCAACCAATATATATGAAGTTACCGACAGAAAGTGAATGGGAAGTAATTGCAGAAGACTTTAATGATAAATGGCAATTCCCTAACTGCCTTGGTGCCGTGGATGGGAAGTATATCTCAATAAAATGCCCTCCTCAGTCGGGTTCTAATTATTTTAATTATAAAAAAAATTATTCTGTCGTCCTTCTCGCAGTCGTTGATGCACACAAAACATTTATTATAATAGACGTTGGTTCAATGGGCCGATTTAGCGACGGAGGTATTTTTGCAGATAGTGCATTTGGCCACAAATTACAAAACGGGCAATTAAACTTGCCCAATCATAAACCTTTAACGCCTGATGGCGATCCAACACCTTTTGTGTTTATAGGTGATCAAGCATTCCCATTACAAAAACACTTTATGAGGCCGTACCCACGGAGTACATGTTTAGATAACAGAGCAAATAACACCTTTAACTATCGTCTCAGTAGAGCACGAAGTGTAGTAGAAAATGCGTTCGGCATATTAACAGCGCGATTTCGTGTGTTTCGTCGACCATTTGAATGTCAATTGGAACTAGTGGACGTCATTACAAAGACTACCTGTGTCTTGCACAATTATTTAATGTCTTCAAGAACGACAACTAGTAACGCCAATACCGTCAATATTGAAGAACAGCAAACTTTAAGATCGGTACAATACGACAACTTACGAGCAACTAGAGAAGCATTTCGTGTCAGAGAGTTATTTTGTAATTATTTTAATAATGTAAGTTAGATTAAACTTGAAATAAAAAATAATTAAACTCACCGTCTGGTATGTCTGGATTACTTATTTCCTCCACTATTTGTTTCCATACAACATCCTTTTTAATTAAATTGTGATAGTCCTTTAACTGTGTGTTCCATAACACAGGAAATTGTTTAACAACTTCGATAAATTGCTCCATATTCGCTACGAAACGACCGTGCGTACGACAAAGGACACTGGACAGCACTGGCGAAGCGAAGGATGTGCGAAGGGCGTGCGGGGAAGGCGGGAGGGACATAGCTTAGCTCGCGTAGCTGCGCATCGGCATACACAACTAACATAGCTTCGCATATTTTAGTTAGCTCACATAGTTTGCGATCTGCACACAAGTATGGAAAACTGCGTCAGCTATGCGAGCTAAGCTAAACTAACTTAGCTTAGCTCTTGGTCTGCAACCCGCATAAGAGAAAAGCTGCGATAGATCTTCAAAACGGCTGATGGTAACGCATTAAAATCGATCCATCTACTTGGTAGCTACAATGGCACAGGCATTATACACAAATAAATAGGAATAAACTTAAACATTTAACACGGTAGGTTCTTTTAGCGTCGGGGGCTATAAATTAAAAATGTTAATAATTGCCTACGCAAAAAAGGAAATTAAAATACTTAATAAGCCAAGTGGCAACCCTGTTCAGTCCCTTTACTGTCTCTTGACATACTGCATCGTCCCTATCTACTTTTAAAACGTATCCCATCCCTATTGACCCCATAGCCGTACCTAAAAACTCCCGAGGCGTACCGAAATGCTCGTAGTTTGCTAAAAAAATATTTGTCGTAATAAAAAATAACGTTTTATGATTTAAAAAGTCTTTCAATTGTACTTACATTACGATATACAGATTTCAGAATAAACACGAATCTCGCAGATAGTTGTTTTGATACCAATTAAAACACAATAACCGTGTAACATGATAAAATTACAGACACTTCAATAGCAGGTAATTCAAACAAGCAACTTCAGAATGTTGTTTTGACAATTTATTTCTAACTTCATGTCAAATAAGTGTTCCCTGTTCAAAAAGTAACTATTCTGCCATTAATTCTTGCCATTTTATGGGCTATGGTGAGTAGATTTTCAGAGTTATTATCACGACTATTTCAATCTCGATTATTTCCCTATTAACCCCTCGATTCCTATTCACCCCGTTTGACGGTACTTCTTTTATTTTGTTCTAATGGACCGTTTCCCTGTTAATATTGTGCCCCTTTAACAATTCCTTGAAATTATGAAAGTCATCATGTTTCATTTTGACAAATGTTGTCGGCTTTCCATCTTGTTTTGCCCATCTAACTAGGCTAAACCGTACCAGAGGTATATATTGTGGCGTTAAAAAAAATATAATGATGATGAAGAAAGAAAAGAAAAGAAATTTACACCACTTTGAAACATATATATATATATTGTTGTATAAATTTAGATATCATTTTTAAAATATAAAAAATAAATAATAGAACGTAGATAATTAGTTACCTGTACTAACATAAAAAAAAAAACATTTCAAAGGCAAATTGTACTCGGAAGCTTCCGTGCACCGAATTACCGTAACCTTTATATAATTTAGACTTATATTATTAATTTCTTACAATAGAATAAGTAGTACTAATTTAAAATTAAGGCGCAGAAAATAATTAGACTAAAATTTTAAACAGTAAACCGAAAGAAATTACGAAGGATCACTATAACGTTTTTTTTAAATTAATATTGTCTTCACAAAAAAAGTGTGTCATCCACTGGAGTATCCGAAGTAATTAATTAGAAAATACCTTATTAGTTGTAAGACACACGAAAGAAAACAGATTTAATTTGATGCGGTTTTTGCGGCTCCAACGTCGACGAAGACACGCTTACGAATTGGTTCTCCGGATGAATTTAGAATGGCAAGATCGCAAGAAAAAGGGTGACAGGCAAAGGGCCTTGTTAATAAAGACCCTTTGACACTGATTTTAACCTACAAAAAAGAGAAATAATAGTTTCAAAGGACAAGACTATAAATTTGAGGGAACAGAACGAACAGTGATAAGAATGTTATAAGATAAAAAGAACAAATGAGACAATACGCACCAGGAAAAAAAGGTGCGACACAAAAACCTTGAAGAACGCTTTTACTGCGATAAATATAATGATTATATTAACATCATATCCATAACATCTTCCATTAAACAATTTAGGCGTTGATTTTCAAAATTACATGATAGCTCCTCAAATGTTAGTACAGGAATTAATCCATAAAAAACGACAGATGTCAAGGAAAATATTCAATGTTTCGAATTTCAAAATATATACCAACAAAAAGAAAAAAAGATTTGAGGACTCATGCGGAAAGGTTCAAAAAGGCTTTAATGCAGAGGGAACGATGCAATATAATTATAAACCTGTTAATAGTCTCAGTGATAACATATTGTGTGTTATAATTCGTATTTCTTGAAATAGTTTCTCTTTGTATTATTTGTAGTAAGCTAAAGTTAGTCATGCTCACTTTAGGGTCTTTGCTTGCGGCGGCGTCGTGTGGCGGGTCGCTCACTTCCCTATAATATGTGCACAGACTTAGTTGAATATGTGCGAGGAGGGCGATGGCTGCCACATGCGTCATACTTGTGAACAGGTGCTGCTTGTGGGGGCTGGTCTGCTTAAGTTTGCAATCCATTTGTTTACTAAGTTACTCATAATTTTGATATATTTTTTCCTTACTGTCATATAACACACACATATTGTCAGTGAGACTAGATAAATAATTTGATGTATTGAATCTGAGTTAGTTTTGAAAAGAGTAATTGCTGAGTTTCTTGCCGGCTCTTGTCAGTAAAAGCAACCTTCCAAACCGTGCGTTAGAGTCAGACTATTCATAAGTGCTTGTGAAGGCCTATTTGAATAAAAAATATTTTCATTTTCATTATGTAGATGAGCTTATTCTTTGATGACCGCTCAATCAGTGCTTGGACACTGTCACTCTCTTGCTGAATATGTCCTTTCTCTAAAAACGTATGTTTTATGGTTATGTGATCTTTGTGCAACATATACATAAACTTCAAATACCATCCAATTACGATTCTGGCCTGCACAGTTGTCAGACCAGAACCATCCGTTGGCCCCACTTTTACTTTCACCTTCGTACTTGTACACGCGATAATCATTAGGATCATCTGTAATTATTTTTTGCAGTTTTTGCAACTACATTTTATAAGTAATTTGGCTGCAAGATACCCACCCGCTTGTAACAAGGCGTTGTTGTTATTGACAGACTTTTGTAGTTCTTACTCCCATTCGCGAGCCAACCGGTTACAATAAACGGTGAAATCAACATTTTACTCCTTTTCCATCATTTCATCCGTTGATGTAAACAAATTAAATTAGGGTCTTCACCCACGGCGGCTTTTTGTAGTGATACGTTGCTACATGTGGTTGCTTCTCGCAGTTAAATATAACCATTCAAATTAAAAATTCACCATTCCTCCTCAAAATCATGATGAGCCAAAAAAGCCGCTCCAAAACCACGCAAAGAAAAAAAAATATCTCCGTTGTTGCTATAATCCCTCCCTAGTCGAAACAAAAACCATCTCAAGAAATTTTATCTTTTAAATGATGAAGACCACAAAAAACTTTTAAAAATGAACAAGATGGCTTTTAACAATACATGCTCGCTAGATGGCGACAGACGTATGCAAAATTAGCAATGAAAGAACAAATCAGAAAATAATGTAACGACATGTTGTAACATGTCATGTGTAGTCTATATGAGGGTGTACCCTCACATAGACCGCTGGTTGATCTTCAAAACTGCATAAATCATCTTCCTCTTATATCTGAAGAAATCTGTTGTATCTGGTATTGACAATACTGGATAGCTTTGGTTAATTTCAATAGGTGGAACTTCATCTAGTTGGGATCACTTTTTGAAACCTTTGACACACCGTACATTTTATAAGGTTGTAGTGTTGCCTTGTTTAAAAATGGACTGTTTCATAATTTTCAAATAATGGTTCCATAACTCAATATGTTTGGTTTTCTTTGAAACATTTTCTCGTATGCCCTTTGTAATACCTTGCGGTGACGCTGGTCCGTTAGTGCAGTCAAATAATTGGTCTAGCTCCTCAATTACTTCAGCTGTTTGCATTATTTCTGCTTTATTTAGCATATTTAAGTATAGCGGCCATGTGTTGCTGAGAGCATGTGTATCATATTTCACACGCATTTGAATTCTATACGGTTTACAATCGTGGGTGTTAATTTGGGAACGTTTAAAAATATCTATTTTTTCTTCTGCTTCCTTTCCTTTAAATGGGTACCATTTTGCAGTTTTATTATTTAATTTCATAATGCCACCGTTGAAAAAATTATTTCTTACCGATTTAAAAAGATGTGGTATATCAAACATGGTAAATATTATTTTTTGGTTGGCCACTTAACCGTTTCAGTAAATTAAGAGACCCAACATAAGTAGGACCTTTGTTAGGACCCTGATCACAAACTGTCGTGATCACTGTATAACCAGCTTTATTTAATGCAACAATAACCTTCTTGATTAAGGTTGCCAATTTTTCGCTGGGGATTGCTCCTACAAAATAATGGGCTACTGGCTGCTTGAATTTTCTGCGAATGCCCTGCACCATGAAGACTAAGGTATGGTTAGCTACTTGGTATTTTCTGCCCATATCCTCCCCAGGTCCAAGATCTACAAAACCTTCAATTTTATCAGAAATGTCATTGTAAATTTAACGTAAGAAACGTTGCGATTTTAAACAATGTGATTTCATCAAATATGAGTGCACAATATTTGACAGCGAGTGCCACACATAATACACATATTTAGTACAGTACCCGGCACGTAACTTGGCAAGGTTTTGCCGTAGTGGGGGAATGTTCGCGCATGCTACACTTAGGCCCTCCGCACATGGAGCTACTCAAATATGACGGAATTAATCAGTAATTAGAATTACAAACTAGTTATAAACTGTATTTCGCACACGACGCTACTCACATTGCAAGGTTTCAGTCACTCCTGTTATTTCTACTACCAAATAAACACGTGCGAAAAACCTAGCAAGGGGAAATATTGGAAGCAATAAAAATGTCGAGTGGATAGAGCGAAGATGACGATGTCATTATACTATATTATCATCATAACAGACGCCGAAGGAATCGACGCAGATTTTGGATTCACCCATATATCCAAAATAATGTGAACTGCAGATTGTCAGTTGCAGCACGAGAGCTGCGTGAAACAGATAATAAATTTGTGGGATTCTATAGAATGTCCAAAGATAGCTACGTACATTTGGTACAGTTAATAGCTCCTGCTATTTGTAAAAAAAATACTAACATGCGGGAGTGCGTGGGCGCAGAAGAAAGAATTTTAATAATGCTAAGGTAAGATTTCTATTTATTTATTAGTGATTCCATGGCTCTGTCCACCCCCTTCTGGGGATCACGGACGAGAGTATATGCATGTACTTATGTATTTAATTAGTAGCAAGGTTAACTGGCCTTGCTTCCACCCAACTTAGAATTTACCCCCTGGGAGCCCGGGTCTGGTACTTCAAATTAACATTCAATACAAAAAAACTTGCTATGTCAACAATTCATTAGATCAGCGGTTCCCTACATATTTAAATTAAACACTGATCTAATGAGTTGCTCACTATGCGATTTTGACATAACAAGTTTTGATCTACTGAATGTTGATTTGAAGTACCAGACCAGACCCGTTAAGCCCTTCTTTCATTGGAAAGAGACTTATACCCCTGTAGTGGGAACGTGGTAGTATGTTACAGTAATTACAAGTAAGTACCTACTATTAAAATAAAGAAACACCCTGATATACCACAAAGCATACTTTATTATTAAAACCATATTTTAATCATCATTTGTATTAATAAGACTCGGTACTGATTCATAATATGTCAGGATTTGATTATATGCTGGTGTGACTCGCTGTCCATTTGGTACAGGCTGCTCTTGCGTGGAAAGAGAAACGTGTTGTGTTTCAAAATTATATGCTGCCGTGGATTGCTGCTCATTTAATGAGGGCAGTTCTTGTGTAGAAACAAATACGCTTTGTGATGATGTGGCTCGCTGTGATAGTGCCAAAGAAGGTCTCTGAGGTTCCTCTAAAATTTCGTCCACTAAAGCCAGCACTCGTCGCTTGAAGGTTCTTGTTTGACTGTCGGACATTGCTTTCATGTCTGGCAGTAAGCTTAGAAGAAACATTCGCTTAGGGTTCTCTGTTTCTATAGTGTTTTTATCAAGTTTAGCCTTTCTGGCTTTAAAGTAGTCCATAATACCATCATCGATTGTTGAAAATGATTTCCCTTTACGACGAGTAAAGCGGCTGTCAGTACTGGAAGCAGGTGGTCTGGATAAAGGGCATGACAAGGGCGACAGTGGTTGATTGGTTATAGGAGAAGATGCAGGCAAAGGGCATGACATGGGTGATGGATTGTTTTGGTATGGTGATGGCGTGCTTTGAGATGGTGATGTCATGTTTTGAGATGATAATGGGATGTTCTGATGTAATATGGATTGCGACTCATTTACTTCTTCGTTATCTTCTTGTTCCAACACTTCTTCTACTGCTTGCTGCGGGAGATTACCTGATACAGTATTATTCAGAGTTTTTATGAATGGAATGGTAAATTGCATCGCATCGGCCAAATAATAAGGTTTCTTGTTTTTTGATGATGATCCACTTGAAGCTGGTTTTGTGTGCCGGACGAAAACTGCGCGCAAATTTTTCCATTTTTCTTTACATTGGCCCTCTGAAACAAAATTAACAACTTATTTTTTTGTTTCCAGGTACTTGGCAAGTGGCGATTCATTTGTGAACATCGGATACTATTTTGCTAGAGGAGATAATACAGTTGCACAGATAATCGCTGAAACTACAGTCATTATTTGGAATGTTCTAAAAGATATTTATATGCCAATCCCTAATGTAAGAAAATGGAAGAGTATATCAGAGCGTTATAGTTTGTTGTGGAATTTGCCTAATTGTATCGGTTCCTTAGATGGAAAACATATCCGAATAGAGAAATTCCCTAATTCAGGATCAAGTAATTTTAACTACAAGTCATTTCATTCTGTTGTCTTGATGGCATGTAGTGATGCGGACGGGTTATTTACATTAATTGAATGTGGCTACGCTGGGAGAAATAGTGATGGTGGAATATTTCATGCTTCAGCTATCAAACAATGGCTAGAAAACACTGCTAATATTCCCGCGCCTTCAAGATTACCAAACGACGAACAAGAATTTCCCTACTATTTCGTAGGTGATGAGGCGTTTCCATTATTACGCTATCTGATGAGACCATATCCAAAACGAACTTTGAACAATATTAAAAGAGTGTTTAATTATAGACTGAGTCGAGGTAGAAAGACAATTGAATGTACATTTGGAATGATGGCTGAGAAATTTGCCGTTCTAGACAGGCCTATACGTTGTCGAGATCCGCAAAAAGTTGCAAATATTATAAAATCTGTGTGTATTTTGCATAATTTCGTACGAAGCAGAGAAGGTATTCAGTATAAACCACAACATTTCGAAACAACTGACTTCACTCCTGAATCAATACCTGCTCCACAAAATCTTCAAGTGACTCCAACATCATCAGCTTATAATCTCAGAGATTATTTGGCAAATTATTTTATTAAACACCATGCAGCATTACCGTGGCAATGGAATCATATTTTGTAATAAAATAATTAAATATAGGTACTTACCAGTCAAATTAAATACTTTTCCAACTTCACTCCAAGCTCTTTCTGTTACATCCTTTCGTGAGTAATCTGTCAGTTTATAATTATATAAACATGGATACTCTTCCACTTTCTGCACAAATTTAATATTTAAGGCTTGATCATTCATTTTTCACATCAAAACACAGTAAACTCGGGTAACCTAGTAGCTCGGCGACCGGCACGACGCGTCGCGCGCGATCAGTTGCCAACGCGTTACTAACTGGTTAGTGACTAGTCGCGTCGTGTGCGAACCTGTATGGCAATGTATGGGCGGTGACGCTCAAAAAACTCGTTAGTAATTTGAGTTTGTGATTAGTTCCTTTTGAGTAGCTCCATGTGCGGAGGGCCTTAGTGCAACAAAAAAATGGTCACTTTTATTCCGTCATTATTTTGTGGTTTTTGCCATAATTTATTTTTAAACATGACTGTTGAGAACAAAGTTAAACAAAGGAGAGGAGTTCGTGAAAGAGGAGGAGGAATAATAAATAAAATATATACAGTTAAAGGTTAAGACATTTATTATAAAACAAAATATTGTAACTGTCGTTAACATATGCTGTCGTCGTCACTATCACTTTCTAAAAGTGTTACCCCTGTTATCAAATCGATGTTAGCAGTAGTAGTTGAGCTGATGGAAGGAGTTGGCTCCCCATCCTCAATATTACTCTCGTCACTCCCACTGTCCGAGGTGTCGCTGTCGTCACTAGCGTAAATTATAAATTGTTCAGTGACTGAATCGACTACATGGTCACTTTTGATATAGTCAGCCTCAATTTTTTTCACTTTTTCGCATAATTTGGACCATTCATCAGCACCCATTAATGTTACCTTTTCCTTTACTAACTCTATTACGTTAGTCACATTCCACGTAATATTTTTGCTAGCAACATATCCTTTGATTGCCGCCCATGCCATTTCTATAGGATTTAAATCCGGATGGTAGGGTGACAATCGCAGTACGCTATGATTATGTTCTGAAAGTATCATATCAATACTATACTTTTTATGTTGTTCTTTGTACAATTTTAATAATTTATATAATTGAGGTTTTAACATACTGTCTTCGTATTCAATGCCTTTTTCCACCAACCACCTCTGCATTTCCACTTTCTTGGCATTCGAGGTAGGCGCAGGGTCATATTGTTTGTTATGATACGATGCGTTGTCAATTACTAACACCGCATTTGGCGGCAGATTTGGTATTAGTTGGCTGCGAAGCCACTTTGTATAATTTACATAATTCATGTTGTCATGGAAGTCGCCAGATTTTGTTCCAGCTTTAAATAAAAGAAGCGCATTAGGAACAAATCCAGCTTCAGATCCAGCGTGTACTATCACGATCCTTTGTCCTTTTGATATTGGCTTTTTAAGCCCCTTTAATGATCGATCTGACCACGCTTTAGAACCTGAAATAAGAGATATAAATATTAATTTTCATAAACGTCTCTCTTAAAGTCTAGACAGTCATTTCATAGGGCACAAATATGCGAGAAGAAAGTATGGTAAAATGTCACATACCTGAATGAGATGAATCAACATACGATTCGTCTGTGTATACAATAGGTCTACCTTCTTGCCTATATTTAATTAGTTTTGCAAGGTACTCAATCCTAAGTAATCTGATATTCGTTTTTTCAATCAGTAATTTTCTATTATTTTCTGTTTTTTTCCACCGGAAGCCTAAGTTATTTAAAATTCTGCGCAGACTGCGCTCCGAGCCATTAAAATTAATGTCTTCTTTTAACTTTTTGCGAAGCTTTTCTGCTGTGGGCAGCTCTTTTTTCGTAATGTGATAATTATGCACACAGGTTCTTATCACAAACTGGTCAAATGTATCGATTTCTGTGATCGGCTTTTTTTTTGTTCCTGTTTTTTCCCGGTGTCCTAAAGACAGTGATAAGTTCAGAATTTCTACTTTCCTTGACTATACGTCTAATTGTCCTTTCTGAGGTTTTGGTAGCTTCGGCAGTCCGTTTTACTGTCTCTTTCTCAGTTTTCGCTTCTTTTTCCATGTAACAGTACACATCATAAACCATTTTTCTGGCATGTCTACGTAATTTTTTTTTTTGTGGCATTACAATTAAATTTAAAAATTCAAACAAAACAATAACAAGAACTCGTAACAAAAACTTTACCAAAACTCAACAAAAACAAATGGTACAATTTTAGTGTACGCAAGTGTACTCAGGAGCGAACGGAAGGTAGACGCGATGCGAGAGACAAGGGTCGACTGACCAACCAATCACGCGCTCGGAACGATGCTAACTCGTTCCCCGCGTCCCGCTCGCGACTAGAGAGACCTAAAAAACGAGTTCTGCGCATCTAACGACTCTTGCCAAGTTACGTGCCGGGTACTGTACATGTAGTTTTTCTATTGGCACATACACTAAGTCTTGTATGCCAATAGCTTTGACCCATAATCGACATCTGGAAAAAATAGAACATTTAGTAAAAAAAAAAAAAGATTTTGTCTTACAAGTATGTAGTAAGTAAAAGTTAAAATTTTCACACCCATTGTCACTAAAGGCAGACTACATTTAGTTTTACATAAAATTGTTACCAAAGATATTCCGCTTAACCCGGCTATGACATGTATGTATATTTAGGAGCTAAATTGTAATAGAACACGCCCCGGAATAATATTGCCAGGCTGATTATCTCAAAAGTTGAAGTAGAAAGAGGAAAATATATGTTTTGTGTTTTTACCATCTAACAGCACTCACTTAACACAGCCCTTAGATGTGGCTTACTTCCAACCAATGAAAATCGCTTGGCGATATTATATTATTCTAATATTCTTCTAGAGAGGAAGAAAAAGACAGCATAACTTAAGTACCAAAGGGATGTTTCCCAAAACGCTTAAAAATGCTTATGGAACTATTGCATAAAAATGCAAAAAAAGAAAAGACAAAAGGAAAAGAGTCCACAAATGAAAAAAAATATGAAAAAATTAGATACATTATGTGCCAAATTTGATATAGAATCAATTCAATCAATTTTCTAATAAAAAAATATTTTGTAATTATTGTATTTTTATTTTAATACCGATTTCTTTTAAATCCATTAAACTTTAATAATATTTTTTTATTGGAGAAATGATAAAATACCTTCTGCATATTGAGGATGTACCGAGTCATATACAAATGAACGTGATTGATCTCCAGTCTAACAACACTCTCAAAAACTATTTCTTTGAAAAAAATGATCTCGTTATATTTTATGGCAGCTTGCCATCTGATTTCGGAGAATTGAAAAGGTTTGCTCAGCAGTTAATTTCCATTTTTGGTTGTACTTATTTATGCGAACAAAACCTTTTTACCAAAAAAATAAATATGCTTCTCGTCTCACAGACGAGCATTTAAGAGCTATTTTACGAATTGCAACTACTAACATGAAAGCTAACATAGAACAAATAGCCGCTCAAATACAGCCTCAATCGTCACACTGAAGTTTGTAGTTTGTTGTTTGTTGTTTGTACTTTGTGGTGTATGTTTTTTTTGTTATTTTTTGCTCATTTCCTTAAATAAAGCACAAATAAAATAGATTTCATTTTTAACACAAGTGTGGCCTTTACTAGATTCTGCCACCGTGTGACCCCTGACTGCTGGCTGAAAGGTTCCCGACCGCTGCATTAAAGAGTTGATATATTATAATACAGTGGACCCCCGGTAATCCGGCAAACATTATGCAGGGCAGTGTCGGACTATCGAATTTGTCGGATTATAGAGCACTGCCTAAGACCCCTATAGTCCGGATTTTTTTACGAAAGAGTACCTTGTAATCCGACAAATTACATATCTAATGACGAGAGTCAATATATTATACGTACATATGTATGTACTTTGAAGTACAAATCAGACTTAATTTATGTAAGTCGAATTTAGTAAATTAAATAACAATTGAGAGCTTACGTTTTATTATAAAAATAAGCATAAATGCACATACATACATATCTACCAAAATAATCAAGAATTATTAATCAAAATCATGTAGTGAATACTATATCAAATTATGAAGCTTTGAAATATTCATCATTTTTTTTTTGTTTAAGGTTGTTATAACGCGAGATCAGAGCTTTGTCCCTCAGTCTTCTCAAAAGTAAAAGTTCGTTGTAGGATGTACCATTCTCTTCAGCCCATTGTAAACCTAGCTCAAACGCGTTAACTGCGTCTTGATCTGTGACTTGTGGAGCAGTTGCAATCACGTCGTCGTTATCTTCCTGATCGTTTGTTGTATTATTAGAAACCTCTTTTATAATATCTTCGTCAGGCATTTCAAGAAAAACATTTTCTTCTTTATCCATTCCACGGCACCAGACTTCCAAATCTTCCGGACTTATCTGTGTTTCAGTAGAGACTTGTTCTATAACTTCTGAAGTTACACTGATTTGTGGATCGTTGCTAGGAGTGGTGATTATATCTGGCCATAACTTTTTCCAAGACGATTTAATAGTTGATGACGGTAACGCACTCCACGACTGACTAAGAGCAAAAACCAAGTCTTTCATATTAAATTCTTTTAAAGTTTTTTCTATTGGTTGGTCTTTTGATACGGCTCTCAAAAGTAGGTTTTTTTTATAGTCTTGCTTAACAAACTGAATGATGTTCTGGTCCATTGGTTGAATCAGTGCAGTGCAATTTGGCGGAAGAAACATCGCAGTGATGCATTTATCCTCAGTTGTCAGTTCTTCTTCAGACGAATGACCCGGGAGCGTTATCAAGAAGCAACAACGCTTTTTGAGGAAAATTATGATCTTTTAACCATTTTCTAACTTCAGGTACGAAGCATTCATCAAACCACTTTTTGAAAAGGTCTTTTGTCATCCATGCACTTTTTTGTCCGTAATAGTGTACAGGTAAATCAATGTTTTTGAATGCCCTTGGTTTATTAGATTTCTCAATGACCACCATCTTAAGCGCGTGTGTACCTGCAGCATTAGCACATGGTAGTATGGTTACACGCTCTTTACTCACTTTTCGTCCAGGTACGTCTTTTTCGTTACAAGAAACGAAAGTTTTGTTAGGTATCACACGCCAAAAAAGCCCTGATTCGTCTGCATTATACACCTGTGACGGGTCAAGATTTAAATCGTTCACCTTTTGCAAAAATCTTAATTTAAAGGGCTCTATGCAGGTGGCATCGTTAGAAAGTTTCTCTCCTGTAATAGTCATTAAACGTATGCCATGACGACTTTTAAAACGTTCTAGCCATCCTTTGCTGGCCACAAAATCATCTTTCTTTGTTATTTCCTTATAAAAAAACTTAGCTTTCATCTCCAACATGGGTCCCGAAATTGGTGCATGCCTGTTTCTTTCCTGAAGAAACCACATGTACAAAGCTTCTTCCACTTCTGGATGTTCAGCTTTCTTGAGTGTCTGTCTCTTGCCTGGCCCGCAGTCAGTAGTTGACACGAACTTCTTAATCTTCTCGTGGTTTTTTTTAATGTCATAAATTGTAGATCGGCCTACGCCGTATTCACTTGCTAAACTACTGAAAGTTTCATTGCGATTTAAGCGATCTAAAATATCACATTTTTCTTTAATTGTCAACGTTTTGTGCTTTCGCTTCTGGGTTTGTGACGACATTACTAGGTACTACATATACCTAATACACAATGAATAAATATGTAGTAAACAATGAACGTACGCTAGGCCGTACCGCTATCACTAGTAGTCAAATTCAAACTAAGTAAAACAATGCATATGCGTCGAGCACAATAGCGGTGGCGCGTACGAGTTGTGACCTGTTCAAACTTGCGTGATCTATACATACATATTAGCAAAGATTGTCAAACATAATTCTGTCATGTCGGATTACAGGGGGCGCCGGATTAGACAGGGGCCGGATTATCGGGGGTCCACTGTATTAGGTTAAGGCGCGTGTAGTCGCCAATGACCTTGGCGTTAAAGGCGTTGCCTATGCTTCCCGCTCCGCCACCCAAGCTACCCCCCCCCGCACTAAAACATAGCACGCGCTTACGTTGTTGTTGTTATTATAGCGCGAAAATGTAAGCAGGATAGTTTTCGGCACTTCATCATCATGTTGTATATAAATAAAGCACTTGATTATATTATAAACTGGTTTTATTATATTTAAACATTAAATTATTAGTGAACAGATCGACACGCGTCACTGAGCCGGAGAGAGAGAGAGCCTACGTAAAATCATCGACAACACAGAGTTCGTTGTAATGGTAGTATTATAAAAACATCAGGCGTTGACACACATTATGCGTTCATACCAACACCCTCTCCTGAACGCAAACCCATTCCAACTGTGAGATGACAGAGCTTCGGTCGATATAGTCCCTTTGTCAGCGCATCTGCCAACATGAACTCGGTGCTTATGTACTCCACATGTATCTCCTTGGCAGCAACCTTTTCTTTCACGAAGTTGTAGCGAACATCGATATGCTTGCTGCGTGCATGGTAGACATTTGAGCCTGAAAGACTAATAGCGCTTCTATTATCACAGTAAATAGTTATTGGAGTACCTGAAATATTATGCCAAATGTCATTATTAAGTTGTCTCAGCCAGATCGCCTCTTGAACAGCTGATGCCAGAGACATGTATTCAGCCTCAGTGCTGGACAGCGCGACTGTGGCTTGCTTTCTAGAGTTCCAACTTATACATGCACCCTGAAATATAAATAAATAGCCAGTGCAGGATCTTCGATCTATGGTGTCGCTGGCCCAATCTGCATCACAATAGCCAACTATGTTTTTGTTATCCTTTTTAAATGTAAGTTTCAAATCAATGGTTCCTTTCAAGTACCGAAATATTCTTTTGACAGCAATCCAATGTTGCATTGTTGGATTGTTATTAAATCTACTAACGTTATTAACAGCGTAGGCTATGTCAGGCCGTGTACCTTGCGACAAATACAAAAGACATCCCACAGCTTCTTGATAGGGTATATTTTTCAACACTTCAGTTTCATTTTCAGCCTTTTTTAATTGAGTCCCGGCTTCAAAAGGAGTTGGTACAGGCTTACAATCATACATTTTAAATTTAAGTAAAATTTTCTCTATGTATAATGTTTGATCCAATGATATTTCCTCCGAATTATTGTGTTGTGTTATTTTAAAACCAATACATTGCCTGGCAGTACCAAGGTCCTTCATTTTGAAATTTTCTTGTAGTTTTTCTTTGACAAATGATGCTGTATTTTCATTATTGAACATATAGAGCAAATCATCGACATACACTGCTATAAACAGTATATCATGTTCGTTTACAATTCTGTAATACACGCAAGGATCTATTGTTGAGCGCTTCAATCCAATGTCAATAAGGGCAGCATTAAGTTTCTTATTCCATTGCCGGCTGGCTTGTTTCAGGCCATACAATGCTTTGTTAAGCCGACATACTTTATTTTGAATGTCATAACATGGTGGCAGCGACATATAAATTTCTTCATCTACAACTCCTTGTAAAAATGCTGAGATAGCATCCATTTGATGAATTTTTAGTTTGTACTTAGTCGCTAAGCCAATCAAGTATCTGATAGATGAATAGCGTATAACCGGAGCGTAAACTTCATGGTAGTCTATACCTTTTGTTTGTTTGAATCCTTTTATGACAAGACGAGCTTTGTATCGTGTTATGTTTCCAGCGTCATCTCTCTTAGTTTTAAAAACCCATTTGCAGGGAATTACCTTTTTGCCAACAGGTGAATCTATGACACTCCAAGTGTTATTTTCGATTAAAGATTTATATTCAGTTTCCATGGCTTGCTTCCATAATTCAGAATTTTCACTGTTTAGTGCTTCAGTGTGATCTTGTGGGTCGTCATCCAATAATTTCATAGCAGATTCTGAATTAATGCATAAAAAGGACTTAGGATCTGAACTGTTGCTGTATATTTCTTCTTTTCGTCTCTGTGGGTCTCGACGAGGTCTGAGATTTACATGACATATTTCAGGAGAACTGGTACTGGTATTTAATGAATCTGTAGGTATGTATGTCTCATCATTAGGTTCCTCATAATAACTTGAACTATTAGAGTCTGATTCATAATTGTCTTCTTCATTATGAGATTGTGTTTGATTTTTATCGGTCTCAAAATATACTATGTAATCATTCCCTTCACTGCAGTTGTTAGTTTTGCTTGTAAATTTATTTAAATTCTTCTCTTCTATTTTATACTTCTCTTCTACTAATTCCTTACACTTTTTATCTGTGGTTTCGGTACAACTGGTATTTTTAATTATTTTACTTTGATTTACAGTTTCTTCTAAAAATACTACATCTCTACTCATTGTTACTTGCTTGGTTTTCTTATCTATAAAGCGATATCCTTTAGTGCATTCGCTATAACCAATAAATGTCAACTTACGAGACTTAGCATCTAATTTGTGACGCTTTTCTTTTGGTATATGTACCATTGCTTGGCAACCAAAGACTTTCATATGACTTAGGTCAGGCTTGGATCCAGTCCATCGTTCCTCAGGGGTGATATTAGACAGTGAGCGGGTTGGTGAGCGATTGATGATGTAGGCAGCAGTTGCTATAGCTTCTCCCCAATACTCCTTCTGTAAAGAGGCATTGAGTAACATACATTTAGCTCGTTCTATAAGAGTACGATTCATGCGTTCGCTTACACCATTTTGTTGAGGTGTGTATGGAATAGTTGTTTGGTGTTTAATGCCAAATTTTTTTAGACGTTTATCAAACTGTCTGTTTATATACTCTCTTCCATTGTCACTGCGAAGTATTTTAATTTTACGGTCCAACTCATTTTCTACTTTATTTTTAAATTCCAGAAATTTTTCTAATACTTCTGATTTACATTTGAGAAAGTAAACAAATACCTTTCTAGAGAAGTCGTCTATAAATGTTAAGAAATACCTAGCACCTCCGAGTGACTGGTTCTCCATGGGTCCACATAGATCTGAATGGATGAGCTCTAGCAAGCTTGTTGCCCGGGAGCCTTCATTTTTGAACGGTTGCCTGGTTTGTTTTGCCTCCAGACAAGATGTACATATGTAGTCCTCATCTTTTTGACATAATTAATTATATATCATAAATTATTAATTATATAATTAATATCATTAAAATTAAGGTGACCTAGTCTTTGGTGCCATAAATACTTGTCTTCAGCTGTAGCTGCCATTGCCTGCCCACTTTGGTAAGTAAGTAATTTGTAAGTATTATTTACTAACTTTGCATTGGCCACTATCTGATTATTCTTGTTCATTATAGAGCAACCAGTACTGCCAAATTCAACTTTATTGCCATTCATTATAATCTTGCTCACAGAAAGTAAATTTGTGGATAAAGTAGGAATAAATAATACATTATTTACCTGAATACAGTCAGGTTCTCCTGTAATTTTATTTGGTACCTGGATATTTACTGTGCCACAGCTTTGCACGGTGAGAACTTTGTTGTCTGCGATCCTGATACTTGGTACAGGCGGTGCAGTTTCATTTTCCAGCCAATCACGGTTCATGGTCATGTGGGCTGAAGCTCCGGAGTCCACATACCAACTGCTGACATCATTCACAGATGTAGCTGAAAAAGCTGCGACAAAACCATTTTTAGTACCTTTGTCTTCCTTGTTTTTATTTTTAAACCAACATTGCTTGCCCATATGCCCATATTTGTTACAGTTGAAGCAACGGGGGCCTTTTGGTTTTCCTGAGTGACTGTCTTTATGTTGAGTATTGTTTATGAATTTCTTAGTCTTTGTATAAAAGGCGGTAGTACTTTCTGATTTTGTTTTGACTTCTTGTAATAGCTTTGTTTTTATCATATCAGCACTAATTTTTATGCCTGAGCTTTCTATACCCATAATCATAGGTTTATATTCATCTGACAACCCGGCCAACATTAGAGTCCCGAGCCACTCATCATCCACATTGAAACCTATTCCTCTCAATTTATGTGCTGTTGACATCAATCTGTTTATATATTCTTCTATATTTGAACTAGATTCTAGGTTGGTCGTAATCAAATCTCTAAGAAGTCCCACTTTACGGAGCAGACCAGTGTCTTCAAATGCTTTTAATAAGTTGTCCCATACCTGTTTCGCTGTTTTTGCGTCTTGAACATGTACGTATAATTGTGGATCTATCAATAAAATTATTTTTGTTCTGGCTTTAGTGTCCTTTTTTGAATCACATGTATCAGACTGTATACATTCCCACAGTTCTTCATGTTGCAAATATGCTTCTATTGCAAATTTCCAAGTCGAAAAATTGTCTCGTCCAGTTAATTTCTGTATTGATAGTGTGTTTAAAGCCATTTTGTAGAGTTCGAACACAAAACTGAAAAATAATCTTGGTTTTTTTTTTATTTGCGGAATTTGAGGTTATGCCTCACTTTTCACGGAAGTTTTATTTTTATTACGGCTTTATTTTCAAAACTTTTATCAGGCAGGGACGGCCCATAACCTGTTGTATATAAATAAAGCACTTGATTATATTATAAACTGGTTTTATTATATTTAAACATTAAATTATTAGTGAACAGATCGACACGCGTCACTGAGCCGGAGAGAGAGAGAGCCTACGTAAAATCATCGACAACACAGAGTTCGTTGTAATGGTAGTATTATAAAAACATCAGGCGTTGACACACATTATGCGTTCATACCAACACACCTATCATTATTATTTTTATAATATTATAAGAATGGAATAAAGAATTGTTTTTATTGGAAGGGAATGCAATTTAAATTATTAGTAACTAGCTGACCCCGCGGTTTCACCCGCGTTCCCGAGAAAAAGTTCGACGGAATTGGGTTTGGTTTATGACAACTTTAGTAAGTTATTGGAGGTATGTGGATGTGTGGAGGTGTGGGAATGTGTGGTAAGATTTTTTAATTGTACTGAAAACCACACAATCAAGTAAATCGCATGAGCAAAATAGTTATTAATAAAATTCTGAAGAGTTTGAAATTGCTTTACGTATTAATATAAAAAAAAAAACTTAAAACAATAAATTCTAATCTTAATAAAAGTCAAAATAAAAGTTAAAGCTATTTATTCAGTTTAGGCCCTAGAAGGGCACTTATGAACATCGAACCTTCAGTTCCACAGTTAAAATTCACTAAAGTCTAGCAATCTCTCACCAAGTTCGTCATTACGACAGACATCTTCTTCTACATCACATTCGAATTCAAAAGAATTTTCTTTGTCATCTATCTTTCGTTTTTTTTAAATTTTTGCTTCGAGTTGTGTTTCTTTGACTTTTCTTTGCTTCGTTTTTTTTTTGTTTTTCTTTCATAGCATTATCTATATATACAGGATCTCTTATTTTTAAGTTCCTTGAATATCTCGGGTCCACCAATTCGGGTAGTAAACAATTTAAATAAAACATTTTTAGCTTGTTTTTCATACCACTATCCCAATAAAAGTCATCTCTTTTTATATATTCTATTTTTAAAGGGTGGTTTTCTCCATACCAGATACCTAAGAGGCATTCCGATTTCTTTGTTATATGAAGTTGCCCCTGTATCTGATAAAACCAGTGATGGTTTTTATTAATTTCTAAAATACCATTTTTTTTAATTTTATAAAATGGTAGCTTTCCGCTTTTGATAGCTGTATCAATACCATCCTTAAATGCAGTGACTGGACATTTGATTTCAACAATCATATCGTCACCCACAATACCGTCTGGAGAAGCTCCGAGGTAGGGTATCTCATTATCTATAAACAACCCGCATGGGTTTATGTTTATATTTTCTTGCTGTTTTAGTTGTTTAATGGCTTTCTTCTCATTATCTCTTCCATGCTTAATTGATGTCACATGAGACAAAGAATCTTTGTATAATATATCCTTTACAAGATTAGCGCAACTGACATCATCGCGTCTCTTTATAACTCTTCCAATGTTTGAGGCTGTCAAAATGCTCCTCCTTATCTCCATCCACTCACTGCATGCACTCTGTAGTATAGTTTCCTTTTGGATTCTATCTCTTTCTTCGTCGCTCTTATTTAGATTTTGTAAAAACCTTTTTCTCTCTTTCAAATATTTCTTCTAGCATGTCTGGTTTTTCACACTGTTCTCCATAATTCAAGTCGTTTCCTTTTGAAAATTGTTGACTTTTGAGAAGTCTATTTTTCTTTCGATTGATTTTTCTCATATTGACCATTTTTCGTAATCGCCTTTTTTCCAAAAGTTTTATTTTGTCACTGGGACTACGACCCTGAACACTTTAATATAGGGATGACATCAATTTGTGTGAGTTAAATGAAACCAATGCTGCTTGACATCTTGTCTGGTAGGAACCTCTGAGGCTCAAATTTGTTCTTTTGCCGCCAACAAGCTTTGCCACTATGCTGTTAACCTTTCCACCAAGTTACTGTCCACATCATGAATTAAGCTTGGAGCATGTGAAGCAACATTAGACATAAGTATTCTACTCCAGAGAGTACTTGTGAAAAAAAAATTGTCAGCAGTTTCTGAGCTCGGGTCTGATTTATTCAAATCAGTACAAAAGCTTGCTTTGCACCGGCTATGGTCACCAAAAGCGTGCAAATGAGCCAACAAAAGATCATTATAAAACGGCTCAATATTGCACCTTCTCTCTAATTCAGAATCAGTTTTATAAATCTTTATGATGTTGCGGATTGTTTTTCTAAGAATCATTATTTTTTTCTGTGTTAATTGTTTCCTGAATCGTAATAGGTATTTTGTGTCAGTTTGTAGCTGGACTAATTTATTGCACAAGTTTCTAAGTACATGATTTCTGCACTCAATTTTCTCTATTGTGAGATTCTCATACGGGCGAATTTTCAATAATTTCGCATAGGTATTAGAATCGCCATCAGAAACCATTCGGCCATATACAGTGTGTTTGGGATAGGGCTAGCGATAATTTAAGGCGATGTTATTATGTCAATTTTATCGACAAAAATGCCCCCATATGTGGGCCCACCCCCCTCCTCTTGGAATGGGAAGGGCTTAATTTTTTAAATTTATTTTTTATGACTACACAAAAAAAAAAAAATATTTCTTATGTGTCCGTCTTACAGATAAACAAAAAACATCATTTGAAAGCCAATAATATGTGTCATTAAATGAAAATACAAAAATGAAAAATGATGACCAAAAAACATTAAAAAAAAATTATGAATTTTAGTTATTATTAAACATATTGCAAAAACTAGCCCTTTAATACTATATAGAGATACTAAAATCATAGCTTTACGTTGCATAGTGCAAAAGTTATCGTCATTTGAATTGTGCCCTTCTACTACGTACAAAATGTGAACTATCAAAAATGGGTTACAAAAACAAAAAATACACGTTTAAATTATTTTAATTATTTGCATTTAAATCTTAATCAATTCAAAAATTGTTCAAAATGACCACCTCTTGCCTGTAAACATGTCACAGCACGCACATTCACTTGGCCGGTCGCTCTCGATACTAATTCAGTATCGTCTCTAATTTCGCCGGCAACTGCCATTATCTTTCCCAAAAGTTCCTCTCGACTATTTGGCACTACGGCGTATACTCGCTGCTTCATCCACCCCCACAAAAAATAATCAAGCGGGGTCAGGTCAGGTGACCGTGGTGGCCACGCTACGGTTCCGCCACGTCCGATCCACGGTGAATAATTATTATCAAGGTGTGCTCTGACATTGCGCGCAAAGTGTGCCGGCGCACCATCTAGCTGCAGCCACATCTGTCGTCGGTAGGTAAGCGGCAATTCCCATATAATATCTTGGAATCGGTTCTCAAGGAATTCCAAAAATCTTGGGCCATTCATCGTATTGGGCAATTCTATTGGACCAATCAATTTGTCATCTATCATAGCTGCCCAAACATTTATTGAAAATTCGTGTTGAAACTTGCTTGGTCTTACTGCGAGTGGGTTGTCCTCCATCCACAAATGCTGGTTTCTGTGATTAAGTATTCCAGTTCTTGTAAATGTAGCTTCGTCTGTCCACATAATTTTTTTCAAAAATGAAGGATCTTGCCTTACTCGACCATTGATCCAAGAACAAAAGGCTGACCGCGCACCGTAGTCGGGCTCGCGGATGTCCTGCACACGTCGAAAATGGAACGAATGCAAGCCTTCTCGTCTCAAAAGCCTCCAAACGGTCCAAATACTCAATTGTAATTGATTCGCAATGCGTCTAACGCTGAGACTAGGATCTGCGTAAATCAATTGAAGAACTTCTTCTTCTTCCTCTGGCGTCACCAAGCGGTTGCGTTCATTTGGAGGCCTCTGGATCCCAAATTCGCCTAGCCTCAAATGAATAGTGAGAAACGTTTGTCGACTGGGTGTAGGCCTGTTCGGAAATCTCTCTCGATATAACCGCACAGCAGCAGCAGCACTGCCATTAGATAGACCATACACAAAATGTATGTCAGCTATGTGGCGCGGTGAATAAGCCATAATAAGCTTAAAAACGCACCAGATGTGAAACGGTACGCGATAATTGAAAGTATAGCGATCGCAACGCAGAGCGAGGGACAACTGGCCGACTAATTTTAAAGTTACTTTGTCCCAGACAAATCACCATATTTTTTTACCTGGCCCCAAAACAAAATACTATTACGTCCCTTTCTTTGAAGCTTAAGAAAGCCTGTACTAATATTGCCTGCCTGCTCGCACGCCCTATCTATTCAATAGTTTGGGTAGCTACCTGACCGATTTTTTGCACAGGGCGCTCGCGTAATGGTCATATTCAAACAATAATTACTTTTGAACTATGCAACGTACAGCTATGATTTAGGTATGATTATGTAGATAATATCTTTGTCTTTTTGATAATACCAAAAAAAGTTAGTTTTAAAGGGCTAGTTTTTGCAATAAGATTAAAATTTAAAAAAAAAAGGTTTTTTTTTGACAATAACTAAAATTCATAATTTGGTCATTATTTTTCATTTTTGTATTTTCATTTAATGACACATATTATTGGCTTTCAAGTGATGTTTGTTGTTTATGTGTAAGACGGGCACATAAGAAATAATTTTTTTTTTGTGTAGTCACATAAAAAATAAATTTAAAAAATTAAGCCCCTGCCATTCCAAGAGGAGGGGGGTGAGCCCACATATGGGGGCATTTTTGTCGATAAAATTGACATAATAACATCGCCTTAAATTATCGCTAGCCCTATCCCAAACACACTGTATAAGGCCATGCATGTCGATTGAACATTTAAAACCCTCTAGAAGAATATCGGATTCCATGCCAGTAGACGGCCCATTATATTTTTTATAGCACACGCATTATATTTTTTATAGCACACGTGTGATTTAGGCACGATTTCCTTTTTTTCTGCTGTTGCACAAATACAGCAATAAAAAAATGTGTCTTCAAATTCAATTTCAGGACCATTTTCAGTAGCAACGCTAAGTTATTGTAGGCAATTAAGGCTACAAGGTTTGAAATGATGAAAATCTGTGTTTTTACAAATATTATAATGTTCAAATCCATGGATGACGTTAAAATGAACATGGCCATGCCATCATTTTTATCCCACTGCACTTGCGAACTGGTTTCCACGAGTCTTACATTTTCTATGTTCAATCCCTTTGCTCTTAATGCATATTTTACTTGAAAGTTCCATTGTTTGAAATTTCTGCCATCAAACTTCTGAATTTTCATCGCGTTCGTAACATCCATTATGTAGGTTAGTTTAACACCGGTAGTGATCTTGCTCTTAACTCGACCTTTTTATTGAAATATTTACTTATCATGTGCCTGGGCCCATAACCTATTGGGATTTCGGCAATATTTCAGTAAAACTCGTTAGATTAGATTTCTATAATTATGAATATAAATATTCTATTGAACACAAATGACATGACATTTTATACCACAGAGAAAACAACAGCGCCACTAGTAAAAATTGTACAATACCGTAACATCACGTGAAATATCAACGCACTGAATCGTCGTAATTTTTAGGGTTCCGTACCTCAAAATATGAAAAAAGGAATCCTTATAAGATCACTTTCTTGTCCGTCTGTCCGTGTCCGGGTCCGTCACCACAGATTTTTTCAGGAACGGGTAGACCTAGCAACTTGAAATTATACCAGATACTGAGGTCTATAGTTCCTATTAGGTGTATAAAAATCAAGGTCAGAATTTTTCCTTTTATGTCCCCATACATACATAGTTGACGTCAATTAAGATAGTCCTCTGAGTTGTATGGGCGCTCATACAACTGAGAGGTCTAGCTTAATTGGCACCAACCTCAAATAAGGTAAGTAAATAAAATTGTGTATTGTGTGAAAGAAAATATTAATTGCAATATTATGCTCGTGTGCGCAGAACATTTACATTACAGTAAAGACTAAAGCGATCGTTACAATATGCGATGTAGGAGGACAACAGTTTTCCAACCAAAGAAATACAGATAGAAGATAAGATAATTAAAGTAAACTTGACACTGGTGCAGATGTAAGTGTAATTCCAAAGAAAATATTTGATAATATAAATAAAAAAAATCATTTAAAATTGAGGCACACCAATTTGACTGTAGAATCTTTTGCAGGTGAAAGGGTGAAACCAATTGGCATTGTAAATTTATTATGTAAGTATAAACATCTGGAGTGCTATGAAAATTTTATTGTAATTGACTATAACAGTGTTTTGTTAGGGCTACCAGCCTGCTTAAAACTAAATTTGATAAAAAGAGTACATAGTATTGAATTTGATGAGGAAAAGTCTAATTTTATAAAGAATAATTTAACAGTTTTTGAAGGCATAGGTAGATTGCCAGGAGAAGTTGAAATTATTACTAGAACTTTTAATGAACAAATATGTCACCAATCACCTAGATTGCCTTCATGCTTATTAGTTCCATTAAAGTCTGAACTGAAGAGATTACAAGATAGAAAAGCTATTGTACAAGTGGATAATATTTCAGAAAATGCATGTATAAATAAAATTGTTATTGTCGAAAAGCCAAATGGCAAAGTTAGATAGTGTCTGAATCCTGCGGATCTTAATAAATTAATAATTAAGAAACCTAAAATGTTGCCTACTTTGGATGACTTATCTACTAAGTTAAAAGGTAAAAGATTTTTCTCAGTATTAGATTTGACAGAAGGATTCCATCATTTGAAGCTCTCCGATACCTCATCCTGGAAATGTTGCTTTGCTACTCCTTTTGGAGTCTTTAGATATTTAGTTCTGCCGTATGGTTTAATAAATGTCCCAGAATTATTCCAAGAAATACTTGAAAATCACTTCGGGGAATTGTCAAATGTGGTGATATGGGCTGATGATATTTTAGTTATGGGAAAAACAATTGAAGAACATGATCAGGCACTGTTGCGTGTCATTAAAAAGGCATCTGAATTAAATATAGTTTTTAATAAGGAAAAATTTCAATATAGAAAATCAGAAGTCAAATATGTAGGTCAAATATTTAATGAACTTGGTATGTCACTTGACAAAGATAGAATTCAGTCTCTAATGAGTTTAAAGGAACCTTCTAATCGTGATGAGCTCAGACAAGTTTTGGGGTCTTTCAATTATGTTAGGAGATATGTCCCAGATATGGCAAACCTAATGTCACCATTGTGTAAACTTTTAAAAAAAGATAGTGAATTTAATTGGCTACCGGCTCATAGTAAAATGTTTTCAGAGTTAAAGACCAAAATATGTATGTCTCCAGCACTATGCCCATTTGATCCTCATAAGAAAATAGTTTTGCAGTGTGATGCCTCTAAAAGTGGACTTGGTGCTTGTCTCTTTCAAAAAGATGATAGAGGAATTCTTAAGTTAGTTACATGTGCCTCCAGGACTATGAATGATACAGAATTAAATTACAGTCAAACTGAGAAAGAATAACTAGCTATTTCATTTGCCTCTAAGAAATTCCTTCGTTATATCTATGGCTCTTAGGTTGATGTACAGAGTGACCACAAACCTATTGTATCTATAATGTCAAAGCATATTTGTAAGATAGGGTCACCAAGATATTTGAATGTGTATTATGTTCCTGGGAAATTGTTGCATTTCGCAGATATGTTATCTAGAAATAGTTTGAAAATAACAGAGCAGGATAAAGAGATGATACAGATGGTTCATACTGTATCTGTTCACTTACCTATGTCACCAGAACGAAGGAATATATTCAGAAAAGAAACTAGTAATGATTCTGTATTAAGTTTGCTTTCAACATATTATTACAATGGATGGCCTTGTGATTCAGAAGTTCCGAAAGAATGTAAAGATTTTTATAAACTGAAAGATAATATTTACTTTGAATCTGGATTAGCATTTTTCGAACATAAGATTATTGTACATAAATGTCTCAAGTCTTATATTTTGGATGTTGTTCATCATGGTCATCCAGGTGTTAGTAAATGTACTAGAAAAGCTAGACAATTATTTTATTGGCCAAAAATGTCACAAGATATTTATAACTATGTAATGAAATGTCGCACGTGTGAGAAATATAGACCTGCTAATCCTCCTGAAAACCTATTACCACATAAGGTACCTAAATTGGGATTTTCAAAGATAGGTGCAGATATATTGGATTTTAGAGGATTTTTTTTTCTTGCTGTAGTTGACTATTTTTCACACTGTTATACCTTTGAATGATAAATGTGCCAAATCTGTTATTAATGCTTTTCAGGATGTGTTTATGAGATTTGGGTACCCTGTAGAAATTATAGCAGACAATAACCCTTTCAGTTCTAAAGAATGTTGTGACTATTTTAAATCTAAGGATTTTTTTTTGACTACCAGTAGCCCACACTATCCAAGAAGTAACGGAATGGCAGAGAAAGCGGTACATATAAGTAAAAACATTCTAATTAAAGCTTCTGAGGATGGTGCTGACTACCGTGATTACATTTTGAGCTATAACAATACTCCATTGTCTGGCTTGGAAGTTTCTCCTTCACAAATACTAAATAGTAGAAGAGTAAGAACCCTTGTTCCCATTTGTTCCAAGCTGTTACAACCTAAAGTTGAGAAAAATGTATACAATTTGTTAATGTTAAAACAGTCATTGTTAAAAAATAAAAATATTGTGAGAAGGAAAGAAGTTAAATACAAATCAGGAGATAATGTTGTTGTTAAAACAGATAAAGATAAGTATTGGATGAAAGGGCAAGTTTTATGTAAGTCTAGAGAACCTAGGTCTTATTGGATTGTTAAAAATTCTTATAGTAAGCCTATTAGGCGAACAACCAAACATCTCAGAAAATCGTTTACACTTAGTGGAGATAAACCGATTGTAAGAAAGTTTGAAGATGGTGCTTGTAATAGTTGTAATGAGAATATACTAGGCCTGTCAATCCTCAATCTTGTCATGTTAACCCTCAAACCAATGTAAGTCCATATGTAACCAGGAGTGGAAGAATGATTAAACCAAGGGATGTTTTGGACTTGTAAGGGAGGTGAAGTATTTTAAAAATAATATATATTTTATCTGTAATGCTGTCTGTCTGCTATAATCATAAAGGTTTTTGGTTTTGTTCTATGACTTTTGGAATGTTCTAGAAATTAATAAAAAGTAGCAAGTTTCAACATTTTAAAAGTTTATTATTTTAATATTAAAACAAGTTTCTTGCCGACTCTTCTCAGTAAAAGCAACCTTCCGAACCGAGCGTTAGAGTCAGACTATTCATATGTGCTTGTGAAGGCCTATTTGAATTAAAAATATTTTCATTTTTTTTCATTCATTTTTCATTTTCTTCTTAATGACTTCCGTGTTGTCTATTTAAGATATATTTTTTCTTTGTATAGTCGATAGTCTTCCTAAAACTGAATAAATAAATAAATTTTACCTATCTTGGAAAGCCTTTTCTCTTGTTAATTTTACGCTGAGCTACCGGTACTTCATCTTTAAGTACGATTCGCAACTGGATCGGGGCTTCCTTCGTCTGAATAGGTTTATAGTTTTCCACACAGTCAATGACCTCTCTTCTTACTTCTTTGTTCTGAATGTCACCTAAAACAAACTCATCCTGGCACACCAAACAACTTAAACTTCCTAACCAATCATCAATGCTAGGCACAATAAGTACAGAACCTTTAGACATTATTGTAACAACATGTTGTAAAAAATCTTGACCTAAGATTACATCACAGGGCATAGCGTCCCTGGGTATAACATAGAACATCACTTGATAAACGTGCCCGTCAAGAGTCACTACCGTAGGTACTTTAATCGTAGACGATACCTT
The DNA here is from genome assembly GCA_951216915.1 of Tetheella fluctuosa. Classification (NCBI taxonomy): domain Eukaryota; kingdom Metazoa; phylum Arthropoda; class Insecta; order Lepidoptera; family Drepanidae; genus Tetheella; species Tetheella fluctuosa. The sequence goes on from OX578236.1 coordinate 5,623,739, forward strand.
CGATGCACCAAGTCCAACAAAGTCAATCACCGTATTTTGGTACTCGGGAGAACCAATTCGCACGTAAAAGTCACTAGACAATAAGTTCACCGAACTACCAGAGTCAATTAACGCCTTAGTTTGGTACTGATTAACCAAAATCATCTTACGAGAACTTTCAAAACTCTTCTGTACCGTTTTCTCCATACTCGTATTATTGTTGTAAACAAGCTTGAAGTTGGCGTCGTCCGATCGTGCAAAATCCGCCATATTGAGACTACTGTCATCTCCGCCGTTCGTGATTGGCTCTTTGCGCTCCGCCATCTTGCAGGTCGTCACGTCAGGGATACCAACATCACCATCGGGAATGATCGGAGTGAAGTTCGCCACACACATCGTGGATGACGTCGTCGCTCGGCTTTTCTCGGGAGACTTCGTATTCGTTAAATCCACCTTGCGTCTCTCCCTATCATGCGTTTTTTCTTCCACACATTGAGTTGCAATGTGACCAAATTGGTTGCATCTAAAACATTTCAACCCTTTTTCTTTGTAAGGACATTGCGAAGATTGATGATTCTTCTCACCACAACTGAAACATCGTATATCCCTCGTTGTAGCTTCTGGTTTCGTCGTATGTCTTGCAATTTCTGGTTTCGTCATTTTATCTTTAATAGTGTCATAAATCTTGATTTTTTCTTTTAGCTCAGGATAAGTCGTAGCACCATAGAGAACTATTTTATTTACCTCCGAGTCCACTATACCGTCGATTACATAACGTATAGCGACGTAATCAGGCATCTTACCGCGCTTATCCATTTCTCTCATGGTTAAGAGATAATCGATGCAACTCTCATCCCTTCGCTTCTTGCGCTTTGCCATCATTTCATGTATGGTTTTACTGTCTATTAAATCGGGAAATACCTTACCGACACCAGTTTTGAGTTCATCCCAGCTCTTGAATGGACGTTCTGAGCGTAACCACAACGCTGCCGTACCTGTGAGCGATCTCCGTGCCACTATGAGCGTTTGCAATGGCGTCCATATAAATATTTCCGCGTTATCTTCTATGTCTTGAATCCATCTGTGGTGTCTATGACACCGTTTATGGTATCTTAAGTCATGAATTGAAGTCTTGTCATACATATAATCTGTCTGTTTCTAAATAATAATATCCTGTATTTTATAGCATAATAAAGCCAAGTTTTCCAATGGCATCTTTCGTTTAAATGTATCAATTTATTATGCTATAAAAATGTCTGAAAATGATGCAAAGCCGGCTACGCAAAAGTCTCCAAGCATGTTACGATATTTACGACCGGACCGTTTCGATATTGAACCCGGAGCGGTGGCGGCTGATACAAAATGGAGACATTGGCTTACGACATTTTCTAATTTTATAATCGAAGAGGACTCCACCGTTTCTGATTCGATGAAGCTGAAGTTACTGACAAATCATCTTTCTCCAACGATTTTCGTATTTATTAACGAATGCAATACGTTTGACAATGCAATTAAACGACTTAATGAGATTTATATCAAACCTATCAATGAAATACATTCACGTCATGTTTTGTCAACTCGTAAGCAGCAAACAGAAGAAACGATATCTAGATATATTCAAGCTTTAAAACAACTTGCGCAAGGATGTACCTTTAAAAATGTGACTGCTGAGGAATATAAGCAATAGTACATACGTGATGCGTTCATATCAGGAATTTATTCGCAAAAGATACGCGAAAGACTGCTAGAAAATACGGTACTAAGCCTAGATGATGCTTTTAGACAGGCTATTGCAATTGAAGCGGCTGAGAAAAACAGTCTTGCATTTGTCAACACGCCTGATCCATCACAACTTAATGCTGTAACAACACATAATAACTTTCAACCTTCTGAAATAAGCCAAAGCTCAAACTTAGCGGCTTTGACTCAAAGGAAAAGATGTTGCTTCTTTTGTGGGTCTTATACTCTACATCAACGCATTAAGTGCCCGGCATACAACTCTATTTGTCAACTTTGTTCGAAGAAAGGACATTTAGCACGTGTATGTCGATCTTCAAAACCCGTCGCAAATGCAGTGGCCAACAGTGTTGAGAGCAACGCATGTATTTCGGCTGCTTCTCCGTCCAGTCTTCGGAAAGCGACTATACCTATCTTATTGAATGAGATTCGTGCTGATGCCCTGATTGACACAGGAAGTTCTGTAAGTTTTATTGACGAGGCTTTATCTAGAACAATGAATCTCAGAAGGAAGAACATTAGCCAATCTGTATCTCTGGCTTCTCTTAATCATGTATCATTCATCAATGGAGTATGTCAAGCGACTATTAAACTTGACAAACATACTTACAAACAACATCCTCTCCTCGTCGTGCAGAACCTGTGTGCTGATGTAATCATTGGCCATGATCTCCTGAAAAATCATCGGTCTTTAGAATTCCAATTTGGTGGTGAAAGAGAACCTCTACATATATGCAACGTTATGCAAGCATCTGTGCCTTCAGTCTCTGTATTCTCTAATCTCTCACCTGATATAAGGCCGATTACTATTAAGTCCAGGACCTATTCCGAAGAAAATGAACGGTTTATCAAAGAGGAAGTGTCTAAGTTATTGAAGAGCGGTATAATCGAACCGAGTATGTCACCTTGGAGGGCTCAGGTTTTAGTAACGGGAGGTACAACACACCAACAAACAAACGAATGGTAATAGATTACTCTCGTACTATAAACCGGTACACTGAATTGGATGCCTTCCTTTTACCGAAAATAGAATTAATTATATCCAAAGTATCAAAATACAACTTCTTCAGTCAAAAAGACCTAAAATCCGCGTATCATCAAGTGCCAATTTTATCCAAAGAAAAACCTATGACAGCATTCGAAGCTTGCGGACACTTATATCAATTTACTCGAATACCATTCGGTGTAACCAATGGCGTAGCTGCCTTTCAAAGAACATTGTCTTTTATCATAGAAACTGAAAAGCTATATGGCACATTCTCTTACCTTGATGACGTCACGGTCTGTGGCAAAACGAAAGAAGATCATGATAAAAATCTAAAAAGATTTATGTATGCAGTGACTAAATATAATTTGACTTTGAATGAACAAAAATGTATATTTAGCTCTGAAGAGATTAACTTACTCGGATATACAATCAAAAATAACATTTTTAAATCTGATGAGAATCGACTTAAGCCCCTTTTGGACCTACCATTACCAAACGACAGTAGGAGTCTTAAAAGAACTCTTGGAATGTTTGCACACTACTCGAAGTGGATACCGAACTTCTCCTCAAAAATACAATCACTAATTCGCGCTAACATTCCACTGAACCAAGAATCAACTGAATGCTTTCAGTAGAAACTGACGCATCGGAGTACGCTATCGCTGGCACTCTATCGCAATGTGGCCTGCCTGTGGCATTCTTTTCTCGTTCACTCAACGATTCAGAGAAAAAGCATCCTTCTATAGAAAAGGAAGCCTATGCGATTGTTGAATCATTACGGAAATGGCGTCATTATTTACTTGGAAGACACTTTTTATTAATCACAGACCAAAAGTCTGTAGCATTTATGCTAAATCAGAAGCATAATAGACAAAATAAAATCTATGACAACATCTTGCCGTGTCTGCGCAGAATTGAAGCCTCGTTTCATAAAAACCAAGAGTCACCTGATTAAAGCTATCGAACCTTTCCAGCGTCTTAACATGGACTTTAAAGGACCTCTGCCGTCTAATACTCATAATAAGTATATTCTCACAATCATTGACGAATACTCATGATTTCCATTCGCATATCCTTGTAGCGATCTTTCAGCACAAACAGTTATCAAGTGTCTAAAAGACTTGTTCCTTACTTTTGGTTCTCCGGCCTATATTCATTCAGATAGGGGAACAGCATTTATGTCTCAAGAACTAAAACAATTTCTGTCTTCTTATAATGTTGCCACTAGCAGGACAACTCCCTATAACCCAGAGGGAAATGGCCAAGTAGAGCGGCTAAATGGAACTCTTTGGAAAACAATACAACTATTTCTGAAATCAAGGCAGATGCAAACTGGAGACTGGGAACGAGCGTTACCTACTGCGCTACATTCAATTCGATCTTTATTATGTACAGCAACGAATGAGACTCCCCATGAGCGTTTTTTCTTCCATACCAGACGATCTCCATCAGGAGAATCAATTCCTTCATGGTTATTATCACCAGGTCAAGTACTTATGAAAAGGAATGTAAGATCTTCAAAATATGATCCAATCGTAGATGAAGTGGAGCTGTTACATGGTAATCCATCTTACTCATATGTCCGCTTGGCTGATGGCCGAGAGTCTACTGTTTCTTATACTTATTTTTATATAGTAGATATTCATTTAACATTATTTAATAATACGAAATACCTTCAACTTCGTAATTTATCACTTTTTTGCAACTTATCTAGAAGTCAGTCTTATCTAAGATTCAGTTTAGGCAAGATATTAGTAACTTTATTTGGTCTGCTTACTTTGACAGTTTAGCGGTCCAGATTAGGTTGATATTTGCCGTGATGGTACGAAAAATGAATGAACGAAATCACTAAACGAACCAAATGCGAACCATTGACGAAAATGATGACAGTTGGATCGCTATAACGATGTCATGGTACGAAATAGCGATACAACTCAGTTTAGGTCGTCATTTGAATTGCAATAAGAGTTGATAGTAAGCCCCCTGACCTAGCAGTAACAGACAGGACACAGTAAAGTGGAAGACACATTCAAATTTATTTAAGTAGGTTTATACATACTGCTACTACATATTTATTTTATTTATTTACATAAAATAAGTTTTAGTGATAAAATAGGGATGAAAATAAAAATCTATGATAATATCTGCGGCAATATTTATTTTTATTTTTATTTAAGAGTTCTACAACAACTTGCTTAAAAAAAACTAGATATTATCTAAAATAAACTAGTTAAATAGAAAATAATGTGAAAATTTTACAATGTTTTTTAGCAGGACTTAATTACCAACTAAAAAATCAGTTAAAGAAACACAGCTTTAAACTTTGTTTAGAACAGTGAACTGGAACATATTGTTAAACTTTGGTATAATCTTGATTAAATATAACAAACAATAGGTAACTTTAAATTATTTAACAAACAAGACGTGGTATCTTCTACAGGCATGTGCTGGGGATTTACGGTTGATCGTATGCGGTGAGTTTTCGGTCCAAAGCAGCCACATAAACCTTTGAATTCTCCACAAAAACAGCCAACATCCCTATACGAGGGGCGTTTGAAAAGTTCTCAGCCCGACCATGAAAGCAAAGTTTTTTTTTTTAATGAGCTTTTGTTCGGCGGTCAACAAACGCGGCGCCCATCTTGCCGACATCTTTTTCATACATAGTTCGTTGGTTAAAATATATCATCAAATTGGACGCTGTCTGTAGGACGTATAGAAACAGGTTTATGAATTTTTTGATCCTCGCTTATGTCTTCTGTAATGTTTGTATTTTTAACTATTTTATCACACGTACTCAGTCCTTCAAATAATTCGACTCTAAAATCCTTCAACGATTTTTTTTTACCATCCCGTCTATGCAAAAGCCAAGCGTTATTTATGCACATGTCAATAAGCTGAGAAAATATTCCCAAGTACCAACGATGACTTTTGAAAGGGGTTCTATATAAAGAGATTAGCATGTACGCCCAACTCAAACCAATCAATGCCCCCCATGTGTTTGTTGTAGTGTTTTACAATCTGAGGACATTTTACATCTACCTTCTTTTTCTGGTCTTTATCATACCTCTGATGCTTTCGAAAGGGTGGGAGTCTATATAAGAGCTAATCAGTGTGACGACTTATTGTCGTTCTACTTTACGACAACTTGAGCGCTATAACCGCGTTTTTTTTAAACATTGCCAAGATTCTCAGAAAAAAAATATTATAAAAAAAAACTTACCCGCTATACACGTACAACTTGTTGCTTTTCGGCCATTTTGATTTTGACACATTTTAAAGTATTACCAAAACAATTTTCTACCAAATCTACTATACAATTAAAGTTGTTCATTTTGATGAGTACTTCCACCTTTGCAAGTATTGCCAGTGATAACAAAATCACCCAGTATATTTGACAATACAATTTATAAAAAACTTAACGAAATAAATCGTTGTACGTTGTCAAGTTAAGGGTTAACAGAAAAATATGGGTTTTTGACATTTAATCAAAAACGAATTAAGTCCGCGTAAATAATAGTTACAGTCTAACGGGCGCTTGATTCGGACACCTACAAGCGAAATAAAGGACCAGAGTCTCTTTTCGTTTGACGGAGTGGGCCAATGAATACTCATAAAACGACGCCATTTATTGTTACGCTAGCAGTGACGAGTGAGACGTGTATGTGCCTGTTCTTATACCCAATTCGTTTTATTATAAAAAGGTAACTGTTTTCATTTCTATTATTTTGGTTGTTACGTAAACTTTTTCAAGTTATTTCACTTTTGGATTAACCAGATATCATTATTCAAAAGTTATGACGTCATCGTGGAGAAGTCCACGCATTTTGGGCCTGATTTTAAAATCTGAATCGTCCCAAAATGAGCAAACAACCACAAGTGAACCAAAATGCGTAAATCACTATACCGGTGACATTGTAAGTGAAAAAAAAAAAGAATAATATTGTTGTAGTATTGTCAACTTCATTATTACCTAAATTCATATTATTTTATTAATTTAATTGTATTACAACCAATGTTTCTGCAAATCAGTGAAGATAGTATAGAAAATGTCTACCCGTGCGATATAGAAGTAAGGTTCTTTATAACAATATAACCTAACATCACCCCTGTATTTTTTTTATAATTTGTGTATTTATTTTACGCTTTTCACTGTTTAATCTGCTAATCGATTAAAAATTTCAGGTCGTACAAGTTATTGCTGAAACTGTTAGTCCCCTGGAATTGGAAAATAATCTATCCGTCACAGAAACAAAAGTAAATCTTGTACCAGACTACGACAGCGAAAGTACTTCCAACTTAGACGATGAGGAAAACACAAAAGTACTTGCACTAGCTAGCACAAATTTAACACGAAGATTCGTCGACTTCGAATTCCGACAGCTCATCCTCTTCGGGGCAAACTAACCAACAAGCTCAGGAAATCGGTAATACACGTGCGCCTGAATTGGAGGATACATCGGAGAACACAGCACAAAATGGCTGCACATATATTCATATTTCATTATTTTTTAAGTTCTTATATTTAAATTAAAATATTGGATTTTCGTTTAAAAACTATTTCGTTTTCAGACACCGTTTGTAACTTACAAAAACAAAGAGTACTATGAATGCCACAATTACAATTTCTCCTCAATACACCGATGAAAGTGACTTCGACGACGACGTAGGCAATTCAACTTATAACTTTGAGGATAAATTCGCTAACGCTTTTGGTCACAGAGCTATGAATTTTATATTACCTTCAAGTTCGAATTACTCTAGTTCTGATTCTGACTTTTCTAGTCGAAACATCAAAAAAGGTCGCAAGCGGGTAAAAGATCCTTCCAAATGGAGACAAAACCGAATTAAGAGATTGCGAAATGAAGGTAATATAAAATTCATAGCAGGACTCGGAAATTGGTTTCAGCCCGAGTTATGTAGGCATAATCATGTAGCCTTCATATTAATTAGGTAATAAGGAAGCGTCTCATGACCACTTCCTTGTATTTAGAGATAAGTAAGTCAAACGATCCCTTGTTTGCACAATACCCATTGTATCTAGCTCGATAAGAATTTAATAAATAAAGATCAGTCTGCTTTGGCTCTTCAAGCGGGACACTCGTCCAACATATTGTTTTTAAAAAGCCTTTCGCTTCCGCCCACAAACTAACTGGCGCAGTCGGTACCTCGCTGAAAAAGATTCGAGTTTGGAAGTAGTGACCCAAACATCGTTTCCGCGACGCGAGTCAAAGAACTTACAGTGGGTGTATACGTTCGGCAAGCAAAGAAGAACAGAGCAGATTCATCTACCATCGAATGCCTTTCATCGGCATGCTCGTGAGGTAAGCATATTCTCTGTTATCTCCGAGTTTCCTTTAAATATTCCTTGACACTAATATATCCATTCTTGTGAGTGTGTTTCCAGTGTATAGGGTTTATAACATTTTCGGGCACTTTTCTTAGTTGTTTTTTTTTGTAAATAGATAAATGTGGCTTCTGACAGAAAGAATCACGAAGAAAAACCTACATTATGCGAAAAACCGATAGAAATCGATTACGAGCGACAACTCTAGCGAGATTGTTACCAAGTTACGACGGGAACAAACGCACATTAGCATTTTATATCGAAGGTGTAGATAACGCATTAGAACTTATTAGTAATAAAGAAGATCCGTGCATAGCATCTTTGATTAGAAATAAATTAACAAATAAAGCTGCTGAAGCACTCTTAGAGTACATAGTGGTTAGATATAAAGTATATTCTCTTAAAACGGTTTGGAGAATTTAGAAATGAAATCCAACTTGTACAAGAGTTAATGCTCACGAACAGGGATAATAGCTCTATAGAATCATATGGAGACAAAATTAGAAATTTAGCATGTTCTCTTAAAATAGCCGACCCAAACAAGCGCGTTTATTACGAACAAATGGCCTTAAATGTTTTCCTGGACAAACTCAACCCAATTACCGTGTTAGCAAATAGGGTTAGGGCCGTAGAAAACTTAGACCAAGCAATAACTGCGGCTAAACAAGAGGAAATTAAACTTGGAGCAAGGCGCTCTCTGCAAACTAGACCTGAGGTGTCTAAATCTTTAACGGCTAATAACCAAACGCAAAAGTTTAATAATCAGAATAGGAAGGAAATGTTTAATAAAAATAATTGACGTCCAGCAGTAAACCCCTCGAAAAATAATCTATACATTTTCAAAGCAATATAACAGATAATGACGAAATGTCTGTAAATGAAAACGAGAATAACGAATTACCTGATGAAATACACTGATACTGAAGAAAATTTTCTATCAGATCTGGAAAACGATCTCATAACTTAGTGTTTATAAATAATCTTCAAAATTATAGCCGCCTTCCTTACATCTACATAAGCGAGTTAGGAGGTCGATTCTTGATAGACACAGGCGCGTCACAATCGTTTATAAGTCCCAAAGATTTAAAAGAAAAACAAGTTAATTGTGAAATAAAACGTGAAACGCATTACATCAAAACAGCTCACGCTACAACGACCGTTTTTTGACTTGTCGGTGCGGGAGCGGTGCGGATTCGTTTCGCTCGGTATACACGGTACCGAAAGCTTGCCGAGCGCCTATGTTTTAATGCGCGTCTTCTGATTGGCGCGGTGTGTGCGGGAGCAGGGAGGGATCGTTTCGTTTTACCGCGTCTCGGGATGCGTGTCCAGGCGCCGCTCGACATTTACCGCGCGAGGTCGTGCAAACAAGATGGCGGAGCGAGATATTCACGTCGTTTTAGTACTAGAAATTGAAAAGTATCCTGGCGGAATATTCGAGAAAGGACGTTACAGAGAGGATTTGGAGTGAGATATCTAATAAAACACATTTATCAGGTATGTAGTCGTTTTTATATCCAAGTTATACACAATGATTGTTTTGCCATGGAAGTGCTCCTTGCGGTGTAATAAAATAATTTGTCATATATTTTCGGACGGTTGCGCCGGATGATGTATGGGACAGCTGAATATGAATTTCCTTCTCTCAGTCGTATAAAATTGTGTAGGACACATGCTGATTTTATTATATTATTTATTGTCGCATAGTTCGAACTACGAATAGGTGTTAAGAATACTTGAAATTTTTGTGTCATCATACCGAATGCACACTCAATAGTTTTACGTGCTCTAGCATGTCGATAGTTGTAAATTCGTTTTTCGTTGGTGATTCTCGCCATCGGGTAGGGTCGTAAAACCCTACGAGTCAAAGGAAAAGCGTTATCCGCAACAAAGAAATATGGCACTTCTTGAAGCGTATTGTCGTGGGGTAATGGGGCCGCAGTAGGTATATTAATACCATCTCGCTCCAACCAATAGCGTAAAGCAGAAGCTTTAAATACCCCGCCATCGCTATTCCTTCCCGCATACCCTGTCTCAATCATTGTAAATAAGCCATCAGCATCACAAACGGCAAATAATATAATTGAATGATAGCCCTTATAATTATAATTCGTAGATCCAGAGTTTCGCAGTTTTTGAATTCTTATATGTTTACCATCCATCCCCCCTAGACAATTTGGCACATTCCAAATTTCATAGAAACGGTTTGATATTTCTTTCCATTTTTCTGTTGAAGGTATAGCCATGTAATCATTTTGCAGAACTATCCAAATCGCTTCCGTCGTTTCAGCTATAATGTTCGATATAGTACTCATACCTCTAGCAAAATTAAGTGCTAGAGAGCTGAAAATACTTCCCGTGCCAAGATATCTGAAACAAAAAACATAATTAACTTAAAAAAATTATACAACAAAAATTAGGGACTAACTTAGTTATTATTTTTGTTCAAAGAGAAATGGCGAAACATAAGATCTACTTTCCTAAGAAGTTTGAAAACACCGCCAAGTGGTTCCAAGACAAAAAAACCATACTATCTTAAAGACTATCTATCATTCATTTTACCATATGTAAAAACAAATAACGAATCTCAAAACCGTGGAAACATTCCACCAGTGGAGCAAACTGATCCAGAAGTTGAAGAAGAACAAGCAATAGGTGTCCAAGATGAGCGAGCAACAGCTACCTCAAGCGACAATTCACCATATAACATACAATCTAAAGATGCTACAATAGAAGAACCAGCAGCATCGTTAGGAAATTCTCAGGCTGTACGTAGACGACGGTATAATGAAGTGGACTCTGCAATGGTAAAATTTTTAAAGAAAAAAACTGAAAAGTCATGTGAACCCAAACAAACTCCCCAGACTACCAAAAATCAAACAAAGATGAATCATTTTTTCTTGAGTTTGCTTTCTGAATTTGATGACATGACAGATAATCAAATACGATCTTTCAAAATAAAAGTATTACAACTCATTGATGAAATCAAACAAGGCAGTCAATTGTCTATGCCTTCTGCATTTATAGAGCCTTCCCCAACTACATCAAGAGACTCATTTCCATCTACAACCAGAGATTCATTTTCACCTAGACAGTCACATTATCCTCTGCAGCAAAGTGTTCCTCAATATTCTCCAATATCGTCAATACAAAATCAAGCAAATCCTAACATTCCTTACGATTTAAGTGCTAATGATAATACTCTTGATTTGTCATATGAAGAAATGTAATTTGATTAAATAAAACAATTTATACTAAACAAAAAGATATTTAAATGACCACTTACCTTAAAGTAATCAGCAATCTTTCATCAGCAGACACACATTCTCTAAACCTTGTATTTTGCTTTGTTGATACTGTAGTCAACAAGTTCAAAAGCTCTTTGTAAGTATTTTTTGACATTCTATACGTCAATAAAAAAATTTCGTCATCTTGGGAAAGTTCTTTAGCCGCAACAAAAAATCGGCAATTAATATTATTTTCGATATAAGGATGACGCCAATAACGTTTTCTTTTTTTACGTAGGCGATAAACATAATAACACGCCAAAATATCGTCATCACTAGAAGACGACATCTTCGGTACTGCAGAATTTTATACCGATGGTGAGTAGGTGAAGGCACCGGTATCGTTTCGGTACAGACCTTACAGATCCCGCACCGCTCCCACACCGACAAGTCAGAAAACGGCCTAAACATGATAAAGTTGCATTAATTAAACTACCAAAAAATATATTTAATACAGAAATTATACATAAATTTCTCATTTTCAGTTTTGAGTCAGACTTTGTGGGATTGTTAGGTATTGACTTATTGGTCTCACTGAATTGTAAAATAGATATAAAAAATATGATGTTACGAACAGATGAAGCTAATATACCAATTAGGGACGATTTAAAATCTTACACTAAAATAAAACCAAAATGCGAGCAAGTTGTACATTTATTATGTAACTATAGTGAAGGAGATTACTTCTTAAGCGAAAAAAACCAGGAATGGCTTAATTTTTCCGGCAGCCTTCGTATCTGTAAAAAAAAGGAAATATATTAATATCAGTAACTAATACGTCTGAAAATGAAATATCATTTAAAAATAGTTGTCAATTACAATTACAAAAGATAAAAACAAATGAATACTTACCTCAAACAGCATCCGTAAATGTTATCCAAGATAGTAAAGATTTAAATAATTTACAAAAAAATATTTTAATTAAATTAAAAGTAGAACATATGAATTCGAAAGAAAAGCGGGAAATAAATAAACTTTGTTACAACTATCGCGATATTTTCCACTGCGAAAAAAATCCTTTAACTTTTACCCAAGAAATTAAACATGAATTAAGGTTAGCGGATACAAAACCAATTTTCGTGCGAAATTACAGACAGGCTCCTAAACAAAAGGAGGAAATAAAAAACAGGTACACCAACTGCTTGAACAAAATATAATCAGAGAAAGTAATTCCCCTTGGTCTTTGTCCGGTACACATAGTTCCAAAGAAAATTGATGCATCTGGTGAACAAAAGTGGAGATTAGTTATTGACTATAGGAAGTTAAACGACAAGACAATTGAAGACAAATACCCGTTACCGAACATAGATGACATATTAGACCGATTAGGCAGAGCCCAGTATTTTACAACATTAGATTTAGCTTCAGGATATCATCAAGTGGAAATGGACCCTAAAGATGTAGCGAAAACCGCTTTCAGTATAGAACGAGGACATTATGAATTTCTCAGAATGCCCTTTGGTTTGAAAAACGCACCAAGTACGTTCCAAAGACTGATGGATTCAGTACTACGAGGCATAGATAACGTATTAACGTATTTCGACGATGCAATTATATACTCCACATCGTTACAGGAACATTTAGACAAATGTAAACAGGTTTTTGATAGGTTCAGAACACATAACCTTAAGGTCCAACTAAACAAGTCAGAATTTTTACAAAAACAGGTGAAGTTCTTAGGTCATACGTTGACAAATGAAGGCCTTAAGCCAAACGAAGATAAAATAGCTGCAGTCAAGAAATTCTCATTACTCAAGACCCAGAAAGAAATAAAATCTTTCCTAGGACTTGTGGGATACTACAGAAAATTCATCTTAGACTTTGCAAAATTGACAAAGCCAAAGTGTTTAAAAAAAGGCAGTAAAATAAATATATCCCCAGAATAAATCCAATCATTCGAAAAATGTAAAGAAGTCCTAATTAACGCCCCTATCTTACAGTACCCAGACTTTGAGAAATCCTTTATACTGACTACAGACGCTTCTGACGTAGCTATAGGCGCAGTACTTTCTCAAGGAAAAATTGGTGCAGATAAACCAATAGCGTACGCTTCACGTACACTATCCGATGCCGAACAAAGATATTCAACCATTGAAAAAGAGCTACTTAGTATAGTATGGGCTATCAAATATTTCCGTCCATACTTATATGGAAGAAAATTCACAATCTATACCAATTTTGAAACTAATTTAAAAATGACCCTCAACAAATGTGAATTTCTCAGAAAAGAGGTACTCTACCTGGGACACACTATTTCAAAAGATGGTTTCAGCCAAATAACGACAAAATTTACGCGATACTTAACTTCCCCTTACCAAAACCCTAAACAGAAATTAAAAGCTTTCTCGGATTGATAGGTTACTATAGAAAATTTATAAAAGACTTTTCAAAAATTACTCAACCAATGACTACCTGTTTAAAAAAGAGAAATAAAGTTGACATTACACAAGAATATATAGAAGCGTTCAAGAAATGTAAGGAGCTATTAACCAACTCCCCACTATTACAATTCCCAGATTTTAGTAAACCGTTTTTACTTACTACCGATGCGCCAAACTATGCCCTTGGTGCGGTACTATCACAGGGAACGATAGGTAGTGATAAACCTATAGCGTACGCTAGCCGAACGCTAAAAGATGCAGAGACTCGGTATAGCACTATAGAAAAGGAGCTCTTGGCCATAGTTTGGGCTTGCAAACACTTTCGACCATATCTTTATGGAAATAAATTCATTATTTGTTGCGATAGACCTTTGTTATGGATTAATTCTATCAACGAGCCCAATAGTAGACTCACTAGGTGGAAATTACTCTTGGCAGAATATGATTATGAAATAGTGTATAAAAAAGGAAAACAGAATTGTAACGCTGACGCTCTTTCACGAATTTATAAAAGAGACGGTAACACACCTAAAAAGATCATTTTATTGGATTTATATGGGACAAACCGTAGCTAGCGTCATAAACTCATGCGAAACTTGTAAGCGCATGAAATACGACCGCAAGCCTTTCAAACCTGAACTACAGTTAACGCAAACCCAGACCAAACCCTTCCAAGAACTTTTTATAGATATTTTTACTATAGAAGGAAAATATTATCTCACCATAATCGATGCATTCAGTAAACTAGGTCAAGCGTTAGAGGTCCCAAATAGATCAACTCCTGAAATAGTAAGGGCATTTATCAAATATTTTTCATTTTACGGTGTACCCCATAGAATAAGCTCCGATCCGGGTACGGAATTTAATAACACTCTTTTAAAATAAACTCTTACGTTCTATAAAATCGATATTCATATTGGCACACCACATAACCCGAACTCTATGGGTATGAAATTTACCGACTTGCAAAATATTAACAGAAAATTACTGATGCCGCGACCGTTATGTCATATGCAATTATGTCTTACAATCATTCTATACACTCGACAATAGGGCTCACTCCATTTGAAGTGGTATTTGGCGACACCGAATCGTCCAGTCCATTTGCAGTAGATTTTGATAAACAATACACCCAAAAGTTAGTAAATAATCATATTAAAAGAACTAAACATCTATACAAATTTATTACCGATAAAATGATCAAAAAGTAAAGATAAAATAAAAAAAAAGCACGGCGGTGAAACAGAATTCAATGTTGAGCAAGATGACTACTGTATTCATTAAGGGTGTGAATATTAGACGTTCTAAAGACAAACCGAGGTATCAAAAAGCTAAGGTTTCTGGTAGTATAATTAGGAATATAGTACCAGTCAACACGAAAAACAGAGATACTAGGGCACACATTAAAGACATTCGTCGTCCACAGGTTCGTCTTACTCGTTCTGGTCCAGTCGATCCAGGCCCTTCAACTGCAGGAAGTATCTAACAACCCCGGAATTTTACCCTATTTTTAGAGGGAGAAGCCGATGTAACTTACGAAAATTGGAATATAATTAAGATTCTGGACTTGAGCTTGGTCAAAAATGATTTACAATATAACATTAATAAATACAATACACTTAGAAATAAATTTAAAATACCCCCTGACCTCGCTGACATTGAAACTCAAACCGAATATACAATGAATACTACATTAGAAAGATATTATCAATTAGTTCCCCCAACAAGAGTAAAGAGAGGTTTAGTTAATCCATTAGGATCTTTTATTAAAGCCATCACCGGAAATCTTGATAACGAAGACGCAGTTAAATATGAAAGTATTATTAACTCAGTTAAAACGCGACAAAATGCTATAAATAACAAAATGACCCTGGGGCTGCAGTCTCGACATAGAAATCTGTCGCTAAGTCCTAACGTAACGATATTCGGTAGTGTCTACTGTCAATACTATCGGTAATCAAATCAAAACTCATTTATTCAGTTTAGGCCCTAATAAGGCACTTATGAACGTTACAATACAATGAAAATGATTCTACCACCGGTTCGGAATACACTTGGACTGAGAAGACTCCGGCTGAGTAGCAAGGGATATTTTTAGTTTATTTTTTTTTATCTCTTATCGTTCTTAAACGGTATCTTATCGTTTTTTCTGTCAAACTTAACGATTTCTTGTAATAAAAAATGTAAAATATCAGTAGATGCATCAAAAGATGCTCTTGGAGCTGTATTATTACAAAATAATCTACCAGTAGCGTATGCATCTAAAGCCTTGACAAGTACTCAGAAAGTTTATGCTCAAATAGAAAAAGAAATGTTAGCTATTGTGTTTGGATGCATTCGTTTCCACCAATACATATATGGAATGTCTGTGGAAGAAGAGAGTGACCACAAACCATTAGAAGTTATTTTTAAAAACCCTTGTGTGAAATACCTTTAAGATTACAGAGAATGAGATTGCAATTACAAAAATATGACATTAATGTGAGATATAAGCCTGGTAAAACATTGTTAATAGCTGATTCTCTTTCAAGAGATGTAAAAAATAAACTAGATGATAATAATATTATCGAAGAGTTGTATGAATCTCAAATATGTATGGTAGAATGTAATTTGTCAATTTCAGAACATAAGTATAAAATATTTAAAGAAGAAACTAATAAAGATAAAGAATTAATGTCATTAAAACAGTATATACTAGAAGGGTGGCCAGATGATTTATATAAATACAAGACCACTTAAGATCTTATTATACATACAGAGGGGAATTATACTTATTTGATGGGTTGATATTTAAGAATAACAGTATTATGGTGCCAAAAAGTCTGAGACAGGATATGTTAAATAGAATACACTATAATCATTTAGGAGTGGAAAAGTGTAAGAATAGGGCTAGGCAATGCCTTTATTGGCCTAATATGTCAAAAGACATTGAAAATAAAGTTTTATCATGTAGTACATGTGACAGGTTTAAAAATAGTAATTGTAAAGAACCAATGACGATTAGAGTAATGCCTGATAAACCATGGTCTATGCTAGGTACTGATGTTTTTCATTATAAAGACAAAAATTACATAATTGTAGTAGATTATTTTAGTAAGTATTTTGAGGTTTTACAGTAAAACAATTTAACACCAGAATGTACTATTGATGCGTTGAAATCTGTCTTTAGTATACATGGAATACCTGACAAGCTATATTCTGATAATGGAACAAATTTTAAAAAAGTACGCCCAACGATCTCATTTTGATAAATATCACTGGTTGGTTCTTTCACATAAAGATCGTGGTCTTTATTGCAAATGCTGTGTGTTATTTGCTAATACCACTGCAGGAAAAGGTCCTCAGACGCCATTAAAAAGATTAGTTAGAGAGCCGTTAAAATTTTTTGATGATCTTTTGGGCGCTAAAGGTGCCTTGGTTGTTGACGAAAAAACCCAGTACCATAATAAAGCAGTAGAAGCTGGAAAAAACTTTCTCCTTAGTTTCCATAATCCTTCAATCGAAATCAGAAATCAAATATCATCACAAAGAGCAAAACAAGTAAAAGAGAATAGGGATCGTTTAGCACCTATAATTAAAACAATTATTTTATGTGGACAACAAAACATTGCCCTACGAGGTCATCGTGAGTCAGGCCCGCTTTGCTTTAAAGACTCTGATCACTCTGATGATACTGCTAGTCCTGTGAATGAAGGAAATTTTAGGGCTTTATTAAAGTTTAGGATCGATGCAGGTGATGTAATGTTAAAACAACATTTAGAAAGCTCTTCAAATGCTACATACATAAGTAAGAGGATACAAAACGAAATAATTGATTTGTGTAAAGAAGATATACAGGAAACTATAATAAATAATGTAAAAAAAGCTAAATATTTTGCTATCATATTCGATGAAACAACCGACATTTCAGCGACAGAACAACTCAGTTTATCACTTCGATATCTTAAAAATAATGTCATTCGTGAGGACTTTATTTTATTTTGTGATGCTTACTCAGCAATAAGAAAAGAAGATGTGCGTAACGGTGAACTTAAGCTTACAGGTGTTGCTTTGGCGCATATTGTCATAGATCTGGCTAGATTTATCAGACTGCGTTGGAATTGGCACAGACAGTTGCTCCGTTATGGCGTCTGAGGTTAAAGGAGCTGTAAGCGAAGTGACCAAAATTGCTACCCATGCCCGAAAATGCCCTTGTAATAATCATATCCTCAATAACTCTTTAGCAAAGTCATCGAATGTCACTAGTTGCAGAAATGCATCAGCAACAATGAAAAAGTTAGTGGCATTTGCTAACGCTTCGGCCAAGAGAAGCAGAGTTTTTAAAGAAGTTCTTGGTAGTAAACTGGAAAGTTTATGTGACACGCGATGGGTAGAACGTCACGAGCGATATTATTGTAGAAAAGGCTATCATCCCAGAAAGGTTCTTATTGTAAGTGAAAGATCTTTCTTAATTATTTTTAATGCACATCTGAAGATAAAATATTATATAATAGAAAAACGTATTCTTATTTCAGATTAATGATGTTGATCTTAACATCTTACATGTGGATGTTACTTTTGGGGGAGCAACACATGATAGTTTTGTTTTCTCTAACTCTAAAATAAAGGAGCATTTAGAAAATCTTAATAATAATGGAGTAATAGTATACTTACTTGGTAAAAGAACATTATCATTATGAACTAATTTATATGCCAGGAATAAACTTATATTCAGCTTCTTTATCAATTTCAGGTGACTCAGGATATGCTCAAAGGTCATACTCCTTTCAATAACTCAGAAGAGGGGTCTCGAGAGAGCCATTATAATGATTTACACAGTAGTGCTCGGAACAGTGTGGAAATAACAATTGGAATTTTAAAAGGACGGTTCAGATGTTTATTAGTGCACAGATTAATGCACTATGATCCTAATATGGTGGGAAAAATAGTGATAGCCTGCTGTGTTTTACAAAATGTAAAAATATTTATTGTAGATAATAAAATTGCATGTTCTACAACTTGTCTGATGTATTTATTATTGTAAAACTTACCATTTGGTAAAAATGCAATTGTACCTAAAAGAATAATATTATAATGGGCAGTGAGAAATAAAATATGTGTATTTCCCTCATATATTTAATAATTCACATTTTCTTAAGTAATAACACGACACAGATCACCCTAGTGTGGGATGCAGGATAGTAATAAATAACACCATGATAAAATAATAAAACATAACAATAAAAACAAATTGATAATCAAATCTTAACTAATATAATAAATGGGTCAATCAACTATTTTACCCACACTTTGCTGTCCCTGACATTTTTTTTATAATAATGCGCTAATTGATAATAGCTGCACACAAAACAAATACTACAAATAAGTCTAAGATTACTAGGCACAACGGGAAACTCAATGACGTTCACGAAAATCTTTTATTTTTCTGAAATATAAAAGTAAATCAGTATACGAAATGTTCACGCCATACAAAATATGCCTGTCCAAAAACTATATTCACTTAATTAACTTGTAATTTAAGTTATTATTCCCTGTTATTTTCGGATTATTTTTATTATAGAATGAGATGATACTATGCAGGTTATCGTGCTTTATTATATTTTTTGTTGTACTGCATATTTAATCTTTTTGTTTTGCCACAATAAATATTTCTTTCTTTCTTTCTTTCAAAACGGCAAAAAATCAAACCATTTTTGCAAAAAAATAAACTCTAAATCGTGTCCCCTATTAGTGTGCATTTACATTCGTATACAGAGTTACCTTCATAAATTCCAACCGGAGACACTAGATGGCTATGTTTGCCGTAGGTAGTTTCAATTATGTCAGCTTTGGCTCAAACGGCGCGGCGGCATCCTTTGATAGCGCCGCGCCGAGCTGCCAGTCTGCGAAGAGCGTTCGGAGTGAGTGCGTGCCTTTTTGTGTCGTCTGGTGAGTGACCGCCGCGATTTCTTTGACGTAAGTTTAAAATTTTATAACAATAATCAAATGTTTTTGTAGTACTTAATTAACATATGTTTTTGAAAGAAGTTTACGCCAAGTACCATAATCCAATTTGAATGTACTCTTTTCATAAAAATATGTCATTTGTCTGCTTCGTTACCTGTATACTGAGTTACTTTGAGGGTAACTCCAAAGACATTTTTGGTAACTCTGAAGACGATTAACGAGTTTGTGAAATCAGCATGTATAACTTAAAGTAAAACTGACTATTTTAACAGTTTCTTTAGTACCTTTTAATCTAATTACCTACCTGTAATACTCAGCTGGTTTGATGGTAGTGTTTAGAGTAAACACAAAATATTATTTTGCCTGATCATCGCATTGTTAACGGTTATTACTACGTGAACTGGCAACCCAACTAGATCTTTGCGCACTAGCCTGGCTCGGTGTTCACGTGGGTGACCGTCGATTATGCACTAAGACGAAGCTCTTGATGAGGGAATCTCGAGATGTCAGCTAATTTGGTAATAATCGTTATCAATTGTTAAATATTATAAAATAATAGATATTAATTACTAAATTAAGTTAGAATTTTTGTTTTCAGAAGTATTATTTGACTTGATATGGCGCGACTATCAGCAGCTGAAAAACAAATAAGGTAGAGAGAAAAGGTCAAGCAGAATCCCGAAAAATACGAAGAGGCTAAGAAAAAGCACCGTGAACACTACCACAAAGTTAAAAGGCTTGCCAAAGATTTAACACCAAAAGAAAAAAAACAAGCGAACGTCATAAGGAAGATAAGACAAAGGGAATATAGAAAGAAACGAAAGAATTTACAATCGATCTTGGATTTAACACCATCTTGTTCTCCAGTACCTGGCGTACTCAATGTTTACAACCAGACACCACCGGCATCTCCAGCTTCAATAACGCCGCGAGAACGAGGAAGAAAAAATGTTAGAAAAGATAGGAGTAAAGTTTATAGACAGAACAAGAAATTACAAGAAGAAAACATAAGGCTAAAGAAAACTTGTGAGAAGTATAAGAAAAGACTGATTAGAAACAAAAATCGAAAAAACAGAGTTTCAAGAACAGAAAGAGAATCGAAATTATAAGCTATGGACGAATTCTATTAAAAAACGAAATGAAAAGATTAATAGCCACAAAGAAAAGATTGTTCAAAAGTTTGATAAAATGTCGTAAGAAAACACAATTGTTACGAGAAGCATTGGGAATAAACAGAGAGTACGCTAAAAAGAATACCTCTCCACGCCCTATGCTACTTCAGAAAAAAATTCATCAGTTTTTCCTCCGTGATGATTTCCAGAGCCACAGCTGGAAAAAAAGAAACAGTAACTCGAAACCGTGAAAAAGTACAGAAGAGGTATTTGCTGGATACAAAGCGAAAACTATATGGTGATTTTAAAGAAGAAAATCCGGGTATAATTTGCTCTTATTATTATTTTACAAAGAATCGCCCGTTTTACGTCAAAAGTACATCAGTAGACGCCCGAGAAACATGCTTGTGTAAAATTCATGCTAACATCACGCACAAGGCTCAAGCACTGAAAAAACAAGGTGTCCCTAAAACCAGTGACTTGAATACCATTATCAGAACTACAGCACTGAAAAAACAAGGTGTCCCTAAAACCAGTGACTTGAATACCATTATCAGAACTACAGTTTGCTGCGACCGGTCAAAGGATTGTATGTATAATAATTGTGAGGCATGCAAAGATAAAAAGACGGAATATGCTCAAGAAAAAGTATCTGGTATCATAAAGTACAGGGAATGGATAAGAAAGGAAGAAAGATACGAAAAGGATGGTAAAATTATTAAAACAATAAAGAACGTTAAAGAAGAACTATGTGACGACACTGCACACTTACTGGAGTCTTTTGAAAGGGATATTATTAAGTTCAAAAAGCACGTCTATAACATCAAGATCCAGTTCCATAATTTTCGAGAGTGCTTAAACGATCTGCAACCTACTGAATGTGCAATTTTAGTGGACTTTAGTGAAAACTATAATTGTAAGTACCATGAAGAGGTACAGTCCCACCATTTTGGAGGTTCTCGAAACCAAGTATCGCTGCATACAGTCATGGTTTATACACATGATTCTGAACATAAATACACGGCGAACTCTTTTTGTACAATTTCTTCGACAAATTGTCACCAGCCTGCAGCCATCTGGACACACTTACACCCAATCTTGCAGTGGGTAAGACACAAAACTGTGGATACAGTTCATTTCTTTTCCGATGGACCGTCCACTCAGTATCGACAAAAACAAAACTCTTATTTGCTTTGCACAAAATACTTCCGACTATAAATTTACTGCTGCCACTTGGTCTTTTTTTGAAGCGGGGCACGGAAAGGGTCCTGCTGATGGCATTGGAGGGTTCTTGAAGCGCACTGCTGACAAGATTGTTGCCACAGGTACAGATATCCCTAATGCACAAGAATTTTTAAATCAATTGAAGGGCACCATTAAAATCAAGTTGTTCCTTGTGAAAGATGAAGCTATCAAGCAAATACAAAATGAGCTACCAAAAACGATACCACGACTTCCTGGAACGTTACAAGTCCATCAAGTATTCACATTAGAACGAAATTCGTTGAAGTATAGGTGGCTTTTGTAAATCTTCTAAAAGAGGTTTTTGCAATTGTCTCTTTCCCAAAATATATACAACAAATATTGACTATAAGATAAAAGAGCCAGTTCCGGGACTTGAAAACGTGAACTCCGATCCTTCAGGATATTCTTCTCCAGATCTATCTGATGATGATGTGACGCTTGCTGTAAGATATTCAAAACATACCAGCTCGTCCCAGTATTTATCAAGCAATTTATGGATCGTCTGATAGTGATGGTGAAGGGCCTGAACAAGAGTCCGCCAAAGAAGACGTCAAAAGTGGATCGAATCCTAAAGGCGATACTGAGTTTGGAGATTTAGATTCAATGTATTCAATTCAATAGATTCAATTCATTTAGATTCACCGCTGGCTACGTCTAGTAATCAGGAAATTCCACGACAAATATTAACTGGCAATTTTCTACATGTCTACGTGTATGGCATTAATAAGAAAAAGAAAATGTATTCTTACGTGTGTAAAGCTCTGAGTCCCATTGATGAAGACGGTGAAGTTAAAGTTATGTTCCTACGGGTTGTTGGCAATAATGCAAAAACTTTCAGAATGGATGTAAATGATGTGAGTTATGTCGGTTATGACGATGTTATAAAATCTTGCCAATACCAACCTATTTGGGTAATGAACAATATAAATTTGAGATACCGATTGATATTAAATTTTATTTGTTCTTTTTATGTTTATTTAACTGTGTGGACGGCATTAATTAAACCAATATTTTTATTGTATACTTTAAGTGCTATTTTTTTCAAATAACGCCTAAGGCATACATTCAAGCAACTAGTTATCGAGAATTCAAAGTGATCCTAGTGATTTTATTAAATCAAAAGACAAAAAAATATTTTTTTGAAATAGTATGTCCCCAAATTAAAAACTATTTTTTTTATCATAACATGCTTGTTTTTCTAAAGTTTATCTTTATTATAAACAGCTATTGATTCAAACAATAGTCAAGTTACTATAAGCAATTTATTTCAATCTGTATTTAACGTTTACTTAGTTTATTTAAAAAATAACCCTTCATTATTGTATTGAGGTAACGCAAATGACAAAAAGTCGATTATTTTTGTACTAAAATTAAAGAATCATTAAAGACTATGCCAAAATAGTTGATTATGCTTTTAAGAGTAAAATAAATGATAATATTTTGAGTTTTTATTCTTAATTTACCATATATCTAACCCTGAACGAAGGTAACACTTGTGACAGATTTATAGGGTATGTGTTTTAGTTTTTATTAAATCTGCCTTAATTTCCTGTTAACTTCGCTGCCCTTCTAGGATATTGTAGTATAATATATTTCTAATGCACTAATCTAATCAGGTTAAAGTAAAAGTAATGTTTATTTAAAAAAATATAAATATTGGCAACGTGTCCATTGTGTCGGTATATTAGTTGATGGACCCAAATGCGAAAGTGAGTTTGTTTGTTTGTTACTTTTACACTCCTAAACCACTGAACTGATTGTGATGAAATTTGGCAATGTTATGGACGTAGTTTGAACCGATCGTGATGAAATTTCGGAAATAACAAACTAAAAAAAAGTGTCAACAGCCCCAACTAAGCTACTTGTAGCTTGGTCATAAATGTGTATATTGCCGGCTTACAATGTAGCATTGTGTCTCTTATACTTTAATGGCAGATACATGGTATCTTTAGTCAGCTTAAAATCAAATATAAAATTATTAATGTCAAAATAATACATGGCGTCACTATGACGATGAATTAAATTGTACAGTGTCATATTAATGTCATATATATGCCTATTCTGTTCCTAGGACAACAGATTACAATATGGGAAGGCACATAAGACAAATTTACATTTATACTGGCTGTGCAAGTCAAGCAACTTGTTAAAACTATGTAGCCCTTATAACCCTTAGTCGAGATAAGTCGATTATGTTGTAAAGTAATTTGGTTCACGCACTAACTCGTCCACGAAAAAAGTGACAATAATCCAGGTGACTTCTAACCAGTGCGTTGTACATGACTTTTTTTGTCCGAGGCTTATTAAAATGCTTACACTCTCTCAGGTAGGTACAAAACCTAGCATCTTTGACGCCTTCAATACAATTTCATCGATGTGTTGAATAAAATTAAGTTTTTTATCAAATTGGATGCCTAAATCGCGTATGTTTTCAACTTCTTCAAGTATTTCACCATTAAAATTGTAAGATAATCGTATTATGGTCTTGTTTCTGGTAAATTTAATATGTTAACAATTCTTTATTTTTAAGGACATTTTGTTGCACGCACACTATTCTGTCAACTTATTCAAGTCACTCTGAAATAGCATGGTATCTTCATGACTTTTAATTTTATTTGAGGCTTTAAGTTCGTCTGCAAATAAAAAGATATCAGAGTTTTGAAAACATTTACCCCAATTGGCCCCAAATGGGATCCTTGCGGGATTCCTGAAGTAGCAATATAGGAATTTGAGCTATATCCATTCACCACGACCCTAAGTATTCGTCCGCAAAGATAGGATTCAAACCAACTCAGCAAGGGATTTGAAAGTCCATACATTTCGAGTTTTTTAATGAGTATGCTAAGGTTAACTGTATCAAATGCCTTGCTTAAGTCTGTATAGACTACATCAACTTGGATACGTGCATCAACAGCCTCAACAATACTTTCAGCATATGTCACCAAATTGGTTGCTGTTGATTTACCTTTCACAAATCCAGATTATGATTTGGTTTATCGATATTAATCGATTTTAATAAATATTCAACATTCAACTAAATACACAAATATGACATTGGTTATACAACGTAGTTTAAAAATATTTTTTTTTGGAAAACGTTTTTAAAAATAGCAAAAATAATATATTTTTGTCAACGAAAAATAAAGAAAATAAAAAAATCGATAAATCGATTATATTGATATACTTTTTCGTGAGTTGACAGAACTTACTAACTAATTGAAAAAAGGGCGGGAAACTTCGTAAAGTTCAAACGCGATTATTTTCTTTTAGACTTTACAATTAAATTTAAATATGTGTAAATGATTGGTATTTGTAGTTTTAGTGGTACTTCGTAGTTATTTTAATTGTATTTTCTATTTATTAGTGTGTAATTTGTCATATTATTGGTAAGTTGTTAAAACGTACTTATTACGTCTTTCCGTTAACGGCAATGGTCCACAAATATCCATGGCGATTTTATCGTTGAAATTCCTCGGAGTATCAGTAATAATCATAGGCATTTTAGTTGGATGCCTATTGACCTTATTTCTTTGACATATTTGACATTTCTTTACATAAGCTTCGACGTCTCTTCTTAAAGTTTTCCAGAAGTAATTCTCACTAATTCTATAATATGTTTTCTTTACTCCACCATGACCTCCAAGGAGACTATCATGATTTTCTTTCAATATTTTCTCGATATCTTCTTTCTTGGGTACTTTTCTTTCTTTATCATGTAGAATTTTTTTTTTTATTTCCTCGGCAAAATACTTCTTTCCACATTTTCTCAATTTCTTTCTTGGAAAATCCTGTTAGTCGAGCACACCCATTGTGGTCAATGTGAAGTTCCTTGAATTCTTCAGCAACGGCTAAGTACATCAATTCCTTAATTTTTTCTTTCAATTCTTCTTTCGATGTATGTGAATTCGCTACGATAATATGATATTCCTCATGATCTTCTTCATGATAAACTTCTATTGTTCGTTCTCCATTATCTCGGACAAATGACACATCAACACTGCCCTCGGGTATCGCTGAATTTGTCAGAAATAACTGTTTTCCTAATTTAATAATTTCTTGTTCTTTTTCATTTTCTTCTTTTTTTTCAACATCTTCCTGATGATGATCTTCTTGGTGATGATCTTCCTGGTGATGATCTTCTTGATGCTGATCTTCAGGTTGATTATTCTGTTCAGCACCTTTTCTGCATTCTGTTTCTAATGTTCTTTGTTTTTTATTTTTTTCTGAGTGAATTTCTATTGAATATTGGTTCTTCGTTACTTGTTGTAGGGCCATCCTCTCGAGTACGTACCCTTTTTCTTGAACTTGGATCCAATATATTTTTTCTTCTTTTCTTGTTTGATGAATACTCTTACGAGTCTTCTTCTTCTTTTGATGCTGAATTCAACAAAGTATCAGCGTTCTTTTTTCGAAATACAAAAATAGGGTTTCTCGATAATGCATCAGCATTAGTATTGAGTTTACCCTTTTTGTAAGAAATTTCATAATCATATTCTTCTAAACTTATTCTCCACCTCATTAATCTTGAATGAGGATTCTTATGATTCATTAACCAGACCAAGGGTCGATGGTCAGTAACAATTTTAAATTTTCTGCCATATAAATACGGGTGAAAATGTTTTACACGTTTAACCAAATATTTTGTGGGAATACCAATCGCAGATTGTACCGCTCCCACAGTAATACGTGAATTTTTAAAATATTACGTTGGTTACTTTGGAGTGCCAAGTAATATTCTGACAGATAAAGGAACCAATTTTACTAGCGAATTAATGAAGAATTTTCAGAAAATGTTAGGTATTAAACATATTACAACTACAAGCTTTCATCCAGAAAGTAATGGAAGTCTGGAAAGAAGTCATCAAGTGTTAAAAGATTATCTACGTCACTTTTCCAACGAAAATGCTGATGACTGGGATACGAAAATTCATTTAGCTGGATTATATTAAAATACATCCAAACATGAAAGTACAGGATTTACTCCTTCAGAACTAGTTTTCGGAATGAATCCAAGGAATGTATCATCATTGAAGACTACTAACCTAACATACATGGAGTATTTAGGTGATTTACAAGCAAAAATCAATAAAACTATCGAGGAAAGTAAAAGAATAATATCAGAAAGTAAGCAAAGGACAAAAACACGTTATGATCGACTGACGAATCCAAAGGAGTTTAAAGTAGGTGATGTGGTTTGGTTAAAGAAAGAAAGTAATGCGAATGATAAAACACACGCTCTGAATTTTCCATTTGAGGGGCCATACAAAATAATAGATAAATTGTCAGATGTTAATTATAAAATAGAGAAACGAAATAAAAGTATAATCGTGCACGCTAATAAATTAAAATATGCTAATGTGAATTTGTTTCAGAATTCTAATCCAATCGGTTATTCTGGAGATCAGATTGTTTTGAGAGATCTGACTCGTTCAAAATCTATATCTGACAATTTAAACTATCCTTCAACAAAACAGTCTAATAAACTATTAGTTGTTAATAAAATTCATAAATCTAAATTGCAGATATCAGAATTTGAAGATTTGCCTTAAAATATTATATTATCGTATATTAGCATATGTTAAACAAATTTACTACATAATTCATATATTATTATTTTTATTATATTAAACTTTATTTGTACTCATTATTATGTTTAAATTTAATTTTTTATTGTATTAAGATCAATTTTGTAAAATGCACTTCAACTATTCCAAAAGAAAAATCCTGATTGTATATTGTAAAGAGAGATTTTTCAATCTTAGGGTGGGGGTGTTATGCCTCTGTAGATTTTTACTTATTCTTTCAATGTTATCTTTCAAAATTGCTGACGGTGATGTTCATACGCCAGCGTCTGGGCAGAGCACACCATATTACCAGTTTATTCCCGTGGCGTAATGATACTTAAAACTACAATGTACTTTCTGTAACACCTTTTTAATCAGTTACTGAATGAAACTCATAGAATACACTACGAAGTGTTATGCATTTCTAGTTACAGAAAACCTCTAAGAATTAATTATAGAATTATAATTAAAGATCTTACTTTAATATTATGTTATAAAATTAAGCCCAGAATAATTACTATCAATTTTAATTAAAATTTAACAGTTACTAATAAGTTTTCAAGTTGAAGTGCAACTTTATGGTATAAAATTAACAATTAAAAGTGACTATAATTTAGACATTAAAATTTGTGCAAGTTATTTTAAAAAGAAATTGAACCTTTCTCCCAAGGCATAACAGAGTATACAAATTGAAAATAGTAATTATATTTTTCTTCAGAATTTAAAAGATATTTAATAGAGTAGCCTTATGATATTTTAATTTTTAAATATTAAATATAGATAATTTTGTTATTTAAATATTAATGACTAACTTTAAAACTATTACATCGTGTCATTTAGAGGATTTGCGTGAATTCTAGAATTGCCATTTATAATCGTAACATCTGAGTTACCTAAATATATGTTATTTTTCCAATATTTTGACTCGAATTTCAGATTTTATAACAGACAACACTCATCTTGGCTACGAGGTCAATAATAAAATTCTTATTGTTATTTTTTGTTACAGCATTACTGAGTGGAAACTCTATTGGGTCAGCAAGTGTTTATCCCCGACCGGACGAAACATCAATGACACGAAACAAGTTTGGTGCCCTAACTATTCTACGCGATAATGTCATTCAAGGAAGCAACACGAGAGGTAAAAATTACAGGCAGACCAAACGGCGGTCTCATATCTGTCACTAACCTCAGCTCAACCTCTGTCTTAATAGACTCCTCGGACTACTGGATCATTTCAAAGATCTGCATCTCTAAACTCTCAATCATAGTTGCATCTGTATATTTCTCTCCTAATATCAATCTTACGTCGACTCTGGAAGTACTGCATTCCACCATTCAGAATATTCAATTTACTTACGATTTCGACATCTTCATTATTGCCGGTGATTTCAACGCACGTCTTGGGACTCTTGGTCGGCTGGATCAGAATGCACTTGTGTCGACTCCACTTTCGGAACTCAGAGCGGCCAGCGATCAATGTATCAACCAAAGAGGAAGAGCTCTTCTTGAATTTATGGAATCGAATAACTTCGTTTTACTCAATGGCAGAACTAGCAGCAACAAGGCGGGCCAATTCACTTTCTCCAATAAAAATGGACAAAGTACAGTCGATTTGATCTGGGTTGACTTGATTGGCATACAACACGTAAAAAACATGTGGGTTGATACCATTTGGTCCACGTCTGATCATTTTCCTATCACCGTAGAACTCTACGTACAAGAAGTACCAACTACTGAACCCATACAACCCGGGCTTGTCTGCCAACCGCTTCGTTGGAAAGCACAAAACCAGGAAGCATACATGGAGGAAATGCTCTGGTCTCCCTTGCTTGCAGCTGATCTCGCAAATGATTCTACTGACCATCTCAACAACAAACTGATCTCTGCCGTAACTACAGCTGCTTCCAACTGCAACATGCTCAAGCCAACTAATAAGAAGAAAAGACTCCCACAAAAACCCTGGTTTGATGAAGAATGCAGTTCCGCTAAGACCAAAGTAAACACCTGCCTGAGAATCTGCAATTCCTCACCAAGTGACCAGCACGTCTGGAACACCTATCAGGAGACAAAGTCTGCCTATCATGAGCTTCTAGCTAAGAAGCAGGCATCATACATCAAGTCTCTGCACAACAAATTCTCTAATACCAGAAACGCATCAGAGTTTTGGAGCGTCATAAGATCTACACGCAAACCTGTCTCACATCCAGCCCTGATTTCACTCGGAGACTGGGAAAAATTTTACCATGAAGTCTATCCTCCCAGATTTGAATTTTCTCCTCCTCTCATAGCTTCACCAGACGACGCCCTGGACACCGAAATAACGATCGACGAACTCCTAAAGAGTCTAAGCAAAGCTAAACTGAATAAATCAGCTGGAGTTGACGGAGTCTCAAATGAGTTTCTCAAGTCACTACCGCAGAACTGGTTGCTGTCTTTAGTATCACTATTTAACAAAATTTTCAACACCGGAGAGGTTCCCTCAAGCTGGTCCGAGATTATCATGTGCATGCTGCACAAAAAAGGAGACTTAGCTGACCCGAGCAACTATAGAGGCATAGCCCTGGTTAATTGTGTCACTAAGGTTTTCACCCAAATTCTGCATGACCGAATCAACCACTGGGCTGAGAAGAAAGGCATCATTCCTGAAGAGCAAGCTGGCTTCCGTTCGGGTCGAGGATGTGCCGATAACGTATTTGCCTTACACTCCCTACTTCAAATTCAAGCTCGGTTCAAGGGACTCAGCTCATATGCTCTCTTCATCGACTTCAAAAGAGCCTTTGACTCAGTCCCACATCACAAACTCTGGAGTAAACTCAACCGGCTGAGCCTGAGTCCTAAAATGCTGAATCTTCTCTCGAACCTCTACAAGAACACCGCAATGAGAGTCAGAAGCAGTGGTAGTCTATCTGCTCAAATTCCAATCACCGAGGGCGTCTTGCAGGGCGAAACTCTTAGTCCACTCTTATTCAGTCTGTACATAAGCGACATCATCACTTACTTAAAGAGCAAAGGCTCCGAGGGCTTCTTCTTGGACGCTCATGAAGTACTACTCTTGATGTACGCTGATGATATCGTCCTCTTAGCCTCCACGGCCATCAAACTACGCAGGAGCCTCAGAAATCTAGAAGAATACTGTACCGTCAACGACCTCACTGTCAACACCGCTAAAACCAAGGTGCTAATCACCAGATCGACTGGTCGGTTACCCAAGAAGACTAATGACTTTGCATTCAAAGGGCGTAAGCTAGAAATCGTCTCCTCCTACGAATATCTTGGAGTCGTCTTCTGTACCTCCATGCAAGGAAACCTAGCTACCTCTGACTCTGTGAGAAAGGGCAAGATGGCTGCCAACTCTGTGCTTGCAACACTAGCTAAGCTACGCACCAGTGCCTGGCCTGGCGTTATAAAACTTCACAGCAGCATCACAAGAGCGACTATGCTATACCTTGCTCATATCTGGTGCCTGAAACCGGAGAATCTTGAACATCTAGAATCAGCCAACTTATTCTTCTTTAAAAGACTCCTGAAGCTACCAATATGCACCCCCAGCTACGCTCTACGTCTAGAACTGGATATCGACCACATCTCAGTTGCCATCTTGAGCGCCGCGATTAACTGGGTAATTAAAATACTGGATATGGACAACACTCGGCTTCCTAAAATTTGTCTCATAAAACTGACCTCGCTAACAGCGACACCGTTTAACTCAGATAGATTGAACTGGATTCAGCAGCTATCAAACTTGTTAAGTTCCATCGGCGAGGAAAGTTTAATCAACAATTTGTCAGCCTCTCACTGGAAGCTTAACAAGTCGCGCATCGTAGAGAAGTACAAACTACATCGCCGCTCTTTGGATATTGAGCGTTACAGAGCGTCTTCAGCCTGTCATTTCAACTTTAATATTCCTGGACTACAACATTCTTCTGCAAGACAAGCTCTCCAACAGCTTTCTTATCATCTAGCCTTACCGATATCGCAAATACGCCTGGCATCCAATTATGCAAGCTCCATCACTGTCGGCAAACACACGCTAAAACTTAATCCCACCAAAACATGCCCGTGCTGCTTTCTCAACGCAGATGATTCTGTAACTCATTTCTTCGCCCAGTGTCCTGCCTACTCAGAGCCCAGAGAGAAATATTTAGCCGAGTGGTATGACGAAGAAGTCACTCACCGCCTATCACTCAATTGCTTAACTGCATGGAGTCCTCAATCAGTTAAAAAACTTTTCACTTACTGTAAATACTGTATCAGAATAAGAGAAAATGTTACTTTGTAATTTTATAAATATTTCACCTCACCTCTCTCTACTGTATAATATTGTATCAAGGATTGTATCCTAATAAGTGCAATTAATAAACTAATTAATTAATATTTCGAAATATATAAAAAATATATAAATATATGAAAACTAACTTTTGGCCGATTTTCATATATATTTTATATATTTTAAATATATTTTAGATATATTTTAAAATACATAATAAAAACATAGCTAAGAATATGAAAAAAATATATTTTGAATATATATAAAATATAATATTTGAAATATATATGAAAATCGGCCAAAAATTAGTTATTAAAAATATATTTATTATACATATTTTTCATGGGGGATACAAAAATTGTATCACTGTGGTGTGAATTTCATGTCACTTTTTAGCGCATGTGCACACCAACTTTACTTTTCAGTCCAAGTGAAGGTTATATATACCTCGTTTACATTTATATTTTTCATAATTATTCTTGAAATAATAATACTTACCCGAGTTGAAAAAATTAACTTAAATGAACTTAACTGCTATACTAAAACAATTGATTTAAGCTCATGTAAGTTCATTTTTTTGACTCGGGTACATAAGAAATATTTAACCTATGACTTTTTAAGGTAAAAATTATAATAATGTCCAATAGAAATACTAGTCAAAGATTCCTATCTACGCGGTATTTACGCTATTATTAATTTATATTTCAGTGTCTTCAAATGGCGGTTCTAATATAATCGTGGATGCAAACCCCACGCAGTATATAATTCTTCAAATAAATACGAATTTAAAAGACGAAGTCTATCTGATTCAATTTCGAAACAAACCTCAAGCTCCGAAGTTTGATGACTCACATCGACCGATAATTTCCAATAATATCGCCTTAGATGACGACGTTCGACATAAAAATTCCAATATTACCGAAGGAGATGACGACATTCAACAGATAAATTCCAATATTATCGAAAGAGATGACAACATTCAACAGATAAATTCCAAAATCATCGAAAGACATGACAACAATCGACAGATATCAGATACCTTCGACAGTAACGACATGAGTAATCAGGCTGATTCAAAAGGCACTATTGATGATGGATCGGTTACGATACAACACAAAAATATCGATAGGCAGATGAATTCATCAGGAACCAATGAATACGGATCAGACACTGAACAAAACAACAACATTCATAAAAACTCAAACGGAACAGGAATAAACTCCTTTGGTTCAAACACCATTCAGTTTGAAAATACCTATTACAAATACAATTCAACTGGTAATAATACCTACGGGTCTGTCACGAAACAAAATAACAATGTCTACGACGGGACTAATTCAACAGGTGACAACTTCTATGGATCAACTACTCTTCAAAAAAATAATGTCTTCATTCAAACAAATTCAAGTGGTAGTGATTCATATGGATCATACACCGAACAAAATAATAACACCTATGGAGGATCTAATTCCAAAGATGGTTCTATCTATGGATCAAACACAATTTTAAAGGGGAACAGATTTAAGAAGAAAAACTCTCGTGCTAAGATCAATTGGGGATCAAAAACTAATCAGACCAACAATAAGTATTAATAAAGGCTAACATAACAGTATTCATCTGATGATCATAAAGTAACGGATCTCGGACGACGTCACAAATTTTTGCTGTTTAACATATCAGTGTTAAGCTCTTTTTAATTACCAAAGCTGTATTTCATAAATAAACGTATTTTATTGTAAAAATTTCAGGCATTTCTTTTCAATTTCCCTTTATGAAATTATAAGTAAAGTTACTATGATTAAGTTGAAACCGATTGCCTTCCTTCTGCTCTCTCCTCAAATTATATGAGCTAAATATTGCAGATGAATAAATAACAGGTTAACAACAGGTAAGAATTACATGGGATCGCAAGCTCGCCAGAAAAATAACGTCTACGAAAAATGAAAATCTCATAATAGTTTTTAAGGGTGAATTATCATAGATATATGCTTGTTTGTTTTCCTTTAGAAACTTTGTTTTCAATAACAATGTAAATAAAATGCACTATTAAAAAAGTTCTAAATTGTATGAACAAAAAAAATTATTTATGGCGTAAGATGTATGACTCAAGGAAGTCAAACTAATTGAATAGATAATTGTTTATTAAGTTGCTCAACGTTTTCTTGTTCAGCTATCAGCACACAGATTTTTACTGCTTAAGTGTATAATTGAGTAATATAAAACAAATAAATTGATTATTAAACACATCTCTTTATCTTTCATTTCAAAATTTCGTTAACGGAAAAAAGAAAAATTACATTAAAAATTACAGTTTCAGATTGTAATTATTACAGATTTCATAAGAATTACATTGTAGAGTATAATATTTACATTGAAAGCTCTGAAAATTAACATTCAAAGTTTGAATTTAGAAAAATGTTATTTCGAACTGTAATTTTTCTAGTTTTGTATACGACGGGACACTTATTACTATTATTAATGTAATTTTTCTTTTTTCCATGTGAAAATATTCGACCATATCATGGTATATCTGGTTTGATATCGATTGATATATCGTAATATGTCTTGCTATACCCATATATAAATTTATAACTAATAGCAGTATTAGAAATCTCCAAAGAAAAGCGCATAATAGGAAAATCGTCTCTTTACAAGAGAGTAAAGGTTAGTAAATTAAGTTCTTAGATTAAAATCATCCCTTCAACTTTCCAAAGGCGCTTATCAAAAGTTGAGGTCCAATTTAAACATTAACAAACCAATGCTTGTTAAATATGGCATGTTGAATACGGTACCAGACTGAAAAATTTTGATATCTCAATAAACAGTCTTATATACCAGTCTATGACTATAAAGCTATAAAAAGATACACATGTCCACATCAGGTCATATGCTGAAATTGGTCCTACGTCAAAATCCAATATTGCTTTACGATAAGGTAATGGTTTCACAGAATTGCTAGATTTCATCAGATTGCTGTTAGTATGGTTTTGATTGTATTCTAGGCTTGAGAGAGAGGGTAGGCTGCATTTATTCCAACTGATAGTTGAGAAAGTGCCTTTCTTCTATAAACTTTTTCGAGCGTACGAATTTACTACATTCAGTAAGAGCCCTGCAGACAATATTCTGATCAAGATTTATACGGCGGAAGATTAGCTCCACTTATTCCAGCTGTTTGTTGGGATGGTATCGAATTTCCGAAAGAGGGGAACTGCCAATTACCTGCTGGTAATGCTGAAGGCGAAACAATGTACAATATCTACTACTTTGATCTGCATCGTGTCGATCCTTGAGAGATTGAAGTATTTACATTATTAATATTGTGATTTTCATTAAGTAGGAAATCTACTTCAATTTTTGCTGCCGAATGTCACTTTTTTTTTTAATGTATAGTCCCATATGACAATCAGCAACAATCAAGCTATAATAAGATACTCATGTCTACGTCGCGTCACGCATGAAAATTAGTTCTACGTAGCAATTTTTCCGCGAAAAAAATAATTGGTTCTAATTTTTGTACTAATTACTCAAGTAAGAAACTCATGCTCATCATCGATTAGATGCCAACAAAGTAAACCACATGCTAACATGATCCGCATTGTTTCAATCTATGAGAAATACTGTTTTTTTTTTGGCGAGAGTTGTCTCTTTTATACAGTATACGTCATGAATCAATATCAGTGTCACAGCCTGAACAAAGGTCATGATCAGTGCCGCGCGAGTAGCCACAGCGGACGCGCGTGTCTCACTGCGTTTGACCCGTTATCGTTATTTTTATTTACGCGTTAAGTAATTACGTGATACTAAACAAACGAAATTTCGAAAACGGGGCAACTCCTGGGAACAGGAGACCCTTTATATTAAGATGTATTCTACTCCAACGTCCAAAAACCCCCTAATGTCTCAACTACCAACTCAATCGCAACCAATACCCAGTGCTTCAAGTTATGCGAATGTGACGTCATCAACATGTTTCCCCAAGAAAGACCAAGCCGTCATATTGGACTCAATCGATGGAATTACTCTCAGGGAGTATCTTATTGCTTTATCATCTATTATACCAGCGGCATCTATTAGATTTATATCTCGCATATCTAATGCACGAATATGTATATACCTAGACTCCAAAAAAACAGCTGACAATCTTATCGAAGAAAAGAAAAAGATTAATATTCATCAAAATGTTCTAGAAATCAAACCGTTAATTACGAGAAATAAAAGAATAGTTTTATCAAACGTTTGCCCGGTCATACCAAATTACGTCATAGAACAAAAATTTGACGAATTGAAAATAAAAATTATGTCCCCGATTACTTTTATGAAAATAGGTGTGACTGAACCAGGATTTTCTCATGTATTAAGTTTCAGAAGACAGTTATATATTAGCCCAGATGATGATTCAAGACTCCCAGAATCATTCCAATTAACATTTGAAGGAACCAACTATTGGACTTATATATCTACTGATGCCCTAAAATGTTTTTCTTGCAACACGATGGGTCATTTAGCAAAAAATTGTCCGCAAAACCTATCAACCTCCCAAACCTTCCCGCAGGAAATGGATAACCAAACGGCCGAAGAAATAAATAAAATATTTGATAGGAATGATGACCTTAGTCCAAACCCTGATCTTACACCACAGACAATACAGGAATTTGCACAACCATCACAAATGGAATTTTCCAAAGGAATAAAACGGATCCATTCTCCAACCATTAGCGCCTCTTCAAAAATTAATTTCATAAAACCTTGCACAACAGAAGTTGATTCTGATATAATGGATTTTGAGACTGATGAAACTGGCAGTAATGTTTCACTAGAAGATGTGGAAATCAAAACAAAAACTAAAAAGAAATTGAAGACATCTGATCCTAGAACTGAAGAAAACATTTGGAAAGATATTGCAGATAGTATGACAGAATTGAACAACGATTTGACATTCCCTATTGATTTAGATCAATTTATTAGTTTGTTAGATAATGCTAAAGGCAATCAAAATATAAAAGATTTAGTATATTCTTATACAGATAACGTCAAAGATCTAATTAAAATGTGCAACAAGATCCACTGTAAAATGAATAAGAGTTTAAAAAATAGATGTTCACGCTTATCGAGAAAGCTTCATGAAATGTTAAATCATACCCCTGCAGATAAAGATAATTAAATATTCTACCTTTTTATATAAGCTTTAAATAGGTAATCACATATACATCTTCTTTTCTTCTATAATATAAATAAATATTTATATAATATAATATTACTTTAATGGATTTTTTACAATGGAATGTTAATGGTTACTTTAAAAGGTTAGAAAATATTAAACTATTAATTAGTCGGTTAAGTCCAGCTTGCATTTGTTTACAAGAAACTAATTTCACTTCTGATTATTGTGCTCCTATGATTGAATACGAATGTTTCTATAAAAATCGATTACAAAGTAATAGGGCTAGTGGTGGAGTAGCAATATATATCAAGTCACATACTTTCCCTGAGGAAATACAAATAAATTCACCTCTAGAAGCAGTAGCAATAAAAATTAAATTTCCTTATACTATAACCATATGCAATGTTTACCTTCCTAATAGTAATTCACTTAACATAAACGTTTTAAATAATCTAATTAATCAACTTCCAACACCTTTTATAGTTTTAGGCGATTTCAACAGCCATCATTTTTATTGGGGTTCTGAAAAATGTGATACCAGAGGGAAAATGATTGCTGAATGGCTTGATGAAAATCATGATATACTATTACTAAATAATGGCCAACCTACACATTTTAATAGTAACACTGGTTGTACAAGCAATATAGATCTATCTTTGGCTTCACAAAATATAAGATCATATTTTGAATGGAACGCTTTAGATGATTTGTATGACAGTGACCATTTTCCAATTTCAATTAAGTCTCATATTTCGCAAGATACACAAACTAATAATAAAATACCTAAAAAATGGATATTTGATAAAGCTAACTGGTTAATGTTTAGTGAAGAGGTTGCTAAAAATATTCCAGGACTGATAGACTTAAATTCTATGCCCACTTATCCTATCAATAATATTGTTGAAAAATTCACTGAAGTCATTCTTGAAGCAGCTAACAATCAAATACCTAAAACATCTGGTTTTTTCAGAAAGAACAATTTACCTTGGTGGAATGATGAGTGTAAAATAGCAATAAGGGAAACAAAAAAAGCTCTTAAACTATTTAAAAAATGACCCTAATTCGATATATAAAATTGAATATAAGAAAAAAAGAGCATACTATAGAAGACTTATCAAAGAAAGTAGAAAGAGGTATTGGGAAAGTTGGGTATCATCCATCAACAACAAAACTCTTATTGGGGACATGTGGAAAAAGATACAAAAACTTAAACACCGTAACACATTTAGCAATATTGTACTCGAAAAACCTGATGGTACATTTACATCTAACCCAACTGAAACCTCATGTCTATTAGCTAAAACTTTTGCAACGAATTCAAGTTCCGATAATTATTATGATAATTTTATTCAATACAAAAGAAATAAGGAAATTGATTCGACTTTTGACATTTATGACAATTCTAATCCAATTAATAAGGAAATATATATGCATGAATTATTATTGGTATTGTCTCAGATAGGTAATTCTAGTCCGGGTCCAGACAATATATCTAATATTATAATCAAGCACTTGCCGGTCAGTGGACTTGAATATTTACTTAAAATATACAATCATATATGGAAAAAACAGGTATTTCCAGATAGCTGGAAAGAAGCCTTAGTGATTCCAATATTAAAACCTGGAAAAATTTCAAGCCTACCAACTAGCTATAGACCAATATCCCTTACATGTAACCTTTGTAAAATTCTTGAAAAAATCATAAGTAAGAGAATCAGATGGTACGTAGAAACAAATAAACATTTTTCACCATTTCAATATGGGTTTCGCCAATTTAGAACAACAATAGACCATCTCATGAACATTGAAAGTGAAGTACTTGACAGTTTTGCTAATAATAACTATACCGTAATTGTAGCTTTAGATATAGAAAAAGCATATGAAATGGTTTGGAAACACAGAGTTTTAAAGTTATTGCAAGATATTAACATCAAAGGAAATACCCTAGCATTCGTCAGAAATTTCCTTTCTGGAAGATCAATTAAAGTAAGAATCATTGATACAGTATCCGTTTCTATTCCTACAGAAAATGGTCTTCCTCAAGGATCAGTGCTCAGTGTAATACTATTTTTACTAGCTATTAACGATGTTTTATCTTCTGTTGTAAAACCAGTAAAAGGATTTTTGTTTGCTGATGACCTAACTTTAACTTGTAGTGGTAGGACATTAAAACCTACGTTAAAACTAATCCAAAATACACTAAATCAACTTCAAGAATGGTCCAGGACATCTGGCTTTAAATTTTCTAAAACTAAAACTGAATTTATGATATTGTCTAAGAAGAAAAATAAAACCAGAAACATACAATTAAACTTAAATGAACATAGTATTAAAGAGGTAAACAACTTAAAAATTTTAGGACTAACATTTGATAAAAAAATGACTTGGATTACACATATAAACAAACTAAAATCAGAATGCTATAAAAGTTTAAACATAATAAAGGTTCTATCATCAACGTCATGGGGATCTGATAGAAAATGTTTGATTAATACATATCGTGCTTTAATAAGACAAAAAATAGATTACGGTTGTAGTATATATGATTCAGCAAAAAGTCGTACCTTAAATTCCTTGGAAAGTATCCAAAACACTGCTCTTCGACTGAGTATTGGTGCATTTAAAACAAGCCCTATCAAAAGCATCTTAGCTGAAGCTGGAGAAATGCCATTAGGATTGCGAAGGAAAGAACTTGTAATTGCATACTCTATAAATATTCTATCCCAACCTGAAAATCCAACTTATTATTACTATACCAAAACAACATCTACAGACGCAGAATATGAATTTCAACCTAATTTACCGCAGCCCTTACGAATCAGAATATCCAAATATTTAAACGAATTGAAACTAAAGATCCCACCAATTTGCACAAAAAAGTTTCTTACCTGTGGTCCATGGGAAAAACTTGAATTTCCTGTTAATTTAGAACTTGCCAAAAACTTAAAAGAAGATACACCTCAATATATATATATAAATTTATACCACGAAATGAATAGTAGATATACAGATTGTAAGATTTTCTATACAGATGGGTCAGTTATGAATGGAAGATCAGGATGCTCAGTAGTGTCAGGTGATAGTTGCTATCGATATAGACTTCGGAACTCACACTCAATATTTAGTTGTGAAGCAATAGCTATATATCAAGCCTTAGAATTAATACATAATGAATCGAATTCAGTGAAATGTATTATATATACCGATTCAAAATCATGTCTGACAGCATTACAAAACCCAAATAATACAAATCCACTTATTATAGATATTAAACAAAAAATTATAAACCTTCTAAAAGATAATTATAAATTTGAAATGATATGGATTCCAAGTCATCAAGGAATAGTTGGCAATGAAAAAGCTGATACTGAAGCTAAGAATGCAACTAATGAAAATAATATCTGCAGCACAATCAAATCAACTCCAGCTGAAATAAAAAAATACTTCAAACATAAAATAAAAATTACTTGGGATCATTATTGGAAAACAGAAAATACATCTAAACTTTTTGGTATAAGAAAATCAATTTTAGACAAATCACCTACTTCCTTCAGCTGTAGAAAGGATCAAGTAATAATTACTAGACTGAGAATAGGACATACAAACATGACACATATCCATTTAATAACAAAAACTGCAAAAAATAAGTGCAAGTGTGGACTGGACTTAACTGTGTTACATCTTCTAATTGAATGCACGGCTTACAATAATGAAAAACGTATATGTGATTTACCTAACAGCTTACAAGATTGTTTAAACCAAGATGGATGTATACGAACCATACAATTTTTGAAAATGATTGATGTTTATAAACTTGTGTAACTGTTTGTTGTGGTCGCTAATGACCTTAGATGTTAAAAAGCGACCTAAAATAAATAAATTAAAAAAAAAAAAAAAAAAAAAAAAAAAAAGGTCATGATATTATTGATCGTTGATAAATGACTCTGCAGCAAATATTTTGTGTTTATTCCGAGAAATTCTGGAAAACAAGCTGAGTTTTCCTGTTCATCGTGACCTTATTCAGTCCAGTTCAGTCCGGTTTTGATTTAAAGTGTTTGATTGGCTGAGAAATACAACTATGTCACACAAGTTCCTTTATAAGCGACGACCGCGATCAATGCTCCAGGGACTTCGCTCCGAGCCGCCGCACAGTACAGACGTACCCCGTACGGTCTATTGTGCTCCGCCCGCCACCCCGACCCGATTCTCGGAAGCGCTCTGGTATTTATACCTGGCCTTTCGCAGAACCGTCTTATCAGTTTGTTGACTCGGAACTTTTCAGTTTAGAGTCTCCAAACGAATATTTGTTCTATCGACACCGCGCTCGAAAAACCACAGACATTTACTTGTGGTGAACCAGTGACCCGGGCGCTCGCGGTTTCCCTTAAGGAAAACGACAACCCGGACGGGACTGGACCAGTTGGCCTTGGGGGCTTCCCTAGTCAACCCCAGTTGTCGTTAGGCAGGGACTTAGGAACCCGCTGCACAATAAGATTGGCAGCGGGAGACAAGCTTAGGGCACACCCTAGGGCCTACTCACCTCCCGACCTATCCCGGTTGGGAGTGTAACACACACCCCCGGGCCCATCCACCCGGGGCGAGATAGTAGGTTAGATTAGGGCGATCGCCTGAGGTTTCTTGTGGTTTCTTTTACTCAGGAACGCCCCGCGTCCGAAACCACGGTAGATTGCCGAATTAGAGTAGCTCCCTCTGGCTGGCCATGGCCAGCCAGAACGACCACCTACCCCTGACACTGGTCGAGATTCTCCAGGACGACGAGTCCTGGGATTTCCTCGTCAAGCGTTATGGACCAACGTTCCTACCTCCCCGACCCGCTCCCACTTCACGGTCATCGTCAAGGATGTCCGTGAACTCCGCCCCGGATTCCGCGGAACCAACCGCGGAATTCTCCCCGCCTCCCTCTCCCGCGGAATCAACCGCGGAACACTCCGCCCCTCCCTCTCCCGCGGAACCCTCCGCCCCGCCCTCTCCTGCAGAATCCACCCCGCCCTCTCCGCCTGCGCCTGCCGCGACGACCGGCCAGTCGTCCTCTTCCTCCTCCTCGGAGGGAGAGTTCACGACGGTCATTGGGGGCAAGCGCAAGCGAAAAAAGAAGGCGAAAGCCACTGAAACCGAGGTAGCTGCCAAAGCTGCCAAGGCTTCCGCCCCTTCCCCTTGCCCATCACCCAAGCCCCGCCCACTCATGGACACTGTTGTGCCCACACCACCGCTGCTAATGGACGTGCCAATGTCTCCTCCCCCGGAGGAACAAGGCTGTCCCGTGACGCGCATATCCCAGCCCCAGTCCCAATCCCAATCCCAAGTCCCCAAAAGGAAGGACACTCCTCCACCACTATTTGTGCAGGACAAAACCCGATGGACCGAAGTGTCCGGGTGGTTTACCCCGCACAAAATTCAGTACACGTCCGCCCGCTCTACCGAGCACGGCATAAAGGTCCAGGTACCTACATCCCAGGACCACCGTGCCATCACCAAACTCCTCCGGGAAAGAAAAGTGGCTTTCCACACTTACACTCTCCCTGAGGAGAAAGCCCTCCGGGTGGTGATCCGCGGCATCCCCCGCGAAATTCCCACCTCAGAAGTCGAAGCCTCCCTTAAGGAGCACGACCTCCCGATACAGTCAGTGCACCGGATGCACAAAGGACGCGGCCACGAGCCGTATAACATGGTGATTGTGGCACTGGACCAAGGCAAGGCCGGCAAGGCCATATACAGAGTAAAATCTGTGTGCGGCTTGAGCGACGGCTTCACCGTCGAGGGCGTCCGAAAGGGCGGCTACCCCTCCCAGTGCCACAACTGTCAGTTGTACGGCCATTCCGCCCGCAATTGTTTTGCTCCCCCCCGGTGCGTGAAGTGCCTCACACCTCACGCCACCAAAGACTGTGACCGTCCTAAGGTCATAGACGAAAACACCCCGCCACCTGGTTGCGTTCTCTGCAACCAGACCGGGCACACCGCGAACTACCGCGGGTGCTCGAAGGCTCCCCGCCCTTCGCGCCATTCAACGCGCAAAGCCCCCATCTCCAACCCGGCGCAGACCGATCTGCGCCCTCAAAGGCACTCTCAATGGGCCCGCCTTAACTCTAATTCTCCTAAGGAGTACCCTCCTCTCCCAAGGGAAGCGTTTGCTCTCTCCGAGCAAACCACGACCCAGCCACCACCTCCTCCTCCCAAGGCCTCCGCTTGGCAGCCGAAACCCACCGCAGCGCCTTCAGCGCCCGCCTCGCCGCCACCGCCAACCCAAACCACCCGCCGCGCAAACCCGTCACCAAAACGGGACCAAAACCCTCCGTCGAGTGTGGATGCGGATTTCG
Source organism: Tetheella fluctuosa (assembly GCA_951216915.1). NCBI lineage: Eukaryota > Metazoa > Arthropoda > Insecta > Lepidoptera > Drepanidae > Tetheella > Tetheella fluctuosa. Next base: position 5,667,085 of record OX578236.1, read on the forward strand.
CACTCGTGGAGCGCTTCATCGATTTTATAAACTTCGATGAAATTAGGGAGCTCGCCGAACTCATCAAACAGAGCGAGGGCAACGGTCGTGCCCTTGCATCTGCAGCGCTGCGATTTCATAAAATCGCTTGCCAACTCGATCACTTTCGCGTAAATCCATAATGGATATTACACCCACGCACGGTAGAATCAAACCCCGATCCCTCAAGTTAGGAACCTTCAATGCCAACGGCATTATAGGTAAACGAGATGAGATCGCAGAATTCCTGCGAGAGCATCAACTCGATATCCTTTTGGTACAGGAAACATTTCTTAAGCCCTTTCATAGGGACCCTAAAATTGCGAATTATCAGATAATTCGCAATGACAGACCCAACGCCGCAAAAAGCGGCACCCTCATTTATTATAAAAGATCCCTTCACTGCTCCCCTATGGACGCACCATCCCTAGAGTACATTGAGGCTTCAATCTGTAGGCTCGGTATGACTGGACACTCATCCATTATACTAGTCTCGGCATATTGCTCCCCCTTCTCACAACCCACCCGACTCAGGAATGTCACTCAAACGTGACTTAGAATCCCTTTTCAATTTGGGTAGCTCAGTCATTCTGGCGGGCGACCTAAACGCGAAACACACCCTCTGGAATTGCGTCGCAAACAATACCAGAGGGCGTATTCTTGAATCCCTCCTCGGGCCACTCAACGTGGACCTGATCGCCCCATACGAACCGACTCACTTCCCGGACATAGTGACTCACAGACCCGACATACTCGACGTGGCGCTGCTGCGTAATGTAAACTTACGTTTGCATGACTTAGCAGTGCTACACGAGCTCCAATCGGACCACCGACCTGTAATCCTAGAGTTTACACCGCGCGTAGGTCCCCCAGATTCAGGTCAACCCTCTCGCACCAAGGTCGTGACGGACTGGGACAAATTAGGCGAAAGCCTCAAGGCGACTTCGTCCGTCCATCTAGACCGTATCCCTGACAGCCTAGTCACCGCCGACGACGCTGTAGGCGCTATCGACTCACTCACAAGTCACGTGCAATCGTTAGTTAGCGATTGCTCTCGGACAGTACCAGCGGAGGATGACCGACGCTGGCACTTGCCCGACGACATACGGGACTTGCTGAGGGAGAAGAAAGCCGCCATTCGCGCCTACGATAGAGCTCCCTCAGAGCAAAATCGTGTCCAATTACGAGCTCTCGAGCGTGCCGTCAAGGCACGCATCGCAGAGTTTCGCGAGAATCGCTGGGGCCAGACCCTCAGCGAAATCAAGCCCTCCCACCTAGCCTTTTGGCAACTGTCTCGTGCCCTTACAAAGGACACAGTAGTTCCAATGCCTCCCTTAAAGCGACCCAATCTTCCTCCCGCCTTTGAAGACGTGGAAAAGACCGAATGCCTCGCCGAAAGTCTGGAGGCTCAATGTACGCCCAGTTCTCTCCCTATTGACCCGCGTCATTTGGAGACAATCACAGCCGAAGTAGAACGGAGGACCGCTCTTCCGTTACCACCTCCTCCCGCTCCCCCGACTGACGACGTCGCCAATGACGTCAACACAAATGACGACCCACTTCCACCCGCGACCCATGACGAGGTGAAAGCGATCATCGGGAAGTTACACCCTCGTAAGGCCCCGGGCTCGGACAAGATCACCAACAGAGTGATCAAACCTTCCCAGCCTCCCTTATCATGTTATTGACGGCCATCTTCAATGCCGCCCTCTCAAACAATATTTTCCCACACCAGTGGAAAGAAGCCCACGTGATTGGGATCCACAAGCCCGGCAAACCCAAGTCCGAGCCCTCCAGTTATCGTCCCATAAGTCTGCTCAACGTACTGGGCAAGATTTATGAGAGAATCATTTATGTCCGCCTTAAAGCATTTGCCGATGCTAACAAACTCCTCCCAGACGAGCAATTTGGGTTCCGACCCAAACACTCGTGTGTTCATCAAGTCCATAGAATTGTTGAACACATCTCCTCTAGTTACCAGAGAGGTCACATGACAGGCGCCCTTTTCTTCGATGTCGCAAAGGCATTCGACAAGGTGTGGCACACAGGCTTGATCTACAAGCTTTACACCCTAGGTGTGCCACCGAGACTCGTGACCATCTTACGAGACTTTCTGTCGAATCGCCTCTTTCGATATCGGGTCGAAGGCGTCCTGTCCTCACCTCACCCCATTAGTGCCGGTGTCCCGCAGGGCTCGGTACTATCTCCCTTGCTATTCACGCTCTACACGAGCGACATCCCTAGAGTCAGGAATACGCAGTTCGCTCTCTTTGCAGACGACACTGCCGTATATTGCTCAGGCAAAAGCCCGCCCGCGATCTCTAAGAAACAGACCGCAGCCAACGCCCTAGGCGCATGGTTCCGGAAATGGAGAATAGAGATCAACCCCTCCAAGAGTCAGGCGGTTCTCTTTTATAGAACCGACCGAAAAAGACGTCCCCCCATCCCCGATCCAGTCACACTATTCGGCGAGCCGATCCCTTGGGAGAGGCAAGCCAAATATCTCGGTGTGACCCTCGATGATCGCCTATCCTTCGCTGCACACATAAGGGCGGTTCGCGCGCGCGCCGCCTTTGTGGCAGGACGACTCCACTGTATGATCAACGCCCGGTCTAAACTTGCCCTAAAAAGCAAGGTTAGACTCTATACCGCGTGTATCCGTCCAGTCATGACGTATGCGAGCACCGTGTTCGCTCACGCTGCTCCCAAACATCTCCACACCCTTCAGGTGATTCAAAACCGTTTCATGCGCAAAGCCACGGGCGCCCCGTGGTACATGCGCAATGAAAACCTCCACCTTGACTTAGGTCTCCCTACAATCAAACAATTTATAAAACGCGCCTCGCGCCGATATTTCGATACCGCAGCGCACCACGCGAATCCCTTGATAGTCAACACTATCACATACACCCCGTCCCTTATTTCCCGCATCCGTAGGCCTAGGCTCGCCCTCAGCGAACCAGACGATGCCATTACCCTAGCGCAGATCGAGGCCGAAGAAGCCCGCAAACAAATACAGATGCGAAATCGTCAACCTAGATTTCGTCCTCGCCGGCGAGGACCGTCGCGACGTCCTTCCCAGTCTCGTCCCGATTAAGCGGCCCGAGCTGCATATTAGCAATCCGACCGATCCCCAAATAATTATATTTGCATGCTAAGCCCTCCCTCAGTCCCCTAGGCAACGTCCTGAGCCGAGGTCGAGCCCCACAGGGGGCAACCTCAGGCTACCGTTGCCCTAAATTTATTTAGCTTTAAGTAGCGGTTGAGAGCCCTCAGCGCTCACCGCAAAAGTCCGCGTAACGGTGGAAGAAGGTCCCCTGGACCCACCTCCTTTCTGTTCCTGCTCAAAAAAAAATAAAAAAATCAATGCTTCACAGTTTCGTCTTCAGCACTACCGCAGTAGCACGTACAGCAAGATGTTCGCTAAATCCACTATAACCCTTTTTGTTCTGGCCGTTGGCTTATCATGTGAGTATACAAATTGAGAATAATAATTATATTTTTCTTCAGAATTTAAAAGATATTTAATAGAGTAGCCTTATGATATTTTAATTTTTAAATATTAAATATAGATAATTTTGTTATTTAAATATTAATGACTAACTTTAAAACTATTACATCGTGTCATTTAGAGGATTTGCGTGAATTCTAGAATTGCCATTTATAATCGTAACATCTGAGTTACCTAAATATATGTTATTTTTCCAATATTTTGACTCGAATTTCAGATTTTATAACAGATCACTCATCTTGGCTACGAGGTCAATAATAAAATTCTTATTGTTATTTTTTGTTACAGCATTACTGAGTGGAAACTCTATTGGGTCAGCAAGTGCTTATCCCCGACCGGACGAAACATCAATGACCGTAAATAAAGATAATAATCCTAATGACGTAAAACTCTTTGAAGACCTCAAGGATATGAGTCAAGGAAACAAGTTTGGTGCCCTAACTATTCTACGCGATAATGTCATTCAAGGAAGCAACACGAGAGGTGAAAATCACTTGGGATCGGAAGCTAATCAGAAACACATCCAGGTGGGGGGAAAACTTCCGGGAGGTGGAAATACTTATGGCGGAGCAACTTACGCATCAGGCAACGCTATCCAAGAATCTGACTCGAGTAGTAAAAACTACTTGGGATCAAGGCTTACTCAGGAAGAGATTATATTCAATGTTAAGAACACCTCAGAATAAGAAACAGACTCGAAGGAAGAATAAAATTCTTAAACCAAGAAAATAATTTTGAAAAGTGTCATTGTCTTGAATCGAGACGAAAAATTCTTGAATCAAGTAAAATTTACTTCAAAAAAATTCTTAGCTTAAGAATTTTCTACTCAAATCAAGATTTTTTTTTTCTGTTTGGGTATTGTCATCACTTGTATTGTTATATCACCATGTGTAGGATAATTGATGTTTTACACCTTTATAGAACTGAATAAATTGACTAATTATACCAATTTTTCTATTTTATTTCCTGAATTTCCTCTTTAGAGTGCTTTAGTAGTATATGTAGGATTTACATTTTTTCGTAACTTATGCAAATGAGAATTACACCTCTAAATTTTTAACTCTGCAGAACTGAGACGAACATTATCAACAACGATTATTTACAACTTACTTGAATCCAAGGATAGGGCTAATAGTAATTAGACAATCTTCAGGTTATTATTTAGATATTTGAATGATATTCCACGACTTAGCTTTGGTGCTACTGATAGTCGTCAGCTGTAATTAGTTTAAATGTCAATGATAATCAATGGCAGATACGCTATGATGAAATCCCATTGCCGGAATTCGCTATCAGCTGCTAAGAAAGAGTCAGTTTTGTTCTTGGTAGGTTAGTCAGCTTACTACACCTACAATTAATAAATCAGAATTGTTCAACAATCATTAATGTCTTTGGGTATTACCCATCGTCAAACTTCATCTGTAAGCATCCTGTTTACAACTAGCAATAAGCAATTATTAACAAATTGTTTTGCTTAATTGAACTCTTTATCACGTTGTCAAGCAACCGGATGCCCGACCTATTAAACGTACGCATACTGATAAATATCCAAGCGATAACAAGCAGAAGAATATTGGTTGACCCAAGTATGACCTTGAAATCAATGATATTGCTTGCGGGTAGGTTTCTGATGATCGCATCCTCAACACACATATTGTGCTAATAAAGTTATACCATTAGATTTTATAAAATCCATAACTCCGTATCTGTTTTAATATCTCTTAAGATGATTAGCTGTTCAGAAGTTTTGTTCACTTCTTAAAAAGCTATTCCGAGTTGTGTGTGGGTAATGCCATAAAAAGAAAATTACTTTGGGATAAAGCTGCTGATATAGAAACCATTTTTATTTTTCAAAAGAGGGCAGTGCAAGCCATTTGTGCGTAATGTATTTTGAATACTAGTTTGCCAACACGACTTGGTGGCCCTAGGGAAGAACCCAGTGCACCAGATTTATCTATTTGTACACCTGATCTAGCATCCTGCCTTTCTTGGAGCCCTATGGCATCTACATATGGTAGTGATCATTTCCCATTATTAATCACTTTTCCTTTTAAGAAACCCCCAAGACAGTTAAAGATACCACGTATGAAATATAAATTGGAAGATGACTGGGGTGTGTTTAGACGTAGGGTTGAGAAAATGGTGCAGGAAATTCCTTGTAGGGACACATGTATAGGTATGCAAGGCAGAGTGCAAAGTAAGCGTTTTAGTATGTGTGAACGGAACGTATGAACGGCGGACAGTTACTGCGCACTGATCCGATTGAATGGTTGTCGTCAAGGGATTAGATCAATATACCAGTTAAATCCATAAACCTGAGCATCATTCAGTATCCCGGTAGTAACTCACCCGACTCATCATAAATAACGCCTAAAGCGTTAAATTGGTGACCCCGACGTGATTTTCGTGATAATTGTGAAACATTACGCAACATTAGTGAACAAAGGAAATGAGTTGGGAACAACCAACAGTGACGCAACAAACCGCTCCGCCAGCAGTCAAGAACGAAGGTATGATTTCGTATGGCGATCTCGATCAAATCACCGTACCGTCACGCATCCCAGAGTTCTGGACTGATCAACCACGACTATGGTTCGCAAAGTTCGACGCCATTTTGGCGAAGCAAAAATGCGGAGAAGACACCAAATATAGCCTAGTAGTTACTAAGTTGAATAAAGAAACGATTCAACAAGTGACTGACTTGATTCTACAGCAACCACCTGAGAAGCCCTATAGCGCGTTGAAAGAACGTTTATTGTCAGTGTACGAGGAGTCCGAAATTCGGAAAGTGCAGAAATTGCTTAACGAAATCGAGCTCGGAGAGCTAAAACCATCCCAATTGCTGCGGCGGATGAGAAACCTGGCACGCGAGAACTTTCCAGAAGATACATTACGCATCCTGTGGCTGGGTCATCTGCCACACTCCGTGAGAGCGATCTTAACAGTCAGCGAAGTGAGGGATCTCGAAAAACTGGCGCAGATGGCAGACAAAGTCCTGGAGACCACGCAGCGCTCGGATACGGTCGCAGAAGTTGCTGGCAGTTCAACGGCAGTAGGCAACGACTTGCTAATTGCAGAAATAGCAAAATTGAGTGAAAAAATTGACAAGATGGGCAGAGGAAGACCAAGACTTCCCTATGTACAACGTTCTCGGAGTAGATCGGCGAGTTGGCACCGTGGAAACTCAACACAAAGGCGCAATCACAAGAGTGAAGACTGGCTATGCTTCTACCATTTTCGCTTCGGGAAGAAGGCTAACAAATGCCTTCAGCCATGCAGTTGGAAGCGCGAGACCACCTCGGAAAACTAGAATTGGTGCGGGAAGCGGCGGTCAACTGCATCAACACATCGAGTCACCGCCTATGCGTCACGGACATCAATAACGGTACAAGATTTTTGGTAGATACAGGTGCAAATGTTTCGGTCTTACCTGTGTCAAAACGTCAAAAATATGTAAACCCTCTGAATTTAAGCTATATGCAGCAAATGGCTCTGTTATTCATACGTACGGAACAAAAAATTTAGAACTAAATTTGAAATTAAGGAGGCCTTTTAGGTGGGAATTTATTTTAGCCGATGTAAAGCAACCTATCATTGGCGCAGACTTTCTATGTTTCCATAGGTTATTAGTAGATTTAAGCTCACAAAAGTTAATAGATAGTCATACGAATTTATAGTCACTTGTAGAGAACCGTCAGTAAACACAGTAGATGTTAGTCACCCACAGTATAAATTATTATCTGAATTTGCCGATGTCATGAAACCTGTGCCATTTAAAGACCGAGACGCGGATAACGATAGTAATAGGATATTCCATCACATCGAAACGTCTGGTCCACCGGTACATGCACGTGCGCGTCCTCTTCCCCCAAATAGGTATCATAAGGTGAAAGAGGAATTTAGATTAATGCAGGAGATGGGTATATGCCGGCCGTCCAAGAGTGCGTGGGCCAGCCCGCTACATGTAGTCGCAAAGAAGAACGGGGATATTCGACCATGTGGCGATTATAGGAAGCTCAACGCAATCACAAAGCCGGACAGATACCCAGTTCCACGCCTGCACGACTTCACATACATATTGGCAGGTAAGAAAATATTTAGTAAATTAGACATTAACAAATCTTATCATCATATTAAAGTAGCTAGGGAAGATATAGAAAAAACCGCCATAATTACTCCGTTTGGATTGTTTGAATTCCCACGCATGACCTTTGGTCTACGAAACGCAAGTCAAACATTCCAACGGTTTATGAACAACAACGTACTACAAGGGTTAGACTTTCTATTCAGCTTTGTTGATGACGTAATTATTGCGAGTGACAGCGTAGAAGAAAACAAAATTCAGCTTCGAAAAGTTTTTGAACGTTTTAGGAAGTTCGGTATAACAATAAACATATCGAAATGTGAATTTTGCAAGCCTAATATTGAGTTTTTAGGATATAATGTCTCATCCGACGGTATTCGACCCCTCGACCATAAAGTCAAGGCGATCATTGAATATCCTCGGCCAGAGACCGTAGATCAACTGAGGCGATTTTTGGGTATGGTGAACTTCTATAGAGCAGGTATACCACACGCTGCCAGTCATCAAGCGAGATTAAATATTTTTTTAAAAGGTTCTAAACGAAAAGATAAAACTATCATACAGTGGGACAACGAATCCAAACAGGCATTCGAATCATGTAAACTAGGTTTAAAAAATGCTGTTTTGTTATCACATCCGGTATCTGGTGTGCCTCTAGCTCTCATGACCGATGCATCAGACACGTGTGCGGGAGCTGTATTACAGCAAAAAATTAACGGAACATGGCAGCCTATGGGATATTTTTCTAAGAAGTTTACCAAAACTCAACAAAAGTATTCCACATACGATAGAGAACTTCTAGCTATTTATTTGGCCATTAAACATTTTCGTTATATTTTCGAAGGAAATCAGCTAACAATATACACGGATCACAAACCATTAATATACGCATTTAGTAAATTACATAATAGTAACTCTGAAACGCCAAAACGCACAAGGCAGTTATTGTTTATAAGTGAATTTTCAACGGACATACGATATATTAAAGGCGATAGCAATGCAGTGGCTGACGCGTTATCGCGGATTGAAACTATACACTGTCCAACTGCAATTGACTACTCGGAACTTGCTGTAGCGCAAGAATGCGATAACGAACTCGCGATGTTGTTAAGTCAAACAAGTAATAATTTCAATTTACAGAAACTTTTCGTTCCTTACTGCAAAAAGCCTATTTATTGTGAAAATTCTACCAACACATGTAGACCCTATGTCACAGAAGCTTATAGGAGAGTAGCATTTGAATCTGTGCACAACTCTAGTCACCCAGGTATTCGTGTAACGCGTAGAGAGGTAGCACAACGTTTCTTCTGGCCAAATTTGAATCGTGATGTAGGGCTATGGGCTAAATCTTGCTTACAATGTCAAAAATCGAAAGTCAACAGACATACCGTGTCCGATGTTCAACAGTTTTCAATAGCCAGGCGCTTCGAACATGTACACATAGATATAGTGGGACCTTTGCCAATATCGCAGGATGGTTATAAATATTGCGTAACAATGATCGACAGAGGTACGCGCTGGCCGGAAGCCATTCCAGTAAGAGATATCACAGCAGAAGTGGTAGCCAAGGCGTTTTATGAGACCTTATGAGAGCGTTTTTGAGAGACGTGTATGGGCAAACTATTCGATTACCCGGAGATTTTTATAATACACCCCATAGTAAGAGCTGCGACGACTACACGTATCTCGATCGTTTAAGAAAAATAATACATAACTTGCAACCAGTATTACGTAATACTCGAGACTCGCGCACATTATTCGTGCACAAAGATCTTAATAAATGTGAACATATATTTATTCGTAATGACGCTATACGTAGGCCTTTAACACCAACGTACGATGGTCCATATCGCGTCATAGAGCATGGTCCATATCGCAATTCAGTTACCTAATAGGAAAGTCAGAATATCCATTGACAGACTAAAACCAGCGTATCTTTTAAATGAACAAAATAACAGCGAGGTAATACAGACTAAGACTACTGCTGGTAACTCTACTGGTGACTCAAATGCCGATAGTAATAACGATATGACACCTAATACCAATGATAAGGATGTTATTGTTAAGCGAACTAGAAGTGGTCGTATTATAAGGCCACCAGTAACGTTTAATCTGTGAAATTAATTATTTTTTATTTTTACTATGGTGAAATTAAATATTTAATTTGAAATTAAGTAATTTATGTAAATGGATTAATAAACGTAAAAGTATTTTACATGCTTTCTAAAGCAACTCTAAGAATATCTGATAGGAATATTATCAGTGAGCTGAAAGTGAAGTTCCAGATTCGAGTTCCGGACTGCACATAGAAAATATATAAACTTACTCATTGAGTGATAATGTATTTGTTTATTCTCATGTACAATATCATTTATATTTTTAATTTTTACATGTTTTTATTTTTCGTTTTCTACATTTATTTTACTTACCTTTATATTTGCATATTTGCAACCATTGTAGTTACATACTGGTGTCAAATATTGTATATGTTTTACCTAATGTGCAATAGGAAATTGCGAAATGTGTTTGAATATCAAATCATACATTTTATTAATTTTGCATTTTTGTTTTGCTGACAAGCTGTATTGATTTATTGTAGGTCACATCGCAACAAGCATCACTCTTTGTAAATTTTAATTTTATTCACTTCAATAATTGATTATCGTCATCAGAAGTAACACGTTATCAATAGCAAGTGACAATGGGCAAGACTTATAGCAAAGAGGAAGTCATTATAGCCCAAAATAACGCGATAGAATCGCATATGACCAAATACAACGTTGGTTTTACGGTCATCGCAGTCATCGTCTTAATCATGGTATTGGCAATTACATGGCGCCAGTGTCGTCATGGTTTTAAGAAATGGATAAGAAAACAGGTAAACAACCCGGGTACAGTCAAAATGGTGCTGCCAGGACCGATAGGCACGCGCACGGTTCCGCAGCAGCCACCTGCAGGCAGCGTAATCTGATACATCAAGTGACGAGTGTGATGCTTAGTGCAGTGTTTTGTGTCTATGTATTAGGTATGTCATAGAATAGTATATATTATGTAATGAAATTATGTATTAATACGTAAGATTTTCATTATTAAATTTTGTTACAAAATTTTGGGGGGATGTAGTGTAGGGACACATGTATAGGTATGCAAGGCAGAGTGCAAAGTAAGCGTTTTAGTATGTGTGAACGGAACGTATGAACGGCGGACAGTTACTGCGCACTGATCCGATTGAATGGTTGTCGTCAAGGGATTAGATCAATATACCAGTTAAATCCATAAACCTGAGCATCATTCAGTATCCCGGTAGTAACTCACCCGACTCATCATAAATAACGCCTAAAGCGTTAAAGCCTAAAGCATCTCATGAAAATGCATCCATATGCGCTGAGATGTTAGCTAAAATATTGATTGAAGCAGCTAATCAAGAGTTGTAGACCTAGTAAGATACCTTCTCCACCATGGTGGGATGAATAATGTACTATTGCAGTTAAACAAAGGAAGAGATGTCTGAAGATAACTTAATTAACCAAGAAACTACAAGAAGTTTGAAGGCTGGCGCCTTTTCCTCATTCAAATTCCTCGCATTTTAATCGAAGACTTTGCGAAGTCAGAAGATCAGGAGAAGAGATAAGAGAATACAACGAATATATATTTTATTACAATGGCGAGAAACAAGGATACATCCCTTGGTGTAGGATTTTAATAAAAAAAATACCTTCAATGCAAAGACAGGTAGCAAATCGAATAAGGACGAATTTGTCCTAGAAAAATACAGCAGTGGAAAAAGAAATGAAAACGGACAACGGCTCATAGATTTTTCCTTTGCATTTAACCTAAAAATAATGAACAGCTTCTTCAAAAAAGGAAAGTTACGGAAGTGGACCTGGATTTCTCCAAATGGTAGAGATAAAAACTAAATTGATTTGGAATTATTATGGCAAAAGAACCAGGCAATACTTAACTCCGGTAGTTTTAAACAAAATAAATTTTATGAGAGATACATCTGTAGAAACAAGCAAATCTACACTAAAAAAAAGACTGAAAGAATACTTGTTATGTAACTAAATAACTCAAGTCGCTTATATACTAAATTCAATTGCTAGCGTATTGTTTAAGTAAATGGTATAAAATGTAAAAGAGCGCCATTATCGCCAACAAACTGTTGTACAGTTTGGCGATTTTTGTTTTCAAAGTAAACTGTATGAATTTTTTGAATAAAGTTGTTTAAAAAAAAACAAATAAAAATCATTTCCCATGCGGCCTTTTCAACACACCGTATCTATATCGGAAAATATTAAATAAAGATTTAGTTTTCATCTAATCAAATAACACTGAAATACGAGTAAGTAACCCTTCCAAATCAAATGTTTTGAATAAGTATAAGCAACAACATTCAGGTCACATTATTTATATACAGACCCAAGACCTTTATACTGTTCATGTAGAACTTATTTCTTCCGATGATCATTCTGGCTCTACATTATACATTATTAAATTTGGACATTTTTTGTATAAAAATAATCTAGGAAATGTTTTAGAAGATGGAATAAAAAGAATTGGGAGGAATAGACTTTCTGTGCAATTACGTTGAACGCAACTATATTTTCCTTATGAGTCGACGCCGATTCGAGATTTCGACAAATTTTATATTAAGCTAATAAAAGTGGCGTCAAATTAAAAAATAAAATATGTATTGGAAACTTCAAATCTCACTCTTTAAAATAACGTAAAATATATTTCATTTATTGCTATTCTGATGACTAAAAAACAATATTTCTTTTCTGATAAATTCCGCAAGAACACTGATTTTAGGGAGACTGGAGCCTTAATAAAAAAATATTTAGATTGGAGTTTTTGACTATTTTACTCATAAGATATGAGCCAATAATCAAAATAGTTTATAAATACAATTTATAAATATTATATTTATATTTTTGCATTCAAAAAATCATTGAAATAAATTTACTGAAACACAACGAACGGCTGTCAATTCCCAGCGGAATTGAATGGAATTTTGATGCGTTTTATGTTTTATTTGTTTAGTTTCGGTAAATTTATTTCAAATGATTTTTTGAATGTTAATATTTTTTATTCGACAGATAAGTAGTTGCTTTCGGAGTGGTTAAAGTGTGATTTCTCTAAACCATTACTTTGTAATAGAAAAAAATATATGTTGCAAGGGTCAAATTCAGAAATTTATAACTTTTTAAAGCAGTTTAAATAAGAAATTGAGACGATTTTGAAAAAAAGTAACTAGATAAGATTATTGTAGATGATTTGCCGACAAATGTAATCTGAATACATTTCTTGTTTTTGTTATATTTTTTGCGTGGCGTGTGCATGAATGAGACCCTCTACGCGTGGAACGTAAATAGAGGTATGTTTAAAGCCTCACAAAGCTAATAAAAGTGGCGTCAAATTAAAAAATAAAATATGTATTGGAAACTTCAAATTTCACTCTTTAAAATAACGTAAAATATATTTCATTTATTGCTTTTCTGATGACTAAAAAACAATATTTCTTTTCTGATAAATTCCGCAAGAACACTGATTTTAGGGAGACTGGAGCCTTAATATTAAAAGAAATTACAAAATAATTGCTGTCGCTCACCGGTGCCCACCTTCCTCCCCGTTGGGCCGCGGGGGTCACGGCACCGTCCCCACCTCCGTGCCCCTCTAGGATACCTGGAAGCGCTGCGTTTGACACGCGCCAGTGGCTAATTGCACGCAAGGTCACGCGCATTATTTATCTTTCATAATAAATTTATTTATTGTTTTAGTGAAAGTTTTAACCTGGTTTACCTCTAAAGTGAAATAAAATGTGTCCTGCCTGATTGTAAAGAAAACTTTTGTGTGAATTTATAGATGGTTTTAAATATTTTGAAATTACTGTTGTAACTGTGGTAAATATCATAATCTCGACTCATAGAGTGGCAACACTAGCGTAAGCCTCGGTAAGCTATAAAAAATAATATCTGTTATGGCGTCGCTTGCTTTTCCTTGTGTAAGATGTTAATTGTTATTTAACAAAGAATAAACATACTAATAATGAATACTGGCTTATTTCAACATCCATCATTCCAACATGGTAGCAGTCCGTGGTTGGGTTGAATAAGTGAAAGATATTGTGATCAAGAAAAACGTGGAAAGTAGTTCGTGCCGCGTGTTAGTTAGGAGTTAAGAATAAAAAACGTTATCATCACCAAAATGGCTAAACAAGCAAAGATAGAAGACATCATGATCCCCATTTTTGATAGAGTAAATTATTCTAGTTGGAAACTAAGGTTAGTAACTTTACTAGAATACAAAGAATGTCATGATGAGCCCGCCATTTGCGTGAGGCCTGAAAAATATATAAATCAAGAGCCGGACTGGAATAAAAAGTATTTAAAAGCAAGGACTATAATAATGAGCACCATTTCCGATAAACAATTAGAATATATTAGCGAATGTACAACAGCTTACAATATGATGAAAAAGTTTGACAAGATGTATTTAACACAGTCTACTGCTATGCAAATAATATGTAGAGGAAAAATTGAAGAGGTTAAATTAAACAATTACAATACAGTAGAAGATTTTTTTGTTGATTTTGAGAAAACAACGAATGATTTCAAAGCAGCTGGTGAAAATATAAATGAACCCGAGAAGATAAGATACTTGCTCAGAGCATTACCTCCAAGTTACAGTTATATTAGAGATTTTATTGATGTCATTCCAGAAGAACGAAGAACAGTAGATTATGTAAAGTCTAAAATTAAGGAAGAAAATATGATTACTAGTGGCCCAGACAAGAAAAGCAATATGAGTACATTCGCAACAAAAACTAAAACACAATGTTATATCTGTGGAAAGACCGGCCATCTCAAAAAGGACTGTTGGTACGGTCAGAAAAACTACCAAGGTAGATATTCAAACAGTCAACGCCAGCAAGGATTTCAAAGAGGTTACAACAGAGGTGGATTTCATCGAGGCCGTGGTCGAGGCAGAGGTCAAGGTCATCCCAGGGGTGAGTCGACAAGCACTCAGCAAGACAGCTCTGTAGCAGAGTCATGGACAGCTCAGGTATGTAATCCAGAAGTAAATCAGGTAACGGGGTGTAACGAAGGGGAATATGATAAATTAATTGGTTGTTAGATAGTGGATGTACAGATCATATAATATAGAATGATACATGTTTTTATAATTATGTAGATTTAAAAACTTCTATTGATGTGAAACTGCCAGATGGTAAAATTTTAAAAGCAACCAAAGTAGGTACTGCTAAGATCTATTTCAAAAATTATTATAATAAATGAAGAAAGTATGAACGCCTGCACGCTTTACGAGAGCAACACGCATTGTAATCTCTATTGCCTTTATGGTCTGTGAAGCGCGCCCTTCTCTCGCTGCTACGTAATGAATGTGCTTGCTAATCGAATTGTTACATTTAATAAAATAAAATAGTTTATCCAATATTATTCGATCCTCATTTATTTTATCAGGTTATGGGCCGTCCTATGCCTGTCGTGTAGTCATTATCTTTGAAAACAAAACAGTATTTATCCGTGAAAAAATAAAAGTAAAATACCGCGTGTATAACCTCACTTTTGTTAGGTACCGGTTCGCGAGTGTTCTTTTTTTCAGCTATTTTTAGATTGAATATTGTTTAAATATGGCTAATAACAATTCAATGATGGCAATTCCGAAACTCACGGGTCGAGATAATTGGGCAAATTGGAGTTTTGCGGTCAAAGCATACCTACAACATGAAGATCTTTATGACTGTATATTGACTGCTCCAGACCCCGTTGAACCAAAATCTGTTAAGCATGACATCAAAGCCAAGTCAAAGTTAATATTATTAATTGACTCAATATTATATGTACACATTCAAGATGCAGAAAATGCAAAACAGGTTTGGGAAAACTTATCTAGAGCGTTTGAAGATAGTGGATTAACTCGGAAAGTTGGATTATTGAAAGAACTTATTAATACTAACTTGGAAAGTAGTTCATCAGTTGAAGACTATGTAAACAAAATTATGACAGCAGCACACAAGTTAAGAAACATAAAATTCAACGTAGACGATGAGTGGCAAGGTACTCTGATGCTGGCAGGCTTGCCTGATATGTACAAGCCAATGATAATGGGCTTAGAAAGTTCCGGAATGAAGATTAGTGCTGATTTAGTAAAGAATAAATTGTTACAAGAAATAAAATCAACAAATTCAGACACTACCGCACTGTATACAAAAAATTATAAGCCTAAAAATTATCAGCAAAGTCCTAAAAAAGGTCCTAGGTGTTTTAACTGCAACAAGTACGGGCATCTCAGTAAAAATTGTTGGTATAAAAAAGGTAATGCTAAGTCAGATAATAAAACTGTATTTGTAGCAGCTTTTTCAGCATCTACAATGAGTGACTCCGTAAACTGGTATGTAGACTCTGGTGCCTCCATGCATATGACAATGCACCGGGATTGGCTAAGCAATGTCACATCTCCACCGATACCAAGCATAAGAATTGCAGATAATAAAACATTAAAAGTTGAATGCTGTGGCAATGTATTAATAAAAATTACAATTATTAATAATTACAGAGGATGGCAGCACAGAGGCAATAAATGTAAGAAATGTATTGTATGTACCAGAACTGAAAACAAATTTGTTATCTGTTGGAAAAATAATAAAAAGTGGCTGTAAAGTTAACTTTAATGAGAATGGGTGTCAGATTTATAATCTTAATAATAAATTAGTAGCAAAAGCAAATCTCATTAATAATACCTACCAGTTGAGTGTTTGTACGAATGAAGAAATTCATGCCATGATAGCTAAATCTGATGATGATACTTACTTATGGCACCAAAGGATGGGCCACCTGAATTTCACAGATTTAAATAAAATACCTAACTGTACTGAAGGGGTTAAGTTATCACCGAAATTGAAGAATTGTATTTGTATTACCTGTCTTGAGGGGAAGCAGACCAGGCAACCATTTCCTAATGATGGCTCCCGTGCAACTGATTTGCTAGAGCTTATCCACAGTGATGTGTGTGGACCGATGAAACATGTTTCTATAGGAGGTGCCAGGTATTTAGTCACATTTATTGATGACTTCTCACGAAGAAGAAGAAGAACGAAGAGTACATGTTTATTTTATAAAAAATAAAAGTGATGTTTATGAAAAATTTGTAGAATTTAAAAATAGAGTTGAAAATGAGCTTAGCAAAAAAATTAAGATTATTAGAACAGATAATGGTACTGAATATAAAAACAACAAATTTGATTCATACTTAAAAAATCATGGCATATTACATCAAACATCCACTCCTTATACTCCAAAACAAAATGCCCTTAGCGAAAGAATGAACAGGACTTTAGTAGAGCGTGCAAAATGCATGATACATTCTGGGCTGAAGCTGTCGCCACATTGTGAACCGCTCGCCAACTCGAGCCCTGGCTGATGTGACACCACATGAAATATAGTCTGAACAAAAACCCAATATAAGTAATATGAGGATTTTCGGCTGTGATGCGATGGTTTATATAGCTAAAGAGAACAGAACGAAGCTTGATGCAAAGTCACGTAAGTTAATATTTGTAGGCTACAGTGACTCTACTAAGGGCTACCGGTTCATAGATCCTGTAACAAGAAAAGCTATTTTAAGTAGAGATGTTGTAAAAATTGGGGAAAATAATATTAATTTATTGTATGATCCTCCTCATCTGATCAAGGGATTGAGAAATATTTTTTTAAACATCTTATATAACAATAAATTGTGCAAGTGGGATGACATAATTGACGTCTATAAGACAGACTGTAAACATGCTGAAATGAGATTGCTTCATAAATTGACCGACGAACATGTCATTATCGAGAAAATAAAAAAATGAAGGTAATTCATTTTTTTTCTTATGGTTTGGGTTGTGATTGACTACAGTCATACCATGGTATGTGATAATTTAGCTGAAGGTGGTAAGCACATAAAGCCCGGAGGGGAATGCAAAGTACCCTTCTGCCAACCGCAACCATCAACATGATTTTTGGTATAAAGATAAATAATTGTCCACAGAGTAAACATAGTTAACATAGACACTTTTTATTCTGGGAGCGCGAGTAAAATCGCGGGGCGGAAGTTGTAAATCGTAGGTTTTGTTCCAGCAAATTACCGTTAAAAGTAGTTTCTACCCCGCGATGTCATTCGCGTTCCCGAGGAGTTATAATTAAGCGGGATAAAAAGTATCCTTTATACATGCTATTCCAGGGTATGATTTATCTATGTGCCAAGTTTCATCCTCCAAATCCGTTTAGTCCTTGATGCGTGATTGAATCTAAAAACATCCAAATTTGTACATCCAAACTTTCACATTTGTAGGAAGTAGAATAATAGAATAATCACAGAAAATAGTAATACTCTCAAATAATGAATCAGTGAAATGTCAGGTTTAAAAAACATCTTGTAATAATTCTTTTTTTCATTGTAATTTTTTTATGACTATTATTTTAGGTAAAAAATTGCACTCGCGTCTTTAGCAAGACAGTTGCGGCAGCCTTGGCGTACACAGCTCAATTTTGTTAGTAGTAATATTTTAATTTATTTTATTTGACGATGTATTTATAGTTAGGTAATTGGTTTGCCTTTTAAAATTTTATTGTAATATATATTTTTTACAGCTCACTATATCGATGGCAGGGAAGTGAGCTCAACTTTAAACAACACATCGGAGCTTATATCATTTTTCGACGATTTATTCGACTCGTGTAATGGAACTGCGCTTGTTAATAAGAACCGAGGAAAACCGTTAAGGGCTGCTGTTTAAGAAACAACAGAACATGACAATTTTTGGTTAGAAGCTATAAAAAAATTAGAAAACATGAAATTTATGGATAATAAAAATAATAAGACTAGTGTAATCCCTTCTCAATTTTTTTTTATAGTAACTGTAAAAAGTTTAAGACGGCTGTGGGTCTTTTTTAAAACAAGAAGATGCAGATTTATGCGCCCGCGTTATTTCAATTCAGATCCTATTGAAAATTTCTTTGGACAAGTAGGGTCGTATAGTTTCCGTAACAATGACCCCAGCTGTCAAGCTTTTAAGCAAATATTTCGCTCGCTATTAAAAACTAGATTTATACATTTTCATTCAGATAATTTTAATTGCGAGGATGCGTCAGGGGAGTAAATCTTAAAATTAAAAAAATATTACTACCATCCTCTCAGGATGCCTACGAAGTAAAGCCTTCTTCCGCTGCAGGAAAATTGCTCCCCATCTATACAGAAGATATTCAAGCAGAAGCTCGTAAAGAAAGATTAAATGTTCACTCACGGGCGTATACTGTGGGATGGGTAATAAGAAAATGTTTAAAAAAATTAAATGCCCTGAGTGTACAAAAAATATGTGCCAAAAAGAAATGTCATCTGTACATAAATGGATATCCCATAAGGAATATAAAGGTTTTAAAAATTCCCAGAAACTTACCTATCCTTCAGAAAACGCTGTTTGGTATTTTGGATTTATTGTAAAGGAAGCGAACGAATATTTGGAAACGACACCACATGAATCATTAATTTCATATAAAATTAGTAATATTATTATGACAAAATATTCGTCCGACTTCCTAACATGCAAAGAGCATAAAAATATTTTGCTTGAATACTTTTTAGGTATCGCAATTAAATTATGCATTATAAATTGGTGCAGTATTATTAATAAAATTTTGAGAGGGGTCGATATAAGTCGACTCGACAAATCTTTACCAAACATGCAAAACAAAGCATTGGAAAAATTAAAAAAAAATTAAAGAATAAAAAACTGAATAAATGATAAAAAATATACATATCTGTTTTTCTTCCATTTATTACTTTCATTTTTTTTTTTAAATACAATGTCTATGGAATGACTACAATGAGGTATGAATGGAATAAAATTCCTTTGCCTACTATTTCATTAAAAAAAAAATGACATTTTCTAGCATAGCATTACCGGCCTATATCGCTCATCTCATGTTTTGCAAAACTTTTGGAAGGTCTTGTTTATAGCACAGTTTACAACCACTTCAGACATTTACTTAGTCCTCTCCAGCATGGTTTTGTAACCAATCGCTCAACCACATCTAATTTATTAATTTATAGTGACTTCATATGTAAAACCTTGGAAGACAGAGGTCAGGTAGATGCCATATATACAGATTTTGCTAAAGCGTTTGATCGTGTAAATCACTCAATTCTAATAGCCAAGCTAAAGCATATAGGTATTCATGGTTGCCTTCTACGTTGGTTGCACAGCTATCTGCTTAATCGAAGTCAATATGTTGCCTTATGTGGTTTTGAGTCCACACCATATATGTCATATTCTGGCGTCCCTCAAGGCTCCAAATTAGGTCCCTTGTTATTTTTAATATTTATTAATGACCTATTAAATTCATTTAAATGTGAGTGTCTTGCATACGCAGATGATATTAAAATTTATCGTAATATATCTAGTTTAAGTGACTGTATTATGCTTCAAAAGGATTTAGATTCCCTTCATGCTTGGTGTTTCAGTAACGAAATGTTTTTAAATGTAAAAAAGTGTCAAAGTATTACCTTTACAAAAAAACTTAAATACCATAACTTTATTTACAAGATTGGTGGAACAGACTTGGATAGAGTACCAGTAATTCGCGACTTGGGAATAATATTTGATTCTGCATTTACTTTTTGTCCACACATAGACTACATAACCCTCAAGTCTGCTAAGATGCTTGGTTTTATTATTCGGTTGTTAAAACCTTTTCACAGAATTTCCACCATGATCTTACTCTATAATTCCCTAGTCAGAAGTGTGCTTGAATATGGATCTACTATATGGTCACCCCAATACTCTTGCCATATTAATAGAGTGGAGTCAGTACAAAAGCGTTTTGTTAGGTACATAAGTATTAGGTCTGGACTTCGTAAATCTATTCCAGAATATGTGGATAGAATGCAACATTTTGAAGTCATGAGCCTGGAAAAGAGGCGTAAACTAAATGACTTACAAATTTTATTTAAAATAGTTAATGGACTAATCGATGCAAATATTATCTCGTGCTTCAATTTCAAACCCAACAAACAAAATACACGCAGACAACCTCGTCTTTTTCATCTACCAAACACGTCACTCAATGTTTCATTCAATAATCCCTTTTTGCGCATGGCTAGGTTGTACAATGATTTTAATAATGATCCTGATCTTGACGTCTTCCACTTAAGATCTAATCAGTATAGGAACTTTATTCGTGCTTTTCTCATGAAGTTACAAACCAATCAGTCTTTTAATTGTATATAAATGGTTTCTTGCTTCAATTTTGTTATAAATTTAGTAAACTTATTGTATTTTGTTATGCTTTTCTCTTTTTGAATAATATGTATTCTTACAATGCTGTACATGCCTATTATTAGTATATATACTCGCTAATGTCTTGTCAATATTATTTTTATTCTATAAATTTGTGATTGTATGTATATTGTTGGTGTGTCTCAAATAAATAAATAAATAAATAGCACTCTACTAAAGGTTAAAAATATTGTTCGAAGTCATCCGTCTGATACGTAGTATCCCCTATAGTAGCCTGTGATGCCTGCATAGTGCGCAAACTTAAGAACCGCGAAATAAAGTTACCCAGCGATTACGTTACCATAACTAAAGAAGCCAGGCTTTCTCCATCACGTTACGAGTCTGAAGAATTACAATTTTTCAAAAATTACGCGGGACGGAATGTCTCAAATATTCTTCGTTGAGACCTGGAGGCCAATTCTCACGCTGGTAGAGATTATCTCTAAATAGACATTATCTCTAATCATGAATGTCTAAGAAAAATGTCACCAAAATGTCTACTAAACAAAAAAATTGCATTCTCAGTTACAATAGACATTATTACCTTCGACTTTGCTGTAGAGATCATAATAACACGTTCCGTTTTATCGATTTTGGTAGTATATAATCGAGAAACGTCGTCATTACAGATTTATAAAGTTTAAAAATATGAGCATGGTGTAAAAATAAATTACTTATTACTTCAAATACTAATTTATATCAATAATGTAAGCTACGATGGTTTTAAAAAATATTTTTCAAGTATGCGACTATGAGAAAAGTTTACCCGCGTGAAATGAAATTAGTTTTTATTTTTGTCTGGCATGACCGTCAATTCAATTGTCAAACACTTATTCAAAAGTTCAAAGAGTGGGTATGTATTATATTATGTTCTCAAAAGTTCTAATAAATTAAACTTAACGTTCCTACCTAAAATTTTGTGAGAAATATGGATCCTACAAAAAAAGTATATCCTTCTGCGGCGCAGAAAAATAGACTACTGTCTATATTAGAGGCTGACGAGGAGCTGCGTCAAGGAAAGTTCTCCGCTAGCTTTTCTAAAAAAGAAGCACAATTAAGATGGGTCCGGATAGCTGACGAAATAAACGGTATACCCGGCTCGAAAAAAGACTGGAAAGAATGGAAAAAAGTAAGTAATAGCAAGTTAGAGTTGAAGTTTTACACTTCGTAAGTAGGTACCTAACTTACGTATTTAATTATACTATGATAAAAGTAATAAAGAATTGATTAATGTTTGACGTTATTTTCAGACGTGGCAAGATATCAAGTCTAAAACAAAGAAAAAACAAAGTGCGATAAATAGGGCACGGAATTCAACTGGAGGTGGACCTCCTGTGCCACCACTCTCCGAAGAAGAAACAATAGTACTGAGAACTATTAGTGAAGCTGCTCTTGTAGGCCACCAAGACTCACAAGAGACGGCAGTAGAATTTTTAGGTAAGTGTATAATTTTGTGTAGACATGGTTTATCATAATTAAGTATTTAATATTACATTAATTTTGTCTGCTGGATAAATAAATTCATTAATTATTTTACACACTACACCACAAGCAGCTGAAATAAGTACTCCTGCCATGGAGGAAAGACATTTTGAGCCAACAGAAAATCGGATTGTAGATGAGGTTATACAAGAAAATATTATTCATTCAGGTAACAATAATATGTGGATAATCTTTAACTTTACCTCTCCACTTCTGCTTGGGCTGATATACTACAAAAATAGTTTTTATTGACTGTAATCTTGCAGGAAAGTTAAGTTATTATAGTTTTTGGCTAGCTCTTAACATAATTCAATTTATATTTCAGAAAATCGAAGAACCCCCAGGAGAACACAAGCCAATAGAAGATTGCAAAGAAGCTTAGACGTAGCTACAGCTCTGGAAAAAACATTAAAAGAAAAAAATGAATTAAAAAAAGAGTTTTACAAAAGTTATATTGCTGAAATGCGTCGGCAAACTGATGCATTATTTTTAATTGCGGGTAACCTTGCACACCCTTAAATAAATAATAATAATAATATGTACTGTGATTTTTTGATTTATTCTTATTATAGTTTAGTTATTTATCTTGTCTGACTAGGTTGTTGATTTGTAATAGGTATTTTGTTAGTAAAAAGGGTTAGAAATTATTTAAGGGTACCTGTGTACTGTGATTATTTGGTTTTTAATTATGGTTTAGTTATTTATCTTGTCTGACTAGGTTGTTGATTTGTAATAGCTATTTTTCTAATTAGAGGTGTTTAATTAAAATGCTGTTTCCTACTATTATGTTTTATGATTGTAATAATTAGTAGTAAGTAAAACAATAACAGATATTTTCAGACATAGTTAATAATAGCCTAAAGTTATTTTGATTAGGTACCTACCTAAATAAATGTTTTAAAAGACTGTTAAAGCTTGTTTTCTAGTAATGCTTTGTTGATTAGTAGATATCTTAGACATGTTGGTATAATTAAAAGACTGTTGCCTACTGTGATTTTACTAGGCTATATTGATAAGTAGTTACTATGGTGTTTTATAAAAAGACTGTTTTGTTTTGTAGCAGTATGTAGGTAATTAGGTAATAAAAGATTTATTCTAATGATTAAAGTTGGTTTTATTCAGCAATTTCGATTTAATTTATAATTAGGTACTTAACATACCTACACATTTTCTATAGATTTACCTATAATATTATTATTACAAAGTACTGTAATGTAATGTAGATAACATTTAAATAGTTATCGACTAAAATAGCTTTGTACAATATTTTGTTGCTTGTTGCGCCCTTGTAGTAGCATTAAATTTGTCCTGCTGCTATGTCCAACAAGGGAATCCCCTGATACTAATGAAGGTATTATGCCCAGTTGCTCCTCATCAAATTCTGCTATATTTGGTTCTTCTAAATTCTTACCAATGCACATGTTGTGTAGCACAGTGCATGCATTTATAATTTATTGTTAACGACCGATCACACAGGATTCACGGTCTCAAGATAGTTTTACTTGTATTTTACTACAAGTTTAATATGACATTTATTTTAGTGATTAAAACTGCTAATAGATGGCGTTAGTTGTATTTTGCATCGCGCTATAATGTGTTTCTATCGAATTGGTTAGGTATTAAGGTTGATTTTATTTTGTTGTCTGATTATAAACCCTAGTTCAGGATACATAAAGGTGGTTTTATTGAAATCCCTGTTATAGTATTCCTATTTAGAACAATTTAATAAGATCACCGTTAAGTACTGCATTGTGCTTAACATTTTGGTCCTACGAGAGCCGGAGGCTCAAGACCTTCGAAGGACATCCCGGCCCGCACCGTCCGTACTCGCAGTGGATCGCTGCACGAAACCTGAGTACGGAATCCAGCAGCTGCAGCAGCATCCCGCAGCGGAATTGGTGATTAGGCGGGAGCAGTTCAGGACGCAGTTCAAAGTCAGCACGAGCCGTACAGCCCAG
This sequence comes from Tetheella fluctuosa, assembly GCA_951216915.1. Classification (NCBI taxonomy): domain Eukaryota; kingdom Metazoa; phylum Arthropoda; class Insecta; order Lepidoptera; family Drepanidae; genus Tetheella; species Tetheella fluctuosa. Next base: position 5,691,477 of record OX578236.1, read on the forward strand.
CGTGACGTCATCGAGCCAAAGCAACGTTGTTGTGAGTGAGTGATTAGTGAAGTGGAAACCGTGAGTACATTTTGATTGATTTACGCCTATTATAAGAAAGATTTTTTTTTTTTTTTTTTTTTTTTTTTTTTTTTTTTTTTTTTTTTTTTTTTTTTTTTTTTTTTTTTTTTTTTTTACTTTGTATAGGCTTGTGTTTGACCACAATCTCGATAGGTGATGATGTGGCCGAAGGTGGTAAGCACACAAAGCCTAGAAGGATCTGGCTCTTAAGTGCAGCTGCCGGAACACACCAATAGGTGTTTGGCGACAGATTTTCAACTTGAGGGTGGTAGCCAGCCAGGCGGGTACTACAAAGTACCCTACCACCGTGCTATGGTTTCCTCACGATGTTTTCCTTCACCGAAAGCTCAAGCTCATTGTAGGATTCGAACCCACGACCTTCGCCGCGGCGTCCGACGTCACTCGACGTCCGACGTCAGAAATAGAAGAATATAGAAGATTTTAAATAGTGGGACTTGTAAAATTTTATATAAACTTTGGACTTAAACATTTTGGGTATTTAATTTAGGACTTAGAATAGTTTAAGAAAAAACGACGGAACGGGGAACCTATGTCCAATTTTCGTTAGATGTAATGTAATAATTTAAAACACTTGTAAAAATTTATGAAAAATTGAAACATAATTTTATTAAGCAATTGTTATTGGTTAGTTGGTTATTCATTAATTTTAAAATGGAAGGAATTATTAATATTCAGAAAAATCTTCAAAGATCTATAGAAAATTAGTAAATTTTAAAAAATGTCCTAAAGATAGATTAACTTTGGAATATGTAGAAGCAAGACTTGAAAATTTAGAAAAGGATTGGCTAATGTTTAGAGGAAATAATTCAAAGTTATTCGGTACATATAAATTAGAAGAAATAAACAAGTCAATTTATGTAACTAATGATATTTATGAAAATGTTGAAGACACTTATTTCAATTATAAGTCTCAGATTACGGTGATTGTTAATAATTGTAAATCATCAATTAAAGATTCTGTACAAAATACCAACAAAAATGCAAGTGAGTCCTCTAGTTCCTTTGTAAAGTTACCTAAGATATCCATTCCCATATTTTCGGGGAAATACTCAGAATGGACAACATTTCGTGATCTGTTCGTATCCCTCGTTCATAAAAATAGTTCGTTGGATAATGTGCAAAGGCTTCATTATTTAAAGGGTCATCTCACTGGTGAAGCTGAGCAACTAATTAGGCATACACCAATAACTGGTGCTAATTACAGCCAGTGCTGGGATCAGTTAGAACAGCGATATAATAACAAGAGATATTTAGCAAACTGCATTCTAAAGAGATTATTTGGCCAGAAACGTATGTATGCAGAATCCGCTTATGGATTAAAGGAACTATTGGATTCCACTTGTGATTGCTTAAATGCCCTTAAAAATCTCGATGTAAATGTGAGTACATGGGATATTATTATCATACATATAGTCACTGATAAACTAGACTCGGAAACACGAAAACAGTGGGAGTTAAGTATTTCAAGCGACGACTCTAGCGAATTGCCTACCTTTAAGCTATTTAAACATTTCATAGAAAACCGATTTCGAGCATTGGAATGTTTAGATCACAAAAAACCATCTCACCAGTCCAATAATAGCCCAAACACAAGAACGTTATTTGCTTCTAGTTCCTTTAGTATGCGATGTGAGTACTGCTCCGACAACCATAAACTCTGTTTCTGTAAAGAATTTATCAGACAAACTTGTGAAGACCGTCGTGAATTCGTTAAAAACAATAATATGTGTTTTAATTGCCTGGGCGGTAATCACACTGTATATAACTGCAAAAAACTTACCACATGCAGATTTTGTAAAAAACGACATCATTCACTTCTGCATTTAAATTTGGATTCTGAAAAGAACAGTGACGAAGTCACCGCAATGCCCTCTGTAGAAAATACTAATTCACAAGAAACTCCAGATAGTGAACAACATGTATCATCACATATATCTACTGGGAAGGTTTCTAGAACCAGACAGGTTTTATTAGCCACTGCACTAATAAAAGCAGAGTCAAAATCGGGTGAATTTCAGACTATACGCGCTTTAGTAGACCAAGGCTCACAAGCTTGCTTCATAACTGAAGCCACAGTACAATTTTTGCGTTTGAAAAAGGTTCCTTCCTGTACATGGGGTCATTTCAGGGCTGGGCCAAAACAAATCAGTCGTCGCAAAACACATGGTTTTTCTTGTAATCCAGTCACGAATCGACCCAGAATTCAAGTTGAAGCTCAATGCTTACGTTTTAAACAATATCACGTCCTATCTTCCAGAAAGGAATTTAAATCCTGTAGATTGGGTAGATCTCGAGTATTTGCCATTAGCAGATCCAGAGTACAATGTTTCCAATAAGATAAACGTCCTACTAGGCGCAGATGTGTACAGTTACATATTGAAAGGAGGTATAAAAAAGAATCCTTCTAGATCACTGCTAGCGCAAAGTACTACATTAGGGTGGATAATTTCAGGTGTAATTAATCCTAGCATGAATCCAAGTGACAGTATATGTGAAAAAGTTAGTGTGATGCATGCACAGATTGATGAAGATGATGTACTCAAAAGGTTTTGGGAGATAGAGGAGTCATCATTTAATTCAAAGAAGCTTTTAACGACAGAAGAAGAAATGTGTGAAAAGATATTTGAGAAAACTACGAAAAGGACAAGTGATGGTAGGTATATAGTAAAGTTACCATTTAGAGATGAAGACCCACAGTGCAGATCAGGAGGTTCTCGGAAAATCGCGGAAGCAAGATTCAAAGGATTAGAAAGGAAATTCATGCGTGATCCAGAACTAAAAGATACCTATTCGAAGGTTATAAGAGAGTACTTACTGTTAGGACATATGCGACCTGTAAAGAATATTGATTTAGAGATAGAAGACGCTGTATACCTGCCTCACCACGCCGTGATAAGGAATGATAAAACCACATCTAAGGTTCGTGTCGTTTTCAATGCGTCTAAAAAGAATCAAAAAGGGATATCTTTAAATGATACACTTATGATTGGACCTAAATTGCAAGCTGATCTAAGACACACCGTGTTGAAGTGGAGAATTCATTATATTGGTATCATAGCGGATATTGTTAAAATGTACCGCCAAGTAAAAATAGCTGAAGAGCACGCGAAGTTTCAGCGAATTGTGTGGCGAGAAAGTCCGGAAATGGAAATAAGTTATTTTGAATTGGTAACAGTTACTTTTGGAACCGCTTCAGCCCCATTCTTAGCTGTAAGGACACTGCACCAAATAGCATATGATGAAGGTGAAAGATATCCACAGGCCAAGGATAAAGTGTTGAACTGTTTTTATATGGATGACCTGATGACAGGTTGTTCAAGCCTCAAAGAAGGAGTGGAAATAGGTAACCAGCTAACTGGATTGTTGAATGAAGGAGGTTTTGAATTGCAGAAATGGAACAGTAATCATAACGAATTATTGAAAAAGCTAAGTATGCTAGAGACAGATAAAGGTAATAAAACTGATCAAGGTAAAGATACAAATGGAAATAAAAATAGTATGGAAATACAAAAAGAACACATAGAAAAGAAAGAGAATATGAAACAAAAAGAAAAGGAAGTCGAGATAAAAATGGAAAGTACTATTAAAATACTAGGACTTACCTGGAACCGAAACGACGATTGCTTCCAGTATTCCGTGAATATTCCACCGGCGACTGCTCCTGTAACAAAGAGATCTATAATATCAAACATAGCACGACTTTTCGATCCACTTGGATGGATTGCACCATCAATTGTATTTGCAAAAATATTTATACAGAAGCTATGGCTTGCAGGACTTACCTGGGATGAAGACTTACCTGCAGAACTCGTTAAGGAATGGACTACGTACTTTGCAGAATTACCTTTACTTACCAAAATTCGAGTCCCTCGATGGTTAATCGTGAGTTCAAATGATGTTGTCGTCGAGTTGCATGGTTTCTGCGATGCATCAAAGTATGCTTATTCTGCCGTGGTTTATATTCGAGTGGTTGACGTCTCAAACAAGGTTAATGTAACCCTCGTGGCTGCAAAAACTAGAGTGGCTCCTATAAAACAGGTCAGTATTCCTCGGTTAGAACTATGTGGAGCGGTATTGTTATCAAAACTATTAGTTGAAATTGCAGAAGTTTTAAATATCTCAAAAGATCAGATAAGAGCATGGACCGATTCCACGGTAGTCTTGGCTTGGTTGAACAGTCATCCAAGTAGATGGAAAACCTTTGTGGGCAACCGAGTATCCGAAATTCTGAGCTCCTTAAATTCTTCACAGTGGTTTCATGTTTCTACAAAAACTAACCCAGCTGATTGCGCATCAAGAGGAGTATTACCAAGTTTACTTGCAGAATATTCACTTTGGTTCTCAGGACCACCATTTCTTAAAGAAAGTATTATACTGTACTCCAAACCAAAGGTATCAACCGTCCATCTGGAAGAGTCGGTAAAAATCCACTTTATAGCAGTTCCAGAGAAGTCATTGATTGAAAGATTCTCTTCACTGCAAAGATTGCTAAGGATTGTAGGGTATTGTAGAAGAGTTTTAAAGAAAGAAAGTAATCGCACAATGTCATTAAGAAAAACCGAAATAGACGAAGCTTTAGAATGTTGTATAAGGAAAATCCAAAAGGAAGAGTTTTCAACAGAGTATATTCAGTTAAATGAACAAGGAGTTTTAAAAGCGACATCTAGCAAATTGAAATCACTTTGCCCTTATATTGATAATAAAGGCATCATCAGAGTTAGTGGTAGACTACAAATGGCTCACCTAGATGAACAATTGAAACATCCAATAGTATTACCCAATAAAGCTTACTTAACACAGTTAATTATAAAGGAGGCACATGAAAAAACCCTACATGGAGGAACTCAACTGATGCTCAATTATTTAAGAACGGCATATTGGATCATTGGTGTAAGAAATTTAGTTAAAGGACACGTACGCAGATGCCTTGTATGTGTCAGACAAAGAGCAAATATTAAGCCTCAAATGATGGGATCACTTCCAACAGTTCGATGCTCTCCAGCTAGACCATTTTTGCATAGCGGTGTGGATTATGCTGGTCCAATAAATATAAGAACTACAAAAGGGCGGGGTCATCACTCACACAAAGGTTATATTTGTTTATTTGTGTGCATGGCTACTCGAGCCATTCATTTAGAAGCTGTAAGTGATATGAGCACACAAGGTTTTCTAGCTGCTTTTAAACGATTTGTCTCTAGACGAGGACATTGTGCTCACATATGGAGCGATAATGGTACGACATTTGTAGGTGCTTGCAAGGAGCTGCAACATTTAAAGAACCTACAAACATCTTTCGCAGAACATTTAGAGACACACCATACCGAATGGCATTTCATCCCTCCTCATGCTCCCAATTTTGGAGGTCTTTGGGAAGCAGGCGTGAAATCAACCAAGTTTCATCTTAAACGAGTAATCGGTGAATCAACTCTAACATACGAAGAAATGAGTACACTTTTATGTCAGATAGAAGCTTGTTTGAATTCACGACCTATGAGTATTGTTAATATCACAGATCCAAGCGAACCACTTCCATTAACACCCGGTCATTTTTTAATAGGGGGACCATTGATAAACATACCAGAGGACAGTTATGAGGACAGCAATGTAGGTAGTTTGAGTAGGTGGCAATTCGTTCAGAGGATGCTACAAACCTTTTGGAGGCGTTGGTCTCAAGAGTACTTAACCACGCTACTGAATAGGTACAAATGGACAGCTCAAACACCTGAGCCAAATATAGGTGACATTGTATTGATAAAGGAGGACAATCTGCCTCCAAGTCGATGGTTACTCAGTCGCATAGAGCAAAAACACCCAGGTCATGATAATATCACCCGTGTAGTCACAATTAGAACTAAGTCGTCGACTATAAAGAGGCCGACTTCTAAAATTTGTATTTTGCCAGTAGCAACTTAGGATCAATGTTTATGTATGTTTTTAGTTTTGGTTTAATGTGTCTGTAGGAGCTTGTGTTTTATAGTGTTTACTTATTCATTTAAGGACTTATTCAATTTTTGTTCGTAAAACTATTTTATTGTATTTGGTTCTTTATAATTCTGACATTATTTTAAGGACATTGCTTCACTATATGTCCTTGGTGGGCGGTATGTTAACGACCGATCACACAGGATTCACGGTCTCAAGATAGTTTTACTTGTATTTTACTACAAGTTTAATATGACATTTATTTTAGTGATTAAAACTGCTAATAGATGGCGTTAGTTGTATTTTGCATCGCGCTATAATGTGTTTCTATCGAATTGGTTAGGTATTAAGGTTGATTTTATTTTGTTGTCTGATTATAAACCCTAGTTCAGGATACATAAAGGTGGTTTTATTTAAATCCCTGTTATAGTATTCCTATTTAGAACAATTTAATTAGATCACCGTTAAGTACTGCATTGTGCTTAACAGTAATGTAATGTAGATAACATTTAAATAGTTATCGACTAAAATAGCTTTGTACAATATTTTGTTGCTTGTTGCGCCCTTGTAGTAGCATTAAATTTGTCCTGCTGCTATGTCCAACAAGGGAATCCCCCGATACTAATGAAGGTATCATGCCCAGTTGCTCCTCATCAAATTCTGCTATATTTGGTTCTTCTAAATTCTTACCAATGCACATGTTGTGTAGCACAGTGCATGCATTTATAATTTTTGTTGCTTTAATAGGTACATAATGCAGTACCCTATCTTTGATAAGGCATCGAAAGCGTCCCTTTAATACACCATTGCAGCTTTTTTAAATACTTCATTGTACCTATACTCAGAGGAGTTTTCAGTAGGATTTGAAAAGGGTGTAAGACACCACGGTCTCAAAGCATATCCACTATCACCTGAAATAAATATCAGCGTTTTAAATGCTTAGTTTTAAGGGTTTCAGATCAAAATGGCTTATTGAATTTATTTATTTACAAGGATAATTGACATGGAACTATCACTACTTGCTCATATCCTTTTGTCATTCATGAAGCTTAGGTTTAATACTATCTAGTTAATGTTACATGCGGGTAAATAAACTAAACAGTTCATTGTACTTTTTAAGAAACTTAGAAAATAGGTAATTATAAAAAGTAATTTACCAATAAGATGATAATTTGTATGGCCATTACTGTGCAGTCTCTCCATAAAAGTTAAAACATTGGAGTTGTTCCAAATGTGGCAATCATGGGTACTTCCCGGGAACAATGCATTAACATTTAAAATTCTCAAATTTGCATCACATATCTAAAAGAAATAAAAGCATATTTTATACAAATATATAAACATCAATTTATTGATATAGGTATCTAGGAATTGTGCAAAATACAAACCAATTGTGTGTTAATTGAGTGATAATTTTTTCTATTAACATAGCTCCTCTCATCATAAGTAATTGAGTCCGGGGGAACAATTGCAACATGTGTGCAATCAATGCATCCTATAATCCCCGGAAATCTATACATGCTGTAGAACCTAAAATTAAATAAGTAGATATGTATTAGCTCTATATGTTTAGTGAATTTGTACTACTTAAATAATTGCATTTTAGTCATTTTATAGGCACAAAAAAACTTACTCTCTCACTATTTGATTTAGTTCATCAAATGTATTTGGAAAACGAACCCACTGACCAAATATACTAGGGTGGTTTAGTGCCTCGACAACCTCCGCAATGCATCTTGATACAGATGATTGGGACATGTTAATTGTGAGATGTTCACCGACCGGTGTTTGATAGGACCCGTGGCCAAAAAAGTGTAATGCACACAAAACCTAAGAACAAAATGAAAGTTGAAGTAGGTACCTGCCTAGGTAGGTACTCATGTAAGGCTACTCTCTGACCCATAAAACTACCTAGTTATGTTCCTAAATATACCTAACAATCTACATATTTATAGAGAAAAACGTTATGCTTGTAGGTTAGGAAAGAACTTACTTTGGTCTTCACATCATACTGTGTTCTAGCACATAACTGAAGTACTGGTTGTAAAATTGATATTAAATCTTCCGTTAATTCCTTGGACAAACGGAAATTTTTCTCAAAGGCTCTGTCGCTCAATTCCATAGCATTTTTACGCCACAAACATTGCCGCCGTGGAATTTCGACCGCCGCATTCTCTGTGGCCTCAACTAAATTGTTTATAAAAGCTACAATATATTCTTCGGACATTATTTATGATTATATTATAAACGTAAGCAGAGTAGATATCTAAACAGAGATCTTTAAATTGAAATATATGTTTTTGACAACAGTGACAAACATATTAAAATTTAAAATGAAGTCAGTGACGTTTAATGTCAATTTGTCATTCGACATCGAAATCTCTACTGCTCCGGACCATTCGTGGCATCTCGAAGGAAAGGGTTTCGACATATCTCTAGCGTGACATCCCGAGAATACGAAAATTGGTTTTTATTCGACATTCGCCATTTTGTTTCGACATATCTCGAATTAGAGATCATCTCTACAACGCGAGAATTGGCCTCCTGGTCGAACTGTAACCGATCCGTGTGTCACTGATATCAAAGTAATTTTTTATAATGCTGAAGGAATCATAACAGTCAAAACAGACTTTTCAAATGATTGGATTGTATTACGTCAATGACCTAAAAATTAACGTAATTCATGAGTACCCACCTATGTTTAGGGACAGATGTAAAATTTCTAAAACTAAATGGCAACATCTACAAGATTTAAAAGCTGTTATCCCTACGGACTGTCATTCATTTTACGACAATGTGCCATACAATGCTGCTTAATAAATTTTATTTTTTAGTTGTATTTGTTTTGTAGTGTAATAAGGCTACGTCCGCACGTCTGTGCGGACGTAGCGGCGTAGGCGGCTTGCTTAGCGCCTAGAGCCTAGCGAGTCACCTAGCGAGTAGCTTAGTAAAACGAACGTTCTAGAATGTTCGCGACCGGCCGCACTGCGCGCTTGGCGCCTAGCTAGTCGCTTAGCGTGTATCGAAGTAAACAAACGTGTTGGTTTTTTGTCACGAGGCGCTAGGCATTTTAAAAGAAAAAAATGGATGAATTATTAATTGCAGCAGTTTTTAAAAGAGAACCTCTGTGGAATCCGGCTAGTAAACTCCATAAAAATGCAGTTGTCTTAAAAAAACTATGGGAAGAGGTAGCAGTCGAAGTAGAAAAAGATGGTAAGTACTAAAAAGTTATTTATTGATTTATGATGTCATATTATTTTTTTAACAATGAGAAGTTAATGCTGTAAATGAATATTATGGTTTTGGATTATATTTTCAGGCAACGAGTTATTCTGCCAGGTAATCGATCCAATTCCGTTGAAATAATTCAACAAAATATCTCTAGTTTGTAATGCATTGTTTGAAAATCTATATTGAGTCCTGGTGGATATTGGTGCATTAGTAATAGTAGAATCTATGTCCTGTTGAAACGTAGATCGATCTTCCGTCATAACAAAGTTGTGTAGAATGCATACAGCTTTCGTAATTGAAATAGCAGTATTGACCTTAGTTTCAATAGCTTTCTGCAAAATCCTCCATTTTGCTGCCATTATACCAAAACAGCACTCTACACTTCTGCGAGCTCTTGAGAGTCGGTAGTTGTAAATAGTTTTTGTGTTCTCAATATTTCTTAATGAAAAAGGCCTCATCAAATAATTCATTAGTGGATAACCACCATCACCAACTAAGACAAATGGTATTTTAATATTTGTATTAGGAATTTCTTTCTCCGATGGAATATTGAGGCCATTAGTTTCTAACATGCAAAACAAAGATGAAGTTCTAAAATTTCCACCATCGGACTGACGCCCCTCTGCTCCGATATCTACTAAAATAATTTTACAATCCGCATCAACTACAGCTTGTAGTAAAATTGAAAAATATTGTTTGTAATTATAGTACAAAGATCCACTATTACATGGACACTGTACCCTTATATGTTTCCCATCAATTGCACCAATACAATTGGGGAAATCCCACTTGTTATAGTACTTATCAGCAATTTCATACCATTTCTCCGTCGTTGGAATTGGCATGTATTCGTCTTTCAGTGTACTCCACAAAATATTGCATGTCTCGCTTACAATCTCAGAAACTGTAGTGCGACCTAAGCGGAAATGAAATGCAAGAGACCTATAGGATTCTCCAGTAGCCAAATATCTGGAAAAAAAGTATTTAATACCTGAATAACATATTAACTGCTGGTTTTTGTTTCAGTCAAAACAGTTAAAGCAAGATGGAAAAATCTGAGAGCGTATTTTTTTAAAGAATGAGGAAAAATTGATAAGCCAAAGAGTGGAGACAGCGCTGATAAAATATGTAAAAGTACGTGGCAGTATTATGATCAATTATTATTTTTAAAGAGCAAGAAGAACCAGAGCGAGAGCCCCGCGAGAGATTCAAACTTAAGTACAGATAATGATGATAATTATTCTATTACAACCAATACAACATTAGAGGAGCTGCAGAATCCAGGTTCTGTGCAGACTAATTCTACTTCAGAAACAATTACAAGTGATACTCTAGGATCTCAAAGTTATAGTCAAACATCACAAAGAAAGAAAATTCGTATGAACAGAACCGAAAACAATGATCAACTTTTAGAAATAGAAAAGAAGAAACTTGAGATTCTCGAGAGAGAAAGTATCAAAGAAAAAAGCGATGATTTACTGTTTTTTGAGAGTCTTCTGCCTTATTTGGAAAATATTCCACTAAGGCGTAAACTAAGGTTAAGATCGAAGATTCAAGAATTAATTTTGGTTGAAATTGAAGCTATAGAAAATAATATTCAACAATCGGTACCAGTGATGAATATTCCTGTACCAAATATAAATACTCCACAATCAGTCTATGAATTGCACGTCCAGAATTCATCTGAACAAAATTTAATTCATAATATACCCATGCATATGGAGAACGATTCGGCTTTGATTAGTTACATAAACAATTACAAATAATTATATGAAGAATTGTTTTTTCCATAGATCTTAAATTACTGTTTTTTAAAGTTTTTTTGAATAAATAAAAATAATATGTATTTAGAGTTTCACTTACCTTAATGTAACGACTAGTCGTTCTTCGGCTGATATGCTTTTTCTAAGATGAGTATCCAAATGAGTTAATTTTCCTTTAACTTTACTGAGAAGTAGATCAAATGTTTCTCTGGTCATACGCAAATATTCGTAAAATTTGTCGTCAAAATTAAGCAATTGTTTATACAGAACATTAAACTCCCCATAACTTGACCGTGACTTATTTATGTCATGAACCCAACATGATGGATAAGGCCGTGAAATGGTATATTTTAAATGTGAATTTTCTGTAAGTAGCAGTTTTAGAGCTATTTTTGAAAGTGACATCTCGTCAACGTATCGACTATCAAATGACCAAGGCACCTAGCGACCCACCAGGGAAACCACCTCTCAGTGCGGCCTCTGTGTATCCTAGCAAGTAGCCAGAATGCAAGCCACTAGGCTCTAGGTGCTAAGCAAGCCGCCTGTCTGTGCGGACGTAGCCTAAGTGTTACAAATAAATAGTTTATTTTTCTTCTTCCTTTCTTTCTCTCACAGACGAATTTCATACATATGACTATCACTAACACAAAAAGCATATGTAAAAATTCAATATGTTGTTTGTTACAGTAGTATTATTATGACATAGTTTAATATTGTACCTAGGTATTGCATTACAATCTCTTTATGTTTGTCATAGTCAAAGATCGATATGCAGTCTCTTCGCGGAATGACTGGTTTATTTTAGGTTTGACTACATCGAAGTGAAAGAGGAACAAAAAAGAGAAAAAGGATAACAAAAAGAAATAAAGCCCAAGAAAGAGAAGAGAAAATACAGTTAAAACAGAGAGAGATAGAATTAAGCATAGAATAAAAGCAAAATAGACTAAGAGATAAAGAAAATATGAAGAAGAAACGAAATAAGATACCAAACCGGAAACAAAATGACACATCTTCGGACAATACAGACACCGAAGTAAACTATGCAGAAAGTGAAGATAGCTACAACGTAGAAATTTAAGAAGAAATAACAGACGAATACACTGAGCAAAGGACAATGGGCAAAAATGTATGGAGTTTGGTCTAGGTCGCGGCCACTTCAGAAATATGTTTTTTTTATTCTTCATCAACTAACAAATAAACTCTAGTATGAACAGAAAGTCGTAATGTATTTAAATAAAAAGTTATAAGACTTTAAAAATAATTATAAACCATAATTTCTCAATACAAACAAGGGTTTTTTACCTGAAGGCTTTGTTCCGATATTAACCGATAACGATCCATCCAACAGTACTTCAAAACCGCATACCTTTTTACCTGCGCTCATAAACAACCCCCGCGCATCCCCTCTCTATTATTTGCTGTTTGCGAGATTATTTAAACTATTCTTCCCTAGTTGACTGTCGACTTACTTCGCATCAACATTATTTTGTGCTCCCGCTATTTGGATTTTCTTCTCTACCTGGTAACGACTCGGCCTGCTTAACGGACTTAGAAAAGTGTTTTGTGAATTGGACGGTGACGTGATTTGGAAAAACAACTTGGCGCGCTTTACGGACTTTGTTAAAGGATTGTGATTGCGAAAGCAATGGATCTGTGTATAACGGTCCGCGTTTCAACTCGAAGCAGGAGGCGCTACACCATTTCGCAAGAACTACTGACATCTAATCAATTTTTAATTGATTATGTTGGTGATCATGTACTGCCAAATCACGTAAGTAACATAATAATGTATCTATATAAATAAAAACCCTTGACCCATTCATATTAATGGCATTACAATCCTTACGACTATGATATATTATTATGATCATCCACTTGCGACGAGAAATTCCATAACTATGTTAGAAATTTTTCCAAATTATTTAAATTAGTGTGTATTCATGCAAAATCTATATACTTAAGTAACAAAATAGGAAAAGCATCTAATAAAATTAAGGCAGTATGGAATGTTATAAATACGGAATCAGGAAAAATAAAATGTAAAAACGAACAGTTAACGTTAAAAATTAATGATGAAATTGTATCGGATAAATTAGAAGTAGCTAGCGCTTTTGAGAATTTCTTTAGTAATATACCAGGGAAAACAACTGAAAGTCTCAACTCGTGCCCTGATGAGGCTGGAGCGTTACTTAAGCAACATATTCGTAAATCATTTCCCAGTTTTAAATTTAATTACGTTACTGCTAATGATATTATAAAGTTATTTAATACTCTCAATTTAAAAAGCACCTAAGATTTATGGGGATTGTCGGTAACGATTTTAAAATCGATAATAACAGTAATTGCACCTATTTTGTCGAATATTTTTAATGAATGCATTGATCAGGGTACTTTTCCTGATCTAATGAAGTATAGTAAAATAGTCCCAATTTTTAAATCTGGCTGTAAAGATAATCCTTCTGATTATAGACCAGTATCCGTACTCCCAGCACTTAGCAAAATCTTTGAAAAACTGTTGCTTAATCAAATGTTAGGTCATTTCAATAAACATGAGATATTACATAGTCATCAGTTCGGTTTCACGAAGGGGAGATCCACATCAGATGCGGCAGCAAAATTATTGAAAAACATCTATGAAGCCTGGGAAAATTCGCAGGATGCCATTGGTATTTTTTGTGATCTATCCAAGGCCTTTGACTGCGTTGACCACAGTACTCTGCTCCTGAAGCTTAACTATTATGGTATTCGTGGAACTGCTCATGATCTTGTTTTGTCTTATTTAAGTAATCGCCAACAAAAAGTAGAAATTAGTGGTACGACATCCAAGGGCTCCCTAGTCAAAATGGGGGTACCCCAGGGTTCGATACTAGGGCCTTTTCTGTTTCTAGTTTATATTAATGATTTACCCTCTGTTGTAATTGGTCTCTCAGATATCGTCCTGTTTGCTGACGATACTTCATTAATTTTCAAAGTAGATTGAAAAGACAAAGAACTTATTAAAGTGAATGATACTTTGTCACTAGTCTCCAAATGGTTTGCTGTTAACAATCTTTTACTAAATTCTAAGAAAACTAAATGTTTAAGATTCTCTCTTCCAAATGTAGCGCAAGTAGACAGCCAGATATTAATAGATGGCAGCAGTTTGGAATTAGTCGATAAAACTGTATTTCTGGGCATCACATTAGATAATAAACTACAATGGGGTCCTCATGTAGAATCTTTGACTGGTAAATTAAGTTCTGCTGCATTTGCTGTTAGAAAAATCAGACAGTTGACGAATGTCGAGACGGCCAAATTAGTTTATTTTGCATATTTTCATAGTTTTTTATCGTATGGCGTTTTACTGTGGGGAGCTGCAGCAGATATAGAATCTATATTTATATTACAAAAAAGAGCAATTCGTGCCATTTATAATATGGGTCCTCGTGAATCGTTAAGGGAATTATTTAAAGATATAAACGTTATGACTTTACCTTCACTATACATATATGAAAATATAATGTTCATACGTAAAAATATAGAATTGTTTAAATCAAAAATGGAGGTACATAATATCAATACAAGACAAAAAGATAAATTAGTTGTTCCGTATTTTAGATTAGCCAAAGTTAAAAAGTCATTTCTTGGAAGTAGTGTACGCTTTTATAATAAATTACCTCTCTCAGTTACCAAGATGACTGATTTCAAATTCAAATCTCACATTAAGAAAGTTTTGAAAGAAAAAGCCTATTACAAGGTAGCTCATTACATTGAAGATAAAGATGTCTGGAAATAGCTGCACTCTGCACAAGTGCACCTTGTTCATACTTATAGAGAAGCCAGTACTTAGTATTTTAGAGATACTATATTTTTTTTTTTTTTTATAAATTTGAACTTGTTCAGGTTATTATTTTTTATTTATTTTTCTTGTTGTTTTTTTTTTCATCTTTTGTGTTTATGTGTATTATATTTCTTTAAAAATTGTTAAAAATTTAATGGAAAAAAAGCCAACATTGTCAGATTGTCCAAAAAAAAAAAACAAAATATATAAAAAATGTAACCTTGCTGAGTTTCTTGCCGGTTCTTCTCAGTTGAAGGCGACTTCCGAATCGGTGGTAACTTCAGTAGTTTCGACGTTCATAAGTGCCCTCTTAGGGCCTAAACTGAATAAATGGCTTTGACTTTGACTTTGATTATTTGTTCAAAGGTGTTTGGTAACGACAACTCGTATATCTGTCGACCTTGCTGGCAACGAGCTGAGCGTGCATACCAAAACTCACAAAGACGACAGATAACAGATCCAGCCCCAGAAGGAACCACAGAAAACAATAGCGTTATCACAGTGCCTAATTACAAAAGGGTGGCAAACACTTCTGCGCATTGTTTGTTTCTTGGATGTGTATCAGAACAGCGCCTAAGAATTCCAGAGCGGATAAAGATGAAAGTATTTTGTGACTTTAATATTTATGTGCCTGATAATACCCGGATTTGTCAAGAACACCTACGCTCTCACCAATGGGAAACATTGAGAGGTTCTCAAAGCTTAATTGATACATTTTCCGGTGATCAAATAAGTGACGTGTTCGGAATGGTGCGTAAAGCCTCCGAAAATATAAACTATTTGGACTATGAAAACATAGATAGCGTGGATCCCAATGAACTATTTTTCTGGACTGCTGTGACTGTTGATCAGTTTAAACAGATATTGGAAGAAACGCCAACATTAGAGCAGAATTGTAAATGCCCAAACCTTGCGTTGGGAATCTTTCTAAGTAAGATAAGAACCAAATGAGAGACTGGCTAACTTATACATTATATCACGACGTAAGATAGAGCGTTTATTAAAAGTAGCAGCTGACTGTCTGACAAGTGAATTTGAACCTCGACATCTTGGAGTTAACCATATATCGAGAAACGAAATAGAGGGCAGAAATCTGCGTATACTAAATGGAATTTTTGGTAATCCCGATGACGAGGTACAAGACAGAAAATTGATTTTTATTTTTGATGGAACATACATTTATGTGCAGAAGAGCTCCAATTTCACATTCCAGCGCCGTGCATACAGTTTACACAAATATCAAAACTTATTGAAACCTTTTTTAATAACCTGTAGTGATGGATATATCATTGACGTAGTAGGTCCTTTTGCTGCAACAACTTCAGATGCTACCATTGTGTCACAATTAATGTCCGAAAATTCTGTGTTTCATTGGTTTTTGGAGGGTTTTTGAGGGGGTTCAGAGATTCTCTGCTAATTATAGAAAGTTGTGGCTACGAAGCACATATGCCCCCAACAAAACAAAGAAATGAAACACAGCTTTCAACTACTCAAGCAAACAAGTCGCGACTTGTTACAATTTGCCGCTGGGTAGTTGAAGCAATTAATGGACGTTTTAAAAGAGATTTTAAGTTGTTTCGGCAAGACTATTTCAACAGGGCTCTACCTCACATGTTTCAATATTTTAGAATAGCGGCAGCCTTGTTGAATTCATTTCGTGACCTCTTTTCTGATGGGCAATATGCTGATGAAATACTGGCCGAAATACATTTAAGAATAAATGTACCAAACCGTTTAGCCAAATACGTTATTGAAAATAATATGAATAGACAACGAGCAAGCTTTATATCAATTACTGCAGATAATCTGTCTCTCACTGATTTCCCGCAGTGGGAAGAAAGGGATTTGGTTTTACTAGCCTTGGGGGGCTATCAAATAAAGCTTGCTCGGTCTTATTGTAGCGAGCACGTGCGAAATGTACTTGATTGAAATAGAGAATCAGCTGCAATAGATTTAAATCAATTAAATATACCTGACAATTGCTATCTTTTACGAGGCCGCATTCAGTCAAGACACACCAGAGCACGCATATACTATGTGTACATAATAGTAGATAGAAATGGTGTTGGGAGGTTAAGTGTTCCAGAGCATTATTGTTCATGCTTAACTGGAAAACGAACGTTAGGTTGTTGTGCCCACATAATGTCAATAGTGTGGTATTTGGGATGGGCACGACATCAAGGAGCATTTCAATTAACTGCACCATTTTTGGATGATGTTATTGTTGATGAATTTAATGATTTTTAAATAAACTATGGGTTTAAGTAATAAATAATTAATCGTTTTATTTGGTACCCTTTACTTCTTTTAAGCACTCTGTAGTTAGACATACCCATATTTCAAATGCAGAAATATGACTACAGATATATATATCTATACTAATATTATAAAGAGGATATATTTGTATGTTTGTAACGAATAAACTCAAAAACTACTGGACCGATTTTGAAGTTACGGGTTTCGTCCTTTAATATGTTTTGATCGTTATAATAAAACCCATCGATTGACAATGGTTTCGGCAGTGGCCGCACCCTAGACCATTTCGCCCATTCTCCAAATTTTCGAAGCTAGCAAAAACATATTCTACTACAGATTATGTGATAATAAAATACGAAGGAGGATTTTTCCCAGGCATCATTAAAAATGTTGTTAAGAACAAATTTGAAATTAGTACCGTGACCTTTTCAGTGGGTGGCCTTCAAATGGCCGGAAAAAGAAGATAAAATCTGATACCAAAAGTCTGACTTAGTTAAGGCAATTTCCAAAGCAATGCTATGCAATAAAAGAGGTTTCTATACGATACCAGAAATGAAAGAATATCTACCTTTTGCAATGTAAGGTATTGATTAAGTATTTAAATTCATGCTTTTGAGAAAACATTTTATTTTTCTTTGTTTTGTAAACATTTTTTAAGCCAGTTAACTATTAATTAAGTGGTAGACTACGGTAATGAGTCTGGGATCAAAAGCTGCCATATTATTATTAAATAACAAATACTTAGTAATATTATAATTCCAACTGAATAATATCATAAAAAGTATGTTAGTTTTGCATGCCATTGAGAAGATTTCATTAAGTATTATTGACTAGCAATAATCAAGTAGGTAGGTACTTAGTAACTTAACTAACAAAACTATGATTAAAAGTTGCCATATTAAATAAGAAATTAAACTATTGTAATACCAAATAATTTAAAAACAGTTCTACAATTTATTTTAAGTGTTTATTTTAAATAAATAAATAAATATTCTGGGACATTATTCCTCACACACGGCCATCTGACCCCAAACTAAGCAGAGCTTTTAATATGGCAGCCATATGACTGATATACTACATATACTACTTTTCTTTTGTAAATAAATATACGGATCCAATATCTTCAACTATTATTTACAGTGTAAGAAGATTTCCTATAAATCAGGAACGAAGACGTGGTCACTCGGATGGCGAAGCTACCCGGGGCCCTTTACGCCCTAGGGCTTCCCGGCGAGATGATCCCCGGCGCCATACCCTTGCTGGGAATATGTATGGTGGGTGGGCAATCACGTCACCAAATTCCCATCGAAGTGGAGGAAATAAGGAATGCATTTACGAATTATAATTACAGGAATGCGCAATTCATGATGGAAATAAGGAATGCATTTATGAATCATAATTATACAAATTCGGAATTTATGATGGAAATTTGGAATTTAATATGTATGTATAATAATTCCTTCACGGAATTTATGATGGTTTACCGAGATATCCTAGATAACGCTAGGGCACGATTTTTTGCCGATCATTTGACAGAAATGGAAATAGAAGCCATAGCCACACCAAATTCCCATCGAAGTGGAGGAAATAAGGAATGCATTTACGAATTATAATTACAGGAATGCGCAATTCATGATGGAAATAAGGAATGCATTTATGAATCATAATTATACAAATTCGGAATTTATGATGGAAATTTGGAATTTAATATGTATGTATAATAATTCCTTCACGGAATTTATGATGGTTTACCGAGATATCCTAGATAACGCTAGGGCACGATTTTTTGCCGATCATTTGACAGAAATGGAAATAGAAGCCATAGCCACACCAAATTCCCATCGAAGTGGAGGAAATAAGGAATGCATTTATGAATCATAATTATACAAATTCGGAATTTATGATGGAAATTTGGAATTTAATATGTATGTATAATAATTCCTTCACGGAATTTATGATGGTTTACCGAGATATCCTAGATAACGCTAGGGCACGATTTTTTGCCGATCATTTGACAGAAATGGAAATAGAAGCCATAGCCACACCAAATTCCCATCGAAGTGGAGGAAATAAGGAATGCATTTACGAATTATAATTACAGGAATGCGCAATTCATGATGGAAATAAGGAATGCATTTATGAATCATAATTATAGAAATTCGGAATTTATGATGGAAATTTGGAATTTAATATGTGTTGTATAAAGATGTATGCTAACCATCATTTAGTTTAGTCGCATTAAAACCTCAGTCGAACAAGCACGTATTTCATTCATCAAATTTCCTGTCAAGCAATCATCAACCTTATTACCACACCATATGGTCGAAATCGAGCCGGATTATTAGTGCATACAGAGCGATCGAGTCCGAGCGGCGAGAACAATAGGGAACCGCATTCCTTAGATAAGAAACTCGCCCGGATCGTCACCAGCAGCTAATTACTTAAGATTATTTGCAAGTTTTTTACAATGTTATAATTCAAGAATACACTTCGTGATATCGTTTGTTTTCGAAGAAACTTATAATACGGAACATTGAATAAATTAACACAAGTGGATTCTAAAAGTGATTAGTGGGTGGAAAAATGACATCGAAACCAGAACAATTGCTTGGAGTGTTAGAAGAAATCGCTAATTTACTTAGGAAAACACAAACAAATTTGAAAAAGTGCCCCAAGCAAAGATTTACACGAGGATACATTGAAACAAGATTGAAATGTTTAGAGGAATACTGGAATAATTTCACTTCAACCCACCAAGAACTTATAAAATGTACGACACGCGACACTCGAAGCAATATGAGTTATTTTGTGAATGAAGATTATTATATATGTGAAGATCTTTATTTATCTATGCAAGTGGACCTCAAAGACTTGTGCTCGTCCGGTGTAAGCAGTGCAACTAACAGCTCAGGTGCAAAGGAAACGTCGAGTTTATCATCATCACAACTGAGACTGCCAAAAATTGAGCTGCCTAAATTTACAGGACGATATGAAGAATGGTCTTGTTTTCATGACTTGTTTGTGTCATTAATACATAATAATACTTCATTAAGTGCGGTACAAAAATTACATTATTTAAAATCTAGCATTGGCGGAGAAGCAGAGGCCCTACTTAAACACATACAGATTACAGAAAGCAACTACACGCAAGCATGGACAACTCTAAAAAGTCGGTTTGGAAATAAACCACTCATAGTACATGCAATTCTCAACCGTTTGTATATGCAAAGAAAAATAAATACACAGAGTGCCAGCAAAATAAAATCATTATTAGATACAACCAACGAGTGTATTAATAACCTGAATAACTTGGCAGTTACCACGGAGAATTGGGACCCCATATTAATATTTTTGGTTGTACTGAAATTGGACCAGGATACCCAACATGACTGGCAGGAATATGCATACAAAGAAAACCCAGAAGAGTTACCTACCTGGGACAGCCTGAAGAAGTTTCTTGAAGCGAAGTTCCGCACACTCGAGCTTGTGTCACCGAATGCTACTGCACCTACACGGGAGAAACCTAAAACGTTTACTGCCACTACTACCACTGCTAGTGAAAAAACTTGTTTTAAGTGTGGAGAACAACATACGTTGTGTCATTGTAAACAGTTTACAGACATGAATGTCAAAGACAGGAATGAATATGTGAAACAAAATAGATTGTGCTACAATTGTTTATTACCAGGGCACCCGGTGTTCAAATGCCGAAACCCTCAGAAATGCCGCATCTGTAACAAGCGCCATCATTCGCTTCTACACGAAAAAAGGGAAGACAGTTCTGAAATACAAAGTGATACAGCAACTGGAACAATTTCTAATGTATCTGTCAATCATACAATAGAAGAACGGAATGAGGTACCAATATCAATGGCGGCACATAGCAACAACAGAAAAGTGACGGCGCTGCTAGCAACCGCAATGGTGAAATGCAAAAATGAAGAAGGACACACCATTGTATTACGAGCGCTTATCGACCAAGGTTCGCAAGCATGCTTTATTAGTGAGAAAGCGGCTCAGCTTCTGAAATTAAAAAGACAATCAGCAAGAGGCAGCGTGATAGGAGTAGGTTCTAGTAGAACAGATGTCAAGCAAGTGGTTCAGCTACAGGTTTTATCAAGGAAAGAAGACTTCTGTCTTAACATACAAGCCTATGTGATGTGTAAACAGTTGACCACTAAGTTACCACAAAACACTCTCGCTGTTTATAATGATGTTCAGCACCTGCAGGGTCTAGACCTAGCCGATCCGACCTACCATACACCAGGATCAATCGACCTTCTATTAGGTGTAAATGAGTATGCATTAATTATTCAACAGGAGCTAATCAAAGGTCCACCAGGCACACCATGTGCACAACGAACCAGCCTGGGTTGGATTCTATTTGGAAAAGTACACAACAAAGCTGAAGACAACTCTTTTCTTGTAATGCACCATCAAGTGGACATGGATGAAATGTTAAAGACACTGTGGGAAATAGACACAGATAATAAGAGAAAATACACACAAGAAGAGCAGTTATGTGAAGATATTTACAAAAGAACAAATACAAGAAATAAAGAAGGAAGATATGTAGTTACGCTACCTTTCAAAACACTAAACCCTAAATCACCAGAAGGTAATACTAGAGAAATAGCAATGCGTAGACTTCTGCAATTAGAACGAAAATTTAAAAAACAATCTGATCTAAAGGAAGAGTATGAGAAAGTTATAGAAGAATACAAAATACTAAATCACATGGAAGAGGTACCTGAAAAGGAAATAAGTACAAGGAAAGCTGTCTACTTACCACATCACGCCGTTGTCCGTAGAGATAAAGAGACAACAAAAACCAGAGTTGTCTATGACGCTTCCTGCAAAGGTACCAACGGCATCTCACTCAACAACGAATTATTAGTTGGACCTTTAGTTCAAGATGATCTCCGCAGCATCATAATGAGATGGAGAATGCACGCTGTTTGTTTCGTAGCCGACATTGAAAAAATGTACAGGATGGTATTGCTGAAAAAAGATCAAGTCGATTTTCAACGAATTCTGTGGAGAAAAGATCCGTCCGAACCTGTTAAGGACTACCGTTTACTTACCGTTACTTTTGGTACAGCTCCAGCACCCTACTTGGCGTGCAGAACATTAATTCAGCTAGCTGATGATGAAGGTCAAAGCTACCCACTCGCGGTACAGATGATGTCCGACTTCTATGTTGACGATCTTCTGTCTGGGAAGGACACGGTAGAAGCTGCAATTGAGGCCAGTCAACAGCTCAAAATGTTAATGAAGAAGGGCGGTTTCAGCTTGAAGAAATGGTCATCAGACAATGTAGAATTTATGAAAGCCATACCACTAGAGGAAAGATCTCAAAGTGCACATCTTGACTTGAACATAGATGGAACGGTGAAGGCATTGGGAATCCTTTGGAACCTGAAAACAAAGAAATTAGAATACAAACTTACCTTAAATTCAGCAGAAGGCGATGTAACCAAGCGAAGCATTTTTTCAGATGTGCAGAAGTTATACGATCCTTTAGGATGGTTGTCACCAGCTATCGTCACAGCTAAGTTGCTAATGCAAAAACTTTGGTTGGAAAGAATCAATTGGGATGAGAAAATCAGTGAAGATTTAGAAAATGAGTGGACATTTATAAGGTCAGATTTTGAACACGTAAATGACATTTATGTTGATAGATGGATACAGACGACAAATGAAAACAAAGAGTACAGTCAGTTGCATGGATTCAGCGATGCATCATCACGTGCTTACGCAGCAGTCGTGTACGTGAGAGTAATCAGCTCGAACGGTGAAATCCATACCAACTTGGTGGCAGCCAGAACAAGAGTTGCTCCATTAAAAACCATATCCATTCCACGACTTGAGTTGTGTGGAGCTCTACTGCTATCCCAGCTATTGAGACATGTAGGAAAAGCAACGAAAATACCAAAATCACAAACCTTTGCTTGGACAGATTCTTCTATAGTCCTGGCGTGGCTATCCGGTGAGCCTTGCAGGTGGAAGACATTTGTTGCAAACAGAGTGGTCGAGATTCTGGAAAATGTAAACTGCAACCAATGGTATCACGTATTGTCAAAGGAAAATCCCGCTGATGTGGCTTCTCGAGGACTACCTGCAGAAGAATTGAAGAAATGTAGCCTCTGGTGGAAAGGACCAAGCTGGTTAAACACAGATGAAATACATTTCAGTCGCCTAGAGAACATGCATACTGACGAAGAAAAGAAACCGGTTAATGAAATACATACACATTTAAACATAAATAACGCAGACAGAGAAAACAAAGGAATGATAACGCAGTTTAAAATGTTCAACAATTTAAAAGAAATACTTACATCGATCTGTTATTGTAGAAGATTTTTGAATTATAAACGCAACAGTACTATGTACGAAGCTGAGAAACACATTACGACCAAAGAGTTGGAAGAATCATTGCACAAATGTATAATTATAGCACAAAAAAATGATTTCGAAGAAGAAATCCTTACATTGAAAAGGGGAAATGAAGTTAAGAAAACAAGCACCTTGAAATCTTTAAACCCTTATTTAGATCCAAATGGCATCTTAAGAGTAGGAGGAAGACTCAGAAATGCAAACATTGTATATGAAAGCAAACACCCTATTATACTTGGCAACAAAAACGAAATGAGTAAATTAATTGTGAAGAGTTCACATGCAGAAACGCTTCATGGAGGCGTACAATTGATGTTGGCCTATATAAGATCCCGATACTGGATACTACGAGCAAAAGACGTTGTGAAAGCATATATCCGACGATGCTTTGTATGTGCTAGACATAGTGCCACAGCAAGAAGACAGTTGATGGGCGATTTACCGAAAGCACGCGTTACACCAGCCAGACCTTTTCTTCATAGTGGAATTGATTTTGCGGGCCCATTCCAGATATTGATATCAAGAGGCAGAGGAGTCAGAACTAATAAAGCGTACATAGCCATATTTATCTGTATGGCCGTTAAAGCAATACACCTTGAAGTGGTTAGCGATTTGACGGCAGAAGCATTTATTGCTGCCTTTAAACGATTTACGGCCAGAAGAGGCAAATGCACTCACTTATGGAGTGATCAAGGCAGAAACTTTGTCGGTGGCAACAAGGAACTAATGCAAGCTATGCAAGAAGCGCAATGTGAACTCCCTAAAGATGTAGCAGACTTACTGACACTAGATGGAACCCAATGGCACTTCATACCCGCGTATAGTCCAAATTTTGGAGGTCTCTGGGAGGCAGGTGTGAAATCCGTCAAACACCACTTGAAAAGAGTTATCACCACAAACTTGACTTTCGAAGAAATGACAACCTTATTATATCAAATAGAAGCCTGCTTGAATTCTCGCCCTCTCACTCCTGCAGATGATTCAGATACCGATGCAATAGACATTCTTACGCCGGGCCACTTTCTCATAGGAGAATCTCCGATTGTGGTGCCGTCGCCAAGCCTAGAGAATATAAAAGTCACTTACCTTTCACGCTGGCAGCACTTGCAGAAACTCCTCAGTGATTTCTGGAAAAAATGGCATATGGAGTATTTGTCACGCCTGCAGCAAAGACCTAAATGGACAAAAAGAGAGACAGAATTAGAAAAGGGACAAATAGTACTAATAAAAACAGATAACTTACCACCCGGTAAATGGAATTTAGGAAGAATTATAGAGAAACACCCTGGGCCTGATGGTCTGACCAGGGTATATAGTGTAAAAAGTGGAGACAGTGTTGTGAAAAGATGTATTACTAAATTGTGTTCCTTACCTGTAGATGTAGACAGTAATGATGATTCATAAGTGTTCGCATGCAAATAAAATGTAGTAAATAGCTACAGCTAAAGTGGCGTTGTTCTGTACTAAAGATATTAATTTGCAATTTATATTGATTTCTTTACTTACCTGAGTAACTATAATATTGTTCACTATGTGCTTTTCAAACACAGCGAATTATAAGTGAGTATTTGTTTTGTAAAGTTGCCTATAAGTAGTTACTTGTTAATAGATTTCACTTATGTACTTGTGTTGGCAGTCAATCAATCAAGTCTTTGTGAATTTAGTTACACAGTTAATTATTTGTGTTAATTTGTGAATTTGCATGGATTTCTTTATTAAAGGTCTTGATAGCCCTTTAGGGGCCGGTATGTTGTATAAAGATGTATGCTAACCATCATTTAGTTTAGTCGCATTAAAACCTCAGTCGAACAAGCACGTATTTCATTCATCAAAATTCCTGTCAAGCAATCATCAACCTTATTACCACACCAATATGTATGTATAATAATTCCTTCACGGAATTTATGATGGTTTACCGAGATATCCTAGATAACGCTAGGGCACGATTTTTTGCCGATCATTTGACAGAAATGGAAATAGAAGCCAAATTCCCATCGAAGTGGAGAAAATAAGGAATGCATTTACGAATTATAATTACAGGAATGCGCAATTCATGATGGAAATAAGGAATGCATTTATGAATCATAATTATACAAATTCGGAATTTATGATGGAAATTTGGAATTTAATATGTATGTATAATAATTCCTTCACGGAATTTATGATGGTTTACCGAGATATCCTAGATAACGCTAGGGCACGATTTTTTGCCGATCATTTGACAGAAATGGAAATAGAAGCCATAGCCACGCCAAATTCCCATCGAAGTGGAGGAAATAAGGAATGCTTTTACGAATTATAATTACAGGAATGCGCAATTCATGATGGAAATAAGGAATGCATTTATGAATCATAATTATACAAATTCGGAATTTATGATGGAAATTTGGAATTTAATATGTATGTATAATAATTCCTTCACGGAATTTATGATGGTTTACCGAGATATCCTAGATAACGCTAGGGCACGATTTTTTGCCGATCATTTGACAGAAATGGAAATAGAAGCCATAGCCACGCCAAATTCCCATCGAAGTGGAGGAAATAAGGAATGCTTTTACGAATTATAATTACAGGAATGCGCAATTCATGATGGAAATAAGGAATGCATTTATGAATCATAATTATACAAATTCGGAATTTATGATGGAAATTTGGAATTTAATATGTATGTATAATAATTCCTTCACGGAATTTATGATGGTTTACCGAGATATCCTAGATAACGCTAGGGCACGATTTTTTGCCGATCATTTGACAGAAATGGAAATAGAAGCCATAGCCACACCAAATTCCCATCGAAGTGGAGGAAATAAGGAATGCATTTACGAATTATAATTACAGGAATGCGCAATTCATGATGGAAATAAGGAATGCATTTATGAATCATAATTATACAAATTTGGAATTTAATATGTATGTATAATAATTCCTTCACGGAATTTATGATGGTTTACCGAGATATCCTAGATAACGCTAGGGCACGATTTTTTGCCGATCATTTGACAGAAATGGAAATAGAAGCCATAGCCACACCAAATTCCCATCGAAGTGGAGGAAATAAGGAATGCATTTACGAATTATAATTACAGGAATGCGCAATTCATGATGGAAATAAGGAATGCATTTATGAATCATAATTATACAAATTCGGAATTTATGATGGAAATTTGGAATTTAATATGTATGTATAATAATTCCTTCACGGAATTTATGATGGTTTACCGAGATATCCTAGATAACGCTAGGGCACGATTTTTTGCCGATCATTTGACAGAAATGGAAATAGAAGCCATAGCCACACCAAATTCCCATCGAAGTGGAGGAAATAAGGAATGCATTTATGAATCATAATTATACAAATTCGGAATTTATGATGGAAATTTGGAATTTAATATGTATGTACACTTCTGGACACATCTATTGGCCCACCTTGTATTTTCAGTTTCGTTTGGTCCTAGCTAAAATTTTATATTAGGTCAAGCAAAAAGTTTTTATGCAGTTTTGAACCTGGCACATTCACAATTTCATTCAATAGTCTTTTTTTGAATTTCGAACACAGAATTTAAAGAAACAAAAGACAATTTGGAGCCTGTTTGTTGATATCAAACAATCGAATACTAAGAAAACTTGGTTTTATTGGTTTACTTGGATTTAATTCTTGAAAAAGTGATTGATATCTTTGGTTTTGCAACAAACATTACTTATTCTTAACATTAAGGTGAGGTTCTATCAATAATCTATGGATACTTCACCTGAAGTCGCCGCCCAAGCTGTGGCACTTATTCAGGCCGGACACAGCCAAAGAAACGTGAGTGCTCAACTTAATTTAAGTCGATCTGCGGTCCGAAATGTTTATCGGAGGTACCTAGAGACTGGCGGCTTTGTTCGTCGCCAAGGAAGGCCACGATCTCGGGTCACAACTGAAAGGCAGGATCGATTCATCGTGACGACCAGCTTGAGAAATCGTCACCTTACCTCCATTGAGATATAAAACCAACTTCGCGACTTCCACGGAGTATCTGTGAGCGCTCGAACTGTTCGGAGAAGGTTAAAAGAACGCGATATGGTACCACACAAGCCAGCTAATGGGCCCAAACTAACGCGAGCCCACCGAACAGCGCGCCTTCATTTCGCACGCAGTCATTTAAATTGGACACAGCAAGATTGGAGCCGTGTACTCTTTTCTGATGAGTCTAAAATTGTGTTACATGGCAATGATGGAAGGTAGAAGGTCTACCGACGTAAGGGAGAGCGTTTCGCACAATGCTGCTTTGAAGAGAGGGTTGCTTATGGCGGTGGCTCATGGACTGTCTGGGGCGGTATATCCGCGAGCGGCAAAACTCAACTTGAGGTTGTTACAGGACCACGGCTGCCAACATTAAATGCTGAAAGGTACATTCGTGAGTGCTTAGAACCTCACGTGATACCATACGCGGACTATGTGGGCCCAAATTTCCTTTTTATGCATGATAATGCAAGAGCCCATGCGGCCGGCATCGTCAGGGAATATCTTCGGGATGTGAACATCACAGTTATGGACTGGCCAGCCAGAAGCCCAGACATGAACCCCATTGAGCACATGTGGGACGAGCTAAAAAGACGTGTTAGGGCTCGTCAGCCAGTTGCCCAGACGATGCAGGAGTTGAAAACTGCCATAGAAGAGGAATGGGAGATGATCCCTCAAAATTTCATAGAGCGGTTGATAAACTCTATGCCTAATCGTATGAGAGCTGTGGTAGATGCCCATGGAGGCAACACGCGTTATTAAATTAAACCTATATTTGATAAAACATGTTTTTTATTCAAAAATCAATTGCCTTTAACAAGGCGCATATCCGACTTGTTAGGCGTAGCTCCATGTCGTATGGTATTCTGAATTCAAATTTAAAACAATACGATCGAAAAAGATGGTAAAATGAATCAGGTTTAAAACTGCATCAACAGTTTTTGTTCAATCTAGCAATCATATTTCGGTAGGGGCCATCGAAACCTAAACTCTAAGGTGGGCCAATAGATGTGTCCAGAAGTGTATAATAATTCCTTCACGGAATTTATGATGGTTTACCGAGATATCCTAGATAACGCTAGGGCACGATTTTTTGCCGATCATTTGACAGAAATGGAAATAGAAGCCATAGCCACACCAAATTCCCATCGAAGTGGAGGAAATAAGGAATGCATTTACGAATTATAATTACAGGAATGCGCAATTCATGATGGAAATAAGGAATGCATTTATGAATCATAATTATACAAATTCGGAATTTATGATGGAAATTTGGAATTTAATATGTATGTATAATAATTCCTTCACGGAATTTATGATGGTTTACCGAGATATCCTAGATAACGCTAGGGCACGATTTTTTGCCGATCATTTGACAGAAATGGAAATAGAAGCCATAGCCACACCAAATTCCCATCGAAGTGGAGGAAATAAGGAATGCATTTACGAATTATAATTACAGGAATGCGCAATTCATGATGGAAATAAGGAATGCATTTATGAATCATAATTATACAAATTCGGAATTTATGATGGAAATTTGGAATTTAATATGTATGTATAATAATTCCTTCACGGAATTTATGATGGTTTACCGAGATATCCTAGATAACGCTAGGGCACGATTTTTTGCCGATCATTTGACAGAAATGGAAATAGAAGCCATAGCCACACCAAATTCCCATCGAAGTGGAGGAAATAAGGAATGCATTTACGAATTATAATTACAGGAATGCGCAATTCATGATGGAAATAAGGAATGCATTTATGAATCATAATTATAGAAATTCGGAATTTATGATGGAAATTTGGAATTTAATATGTATGTATAATAATTCCTTCACGGAATTTATGATGGTTTACCGAGATATCCTAGATAACGATAGGGCACGATTTTTTGCCGATCATTTGACAGAAATGGAAATAGAAGCCAAATTCCCATCGAAGTGGAGAAAATAAGGATGGCATTTACGAATTATAATTACAGGAATGCGCAATTCATGATGGAAATAAGGAATGCATTTATGAATCATAATTATAGAAATTCGGAATTTATGATGGAAATTTGGAATTTAATATGTATGTATAATAAATTCCTTCACGGAATTTATGATGGTTTACCGAGATATCCTAGATAACGCTAGGGCACGATTTTTTGCCGATCATTTGACAGAAATGGAAATAGAAGCCATAGCCACACCAAATTCCCATCGAAGTGGAGGAAATAAGGAATGCATTTACGAATTATAATTACAGGAATGCGCAATTCATGATGGAAATAAGGAATGCATTTATGAATCATAATTATACAAATTCGGAATTTATGATGGAAATTTGGAATTTAATATGTATGTATAATAATTCCTTCACGGAATTTATGATGGTTTACCGAGATATCCTAGATAACGCTAGGGCACGATTTTTTGCCGATCATTTGACAGAAATGGAAATAGAAGCCATAGCCACACCAAATTCCCATCGAAGTGGAGGAAATAAGGAATGCATTTACGAATTATAATTACAGGAATGCGCAATTCATGATGGAAATAAGGAATGCATTTATGAATCATAAAATTCAAAATTCAAAATTCAAAAATCATTTATTCAGTTTAGGCCCTAATAAGGCACTTATGAACGTTACAAATGATTCTACCACCGGTTCGGAATACACTTGGACTGAGAAGACTCCGGCAAGAAACTCAGCAAGGGACATTTTTTATAGATCTTTGTTCTTTTTTATTTATGTAAAAATTTAATTACTAATAACAAAGTTTATAAAATTTTAATGAAATAGTTTGTGTAGCGAACATTTCATTTAAATGCATTCTTGTCTTCTATAAAATCAGAAACTTTATAGTACCCTTTCTTACATAACTTTTGTTTAACTAAATTTTTAAATCTATACACAGATAGTTCTTGAATTTCTTTGGGTACTTTGTTATAGAAACGTATACATTGCCCCTTGAATGAATCCCTCACTTTGCTGAGCCGAGTTACAGGTACAGCGAGTTTGTGCTTATTTCTAGTGTTCAAGCTATGAGTATCGCTGTTCTTAGGAAAATTTTGTATATTTTTCCGAACATAAATTAAATTTTCATAAATGTACTGTGACGACACAGTCATAATATTTATGGATTTGAATTTATCTTTAAGAGAATCTCTAGGACATAATTTATAAATTGCGCGAATAGCCCTCTTCTGCAGAATAAAAATTCTATTGATGTCGGCACCACTGCCCCAAAGGAGGATGCCGTAAGACATCAAGCTGTGAAAATAACTAAAATAAACTAATCTTGCCGTAGATTCGTCAGTGAGAGAACGAATTTTCCTCACTGCATAAGCTGCAGAACTAAGTCTATTCACTAAATTACAAATATGTGGGCTCCATTGTAGCTTATCATCTAAAGTGATACCTAAAAATACGGTTGTATCAACAAGATCCAGTTTTTCGCCTTTAATAACAATGTCTGTGTTCAAATGTCTTACATTGGGTTGACTGAATCTGATACATTTGGTTTTTTTCTCATTGAGCAATAAATTATTAATAGTAAACCAATCAACGACTACTGAAAGAGCATTGTTTACGTCGTCAGAAGAATTAAAATCATGTCTATTCACTTTGTAAAGAAGTGAAGTGTCATCAGCAAACAATACTATCTCATGTTTTTTTTCTACAAGGTAAGGCAAGTCGTTGATGTAAATCAGAAAAAGAAAAGGTCCCAGGATAGAACCTTGTGGGACGCCCATCGTTACCGAAGACCCAGAGGAAACTTTACCATTTACATCAACCCTTTGAATTCTATCACTCAAGTATGAATTCAAAAGACTGAGTGCAATGTCTCTAATACCATAGTGGTGTAATTTCCTGATCAGTAATTCATGGTGTACACAATCAAATGCCTTGGATAAGTCACAAAAGACACCGATGGTATCACGTGACTCCTCCCAGGCGCCAAAAATATTCTGAACAAGCTCAACACCAGCATCGGTTGTTGAGCGACCCCTGGTAAAACCAAATTGTTTACTGTGAAGCAGTCTATTACTATTGAAATGTACCAATAGTTGATTAAGTATAATTTTTTCGAAAATTTTACTAAATGTCGGTAGTACAGAAATCGGTCTAAAATTAGTGGGGTCAGATGTACTACCGGTTTTAAATAAAGGCACTACTTTACTATGTTTCATCAGATCAGGAAATACGCCACAATCTATGCATTTATTAAAAGTGACAGCCAAATGTGGCGCAATACAATCGATTATAGAATTAACAAGTTTAACGGAAAGTCCCCATAGATCAACAGTATTTTTCAAATCTATGGATTTAAAAGTTTTAATTATGTCACTAGAGTTAACAGGGGAAAATTGAAAATCGACTGCACATTCTGTTACATTTTCTCTTAGTAATGATAGAGCGAGGGTAGGAGAAGAATCAAGAGATTTGGTAGTCGAAACTGGAATATCGGTGAAAAATAACTCAAACGCGTCAGCAACATCTCGGTCAGATTCAATTAATTTATCATTAATCATTAGTCGAAACTCATGATTATGTACTTTGACCTTTCCAGTTTCACTGTTTATAATTTTCCAAGTCATCTTGATCTTATCTTGGCTACTTTCTATTTTATTTCTTATATGTATTGATTTAGCCGCGGCACAAACGCGTTTAAATATTTTAGAGTAATTACGCACATAATTCAGAAAAACAGCATTATGATTGTACGGTTTTTCACTATATAGTTCGTACAGTCTTTTCCTGCTTCTATGAATACCGACCGTCGCCCAATCATTGAAGACCATACCAGTTTTTCGTTTAACTTTTTTAGAGGTAAATATGGAACTATACTCATTTTTGGTAAGATTGAAAATGGAGTTATAAAGTTGATTTGCATTATCATTATAAGGTAGGTATGGCAATTTACTGACAATATTGTTTCTAAACTTTTCAAGGCGACTGTCACTCATAGGAACACACTTAATATCTTTTTTTATTACCTTTTTTCTAGGTATATTAAAGGAGACCATCTGACCACAATGATCCGAGCTTAATTGACTAAAGACTGACTTAGTAACTGGTTGCAGATTAGTATATATATTATCTATGCAAGTTGCTGAACTAGAAGTTATCCTAGTTGGTTCTAAAAAAAGATTTACAAGATTATAGCACAAGAAAAGGGATTTTATTCTATTAGATAATACATTATCCTCTAATAAATTTATATTAAAATCTCCACAAATTATTATATTTTTATTAACATTATTAAGTTTACACAATGCTTCATCCATATGTTTTTCAAACAAGTTAAATACTGCCAAAGGGGGTCTATATACGCTCATAACAATGAATTGTTCAAGCTCAACACAAGCTATTTCAATAGTTCGCTCAATAGACAGGCTCTGAATATCCTTTCGTTCCTTAAATTTCAAACTATTATGTATTATTATTAGTGAGCCACCATGTATTGAATTTTCTCTACTGAACGAACCAGCAACTTGGTGATTACTGAAGTTGAACATGAACTGATGGGCCTTTAGCCAGTGTTCAGTAATGCATAAAATATCAATTTTACTACAGTTCATGAATAACTCCAGCTCTAATTCCTTGCCCTTTATTCCTTGCATGTTTTGATGCACCAAGTTAATTTTATTATTTTTACATTTATGATTATTATTTTTATTCTTAATTTCAGATATTGGGCAGGAAAAACTTTTAAATACATTATTACAAATTATGCTAGAGGTTGCCTCTATTGTCACATGTTCTAATTTAAATTATTTGGAATATTTTCCAATGTATTCAAACTATTTGGAATAACTTCCAATGAGTGTAAAATATTATGCTGCTCAATAGAAGCAGCCGTCTGTGTGGCCAAACATTTGGTCATGTTAAGTATATAAAATGATAGCGATTCTGCTATCTGTCTCTTATGATATTTTAAAAGATGAAAGCTATCTTTAGTCAAATAAAAGCTTTTACTCAAATAATTATTAATATCAATAAAATGGAATTTGTCATTATGACGACATGTCAAAGTATGCATGGTAATATTTAAATTGTGTCTTAAAGTATTTTCCGTCTGTGGCACACTATTTATATAGGGAAATGCATACATTACAATTTGATTAACATTTATTAAAGATAATGAGGTAAAGTACCTTATCAGAGAATTTTTGTTTACATTTCCCCTTCTTCCAATTAATATGATCAACATAGTGTTTTCTGCAAAATTGCTAGTAATAATTTTCTCTAAAATCTGAGAATATGATGCACCGGGCATACAAGTATTTGTTATAGCCTGACCTAAACATTGGCTAAGTTGTAAACCCATGCCTCTTCCCATTTCATCACTAAACATAACAATATTAGGTTTATATTTATTTTTATTGAAGGAAGTGTTTATTAATTCTTTGGAAGTTGATTTTTCAGAAAAGTCAAGCTGAGAAGAATAATTTAGGGAACTCTTATAACATTCACATTGATGGTTTAAATTTAAAGACTCTAATTTCTCAGCATTTGACTTTGAAACCTCTACAAGTTCATTCATTGCCAGAATATATGAATTCATTTGTTTTTGAGAGTTTTCATATTTACACGAAATGGAGTTTAACTTAGTATTTAAATGTTCAATTTCACACTGAAGTTGATATGTGTCAGATTCATACTTTAAAATACATTTTTCTAAATCTACATGACTCATATGAACTTCACTTAATAAGTTTAATCGTTCCTTTCTTAACATAATATTATTACAAATTATTTTATTTTTTTTAATTAGGTTTTGGGTTTTCTTTATGTAATTTTTAATTTTGATATATTTCTTTAATTTATTTTTGCTACAATTAACAAGCCGTACTGCATTGTTAGATATAATTGAATCACTACAAGTTAAGTCTATAGTGACAGTAGGAACTATATTTGTGTCTGAGGAACCAGAAATCATGCCCGGAGCCGACCCAATCAATTCATCAAACAGTGACTGGTTATTTGATTCTATGGCGTTTTGGTTTGAATTTTCTAGGTGTGTAATGTATTTCCTAGCGTCACATAGTTCCAATTCCAATGCAGCAATGCGCCTGAGAGCATCATCAAACTCATGGCTGCACTGGTCGAACCCATCAACTACTCGCTGAAGCTGGTCTCGCTGTTCAATTACTTCTAAGTTCCGTGCATGAATTTCTGCCATCTCAGACTTAAGATGTTTATTTCTATTGATAATTTCTAACACTTCCTTCTCACTATCCTCATTTTCTGATAATAGTCGTTCACACATAGCCTTAGAGGTCTTTAATTCCAACAACGTAATCTGGAGCTTGTCTTCTGTCTGACGGGCAGAAGCCTTACGTGTTACAATCATATTTAGGAGTTAATAAAAAAACTTAGCAATCAAATGTGTAAGCAAATGGAATGGAATGTGTGTACAACTACTAACAAGGCAAAGTTAACTATTTAGGCCGTTATGCGTGTTATTTTATATAGGACTATTATTAACCGAAAGTTGAATAGAATTAATTATGAATTAATGTAAATACTCGCCTGAATTGGAGATGAAAAATTCAAAATCACCGAAACAGTTGGTGTGACTCACTCACTTTTGTGTATCCATAAATAACAATATTTACATGGAAATTAACAGTACACTTTATATTAATGACTCTTATTTAGTGATGAATCGGTAATAGGCATTTAAATATGGGTTTAATTAAAGTTTTAAATTAAATTAAAATACGAAAACTTATTTTGACAACTTATCCGAGTGTTGCCACAGAGCGAAAAAAACATACATAATTATACAAATTCGGAATTTATGATGGAAATTTGGAATTTAATATGTATGTATAATAATTCCTTCACGGAATTTATGATGGTTTACCGAGATATCCTAGATAACGCTAGGGCACGATTTTTTGCCGATCATTTGACAGAAATGGAAATAGAAGCCATAGCCACACCAAATTCCCATCGAAGTGGAGGAAATAAGGAATGCATTTACGAATTATAATTACAGGAATGCGCAATTCATGATGGAAATAAGGAATGCATTTATGAATCATAATTATAGAAATTCGGAATTTATGATGGAAATTTGGAATTTAATATGTATGTATAATAATTCCTTCACGGAATTTATGATGGTTTACCGAGATATCCTAGATAACGCTAGGGCACGATTTTTTGCCGATCATTTGACAGAAATGGAAATAGAAGCCATAGCCACGCCAAATTCCCATCGAAGTGGAGGAAATAAGGAATGCATTTACGAATTATAATTACAGGAATGCGCAATTCATGATGGAAATGAGGAATGCATTTATGAATCATAATTATAGAAATTCGGAATTTATGATGGAAATTTGGAATTTAATATGTATGTATAATAATTCCTTCACGGAATTTATGATGGTTTACCGAGATATCCTAGATAACGCTAGGGCACGATTTTTTGCCGATCATTTGACAGAAATGGAAATAGAAGCCATAGCCACACCAAATTCCCATCGAAGTGGAGGAAATAAGGAATGCATTTACGAATTATAATTACAGGAATGCGCAATTCATGATGGAAATAAGGAATGCATTTATGAATCATAATTATACAAATTCGGAATTTATGATGGAAATTTGGAATTTAATATGTATGTATAATAATTCCTTCACGGAATTTATGATGGTTTACCGAGATATCCTAGA
Source organism: Tetheella fluctuosa (assembly GCA_951216915.1). Taxonomy (NCBI): domain Eukaryota; kingdom Metazoa; phylum Arthropoda; class Insecta; order Lepidoptera; family Drepanidae; genus Tetheella; species Tetheella fluctuosa. Next base: position 5,727,641 of record OX578236.1, read on the forward strand.
TAACGCTAGGGCACGATTTTTTGCCGATCATTTGACAGAAATGGAAATAGAAGCCATAGCCACACCAAATTCCCATCGAAGTGGAGGAAATAAGGAATGCATTTACGAATTATAATTACAGGAATGCGCAATTCATGATGGAAATAAGGAATGCATTTATGAATCATAATTATACAAATTCGGAATTTATGATGGAAATTTGGAATTTAATATGTATGTATAATAATTCCTTCACGGAATTTATGATGGTTTACCGAGATATCCTAGATAACGCTAGGGCACGATTTTTTGCCGATCATTTGACAGAAATGGAAATAGAAGCCAAATTCCCACCGAAGTGGAGAAAATAAGGAATGCATTTACGAATTATAATTACAGGATTGCGCAATTCATGATGGAAATAAGGAATGCATTTATGAATCATAATTATAGAAATTCGGAATTTATGCTGGAAATTTGGAATTTAACATGTATGTATAATAATTCCTTCACGGAATTTATGATGGTTTACCGAGATATCCTAGATAACGCTAGGGCACGATTTTTTGCCGATCATTTGACAGAAATGGAAATAGAAGCCATAGCCACACCAAATTCCCATCGAAGTGGAGGAAATAAGGAATGCATTTACGAATTATAATTACAGGAATGCGCAATTCATGATGGAAATAAGGAATGCATTTATGAATCATAATTATACAAATTCGGAATTTATGATGGAAATTTGGAATTTAATATGTATGTATAATAATTCCTTCACGGAATTTATGATGGTTTACCGAGATATCCTAGATAACGCTAGGGCACGATTTTTTGCCGATCATTTGACAGAAATGGAAATAGAAGCCAAATTCCCATCGAAGTGGAGAAAATAAGGAATGCATTTACGAATTATAATTACAGGAATGCGCAATTCATGATGGAAATAAGGAATGCATTTATGAATCATAATTATACAAATTCGGAATTTATGATGGAAATTTGGAATTTAATATGTATGTATAATAATTCCTTCACGGAATTTATGATGGTTTACCGAGATATCCTAGATAACGCTAGGGCACGATTTTTTGCCGATCATTTGACAGAAATGGAAATAGAAGCCAAATTCCCATCGAAGTGGAGAAAATAAGGAATGCATTTACGAATTATAATTACAGGATTGCGCAATTCATGATGGAAATGAGGAATGCATTTATGAATCATAATTATAGAAATTCGGAATTTATGATGGAAATTTGGAATTTAATATGTATGTATAATAATTCCTTCACGGAATTTATGACGGTTTACCGAGATATCCTAGATAACGCTAGGGCACGATTTTTTGCCGATCATTTGACAGAAATGGAAATAGAAGCCAAATTCCCATCGAAATAATTGAAATAATGAAATGAAATAATTTATTCATTCAAATAGGCCTTCACAGGCACTTAAGAATAGTCAGACTCTAACGCACGGTTCGGAAGGTTGCTTTTACTGAGAAGAGCCGGCAAGAAACTCAGCAATTACTCTTTTCAAAACAAACTTAAGACTATTACATACAATTTATCCTGCAAGAGCGAGCGCTACACCCAAGCATTGTCGTCATTTAAATATTCATTAACGTTATAGTATGCCTTTTGTACTAAAATAGACTTAACATGTTCCTTAAATTTATGTAATGGCAAATTTAAAAGTGCAGGAGGGATCTTATTATAGAAGCGTGTACACAGTCCCAAAAATGAACCTTGCACTTTTTGGAGTCTATAAGCAGAGGTTACAAGTTTATGCTTATTTCTAGTATTAATAGTGTGCATGTATGTCACTTGTTTTTACAAAAAGACTTATATTTTGTTGTACAAATAATATGTTTGCATAAATGTACTGCGATGCTACTGTGAGGATATTAATTTGTTTAAACTTATCTCTGAGGGAAGCTCGAGAACTCAAATTATAAATTGCTCGCACCGCTCTTTTTTGCAAAATGAAAATAGCTTCTATATCAGCGGCCTTACCCCAAAGCAAAATGCCATAGGACATAACACTATGAAAATAGCTAAAATAAACTAATCGAGCTGTATCTACATCTGTTAGCTGTCTAATTTTTCTAACTGCATAAGCAGCCGAACTAAGCTTCCCCGCGAGACATGATATTTGGGTGCCCCATTGAAATTTTGAGTCTAAAGTAATCCCTAAAAATACTGTTGACTCAAAGTGGAGAAAATAAGGAATGCATTTACGAATTATAATTACAGGATTGCGCAATTCATGATGGAAATAAGGAATGCATTTATGAATCATAATTATAGAAATTCGGAATTTATGCTGGAAATTTGGAATTTAACATGTATGTATAATAATTCCTTCACGGAATTTATGATGGTTTACCGAGATATCCTAGATAACGCTAGGGCACGATTTTTTGCCGATCATTTGACAGAAATGGAAATAGAAGCCATAGCCACACCAAATTCCCATCGAAGTGGAGGAAATAAGGAATGCATTTACGAATTATAATTACAGGAATGCGCAATTCATGATGGAAATAAGGAATGCATTTATGAATCATAATTATACAAATTCGGAATTTATGATGGAAATTTGGAATTTAATATGTATGTATAATAATTCCTTCACGGAATTTATGATGGTTTACCGAGATATCCTAGATAACGCTAGGGCACGATTTTTTGCCGATCATTTGACAGAAATGGAAATAGAAGCCATAGCCACACCAAATTCCCATCGAAGTGGAGGAAATAAGGAATGCATTTACGAATTATAATTACAGGAATGCGCAATTCATGATGGAAATAAGGAATGCATTTATGAATCATAATTATACAAATTCGGAATTTATGATGGAAATTTGGAATTTAATATGTATGTATAATAATTCCTTCACGGAATTTATGATGGTTTACCGAGATATCCTAGATAACGCTAGGGCACGATTTTTTGCCGATCATTTGACAGAAATGGAAATAGAAGCCATAGCCACACCAAATTCCCATCGAAGTGGAGGAAATAAGGAATGCATTTACGAATTATAATTACAGGATTGCGCAATTCATGATGGAAATAAGGAATGCATTTATGAATCATAATTATAGAAATTCGGAATTTATGATGGAAATTTGGAATTTAATATGTATGTATAATAATTCCTTCACGGAATTTATGATGGTTTACCGAGATATCCTAGATAACGCTAGGGCACGATTTTTTGCCGATCATTTGACAGAAATGGAAATAGAAGCCATAGCCACACCAAATTCCCATCGAAGTGGAGGAAATAAGGAATGCATTTACGAATTATAATTACAGGAATGCGCAATTCATGATGGAAATAAGGAATGCATTTATGAATCATAATTATACAAATTCGGAATTTATGATGGAAATTTGGAATTTAATATGTATGTATAATAATTCCTTCACGGAATTTATGATGGTTTACCGAGATATCCTAGATAACGCTAGGGCACGATTTTTTGCCGATCATTTGACAGAAATGGAAATAGAAGCCAAATTCCCATCGAAGTGGAGAAAATAAGGAATGCATTTACGAATTATAATTACAGGAATGCGCAATTCATGATGGAAATAAGGAATGCATTTATGAATCATAATTATAGAAATTCGGAATTTATGATGGAAATTTGGAATTTAATATGTATGTATAATAATTCCTTCACGGAATTTATGATGGTTTACCGAGATATCCTAGATAACGCTAGGGCACGATTTTTTGCCGATCATTTGACAGAAATGGAAATAGAAGCCAAATTCCCATCGAAGTGGAGAAAATAAGGAATGCATTTACGAATTATAATTACAGGATTGCGCAATTCATGATGGAAATAAGGAATGCATTTATGAATCATAATTATAGAAATTCGGAATTTATGATGGAAATTTGGAATTTAATATGTATGTATAATAATTCCTTCACGGAATTTATGATGGTTTACCGAGATATCCTAGATAACGCTAGGGCACGATTTTTTGCCGATCATTTGACAGAAATGGAAATAGAAGCCAAATTCCCATCGAAGTGGAGAAAATAAGGAATGCATTTACGAATTATAATTACAGGATTGCGCAATTCATGATGGAAATAAGGAATGCATTTATGAATCATAATTATAGAAATTCGGAATTTATGCTGGAAATTTGGAATTTAACATGTATGTATAATAATTCCTTCACGGAATTTATGATGGTTTACCGAGATATCCTAGATAACGCTAGGGCACGATTTTTTGCCGATCATTTGACAGAAATGGAAATAGAAGCCATAGCCACACCAAATTCCCATCGAAGTGGAGGAAATAAGGAATGCATTTACGAATTATAATTACAGGAATGCGCAATTCATGATGGAAATAAGGAATGCATTTATGAATCATAATTATACAAATTCGGAATTTATGATGGAAATTTGGAATTTAATATGTATGTATAATAATTCCTTCACGGAATTTATGATGGTTTACCGAGATATCCTAGATAACGCTAGGGCACGATTTTTTGCCGATCATTTGACAGAAATGGAAATAGAAGCCATAGCCACACCAAATTCCCATCGAAGTGGAGGAAATAAGGAATGCATTTACGAATTATAATTACAGGAATGCGCAATTCATGATGGAAATAAGGAATGCATTTATGAATCATAATTATACAAATTCGGAATTTATGATGGAAATTTGGAATTTAATATGTATGTATAATAATTCCTTCACGGAATTTATGATGGTTTACCGAGATATCCTAGATAACGCTAGGGCACGATTTTTTGCCGATCATTTGACAGAAATGGAAATAGAAGCCAAATTCCCATCGAAGTGGAGAAAATAAGGAATGCATTTACGAATTATAATTACAGGATTGCGCAATTCATGATGGAAATAAGGAATGCATTTATGAATCATAATTATAGAAATTCGGAATTTATGCTGGAAATTTGGAATTTAACATGTATGTATAATAATTCCTTCACGGAATTTATGATGGTTTACCGAGATATCCTAGATAACGCTAGGGCACGATTTTTTGCCGATCATTTGACAGAAATGGAAATAGAAGCCATAGCCACACCAAATTCCCATCGAAGTGGAGGAAATAAGGAATGCATTTACGAATTATAATTACAGGAATGCGCAATTCATGATGGAAATAAGGAATGCATTTATGAATCATAATTATACAAATTCGGAATTTATGATGGAAATTTGGAATTTAATATGTATGTATAATAATTCCTTCACGGAATTTATGATGGTTTACCGAGATATCCTAGATAACGCTAGGGCACGATTTTTTGCCGATCATTTGACAGAAATGGAAATAGAAGCCATAGCCACACCAAATTCCCATCGAAGTGGAGGAAATAAGGAATGCATTTACGAATTATAATTACAGGATTGCGCAATTCATGATGGAAATAAGGAATGCATTTATGAATCATAATTATAGAAATTCGGAATTTATGATGGAAATTTGGAATTTAATATGTATGTATAATAATTCCTTCACGGAATTTATGATGGTTTACCGAGATATCCTAGATAACGCTAGGGCACGAGTTTTTGCCGATCATTTGACAGAAATGGAAATAGAAGCCAAATTCCCATCGAAGTGGAGAAAATAAGGAATGCATTTACGAATTATAATTACAGGAATGCGCAATTCATGATGGAAATAAGGAATGCATTTATGAATCATAATTATAGAAATTCGGAATTTATGATGGAAATTTGGAATTTAATATGTATGTATAATAATTCCTTCACGGAATTTATGATGGTTTACCGAGATATCCTAGATAACGCTAGGGCACGATTTTTTGCCGATCATTTGACAGAAATGGAAATAGAAGCCATAGCCACACCAAATTCCCATCGAAGTGGAGGAAATAAGGAATGCATTTACGAATTATAAAACAGGAATGCGCAATTCATGATGGAAATAAGGAATGCATTTATGAATCATAATTATACAAATTCGGAATTTATGATGGAAATTTGGAATTTAATATGTATGTATAATAATTCCTTCACGGAATTTATGATGGTTTACCGAGATATCCTAGATAACGCTAGGGCACGATTTTTTGCCGATCATTTGACAGAAATGGAAATAGAAGCCATAGCCACACCAAATTCCCATCGAAGTGGAGGAAATAAGGAATGCATTTACGAATTATAATTACAGGAATGCGCAATTCATGATGGAAATAAGGAATGCATTTATGAATCATAATTATACAAATTCGGAATTTATGATGGAAATTTGGAATTTAATATGTATGTATAATAATTCCTTCACGGAATTTATGATGGTTTACCGAGATATCCTAGATAACGCTAGGGCACGATTTTTTGCCGATCATTTGACAGAAATGGAAATAGAAGCCATAGTGTAAGTCTATTTCCATTTCTGTCAAATGATCTTCAAAAAATCGTGTCCTATGGCTCGACTATGGCTTCTATTACTCATGGCTTGGGCAACAGGGGATTAATTGAAATAGGATCTTGTGTGTACTCATATTTGGTAGAAGTTGCTAATAAATATCCCGGCTGTGACGTAATTTTTTACTCAGATAATTGCTGTGGTCAGCAGAAAAACCGATTCGTATTTGCTATGTACCACTTGGCCTATCTACATTCCTGACCAATACATAACCATAATACGAGGCGCAAAGAAGACAGGGAAACCATTTTCGGTGAAAGAAATGAACTACAGCGATTTCTTCAATCTTAAAGCTTTGACAGATAATATTAACTTTAACATGAGTAAAAATGTTAACGGAGATGCAATTAAAGTATATTATATAGACTTTATTCTTTTGATAAAACACGTCCGCCATTTTTTTTGTGCGTGTTTACAATAGGGTATTTGACAACATTGAAAATACATCAAAAATTGTGGTCATATATTTTACTTTATTTTAAACTAAAATATGCATATTTATTGAAAATTATACGAAAAACAAACATAAAAATATTTGATTTTTTATCTGTGACGGGAACGCCCTTTGATTGGTTGCAACTCTGGTGACGTCGCACGCTTGTAAAGAAGGTTTTTTCGACTGATTGTTGTTCACGTTTTACGATTTCTGGGTGTTCTATTTAATATTTGAGTTATTTCTAAAGCCGGTTTCTGTTATTTTTTGATAAATATTATAACGAGAGCCACAATATTCGTCAATATGGAGTCTAATTTTGTACGAGCTGATAACCTACCTAAGATAGATGCATTTATGGTTGCACTTTTCTTTAAGAATAACGCCGATTTGCGGATGCTGCGGAACTTAAAAATGTAAAAACAGCAGTGTAAGTACCTCGTAAGAATTATTCATTTACAGACCTTCATCTATGATCATTCATAATTTTGGTAAATTCAAATTTTATACTCAGAAATTTCACGTAAGTAAATTCTCTTTGTCATGGTCTTTGCTTTTGTTTCACAGGTCTGCAAGGGAATCCTATGGAGACGATGCGATTGGATATGTCCAATTACATCGGGAGCATGGTGTTTGCACAGTTAAGTGTAAAATGTGCCCAGAGCACAAAGTGAGAGACAAAGCATATAGTGTAACGATAATTATAGACGAAAGTGAGAGTAAAATCATTAAAGAAAGAAAGAAATACATTTATTCAGGACAACACACAACATTACATTAACTAGACCTACTCACACCTACCTTTTTTGATGTGGGTCCATCGTCGCACTGAGGAACCGGCATGTACTTCAATAGAATGCTATTGGAAAAAACCTACTTTGTCTAGAGTAGGGACTACTCTAAAATACATTACGGTGCAGCAAATGACCAAAAAAGAAGTACCACACAGACCAAGTTCATAAGCACTCTTTACTGAATTTATTTTAGAAGGTAAAAAGAGAAGAATTGACAACTGTGAATTATTAAAATATCAGCACAACTTTAAACATAGCAATGTGATGCAATATTCATTGCACTGTTTTATGGTGGATCAATCCTCAGAAATTAAAGCAGATGTAGACAAGCTGGTAGATATGATGAGAGCAACATTCACTGAAGCCGTAATATGTACAATTGAAGAAGCAACAAAGGGGCAGAACAAGAGCAGCTTGTGGTATGAGATGCGATATGGCCGAATCACAGCTTCAAAGGCACATGCAGTAAGTGTTTGTCGTACACCACATGGTTCGTTGGTAGCTACTATAATGGGCGCAAAAATACCTGATTCAGCTGCAATGAAAAGAGGTAGTTTTTTTTTTTTTTGCGGGTAATCTGACAGAGTGGACGCACATTTTTTGCACTAAATTATATTTAATATTTAAAATAATTACAGTTGTTATATTTAATTCTATATACTTATTATATGTTTAGCTAAGTTGTATTTCCGCCTGCAGTTATTTTCTTATATTGACAAACAAACACATAATGGAATCACTGAAAAAATCTATGAAGGACATGACAGCACTTTTCAATCGGCAAATGGAGGAATTCAGGCAAGATCTTGTCAAGACACCTTCCGCAGCAGTCTCCACTTCTACTTTGGCTACAGAGTTCCGAGCTTTCAAGGATTTTCATTGATAATACAGTAGACCTCGCGGAAATATCAATAAAGTGTACTTTAATATGTGATAAGGAATGATTTAAAATGATTTTTCAAACTTAGTCAAATACCCTATTACCTTATTGTTTTATGAGGTGGGTCAAATGTAAACGTAATTTGAGGTAATTGTAAACAAGCGAGGAAATTGTAAACAATATGTTTTGTGGTTTATAGTTGCTTTGTATGTGGTGGTGGATTATTGGAAAAGTTTTTATCTCAGTACCAGCCATTGTTGCTAAATAGCAGTGCCTACCTAATTGCTGTTTGAAAATGCCGCGTACTTATCTTCGAAAAAAGGAACCACCCCGGTACACTTTAGAAGATGTTCGTCGAGCGGTCGATGACCGCTTAAACATTTTCAGATTATCACCATGCCGTGAAGATCCCTAAAACGAGATGATTATAAAGAAAATTTCAAGAAGCAAGACGCTAAAGTGAAAGCGGTCATAATTCAATGCCTCACCGATAAGCATTTGAACATAATAAAAGTAACTCAAACTGCTAAGGAGATGATAACTAAACTTGTCGGTGTATTGCAAAGGAAAACAGTATTTACAAAACTTACTATAAATAGGAAATTATTGTCACTGAAACTTGGTTCAGAACTAGAGGATCACTTCCTATAATTTGATAGTATAGTTCGAGAATTAGAAGACATAGAAAATAATAAGTAACCGGAAAGAGACAAAATATGTCACCTTTTACTGTCAGTAAATGATAAGTATGAAGAATGTTATGAATGCAATTGAAACGGTAAATAACTATGGAATTTATAAAGGTTACGTTTACTGGATGCTGAAATAAAAAATAATAAGCCTAATACCAGTATAATCCCGCATGTAGCATTGCAGCATTTAATTGCTATACTTGCGGCAAACCTGGAAAAAAATTAAGGATTTATAAAAGAAAGAAACCACACAGTTTAAAGGTTCGGACGCTAAATTTAAAATTAATTTGGAGCTACTGAGAAGAGAACAAACATTAAGTGAGGCCTGGTGAATAGTTGCAAGACCAAGGTACTCATGCTGTTAAAAAATATTTATCAGATATACTTAAGCAACATTTAAAACAACCTTTAAAAGTTAAAAGGACGATGGGACCGTTACGTGCTCTATTCAGAAATCAAAATAAAACAATCCAGATTGTAACCATAAAAAAATAAAGTGAAGACGAAAATAGCAGCGTTTAAAGGACATATTGTTAGATATTATATTAAGAGATGCCGACGATCTGGATTCAATTTCGATAATATTGAATCGATGACAACATCCGAACTTCATTTTTGTAGCCTGTGTGTACATATTATATTATATGTGTTTTAAGCCTGATTCATGAAGAATTGAACAGACTTTTTGAGCAGATACCATTTATATCACAGCACTCACGCCGTCCTAAAGCAGTACTTAGAGCCAATCTAATGAAAATAAGAACGGGAGAACCAAATGAACGATTAGCAAGTCGTTTAGACAGGAGCTGGCGTAATTTTGAACGAAAATTAGAGTTAGCACGTAAATGTTTAACAAATGAGTTCGTTCCTCATCATCTCGGATGGGACCACATTAGCCGTGATGTAATGGTAGCAAGAAACTTAAGGATTAAAAAAAAAAGGTTTTTGTTATAAATGTATATATTTAGAGAGTCGTTAAAAGACCACCCTCGAGGTCATGAAATAACAGAAGTTTTAAAAGAGAGGATTCATACGGCCAACAACCTATGTGACTATGTCATCGAAAATAATTTTAAATCGACAGCGAGCTTCTTTTCGCACCATAACCGTGGAAGACGATCAATTATTGCAGTTTCCAGTTTTAAACAGAGGAAGATTTATTAATATCATTAAGTAGTTACCAAATAAAACTTGCCCGAACTTATTTGAGACTCACATTGGAAATGGCATGTACACAATAGAAATATGCATATATTCCTAACCTTTTAAGGGGGTGGATAAAATCAGAACATGTATCGAGTAGGATTTATTCTATGCGTACATGTTTACCATCTATTGCCCCACAACAGTTAGGAAAGTTTGCATACATCTCAAACTCTGCACTAATACGTTGCCATATTTGTGTTGTCGGTTGAGGAATACATTCTTCACGTAGTCACGTATCTCACAGCAAACTTCCTTGACGATTGCTTATAGTAGTAACTCCCATTCTGTATGTGACTTGTAAAGCGGAGTAAGTGTTTCCAGTTACTAAGAATTCAGATTATTCAGAAAATACATAATTAGAAATAATTAAAACTAGTAAAATTTGAACTAGTAGAAAGTAGGATAGGATTAACAAGAAGTACAGGTGGCAAGGCGTGTTACACAAAATATTATTTTTGCCAATTAAAAAAATAAATTCGCCATGGATCTCTCCGCGCCAACTTCAACTGGCACTACGTCGACGTCAAAGTTTGTAACACCAGCCAACGAATCTAATGAATACTCCAACATCTTGTCATCAATCAGCAAGTCAATATTACAACGTCATGTTTATTATAAATATCATATTTAAAAGAAAGTATTAACTTTTTATTTACATCTTAACATGTGGGACGGCTTCGGGTATGTGAAGCAACGTCTACGAGCAGAAAACCAGTACAAGTATACATAGGCTGCAGCAGCGCTTCTTCAATTTTAAGTTTGATAAAGGGGGATATGTTATAATTCCTGGCTCGAATACAAGAGATGACGAGTAAAATTAAGGAAGCTGTGTTTCGGAGAAGTTCATCATTACAAAGGTGCTGATGGCTCTGTCGGACAAGTACAGGCATTTCATCTCAGCGTGGGAGTCTATGGATTCTGCAAAGCAGTCGTATGATGAGCTCGTTGATCGACTCTTAGTGGAGGAAGACCGTATGAAGTCAAGGGGCAATGACTGTTTGGAAGATGTGGCTTTGGCCACAACTAGCGATAAAGGTAGTTTTAAATGTTTCAAATGTGGCCGTACAGGACATTTTAGTAAACAGCAATAATAACCATAACAGTAATGAAAAGAAATGTTTCTTACGTAAACAGGTAGGTTATTTTAAGGGGTTTGCCTTAAGCCTAAAAGTAACATTATGAACAGTAATGGGAATGCATACATTGTAAATGCATCGTAAATGAACCCTCACGTAAAAACAAAACTAAAATGTATTTTGTCGGCTTCTAAATATAATATTTCAAAATGTAATACTCAAATACACTCATCTGAAGCACAAAATCTAATAACAAATTTGGAAGCTCAAATTCACAGGAGATTTTACGATAAAAATGGTGTAAAAATATATTTAAAACAGGAGGTTTCATTTAGTGACTGTGAGTCAATATTAGAGGTTCTAAATTTACAAGAAAAAAAGAAGTTTCAAATTCATTTATTCAGTTGAGGCCCTAATAAGGCACTTATGAACGTTACAATTGATTTTACCAGTTTTGAAATGGACAACGTTTACTCTGAAATACCAATATTAAATGGAAATCTTTCCAAAAGTAAAAGATTAGTTTAATGACAAAATTATAGTCCAAATTGACAACATATTTAAAAAATATAGTTTTCATTGTAGCTTTTTTTTGAAAAATACTGTAATTCGACGAAGAAATGTTGGCAACCCTACTTCCGAGACCTGACTAAATATGAAAAGACAGTATCAGCCTTAAAGAAAAAAGTCGGCAGGATTGTGTCAGCGGATCGACAACTCGAAATGAGTCTCAGCGAGCAACAACCCATTGACCTGGTGGAAGGAGCGAAAACCTGTTTATCCAATACTGTGCTCATATATTTTAAAAATGCTAAGTCTGGTAGCAACGTCTGAACTTAGTCAGCGTACATTTTCGAAGGCGGGGCTTATAATGACTGAGACAAGATCCAGGTTGCAGTCTAAAAAAAAAACTGAAATGCTGTTCATTGCCAGCAACATGAAATAAGAAATATGTACATTATGTGCATAAACATATAAATAGTACTTAAAAACTTCTACGATAGCAATATATAAATCGATCAGATAATCATTGTATATACTATTTGATTTTAAAATATGCCAATCAGATATTTAATGTATGTTTGGTACTTTGTATTTTCATGGTACTTATACTTTTTATGGTAATACTTGTAAAATGTACTACAAGAAAAACAAATGCTTAAATAAATAGATATATCGTCGCAATCGTAGAACAAAGTCGGATTTGACATTTTTACGATATCTCGTTTTTGACGTAGAATGATTTCGCAACCTGCTTTTTCAAGACGGATCGCTATTGGCGTCTCTATTGTTCGTGCAATACGGCAAGGTTTTTCTTACAAGCATTTTTGTTTATAAGTTGAGTTTTTAAGTAATACCTATAAAACTCAACTTATAAACATTATACTTCGGGTCTCAACCGAAGACGATTACTTTATTACATGCAGCAGTACATGAGATGGTGCCATCTTCGTCACACATTTAGAGCTAGTATATACTGAAAAGTAATATCCTATCTCCCGTCTCACTCCCGCCTCGCATCAGCAACCTGCGCATACGGTGACTGCGACCTCATTACGTGTTTTTGTGACATCAAGATCACACGTTATTTCTTATTGATAAGATTCGGGTGCTATTACGATGGGGAAAAGAAAGTCAGGAAAAGATTGTGATTACGATAGCATTTTAAAAAAGATACGAAAATTAGAAAATAAGTTAAAAAGGCAAAGACGACAAACATCGGTTTCCGATGTTTGTCGTCGAAGTGAATATTCGGAACCACCGGCACTACCGGTACATGACTCCGAATTACCAGGTAATAATAACCTTATTGATAGTTAATTATTTCTTCCATATAGATTTTTTTTATTTTTTTTATTTATTATTTAAACAAAAGAATACAGGATAATTAATATTAAAATAGCAACCAAAAACCACTAAGGTTTAAACTTGTGCTATTAAGAGTCTATCTCAATATCGAACCATACAATGAAACACATGTAAGCGTAAGTAATTGTCGATACAAATATTAACATCATAAGGTCTTAAAGTAGCTATAATCATTCCTACCTACATAATACTAAAGTAGTATTGCTTAAGTTTACATTTGATGTTTTTATGTGTAATACATTTGTTAATTTCTGGGGGTAGATTATTAATAAGTCTCGGTATAATATAGCCGGTAGTACGCTCGCCATACGAATTGTTGGCGCACTGCGTACGAAGTCGATTGTCAGAAATTGCCCGAGTGCATATAGGATGTTCGATTTTGTTTCTTAAGGATTCATTGAAAAATTGTTCATTTAATAACATTAAATTTAATTTTAAATGGACTGGTAAGACATTACAGTGTTTGAAGAGACCATTTATATTGTTGTAAAATTGATTTCTAATTTTGGGAGAAACTATTGTTTTAAGAATTCGATGTTGAAGTTTAAAGATACTATCAAGGTAAGTTTTATAGGTACGTCCGTAACTACTAAGGCCACACTGGATGTAAGAGTCAGCCATTGCGTAATAAAGCATTATCTTCACTTTGAAGGGCAGGCGGTTTTTTAATATGGTTATAATAGCGAGAAATTGCCGAAGTTTATCGCAAACACGTTCTATGTGATAACTCCAGTTAAACTTATCGTCTATAACTACTCCAAGATATGTTTGTTTACTGACAACATCTATTTGCGGACAGTTACAAATACTCGCATTAACCGAATGCAAGCAGTCATGGTCATGGGCTATTAGGTTCCGTAAGGGCAATTTTCTAATGTATGGAGATTTAATAACCAATAGTTTAGTTTTACTTGCATTGAGCACCAAGCCAGCATCGTGACACCATCTTGTTAAAGCATCCAGGTCTAGTTGTAAGCGTTCGCATGCTATTTGGGGATTTTTATTAGCAATAACAAGGCAGGTGTCATCCGCAAACTGATAGCATTTACTATTCGTTATGCAGTTACTCATATCGTTTACATACGACAAAAAATGCAGGGGGCCTAATACTGATCCCTGAGCTGTCCCCTCGGTTATAGCCATGCGTTCACTACACTACCCTAGGTATGGTAAACTATTCAAATTAAAATGGATAATAAGCATGAATAAAATATTCATAAGTAGTACCAACTACCCTCCCTTTTTATTTCTACTTCATATTACAATTTTAAATAAATTTGTAATTATGTGGTAAATTATAGTAGTAATAGTTGACGATTCGATTATTGATTAAAATTATTTAGGAATGTTTACACTTTTTTCACTTCGTTACCGTTAGGTATGTTCCAAGTAAATATTAGTAGGTATCTTGGAACTAAAAAACTGCGTAAAGCTTTGTAACTCCACGTAAACCGTGTAGAGGATTATTATACTCCACTTTTATAGTGTTGAGGACAATTCACCCCACGTAAACCGTGTTGAGGGCAATTCACCCCACGTAAACCGTGTTGAATGTTTAATATACATCGAGTGGGTTTTAAAACCATTCCTATTTTTAGGTGAGGGTATCCCTAACGAAGTCCTATATTCGGAGGAGAATATTGATGTAAATGATGACGGTCCGCCTGCACAGCTCGAATCATCCGAATTGGCCGCCCGCGCTGATCCGGCCGAGCCAGTTATGCAGCCGGTGGCGGACACAGAAGACGCCCAAGCCATGCAGTCTAATGATGATATTCCGCCGCAGTTGGACCCTGAGATCCTACAGTTACTTGGTGAGGATCCTGCTAATCAGAAAAGTTACGGAAATAACCTACATAAGGATATTTATTGCCCCAAGGTGGATGCATATTTTGACCAATGGCCTTCATAAAGATACCCAATCGGAACTAGTAAAGTGTTACCTACCACCTGAAAATTGTTTGAATATGAGAGCACCACAACTTAATTTGGAAATTAAAGCAGCTCTTTTGGAAATTAATGTCAAAAAGGACATGTACAGCCAATGTAAGCAAAATCAACTTGCTAGTAGTCTTGCGGCTATAGGACAAGTTTTAAATTGGGCCCTTGAATCTAAGAGTACAATACCCCAACATATAATAAAAACTTTGAGCGACACTGGAAGGCTTATTTGTGATAGCCACTACAGAGAGTCCCAGTCACGCAGATACGTTGCTTTGAATACGCTAAATAAAAATATTAGAGATACAATTAAAAACACAAAGATTGATGAACATCTCTTCGGATCCGGCCTATCAGAACATATAAAGTCATCAAAGGCGATAACCAAAACCGGCTCAGAAATTAAATCAACGTTACGCCCTCCATACAAGGCACCTCCAGCTTCACAGCCTCAGAGGGGAGCTTTAAACTCGACGGGGGCGCCGCGTGCAGCAGCGGCCGAGCCGCGGTTGCCCCCAGCACCTCGCAGGCCCCCACGGGACCGTCGCCCGGATGCGGCAAGGGGGCGCCGCTCCACCGGCTACACGCGCCACCAAATGAGGAAACGCTAGAAGATGAGCCACAGGTACCTATTGCCGGTCGCTTAGATTATTTTTACGACAAATGGTGTAAACTTTACTGATGATCCTATTATATTATCGTGGATTAAACAGCGGTCCGCAACCCTGGGGTCGCGACCCCGTGTGGGGTCGCAAAAGATTATTTATGGGGTCGCCAAAAAGTCAACAAGGTCCTGTACTTATCGAATTTTATTAAGGTTTATGCATAAAATATAACCTCTCTTTACATACACAATTACACAATGTCCTTAAAACGGAGAGAATCGAAAATAATTACGACTGTACGACCTGTCCAGTCCCGCCCGTCACAACCTCACCGCTCCCGCGCCCGCGCCCCCACCCCGATCTCTCTTTCTTCTTTCAGTCTGTCTGTTCAGTCAGTTCTATCCGCACGTGCATACTCATCGCCGCTTTATCGATTGCAAATACATACTAAATTGATGTCAAAACACGGAAGATTACTTCTGTAGAAAGTTTTTTTTAGAAGATTACTGTTCTCGTGGATAACCACACACACGGTAAGTAAGTAAAAGTCTCAAAGATGAAATCAGAATATTTCTACTTGAACGGGAACCAAAGCTAGCGGAATATTTCTTGAATGAAAATTGGCTGGCAACAGTTGGCTATCTTTCGGATATTTTTGAAAAACTTAACGATTTAAATCAATCGTTGCAAGGGAAGAGTACAAATGTATTGATTTTAGCTAACAAAATAAAAGCTTTTTGTAGGAAAATAAGTTTGTGGATAGACGAAATCAGTGCAGAAAACTACGAGATGTTTGCATGTTTGGAGAAATTTTCTGAAGAAAACAATATAAAGCTCGAAGAAGAAATTAAAACCAAAATCATGATGCATCTTACAAACCTTAAGCAAGACTTGGAAATAAGATTCCCAGATACGTCACACGGCGACCAATGGATAATTAATCCATTCACTTGTGATCTTAACACTGTGAAGATGAACTTAAAAGAAAAGGAGCAGCTGATCGATTTAATGTCCGATGAAAGCCTTCGATCTATTTTCAAAACCACGGATCTATCCAAGTTCTGGATAATGACGGAAAAGGAATATCCACTGTTATTCAAAACATCTCTGCTGAAATTGCTGCCATTCGCATCTACATACCTTTGCGGGACAGCTTTCTCCACATTAACTGCTATAAAAACAAAATATCGCTCCAGACTTAACGTAGAACCTGATTTGAGGTTGTCTGTTTCTGATAATATATCACCAAGAATTAATATACTGACTGCAAGTGTGCAAGCACAAGGTTCACATTAGTTTGTAAGGTTACGTATATGTACCTTTTTTTTTAAATAAAATATTCAAATAATTGCTTGTCTCATTTAATCCTATCATAAATATTACTCGTATGTTAAATGCATATTTTCTAGAAATTTTATTAATTTCTATAAATAATTTACGAAATAAAAACAGCTAATTTCGTTACCTGAACCAACCTTTGCACTTGTTAACCATAGCTGGGCATTAACTCGTTAATCCGTTAATCGTTAATTAACGAAGTTAACATTTTGATTAACGAATTAACTTTTAAGTTAACTTTTAAAAATGTTAACGGATACGTTAACTTCCGTTAATATGCAGAAGCCCGTTAATCGTTAATCTAATGCCTACTATTTACCGCACGGCACCGCGGCGCGGCGCGAAAAACAGGTTCAGACAAGTATGAAACGAATGACAAGTGCCGGGCGGCGCGTGGCAGCGCGTGAAACAAAAACAAAACTAGATATATTTTGCCGGCACGTGCGAGCGAGAAAACTGACTGCGAAGATATTTTTTCGTTTGATAATTTCATTACTTAGCGCCAGTGCTTAGAGTGACGAATGTTTTGTTTGTTGTTATTATAAATTACTCTTAGTGATCATTTGCGTGTTGATAAAGAAGATTGAATGTAATTTAGTTAGAAAAAGTGTAGGCTGTGCAGTGTAGTAATTAAAACCATATCATGGAAGTCATGGAATCGGATTTCAGCGGTCCTGATGAGAATCCATGGCCACATTTGACTGAGTATGTGGAATTTGTATCCAGATCGGGCCAGCAAATACTTTTTGCGTGTAAGCGATGCTTGCCGAAAGACACCAAAATAAAAGTTCATGTATCAAGCCTGAATAATTTGAAACAACATGTAAGAAGGGTACATGAGTCACAGTACGTACAGTTTGAAGAGATTGTTAAGGCGGGCTCTAACCGGGGCAAGACAAAAAGGAGAACTCATTCTGCCGATGATGATAGCACAAGTAGCAGTAATCCTGATATTCCTAATCCCGTTAAAAGAACAAAGAATTCAACAGGGTCGACAGCTGAGCATCGGGGAATCGTTCGGGATTGCAGCTACTGGCAGCGGTGTACCCCAAGCCAAAGTGGACAAATGTATAGTAAATTTATTTGTTTCAAACATGATTCCTTTAAATTTTGTCGAAAGCAAGTCTTTTGGTGCGTTGATAAAAACGTTAAACCCGAGCAAAAATTCAATTTCAAGAAGAACTTTGGGTAGACGCATTACTGACGAACACATTGAATTGAAGCAACACCTGATTAGGTAAGTAACTAAAATAAATACCTATTTTCTATTTATTTTTAACAGATAAACGTCGCCTTACGTATACTTACCTACGTAGGTATAATTTTATTTGAAAAAAGTGAAAATAATTAGGGGTTCATAAAATAGGTATGCATGCATATACATATGTATATAATTTTCATTTATTAATAGTGCATTTTTTTTACGTGATGTGTTTATAATTTTAATTTCAGTTTACTTGGAAAAATTGATTGGGTGGCAACGACGGCTGACTGTTGGTTAGCTCACAACAAAAGTTATTTGGGCATGACAATTCACTGGTTAGATGCTATCACAAGAGCCAGAATGCATGCAGTATTAACGTGCATACGCCTAAAAGGTCATCATACATACGACATCCTGGCCCAAGCAATGATAGATATTCACTATGAATTTCACATAGATAAAAAAATCACAAGGTCAGTTAAGTCTATTTTTCGTGATGTGACCTATGGTGATGTGGATCGGTTACGTAATCCTTACTTAACATTATAAATGTGAATGTGAGTTTGTTCGTTTGTTACGCTTTCACGTAGAAACTACTTAGCCGATCAACATGAAATTTTGTACACATATTCTCAACGTAGGTTACCTTAAAAAGCAGGCATAATTTTATTTTAGGACTACTACGGATAATGGCAGTAACTTTGTAAAGGCATTTGTGCAATTCGGCTCGGAGATCGACATACTTCCAGAGTTGCCATCATGTGATTTAGAGTCTGAGTTTGACCCTGATATTGCCAATCTTTTAAATCCAAACTCAGAAGAAAATGATGACTTAGAATTTATTTCAGTAGAAAGCATACTGAATGCTCCTGATCGTCTCCAGTGCAATGAAATCAATGAACAGATATTAGAAAACTTGAATACTTTGCCAGTTCACATGAGATGTGCTGCACATACGTTCAATCTGGTCGCTAGCAAAGATGCAGATGCTGCTCTACAAATAACTGTTTTCAAGACTCCCTACAGAAGTGCCTTAGCCAAGGCACGTACTCTCTGGAATCAGCAATCACGTAGTACGGTAGCGGCAGATAGCATTCATGCTGAATTAGGCAGACGACTTGTCCTTCCAAATACGACGAGGTGGAACTCTGTATGATGCTATTGTCGTTCTCAACAGTATATTGGAAACAAAAAGGCCTTCTCTCCACAGGGTTATGACTCAACTAAAAATTCTAACTTTCAATGACCAAAATGTGACTGTAATGAAGGAGTACGCAAAGATAATTTCATATATGTATATAGTTTAAATTAACGTTTTAGTAAAGTTATTTTCTTTCAACATCATATCAATACTTATATTAAATACTTATTTACAGGTTATGGCACCTGTCGCGAATGCCCTCGATCGTATCCAAGGAGAAGCTCAAGCATATCTCGGATCACTACTACCGACGATTGCAGCAACTGTCTATAAATTAAAAAATATTAAATCTAAGGGCCTAGTAAATTGCACAGCTTTAGCCAATGCCTTATTAAATGGCATAGAGAAAAGGTTTGGTCCACTCCTGAATGATGAACAGTACCTACTTGCCGCGGCATTTCACCCAAAGTTCCGGTTGATATGGCTGGAAACGTATGACAGCAGTAGTGACTTCAGTGTTGCCACCTTGGCGATTTTGTCACTAGATCTGGTGATTTTTCAAGGCCTTTAGAGACATTTTTTCATCGCTTAGCGACTAATACATTTTTAGCGATTTTTGGCGATTTTTCAATATGGAATATGGCGACACTTATTTGAGACGGAAATCTTTATCTTTCTGGACTTAGTCTATGGTCGGGGAATCCCCAATATAGTTGTCATATAGTTTTTGACGTTATTATTGTATCATTCTTTACTGAATTCGATTAGAGTTGGTAGGAAATTGCACGTGTTCAGTGAAAAAACAGTAAACAAATTAGTTGAATAGTGTGTGTGTTCTAAGTATCGTTTCTTCGTGGAAGTAAAAATAGTGGAATTTAGATTATTAAATTCGATAAAGAATGGAACTGCCACCCAAGAAAAAAAATTATACGCAAAAGTATAGGAAAGAGTGGGAGGAGCATGATGAATTCAAAAGGTGGCTTAAACCTTTACCTGGTGACGACCTGAAAGCGTTTTGCTCACTTTGTAAATCAGAATTATTAGCAAAATTAGGAGACTTAAAAAAACATGCCGAAACAAAAAAGCATAAGCAAAAATTGCAAATAATATCCGGAAATCAAACAATAACATTTGCAACTCCCGAAAAGTCTTCGAAACCAAAACCTCGCAAAGCTGAAGGTATGCTATCTCTTTATATCACAGAACATAGTTCAGTTTCAAACATTGATCATTTAACTGAGTTAGTTAAATGTGCTTTCTCGGATTCTCAAGCCGCCGATGGCTTAAAAATGCATCGTACCAAGTGTACAGAAGTTATTAAAAATATTTTAGCTCCACATTTCATTGAGGAACTGGTAAAAGACATAGGACAGCAGAGATACAGTCTCATTATTGACGAATCAACTGACATCAGTACAAGCAAGCAACTGGGTATTGTAATAAGATATTTCAGTCCGAAACTTAAAAAAGTTGTTTCATGTTTTCTAGCTTTAGAACCACTAAAAAGCGGCGATGCCACTAGAATTGTCGAAGCGCTGCTTCGTTGTTTACAAAAATATGGACTTGATAAAAATAAAATGGTGGGATTAGGCACCGATAATGCATCTGTAATGACTGGAATCAATAACGGAGTGTACAGAATACTGAAGAATGATATACCAAATCTTATTCTTATACGATGCACTTGCCATTCATTGCAACTTGCGGTTTCTTATGCATCGGAGCAGACGCTACCTCGTAATATTGAATTCATGATCAGAGAAACATACAATTGGTTCGCCCATTCAACAAAGCGTAAAGATGAATATAAAGAAATTTACGAAACTATAAATTGTGGTGAAGCACCATTACAGATTGTAAAGGTATGTGACACACGCTGGTTGTCAGTTGAACCAGCAGTTCAAAGAATCTTGGCACAATATAAAGAGCTGACTTTACATTTCGGAATTGTAAAAGATCGGTGCTACACGGCAGATGTATTGTACGAAATGTACAAGGACGACACCAATTATTTGTATTTGTTATTTTTAAAAAGTTTATTACATGATGTACAGGTAGCTATAAAAAGCTTTGAAAGTGAAACTGCAAATCCACTACAATTATTAAACGTGTTGATTACACTCTTGCGTTCTACATGCAACAGGATACTGTTGCCAAATGCAGCAATCACAGATAAAGACTTCTTGAACATTGATATCGACACTAACCTTAATCCAGTCCCTTATATAGGATACCTATTTGAATCAGAGAGCGCAAAAACATCATTATCATCAAATGCTGTATCAAGAATAAAACGTCGTTGTATTGAATTCAATGTGATGTTAGCCAAGGAAATCCAACAAAGACTGCC
The DNA here is from genome assembly GCA_951216915.1 of Tetheella fluctuosa. Taxonomy (NCBI): domain Eukaryota; kingdom Metazoa; phylum Arthropoda; class Insecta; order Lepidoptera; family Drepanidae; genus Tetheella; species Tetheella fluctuosa. Next base: position 5,749,629 of record OX578236.1, read on the forward strand.
AACGAATTATACTATATTGGAGCTAATGTCTAAATTGGGTCCAGATACGGTTCTACTACGCCAGGGTAAGGATAATTCTATATCGGAATTAGCTAAAGAACTTGGCTACAATGCCAGTGACATTGACAAAATATTGCAACAGTGGCATAATATCTGTTTTATCCAGTGGAAGAATACGAAAGATGTTATTCAATTTTGGGTTGAGGTGAATGAGCATAGCAATGCTGCAGGAATAAATGACTTTGGAGAAATAGCTCATCTTGCTATATCCGCGTTATCATTACCTCATTCTAATGCTGAAATTGAAAGAATTTTCAGTGTTATGAGCATCGTTAAAAGCAAATTACGAAACAGAATGACCAGTCCACTACTTAATGCCATAATTTTTATTAGAAACAGATTGAAAGTTCTGAAAATTAAATGCTTCAACTACGAATTACCTAGCGATGTCATTGAGGCTATCGGCAAAAACTCCAAGTACTCATTTAAAGATCTATCACAACCAACAACATCTTCAGCGCTAACGTCGGTGGCGTCTGTGGATGATGAAGATATAATGGAAGATTTAATATATCAAAATCTTGAATTTTAATAAAGTGCGTTCTTTTTTTAAAATTGACTGTAACTATATTATATTTTTTTTTATTTCAGACTTAGAAGGTACTTAATTTTAATAAAACAAAATTTAGCGAGAACTGGTGGTTTTTTTTCAAACGAAATTTCCAAAATATGGCGACATTTTACACTGGATCTAGTGACAAAATAATTTTTGAGGTGGCAACCCTGGATGCAGTAAAAAAGGTCATGGAAAAAAAGGTAGAAGATGCTTTACGACAAGAAGCAGCGGAAAATTCGAAGGACAGAGATAGTTTAACTGGCGGAGGGAGCAATGCGAGTAACAACGATGATGACGAGGAGGAAGACTTTTTCAATTCTGTCACTCAGTCTATAGAAAAACCAAAGAGCTCCAACTCTAAAGAGTAAAGCGCAAAGTCTCGTTAAAATGTGGCTGGATATGAAATCAAAAGACTCGTTCAACGATGCTGCATTCCTCGGGGAACAGATATTCATAAATCTATTAATTAAATACAATACTGCCATACCCTCAAGCGCTGCAGTTGAACGTCTGTTTTCCACGGGTAAAGACATTTTAACACCAAAACGAGCCTCGCTTTCAGAGAACTTCAACATGTTAATGTTCATGAAGGGGAATATGCACCTTATGCCCGACGATTAAATTACACATTTGAATTATACAAGTATTTTGTTTTATTCCTAACCTGTTAACTTCCAGAACCTAAACCAACAAGTTGTATAAGTTCACTAACGCAACGATATAAAAATGCAATTTTACACATATTAACGGATTAACGATTAACGTTAACTTGCGTTAATTCTTCCGAAATGTAACGCTTAACGAAGCTAACTTTTTTTGTAGCGGATTAACGATTAACGAAGTTAACTATTTGATTAACGGTGCCCAGCTATGTTGTTAACTTAGTGATTTTTTTTTTCTGGGGTCGCTCATAACTCTTTTTTTAATTTTGGGGTCGCAATATCAAAAAGGTTGCGGACCGCTGATTTAGGCGATGTCATGTATGTAGCACAAGCATAAGAAACAAACGATCTCGTTTCAGGTGCTCGAAGTGCTTAGTAACATTATGTGTTACTCCATGTTTTTATAAGTTTCAACATCAATGAAAACAAAAAGAAAGTTTTCTTGGCATTTTTTATTTTGATTTTACTAAAATGTTCAATTACTTTGAGACTGATTTTAGAAGTGCTTTTTATAAGATTAGTTTTTCCTATTAGATATAGTTTACGATCTCAGATTGTATTAATATTACAATATGTTAGTTATCTAAAAATTTGTGATCTCAAAAGATTTTGAACCTATAATAATTGGGTAGTTCCATGATAAACGCTACCGCAGGCAATTTTTTTTAATTCACTATTTTTAGTTAACATTCAGTTTAAGCTAATCTACTGATCCTATATTTTATTATAAGCTTTAAAACTTTTGCCTAGTTTTCGAATTTATGGAATATTCTCTAACTAAACTCAAATCATTAGGCTTGATCAATGGTAGTTTATTTTATCGATAATGGTGATACGTAAAAAAAAAAGAAGAACTATCAAATTGTCAGCTCGCAACCCGCCATTCGAAAACAAATATCTGCTGGTGCGAGAATAATAATTTGGTAAGTACAATAATTTCATTACTTTCACCACCTTTTAAAGCAGTCCCCTTGCCTGGTAACACCCGTTACGAAAATAGTGGAAAAGTTTGTTTAACATCAAGCCTGTTGCATGCATTGTAAAATGCATTTGAGCAAGTAAGGTGTTTGATTGCAAGCAACTTATAGTTGGGTTTTATTTTTATTTTCAAGGCATATTTATTAATTTATAAAATATGGGGGGAATATCATGTAACACCCGTTACCGTAACGGGTTACCTCTTTTTGATATGATATTATTGGGACTAATAAAATAATGACAATGTGTTCAGTGAATTGTTCTATACTTTTCAATACAGATGGGTCATCCACAAATTACGTGACAGTTTTTTCAACACTTATACCAAGTTTTAACACCAGTTACCAACTTACCTACTTAACTTTTTTTTTGTTTTACCTACTTTTTGTCCCGAAATTACGCTAAACTGTTCTTGAAGTACTGTTGCCCCAGTAATGTCACGTGTTTTATTGACGATCCCTAAATATGATATTATGCTGTTGCTGTGTGGTAAAAGCTTTGATTGGGTTGCTGTTATTTTAGATTCACAAGATGCCTTCAGCAAGAGAGATAATGCAAATATCGAGAAACAATGAAAAGGAACTCTGAAAAGTATGCAGAGCATTTGCCAAAAGAAAGGGACCTAAAAAGGAGACAAAAAGTTAAAGAAGTTGTAGAAAAGGACTCAAAATTACTACAGGTTTTTGTCAACAGTTAATGTTTTAAAGCAATAAATTCATGAAATTTTATTAAATATTGTTTTAAGTGTTCTCGCCATAAAAAGCAATCAAATATAGACTTATTACCGCAAAAACGTTGGACATATTTGATTCACGACCTCGAACATTTGTTAAACATGTGCTAAAATTTAACAAGTAATTTCACTGTCTTCATCAAATAATTGTTTTGATAACTTTTTTTTAATTAGTTTGTTTCTTTTTGTTTCAATTTCCTGTACTTGTTATAGAATGTGTTTGTTCACTATAAGCTGCTGTACCTGCTTTGTGTTTACTTTTTATCATGATGTGCCCACATGTTTTGGGTACCTACATATCTAGTGCTGTTTGAGAAATCAATGTATCTTGTTTCGTATCTGATATGTATCTGTTTTGTGAGCTAAATAAAGAAAAAATAAAATATTGTTAAGGATTTGTATGTGTAACACCCATTACACCAAGCTGTAACACCCGTTACAAGTAAAAGTTTCTAGTAAAAAAAAAAACTGAAGGTATTTTTTACTACATTTATCCTTTAGTATAAAGTGCTTACCTAATTTCGGTTAACATATGTTTTTTTAATGTAAACTAACAAAATTCGCAGAATTTCACATTTTTAACGGGCAATCTGGTATATACAGAGGCCAAATCGTTTAACGCCCGTTACGCACATAAATGGCTCTATATTTTTGTATCCTGTTAAAATAAACTTATTAATTTCATTACGTTTTAAAAAAAATTAACATCGTATTGAAACAATTATTGCCATGCTTGCTTCATGCTTCATTAGTGTTTTTTTTTCCATGGAATTACTACTACTAACTATTACTACTAACCCAAATACTAATTGATGTCGGTCCTAACCATTTAAAATTAAACTTTTTTAAGCTAAAAAGAGTGTTTTTATTTTTATAATAATGTAAATAAATAGTATACTTAGGTAACTAGGTGAAAACAAGGCATTGGCAACAAAAAATTTACAATTTCAAACTGGGCATTGGCAATAACTTTGCCAAGTAAAAAGTTACAAACAGGCATTGGCAAAGATATTTCCGTAGCCCAAAAAAAGAGGAGGGGGTCAGCAAGGGAGGAAATCTATTAGTATTGTTTTACAAATGTTATTTCACAATGTTTAGAATAAATAAAACCAAAAGGCAGAAATAGAGCGATAATTGATGTGAAAACGGGATTAGGATATAGAAAATGCCACCCAACGGTAACTCGAACAAAATCTCGACCAACACCAAACAATCAACACCTTTGAAAAAAAAAATCACTGTAATAACCAACCAGCTTTAGAATAACTAGCCGACCCGTGAATTTGACAAAAAAGACAATGCTCCCAGAACCAGTCTTCACATAACATTTTGGAGCCATTTGAGTCCCATGATTGAGCCTGCCAAAATACCACACAACAAGGCATAACCGTTCATATTTTTCACAAGAGTAGCTCAAGAAGCATTATACTTCTAACATGGCTTCGGACTTTCGGATGTGTTCATGTGATACAGATTATTGTGCAGTCATCAAATAATAAAATTACACGTCTTTTACACAATTTTCTTTACAATGTATAAGTAGTTCTACTATCAAATCGAGTTCAGTTAGTCTAAACCAAAGAGGATAAAATCACTACGTTTTACTCTAAACCTAAATTAATATTTAATACAATTTATATCCAACCAAAGTATTATTAAAATCAATAACTTGCGGTGTCAGTGTTGCCAGGGCGGGCCCTTGAGTTGTAAGCAAAGAGTAAAATAATAGACCTATACAGGAGTAAGTTACGTTTCGTTTCCTGAAATGTTAAATTTTTGCTGCAAATATTACATTATTGTATGTTTTTATTTATTTATGTGTTTTTGGGGTTGCAGGTCGGAGGCAAATCGATGTCAGCAACAGGGCACTTTTTCGTTTGCAAGTTATCGGCCTGAAGTTTCTGAAAAAGGAAATTGGTTGACAAATAAGTAAAAGCAACAGTTCACCACCGTTCGCGCAACATTGACATTGAGTGAAAAAATCGATTATTAAGGGAATTATTTAAAGAGACTTTACCTTCACTTTACATTTATGAAAATATAATGTTCATACGTAAAAATATAGAAATGTTCAAATCAAAAATGGAGATACATAATATCAATACAAGACAAAAAGATAAATTAGTAGTTCTGTATTTTAGATAAGCTAAAGTTAAAAAGTCATTTCTTGGATGTAGTGTTCGCTTTTATAATAAAATACCTATCTCAGTTACCAAGATGACTGATTATAAATTCAAATCATACATAAAGAAAGTTTTAAAAGAAAAAGCCTATTACAAGGTAGCTCATTACATTGAGGATAAAGATGTCTGGAAGTAGCTGCACTCTGCACAAGTGCATCTTGTACATACTTTTATACAAAAGCCAGTAGGTACTTACTTAGTATTAGAGATACTAATTTTTAGTTAAAATTTTAACTTGTTAGGGTTATTATTTTTTATTTATTTTTCTTGTTATTTTTTTTTTTCATTTTTGTGTTTATGCGTATTATATTTCTTTAATAATTGTAAGATATTTAATGGAAAAAAAGCTAACATTCGTATTTTTTCATTCGTTGCACAGAAGGCGCTGTTTAAAAAAATCGATTTAAAAATGATTATACGAAAAAAAATATCGATTAATATGATAATCGATTATTTTTTCACATCTGTGCCATAGATATTATTATACTATTCTGTGGCCCATTCCCGGTTGATTTATTGCGGAATCAATGGTGAATCTTTGCAGGAGCAAGTTAGACTTAACGGTGCTGATTGCTGTTTGTTCTGTGTTTCGTGCATTTATTTATATAATGGATTCTGACAGCAGCGAAAGCGATGCACAGAGTTCTAAGTTAGGAACTCCGCCACGAAAAGCTAGAAAAAGGCACTATGACCAAAAATATTCAAAATTATGGGAGAAAGAATATCCAAAAATAAACATTTTAAGAACAGTTCATGCATTTTTAATCTTTAATACTCTTCTAAATTGAGGTGGTAGATTTACCAATTTTGCATTTTACATTCTACCAACTTCTACCAACATTTGGCACATAATCTACTAATTTTCTAAAATTCGGGTTGGCAACACTGGCCACTGTCAACTTGTCAAGTAACTGTCAAGTCCAACCTTCCTTCCTTTTCATAATTTCATTCAATCAATCATTCATTTTATTTATCCAACCAACCAAACACCAGAAGTCAGGCGATCGAAAATTTTCACAATATTTTCATCAACAAAACTAATTTTTCCTCATGACAAGCCTTATATATAACTGAACTCATTCGCCGTACGACAGCGAGTCTAGAATTACGGCAAGCATAAGTGGCACGTGTCTGTCGCATACTTTAGATAAAATTTATTATATTCAGTGGTGTTTTCGGCGTAAAATGTCTCAGGGTCGTTTAGCTCCTTGCGTGCCGGTGCCGTTAGATATTAAGCCTCTGACGAGTGTAATAGAGAAGGCGAAGGACTGGGCGCTGATGCATGGCGTTGGAATGCGGGATAAGAAGCATTTTAACAAAGATGTCATACAGGTAACTTTTGTTTTCTTTGGTTATCCTTGGGTTTGGAAGCATAATAGATGTACTGTTCATATTAAGAGTAGCCCCCCGGTACACACACAGATGTGGATCAGAGAATAAATAAAGGGACGGCTTATATTTTTTAAAATTAACTACAATCTTTATAAGTAAATGAGGGTCACTTATTCTCTTGATTATAAACTGATTGGAGAAAAGAGCCAGATAATACAAAACTGGCGAATGGTTTCACACATTCCCTGGCTACAAAGTAAATGCATCTACTCATAGAACTGATTGCAGATAGATGAATAAAAAATGTCCACACCCATTTTAATAGCTTTTGAGGCCTTGATAACTACCTGCATGTACTATATCCTTGAACTTTTTCATAGAAATCCTGAAAGATTAATTACTAGAACTTTGACAAAGTTTTGGGTTCAAATCTAACAATAAACATAACCTATGATTTAGGTGAAGGAAAATACAGTGAGGAAACCATAGCACTGTGGTAGGGTTCTCTGTAGTACCCACCTGCCTGGCTACCCTCAAGGTGAAAAGCTGTTGCTAAGAAAGAAACAAATGTTTTATTCATAAGATGCATGACTATAAAATAAAATACTGAACAAAAATATCATACTAACATTCATATAACGATTTGTATTTTAGTATGTTTGTAACAAATAAACTCAAAAACTACTGGACCACTTTCCAAATTCTTCTTTCACCATTAGATAGCTACATTATACCTTAGTAACATAGGCTATATTTTATCCCGGGATCGAGGGAAACCATGCGGACAAGCTAGTACATAATATTTTAAAAAAGCCTTACGGTATGTTCTAGCAGCTGTACTTGAGGGCCAATTCCTATGGAGGCTTTGTGTGCTTACCACTTTCGGTTACATCATCACTTATCGTAGTAAAAACCTATCTATGTATTTGTAAATATTCAACAAAAGCAGTGTAGTCCTAAAAACAAACAGATTCACATTTTTGCTTCTTTATTAGTCAAGATAATGTTGATTTAGATATGTATTGCTCATTGATTTGTTATTTTGCAGATTGCACCATTTGTGTTGTTGCCATCTCCATTCCCTCGGACGGAATTCAATAAAGCTGTTGAGTTGCAACCAGTATTGAATGAACTGATGCATAAGGTATATTTAATCAATTAAATAATGTATGATTCTAATGTAAATAGTTATTTTTCAGGATGAGCCTGGAGGGCAAATTGTTTTTACAATTTAGTAATTAATGTCAATTGAGTAAACTCTTTCGTCTCATTACATGAGGTGTCAAGAAAGCCATTTATTCAGTTTAGGCCCTAGGAGGGCACTTATGAACATCGAAACTTCTGAAGTTACCACCAGTTAAGAAGTTGGCCTTCAACTGAGAAGAACCGGCAAGAAACTCAGCAAGTTTATATTTTTATATATATACTAGCTGTCCCGACAGACGTTGTCCTGTCTAACTCATACACAAAATTTCATCCAAATCGGTTCAGCCGTTTATCCTATCTCTCAAGTTGGACCAGACTGCTCATGGTGTGCCAATTTAATTTAAAATCGGTTAAGTAGTTTAGGAATCCATCGCGGACAAACATCGTGACAGGAGATTTATTTTGGAGAGTTAAGGCCTACAGTTCTTCCACTATGTTTACACCATGCTAAATATTTTTTTCTTTCTCTCAGGTGTCTCATGACGATGAGTTCTTGGAACGCACTCTTCAGAATGCCCTTCAAGTCGACGAGTTCACGGCAAGTCTTTACGACGTGTGGGTAAAAGTGCGGGACGAAGGAATCACTCAGGTATTTATTTAAAACTATTATTTTAGGTGCTTAAATTACAAGTTTAAGTACAGAATTTGCGTTGTGAAAGACAAATTCGCGATGAATTTTATACCGGACTATAGCTTTCCGCCCGCGGTATCAAATATCTAACCTCCTCCCTTCCTTCTCCTAACTTTAACATATATTTTTAAAATCTCCATGTCCACCGGTTTAGTCTGTGTGTTGTCTGTCAGTCACTGTACACTGTTTTATAAGTATTTATTAGATATAAGGTTTCTTTAGATGAAACCTGAGCTCAAACAATAATTAATGACACTACTTTATCTTGTACTAGCTTCCGCCCCGCGGTTCCACACACGTTCCCGAGGGATCTTATGTTTTCCCGGGATAAAAAGTAGCCTATAGCCTTCCTCGATAAATGGGCTATCAAACATTAAAATATTTATATTGAATGGGCTATCAATTCGAACCAGTAGTTCCTGAGATTAGCGCGTTCAACCAAACAAACAACAAAGTCTTCAGCTTTATAATATAGAATAGAGCTCAAGCAACATTAGTGACACAACTTATGTATAAGACATATGAACAATTAACGCGGTAAATCTCGTCACCATTTTGTATCCCATTTATTTACATATCTATTCAAGGTATACGCATTTTAATCAACATTTTCTATTTTACTTATGCAAAACCTTGTGATCTTCCGCATCACGTCATGGTTTTTGGGCTGGCCATCCACTAGCGCGCCGCTATGTGATTTGTTTTCGATGCTAGATTACGCCGTGTTGTAGCCCGTTGCTATGAATACAGTTTCACACAATATGTGATAGAAAATGAGTCCATACGATGAGTCTCAATGAGGCAAATCCGTCTATTAACTGCAATGTTAAAGTTTCTTTCCTAATTTGTAAAGTTATTAAAACATTTTACTCAAAAATACAATATTACGTTAAGCATGGTAACAAGTAAAAATTGCTTGATTATTTCTGCCTCGTAGTGTGTCATAAACGCTCTTTCACGTCAGATAATACAAATAGACAATTAGAAAACAAGATAAAATTACGACAACAGAATAATAGACAACCTTGTGCTTTATCCCACAGTTTTTTTGTTGGAAATCAATGGATTATTGCATCTATTATAAACAAATATACTTTCTATTTCGCGCACGAGTAGTAGCGAAATCGGAGACAAAGTCGGTCTGTCGATTTTATTTTTTATGTCAGATGATATTTCGCCAATTTGTCTTTCACAAATATTTAATAGCACCTTTAAAGGTGCAACTACATTAAACAAATCGGCGTATCGTATCACCTATAAATACTCGCAGCAAAAATCATTTATCCATGTCACCTTTCTTGCTCTCTTCTTTTCCATACTAAAAATCGAGTTAATATCAAATATAATATTTTAATGATAGTTTAAGTCACTAACACTAATGAAATATCAAACCTTATAACGATACCTCGATACTTTTAATGTATAGATCTAAACCGTATCGACTCCAGTACGATACGAGGATACGGTTAATGTAGTAGCACCTTAATGTCCGTCGTAGCCGATATCACTAGGGATGCTGCGCTCTGACATCATGCTGGAATCAAGGTGTCCACACACGGAGAACCAATGCGCGAAGCACACGCCATACTGCTCGTGGAAGCAGGTGGAAATCAACAGCATCGCGTCGGGTTTCGGCCATCTTGGGCCGGTTTCCAGGGAGATACAGAGGTAGACGGACGAGTGATGACCCTAGCTCTCGAATGGGCAACTCGTTTGATTACGCTAGATTCTTTTAACGCAAACTCCTTACTGGAAATTTGGATTGTTTTTATTTATTACACGAGGTTAGGTATGCTAGTAAAAATGTTATAAGGAATGTAAATAAGTATGCATCCGCTTCTCACGCATTTTATCGGACCTTAAAATCCATATTTTCTTCTTCTTTATTATTTTTTAATTTCATTTCATGTAGAAGCTAGTGTTGAAATCATATCGTATCGTTTCCTCAGAATGGTTTTGAATCCACGTTTCTATTGTTGTGAGCATAATGGGGTTCGGACGTTATACATGCTTGAACATAAAAAATCAAAGTTCATTTAAATGTGAGAATATTATCGTGTCCAGTAATAAAGATTTTGGGGCAAAAAAAAGGTAATTAGCCAAATAATATTGTACAATACCTATCTACTTACTAGAAAGTATTTATTAATGAATTACTTACTGTCAAATAAGTAGAATCGTGGATTTAAATCACATTTTTATTGGTCACATTTTCACACCTTTTCAAACTTTGTTATTCTTTCTCTATTGAAATCTTTCTTCTCTATCCAAACTAAATTTCCTAGATTTTCATGTAAGGAGACAACTGTAACACCCGTTAACAAACGTAGCTAATGTCTAGTAAAGTTAATACAATTAATTATCTATGAAAAGCATCCATGACTGTTCATCTACTTTCCAATCAAAGATGTAACAAGAATTTTAAGTGAATAATCCTCGATCCTTATTCAGACCTGCTCAGTTGTGGTCCCGATCGGGTAGACAAACTGATTGAGTAGTCTACTGAATAGGATGGCTCAGACTTCCATTTGGAATGAGACAGCCGATCGATAAACGATCGCGGCAAATTAATTCTGCGACTAAAATAGCATCAGCCTTAATTTAACGAAATAAAATCGTCCATTCCGATCGGAATGGTAACCGAATGGGTCTGAATATGGGGGGATATCACTGAACTAATGGTAAATATGGCCTATATGTAGGCTATATTTGCCGGGTCGCGTTTGAGCACCGATATACTATCTAGTTACATCTTTAAACACAATTAAACCACTTGTTTCCTAAACATATGTGTAGAAGCACTACCTAACTACCTTTAAAATAACATACTAATTTATATAACGCGTTAAATTTTGTTAATGGTAACATAATTTTAAGGTATGACTACATTGAAGCAGTATAACCAAGTATTTGTATAATAAACATAATTGTTTGCTTTTGTATAAGTAAAAATTAAAAAAAAAACAGTAAGATACCTACGTAATCAATAGTTGCATGATATTAATTAATCTCTTTCAAGGTAAAAACACGAAATTATGTAAAGAGAAGTCAATTTGTAGTATACCTAATTAATATTTTTACATCTTTGTTTGGACTCGAAGCATATGCAATTCCAAAAATTATAATTATAAAATTTACAGACAATTTGACAGTTCACATGGTACCAAAAACAAGATACCACCTGGCGGTATAAATTTGAAGACGGATTTAAACCGGTGGAACTTATTACTTAATTATTTAAATACCTTTGGTTCTAAATTTAAAAAGGAATCTCCATAAAGATCCCTTAAAGATATTTATTATTTTGAAACAAGAAGTATGTACACTGATTTAACACGTATTCGATGTAGCCAAACCTTAAAGCTGTGTCCACACAATTATAAAGCAATGACTTATCAGATAAAAACGCGTATCGTCCACACATTTGGTAAAGGGTAGCTGTAGAAAACTTGCTGCGTCATCCATAACTCAAAGGTCGTCGACTAAATATGAAAATTTCCTACATACATGCAATATCATAATTACTTCCTAATATTTGTTTGAACTATCAACATTAGTAGGTATTTACTTTTCACAAACATTGTTTATACATTAAATAATTAAGTAAAATAGCATTAATAGACAAATATTGTTGGTTTGTGATAAATATAATTAAAGACTATGTGTTGGTATAGTTTTATCGCGTCGCATTACTCAAATACTTAATTTAAATTATCAAACAACAAATTCATCCAAAGTCATCACGAAAAAGTTTTTTTTATTCGTCGAATTCCTTTTTTATTTGTACTTTTTAGGAAAATCTATCAATATTACTAGTAGGTACATGCGGTGCTTTTAGTTGGCTATTTAGTTTATATATTTTAAAAAGAAAATGATCCCAATCTTAACCTTGCATTGCAACCTTCGATTCAATACCTTGCAAGATTGTGGTCATTTTCCCTTAACGATACTTAATGTAAAACTAGATTTATAATTATAACCTAACATAGTGTTGTAATTAACATATTGATGTGTATTTAGTGTTGTGCTAACAAACTCAATAATATCATATTGTATGAAGTAATGCAAACAAATCTATTGTCTTTGGGTACCATTGACAATCTTTAACAACTCCCTATATTAGATCGTGAACGTACTTTATGGTTATAGTCTGATAATATTATGCAAAACGAATGGGCGTCTATAAAAACAGGCGGCGGTGACCACTCACCACATGAATGTACTTACCATCAGATGGGCCGTCTGCCTTCTTGTCAATCTACTGACATAAAAAAAAAACTGATTGTCTTTCTGTGACTACTGTCAATGTCATAGTTAGATGAACCATATCTAACCATGGCGGTATCCAGCCAGTGTACAGTATACAGGTGTAATCGTAAAGTGCGACGAGTAAATAGATATAATTGTTTATAGATTTTTGACATCTCTTATATTTACTAATCGCCTCACTTTACTACGTCACATTAATGATAACACCTGTATAAAACTGGAATGACAATATACATCATGATTTTATTAAGGTCATAGAAATTATGAAAAGATCTTATGTTATTTTAACATAATAGTTATATCATTATTTATTATAATTTTTTTTTAAATCTAAAACAGACGGAGGCTAACGACCTTTTAACCAAATTCTGAAACCAATATTTCAACCCACTTAATTAAGTAAATGTTGGCATGAATCTAATAAAATTTATAACTCAACTTGAACATTATACCTACAAACCATTTCATTCATAAAGTTAGTTTACATCGTGACTTCCTTAAATTTGAAACTATGAATGAAAATTATTGAAGCATTAATAAACTCATTTAGTCATTCATTGAATGAATGACAATGTTTTACAAACGGAAGGATAGGTAAAGTCCGTGTTGTGTGAAGTCCCGTAAGGTAATGTTGATGATTCAAAGTCTGAGTAAAAAGGTTTCTTACCTACATAGAACAGTGAAAATTTGTGAGTTAGGCAAATGTTAATAGAGTATAGGTATATAGGACGGATATTCCAGATTAAATCTTCTCGAACCCTTGTGTTCGTCATCCAAATTGCGAAAAACATACAAAAGCTTGTGTTTGTTTGTTGATGTTTGTTACTCAATCACATTGTAACGAATTTGGATAACACTTGCACATATTATATGACATAACTTGGATTAAAACGGTACCATTTTCCCCGAAAAACTTAAGAGATCCCCCGGTTAAAATCACAGGGCTATCATCTAATGAAAAAGATTTTTTTTTTTCGCGATTTCAATAAAATTTCATTGAATTTATAGTTGTTGAACATGACAATCCCAATTTAAGTTTCGATGAAAAATGGAAATTTCCATCTTTTTCATAGTATTCCTAGTGAAAAAGGAGTTTCTATTGCACTTAAGGCTCCAGTCTCCCTAAAATCAGTGTTCTTGCGGAATTTATCAGAAAAGAAATATTGTTTTTTAGTCATCAGAAAAGCAATAAATGAAATATATTTTACGTTATTTTAAAGTGTGAGATTTGAAGTTTCCAATACATATTTTATTTTTTAATTTGACGCCACTTTTATTAGCTTAAATATAACAAAAACAAGAAATGTATTCAGATTACATTTGTCGGCAAATCCTCTACAATAATCTTATCTAGTTACTTTTTTTCCAAATTGTCTCAATTTCTTATTTAAATTGCTTTAAAAAGTTATAAATTTCTGAATTTGACCCTTGCAACATATATTTTTTTCTATTACAAAGTAATGGTTTAGAGAAATCACACTTTAACCACTCCGAAAACAACTACTTATCTGTCGAATAAAACATAAAATGCATCAAAAATCCATTCAATTTCGCTGGAAATTGACAGCGTTCGTTGTGTTATATGTTTAGTCTCGGTAAATTTATTTCAAATGATTTTTTGAATGCATATATTTTTTATTCGACAGATATTTTTTTCGTAGCGTGTGCATGAATGAGACCCTCTACGCGTGGAACGTAAATAGAGGTATGTTTAAAGCCTCACAAAGCTAATAAAAGTGGCGTCAAATTAAAAAATAAAATATGTATTGGAAACTTCAAATCTCACACTTTAAAATAACGTAAAATATATTTCATTTATTGCTTTTCTGATGACTAAAAAACAATATATCTTTTCTGATAAATTCCGCAAGAACACTGATTTTAGGGAGACTGGAGCCTTAACTGATCTCGGTATAGCTATTAGGCTATATAGCTATTTAGGTAAAGAATGCAAACACAAATTATGAGTTATTTAAGATGATCAAATATTTGAGAACGGCAACTTCATACGTCAAAATCTGTTAATATACGAGTAACTCTAATATCCGTTCGGGATATAAATTTCAACGCCAAATCGACATATACTTATCCCGTATGTTCACACTTTAAATTAGGTATAGTATATAAGATAATAAAATCAATGTATTTATTGTTGTGTAAAAGGTGCAGGGATGTATTCAGGTAAAAGGGCAATAATGGGCTTACAATATTTTTACTATGTAATTTTGTGAGAATTGTTGTACTATATTAGATATTAGTTAGAAATAAGGTGAATGGTTTTATTATTGCAATGTATTCTGAATTGGTAACAGTTGGTGTCAGTTATGTTTTGTTGTCAGTGCAATAAGATTTTTATTTAAGAAAATTAAATGCCGAGAAAATGTCACTGGCCATGTTGCTATTAATATGTGTACGAAAGAATTTGTAACTATTATATTTTAATGTCTGTAAATATATTTTTATTAAAACTGCAATGATTGGACAGAATATCAATGGTATTAAAACCTTTTGCAGTCCCTCAGCCTCGGCCTCTTCCGCTCGGACTACCTGATGCAGAATCCAGAGGAAAACAAAATTAAACAAGTGGAGTTTAACACGGTCGCCGCGAGCTTTGGCGCCATCACGTCGAATCTTCCAGCCATGTCTCGGTACCGACATGTGAAGTGGGGGCAGTGACCTGGATACTTTATTTTGTTTTCACATTGGCTTAACAGTATCTTTTAACACAACATTTAAATCAAGTATCCAGGTTTTAAAGCCTCACACACTAAATCAGTCGACATCTCTCATGTGACTGCTGTCTCTATCTTTTCTTTTTGCACGCATCCATCCATTTTTTTTCACTTTTTTATCACCCTATAGCGCTTTTTTTCTTTATTTAATTGTTGTACTTAGCATCGTACGCTTTGGCTTAATGTTGATGGTGTTTCGAATGCTAATTTTGTGTGGTTTTGGAAAAAGGCACGATATTTTTGAAGACTTTAAAAATAAGAGTTAAAATGAAAATATAATATTATGTATATATTTGCTTGTATTTATTTTATTTATGAAACTGTGAAAATACATCAGCATTAGTAATTCTTTAAACAAATGACTTAAGTTATAAAAAAAAATATCACATTATTGTACTGGAGTTATATTTTCAAATATACTTAGTTGCATTTTATTTTGTCTTGCGTGCATGTATTTTTTTATTGAGATTGCATTTGATTGCTTTTTGGTAGCACGATCACTTGAGAGATGTTACCTGTCAACGCCTGCATTGTCGGTTGAAAAAAAAAAAACAATCAACTTTTTGTTTATGGTGCTAATTGTAAAACGTGAAAAATTTGTGTTCTGTCCAATCATTGCTGGGCCAAGGCTTAGGGTACACATCTTTCAAAACATTTGTTTTGCGCTTATGTTCATTCGTACACATTCGCACAGAATATTACATTGTCTTTAAAGATGTAAGACGTAGAAAAAGATTCTTGAAACTAGAATTTATTATGTAGATTTTGAAAACATCATTATCTATAGAAGGTATACAATACAAAAGTCGAGATGTTACCACTGTTATCGTTCACTCACAATTAAACAAAATACATTCACAATTACTGAAAAAAAAAACACAAACTAGCACGAGACTTTTTCTACAATTCACATCTTTCGCCATATTCGTCAACTGCTGATCAAAAACCATTTCCAAAGAGTTAAGTTACCCAATCTGGCTTGGTGATACTAATACAGTATTATGGACATCATCACATCGGTACTATGAATTGATAAGTTTTAAGTTAAAAAAAGAGTTGAGTTCTATAATCAGAAATACTTGGATCGAATATCCCAAAAATAGCCCTATTTTTGGGAAAATACGTCAAATAACAAAATAGTTTTTTTTTAAACTAGACCCAACATGGGAACTAAATATGCAGCCTAATATAAAGTCCTAATAAATGAAGCACGATCCTTTTGAGGGATGATAGTATAGGTCATAAGTATTCCGAAAATGATAAAATAAAATATTAAAAAAAAAAACCTAAAATTGTACTTCATAAATAAAAGTAATAAATAAATAAAATAAAAGTAATGTATTTTTAAATGCTTTTTTATTTTTAAATAATAAATTTTACACCTGATTATGCTGTTAAGGCTCCAGTCTCCCTAAAATCACTGTTCTTGCGGAATTTATCAGAAAAGAAATATTGTTTTTTAGTCATCAGAAAAGCAATAAATGAAATATATTTTACGTTATTTTAAAGTGTGAGAATTGAAGTTTCCAATACATATTTTATTTTTTAATTTGACGCCACTTTTATTAGCTTTGTGAGGCTTTAAACATACCTCTATTTACGTTCCACGCGTAGAGGGTCTCATTCATGCACACGCCACGAAAAAATATAACAAAAACAAGAAATGTATTCAGATTACATTTGTCGGCAAATCCTCTACAATAATCTTATCTAGTTACTTTTTTTCAAAATCGTCTCAATTTCTTATTTAAACTTCAAATCTCACACTTTAAAATAACGTAAAATATATTTAATTTATTGCTTTTCTGATGACTAAAAACAATATTTCTTTTCTGATAAATTCCGCAAGAACACTGATTTTAGGGAGACTGGAGCCTTAATGGTTTTAATTAATGCTTAGTAGTGATGAAGTACAATTTCAGGTTTTTTTTTCATCAAAATTACGACAGAATATTTTTATTTTATCATTTTCGGAATACTTATTACCTATACTATCATCCCTTAAAAGGACCGTACTTCATTTATTAGAACCATATATAAATATGAAATACGTAGCCAAGAATGACATTATGGTTTCAGTAATAACTCGGTTTCAAGCTTGTTATTTCCGTGTTATGATTTCGAACTTACGATTCAATGTAGTCGATGGGAAAGTACAATATGTTAACATTAATAATACGACGTTAAAAACAATGGCTCATGAAATGACAATATTATGGGTTTGTTTGTGTTAAAGGTCTTCCTGCTATTGATCTTTATTAACAACAATTTAATTCCTAGAGACATTTCTATTACAACAATTATCATTAGGAAAATGGTCAATAGTTTTTTGTATGTTGGATTATCTATTCGCCCACGGGGTTCAGTGCTGGATTCGACCCTGGCATAATTATATTTGTCATGATCCATTTAACTTTGGGCACACAAAATATTTCCTAATCTTATAATAAAATTCTCGTGTCACAATGTTAGTTACCATACTCCTCCGAAACGGCTCGACCGATTTTTATGAAATTTTGTGTGCATATCGGGTAGGTCTGAGAATCGGTCATCTAATTTTTTAAACCGCTACGCGAGTGAATGCGCGGGGGACAGCTAGTATATAAAATTTGTCCCGATTTTGACATAAGCGTCTGTTGCTCTGTTTTTCTTTTGTATTTAAGTGAATGGGATACTTAAACCCATCTAGCATCGTAGCTCCTGCGGATGTGTTCCAGCATTTGCACTTAAAGTAAATTTTGAAAATCCTATACCCACATATCTTACCACTCTCTTCTTCCAAGGCTTAAATGTAAGACTTATAAATAGGTTAAATAATGACAATGTATGTTAAATTTCCATCAAGATTTCCCCATTAGTAGGGATATCCACATGATAGAATAACATAAAGCACAATAGAAAATCAATATCAGGAAAACCAAAGATGTTTGTTTTGTAGCATGTTTACAGAAGTGTGAATGAAAATGTAATATATATGAATTTTAAATGTCAATTCATTAATTTCAGGACTAGTCGAATTGCAGAATATATTATGCCGCCATATTGTATTGTCAAAACGCCTCGTTAGGCCATTGTATGTCCCGTTTGTTATTTCTTATTTTAAGACTTAAGACTTCTAAATCTCATTCCAAAGTTTCCAGAAGTCTGGATCAATATTAATACTAGTTAAATACTGGGCCGAAGCTGTATGAAACCTGACCGGAGAGTCTTGACACTTGAGAGATACGCACTCTTTTTTTTATAACTACGGTTACGCACAAGAGTAAACCTCGCAGTGTGTTTTTTCCGACATCGTTAACAATTATCGTCATATTTCAGCCAATTTATACAAAACCTTTTATGAATTATATACCTAAACCTTCCTTGGGGAAAACCGTATGAAAAATGTGTTTACTTACATTTCCATTCACACTTTGTTTGTGTTTGTATTGTGTTGTGTGTAGTACATAAGTAATGCCTTATATTTCTTAGCTGTAGCTTGTATGCCGTAAATTTGTGACGTTTTTCTTTCACTTCATTATTTTTTTATATATTTTTTCATTTACGTATACGGGATGCGAAGTTACAATATTTCAGACATAATCTTGGCAGTATTTGTATATAATCTGTGAAATTGTAGTATTTTAATTTCATTAAATTGAAAACTCTTTTTTTTGTACTCGTGTATGATTATCACCAAGATTCTGAATAGTTGAAACTGCTACTTACAGTTTTTTTTTCTAATTAAAATCTTCACCATCCAGATTACGCTTAAAAAAACATAAGCATGGTTTTAATTTATACCCTGACCTTTTAAACTCATTATAGAAACAAAATTAAGTACATGTTCATTTAAAAATGCTTACATTAAAGTATAATTTTGACCGATTGTCAGCAGTTACAAGAGCCATGTAAGAGTAAAAAGTCAGAAGTATATCATTATTATGTATACATATTATTATTTATTATGTATTAGAATATAATATTAATAATAGTTTATAATCCCCTATTCTTTGATTCTCATTCTTTGACATAAAAAACTTTTCTTTATCAAAATGCAAAGGATATTAAGGTATTAATAAACTTGAATAATTAACACTATTTTGTATGTGACGAGTTGGTTTCCATGGTTTACGGTATACAAGCACCCACGAATTTACACAAATAAAAATTGAAGTCTTTCGGTTGTATTTCGAACTGTATGATGTTAGCAAAATACGGTGTAAATTCACTTGGGCGTGTGCATCTGTATCACCACGCACTATGGGATTCCACAGTAAGATATTAGTCAAATTTTGAAGACATTACGAGTATTTTAAAATAGGCTGGCTATAGAGCCGTGGAGTGGAAGAAACACGAATATGAACAACTTTTGCGATGGGAATATAAAAAAAAACGCGAAAAAATTACATCTCGGTAGAAAAGTTGTTTTTATTTTGAGATTTCGCAATTTTTCCCATAGTAAAAGGTTTTCATATGGAAGTCTTACAACCTATATAATAGGGTAATAATTTCCATGCTATAAAAGTGTTAATTTTGTTCCAGTTATTAATCCTTGTTTGCTTTGGGATTTAGAATGAATGAAATAACAATATTTAAAACTTAATTTTAACATTACAGCTACATCCTCCGCCAACTCGGGCACGGTGACATGATCAAAAATGTAAGTTTAGTTTTTAAATAGTTTGGTAATATATTTTTCTGTTTAACTAGGTGTTCCCCGCGGCTTTACCCTCGTTTCGGGTATAAAAAATTGTCTATAACCAATAAAAATACCCAAAGCTACTCCTTGTAACATCAGCTATCTGCCAATGAAAGTCCCGTCAAAATTGGTTCGGCCGTTTAGGAGATTAGACGGAACAAACAAACAGATGGACAGAATTAAAAATTGATTTTAGTTATAAGTACCGTTTATGCATTCATATGCATTTTGTAAAAAGATGTTATTTTGACATTACAAACAGACACTTCTATTTTGTTTATTTGTATGGAATCAGATATGGTTGGTACGGGTGTAGTTGCTTTTCAAAGAGGCGTGTTTTTTTTTTACTATCCATAGTTTTTGTCTGACCTCAATATCACTATGGTAAGTGGTGATGTAACCGAAAGTGATGAATAAGAAAATCAAAAGAATATTCCAGCTTTACCCCACTTTTTTTACACTATGTTTTTTTTTGTTTCGCAGATGCCAGAGAACCGTGCACTGTCAGGTCTGTGCTCAGGCATAACGGAGGCCTACGACCTGTTCGGGGTGCCCGGCGCGGTGGTGCTGTTCGTCGTCGAGGAGATATCCTACAATATCTGCGATCAGAGGTTCCATGAGTTTGAGATCTCGGAGAAACGGCCGGAAATTATGGTAAGTGAGTTTTGTCATATAAATCTAGTACCAAATGTAAGCATTCTCGTGTTTAGGTTGGTCATTGAACGTCAAATATACACTGGGTGATATTTTGTCACTGGCAATATTTGCGAGGGTGGAAGTACTCATCAATATGAACAACTTTTACTATGGGACTAACCGTGAAATCACGAAAAAATTATCAGCTGTTCCATACATAAGTTCATTACCTACTCGACCAAAATGTATTAAGCAACCGTTTTATTTTACGGGATATCAGGTTTGGTCCCATAAGTGTTAAGTGTTCATATCAATGAGTACTTCCGCCACTGCAAGTATTGCCAGTTACTAAAAAATCAACCTGTATATGAATTGTAAATCTGTTGTGGTAATAAAAAATATATTTGTTTATTTATACACTTAGTCATTTTGCTGTTTTTGCTTGATATTTATAGCACAGAACATAACACAATCAATGTAATATTTATTTTAGATTGACAAAAAGATGAAGTAGAAAAATCATTAAGAAAACTTCTTACTTATTTTTTTTACCTCCTAACCTGTTGTTAATTTGTGAAGGAAAACGTCGTGAGGATACAATCGCACCCTCTTTTGAAAATCTAGCCAAGCACCTCCTGGCAGTTGTACGGAACACATTGGAATCTCTCTAGTAATACTAATCAGTAAAAATATACCTTTCAGATCTTCAGAAAAACCCTCAATGAAATCAACGAAGAGACTGAACTTAATGATAAGAAACAACTTATTCTGTAAGTATGAACATATGAGCACAAAAAAAAAGATTAGATAGGTACTTTTTTGAGGAATATTTTTACTAAAATATTTAAATGCTAGCGAATATTTTGTACATAATACGGCCATTTATTACAGTTTTTTGTCAAAAGTTTAAGTAAAATGTTTTTAAACCATAATAACTAAACCTTTTTTGTAAATTATAAAAAAAATATAAATAAAAAATTCAAAAGTGACACAAAAACCGACTTCAAAAAAAGGAGGAGGTTCTCAATTCGACTGTATATTTTTTTTTTGTATGTTTGTTTCGCGATTACTCCGCCAATTATGATTCGATTTTGATGATTCTTTTTTCGTTTGGTAGGTCATACTTGAATGGTGGTCCCATATAAATTTTATTATGATCTGGACTTTGAAGATATGACGGAATTCCTCAACGAAAAGGAGCACGAATATCGCGATTTGAAATATCTTATTCAATATTATCGACAATTATTATTGATAGGCATATTCTAAATCTTAATAGGTATATTAATAGGAAACTAAAAATGGAAAAATAAAATTAACATTTAACAAAAAAAGTTAAACCTACTTCAAAATGGGTTTGCACTAAAAAGTATAAAATAACGAAATTAGAACTCGTTTTGAAGTCGAGGAAAGGGAAGCACGTGTTCCAGAATCTCAAATTCTTTCGCTGACTTCAAAACGAGTTCTAATATCGCTATTTTATACTTTTTAGTGCAAACCCATTTTGAAGTCTGTTTTACTTTTTTGTTTAATGTCAATTAATGGGCGATAACTTCATTTAGGTATTTTATTAAAAAAAAATGTTTGTTGTCTCTTTCTAACTACTAGGCTACAACTTATGTTTTAATTAATTTATTATAGTGACGGGCACCCAGTGGCGGTGGTGTACTACAGGTCGGGCTACGAGCCGGCGCAGTACCCGTCCGCGCGGGAGTGGGACGCCAGGCTGCGCGTCGAGAGATCCACGTAAGTCATTGCCTCACTTATAAAACGACATGTCTCTATCTGACTGAACGTTAGTGTGGTTAGAATTCGAGAAACACTGCTGTGGTTTTGATACGGAATTCAATTACATAGAGGTGTGACTGAAGAGAGATGCGCAGTGAAGTTTACGTGAAACAAAACAGACAAAAATAACCACACCGTTAAAGAATCGGGCATCTTTTTAGGTTTCCGTACCCAAAGGGTAAAACGGGACCCTATTACTAAGACTCCGCTGTCCGTCTGTCACCAGGCAGTACCTCATGAACCGTGATAGTTAGACAGTTGAAATTTTCACAGATGATGTATTTCTGTTGCCGCTATAACAACAAATACTAAATAACAGAATAAAATAAATATTTAAGGGGGCTCCCATACAACAGACATGTTTTTTTATTGCCGTTTTTATAGATAATGGTACGAAACCCTTCGTGCGCGAGTCCGCCTCGCACTTGGCTGGTTTTTTATAGCATTCATCAAAATTTGTTCCAAAATATTAATTATTTTGTTTGTGTGCATAAAAATGTGGTCACCCGTTTTTTTTTTCTGTATATATACTTATAATGGTAAACTGACTGACTGTTGATATATCAACGCACATCTCAACCGCTGGACCTAGACACAAGAAATTTTGCACATAAATAAATAAAACATCTATATATATTCTGGGACATTCCTCACACACGGCCGTCTGACCCCAAACTAAGCAGAGCTTGTACTATGTAAGCCAGATAACTGATATACTACATATACCGCTTTTCTTTATATAGTGTAGGAATCCAATAAGGAAGGATTTTTGGAAATTCATCACCTAAGGGGTAAAATGGGGATATACGGAAAAATATAATAATATGTAAATAAATAAATATTCTGGGACATCTGACCCCAAACTAAGCAGAACATATACTACTTTTCTTTTGTAAATACATACATATATAGATAATTACACCCAGACTCAGGACAAACAGACATGTTCATGCACACAAATGTTTGTCCTGAGTGGGAATCGAACCCACGACCTGCGGCGTGATAGATAGGGTAACTTACCAACCACGCCAACCGGCCCGTCAATATGGTTTTGGATGTATCCAAAACTTTTTTAAACTAGGTATTTCTTCATAATATATTTGGCACTAAAAACATATGGTATTTTGCAGAGCAATAAAATGCCCCTCCATCCAGTACCAATTAGCCGGCACAAAGAAAGTGCAGCAAGCGTTGGCAGCGCCGGGCGTCTTGGAGAAGTTCATGGGGGGAGGCGCGGCGACCGCGCGGGTCAGGGACATATTCACCGGCTTGTACTCACTAGACTTCGACGAGAGCGGGGAGAGGGCTGTCGAGATGGCTCTCGCCGACGCTGAGAGGTGAGTGACCATTTAAGAAATAGAGAAAGTTAGATATATTCAGAGATTTAATTGTGTAAACAGATGATTTTCAGCGCAGAGATTTCCGCGATTGTGTAATGCTTTCGTAATCACAATTCAAGTATGAACAGATTTAAAAACATTTCGCTTGCAAGCAGTAATCATAGTCAAAAGCTTTTTTTTATATATATTTTTTGTTTTGACCACTTTTATAATAAGATTGAGGAGCTCAAGCCCCCCCAAAGCAACTGAGTCCACCCCTGACAAATCTCGAATTGCTTGATATTGTCCTACTACCCTACCCTCAGCTGGGTCAAGCCCCTCCTAAACCAAAATCCTGGATCCGCCACCGATTTTCTGCTTATATTTTTGAGAATCAAGGTAGCCGCTGGTCACTGCAATAAGTAGCCTTATATTCGTCATGCTTGGAGTTTGTTTACTGTTCTCTTTTTTTGATAGTCTAACTATATCTTAATAGTTTAAATAAGTAATTACCACGTCTTTATTAAGTAACTTTCTTGTTTGTCTGTCTGTCGTTCTGGGTGGAATCTTGCAACTCAAATTTTGAGCACTTCCCGATTAACTAACCGGCTGAAACTTTCAGGGTAGCTCACATGACAATGCATTCTAATATTAATAAAAAAAATATATATATACTAGCTGTCCCGGCAGACCTTGTTCTGCCCTATTTCTCTAAAACAAACTAACATTGTTTTTTTTATGTTAATAGCTGCTCCGACAGATTTCGTTCTGTCTAACGCGCCTTTGTTGTTTGTTTGTTTTGATTGACGTCTAATGTTTGGCAGCTGGGGACAGAGTGCTTTGTATTGGTAAAGAAAATTGTTGTTTTTACTATTTTCCTCTTATTATTTACTTTTTTTCTCTCCATAAAAACCTTAGACTTCATCAAACACAAATATATCACATTGCACCACGTGTTGTTGAAAAAGAAATTTCGAATTCCAACGTGGCGCCATCTATGAGAAGTTCACAATAGATGGTCCGACAGTTTTCTGTAAAAAATCTGATTTAAGGCGCCATCTGTTTGAGATTTATGAAACTTACGATTAATAACAAACATCAACATTGACAATCAGTTTATTGTTAATTATAAATTATTAAGACCATTAATCGAAATCAGGGAAAACTAACCTATGCTTACAATTTTTAAGAAAGAATAAATTTTGTTGTATTTTAATTTTTTTGTTCATATATTTTGTTGTATTAATGAAACTGCAATTTAGTAGTTGAAAAGGAATATTCAGAATTATATAGAGCACATGAAATTAAATGAGAAATAATCCAGAAAAAGCGATGTTACGTTATAGATCGATCAAAATATCACATTGCACCACGTGTTGTTGAAAAAGAAATTTCGAATTCCAACGTGGCGCCATCTATGAGAAGTTCACAATAAATGGTCCGACAGTTTTCTGTAAAAATCTGATTTAAGGCGCCATCTGTTTGAGACTTATGAAACTTACGACGTGGCGCCATCTATGAGAAGTTCACAATAGATGGTCCGACATTTTCTGTAAAAAATCTGATTTAAGAATCAGTTTATTGTTAATTATAAATGATTAAGACCATTAATCGAAATATAAACTATCCTATACTACTACTACTACTATCCTAGACATATGACACTGGATTTTTATATATTAAGATAAAAGTGGTTTTAGATTATTTTTTTAATCTACATTAATTATTTCCTTAAGGTTCGTACTGAAACCGCAGCGTGAAGGCGGTGGCAACAACATGTACGGTCAGGAAGTAAAGGAAGCCCTCATCAAGATGCGGCACAGTCGTGAACGCGCCGCATATATACTTATGGAGAGAATACTACCGCCTTTGGTAAGTTAATTATATTTTAGCTTGCCACACCGTTTCTCTCGCGTTCTCGACAGATGAGTATTTTATCCCAAAATAACGGTGAATTGCTTCAAAAAGTCCTTTATGACGTTTATGAATGCCATAGTCAAAGTCAAAGTCAAAGCCATTTATTCAGTTTAGGCCCTAGGAGGGCACTTATGAAGGTCGAATTTACTGAAGCTACCACCGATTCGGAAATTAGCCTTCAACTGAGAAGAACCGGCAAGAAACTCAGCAAGGTTACATTTTTTATAAATATATATATATTTTTTTATAATCTGACTATTGGCTATATTTTTTCAATAACAGCAAAATGTACAATACAATATACAATTAAATCAAAAAGAAAAATACTAATACCAAGTAATTAATAAAATGTAACGCAAACAAGTTCTTATTAAATAATAGCGAATACGCTACATAATGGCTAAAACTAAAAAAATAAAATAAAAAAACAATATGCGAAGTGCACCTGTGCAGAGTGAAACTATTTCCAAACATCCCTATCTTCAATATATTGAGCTACCTTGTAATAAGTGTTTAGGCCAAATATTATATCCCATTTAATTTAAAGTAAAAAGATTACTCTTATCGAGTTTCATGGTCGAGCCTCTACTTCCCGATTCCTACCCTTTCCCACATCCTATATGAGAGAGAGAAAAGAGTTTCGGGAATCTCCGAGATGCTTCGACAACGCATCGCCAAGCGCGCGTGTGTGAGTGAAATGCAACGGCACGCGCCCCCGCAACCCGCATAATTCAGTACGTAAAAATAAATCGATCGAAACGCATTAAAAAACTGTGATTTGTGAAATAATAAAATATAGTGCCTATCGCTGTGTCGGATTGCCATAGGAGTTCCTGGTAAGTCCTTACCTTTTTCCTAGGAGGCTCCTCATCATCCGAATTAATAACTTTACTGCTAGTTATACCAAAAACTAACCATTTTTCTGGTACGCCTTCGAGCGGATTCCTTTTGAGTCAGCCATTACTGATATTTCATTTCTATCAAATCACGTATAATTTCCCGCTTTCTTTAGATTTTATGCCTCGATATAGGTATATACCTCATAATATTCAAGTCTTATACCTCTTATATAGGTTTAGACTTTATAAATACGTCTAATTACTACGCGTACTCCCGCCATTTTTACCACGCCTATCGTGATAAAAAGTAGTCAAGTATTATTTATACCGCCGCCGCTCCTCCATATAATTAGGATATAGATTTCAAACCAATTCGTATTATACGAAAACATATTGGTGTAATAATAACCGCAGTACATACCTACTTAATATTTGTATTGTTAGGTACCTACTACGCATATAATAGCATTCTTTGAGCCACGTCGGCTAGGCTAGGATCTTGGTAGATAGGGACTGTTGTATATACCTACTACCCACAAGTTTTTACATTAATTTAGTTTCGAATTATATTAGATAACTACGCGATCTTTCAAAATGGAAGGTATTGAAACAAAAGTTAAAATATTACAAGCTAAAAATGAAGCTATTTATGAACAATTATCGTTCTTATACGATTCTTCTAAGAATGTTTCCACATCCGCTAGCGCGGACCTTCGTTCCTCAGAGACATTCATGGCGGATACTGAAATTATTAGTATGATTCGTCAGGAATTCAGTTCCAATTTAGATAAAATTAATGCATTAAATATGCAACTTAATCCTGAATATAAGATTGATTATAAAAAATTAATTGCTTTTGATACTGTGTACACCCGAATAGAAAGGGTTCGTTCTCTTATTGTCAGTAAGACAAATATTATGTCAGATGTGTCTTCGCAGAAAAGTATTCCATCTCAATATAAAGATCGTATCAAACTACCACCCATTCAAATTCCGTCATTTGATGGAAAAATAGAAAATTGGCCCGTCTTTTTTGAATCTTTTAAATCGAATGTACATTCAAATCCTGATCTTTCTAATTCTCAAAGAGTACAATATCTTGTAGGTAAATTAACAGGAAATGCTTTAAAAATCACGGCAGGTATTATACCGTCCGGTGATAATTACAATTTTATTTGGGACAGCTTAGTTCAAAAATATCAAGATAAAAGAGCATTAGGCTCACACTACATGTCTAATTTACTGAATATTAAACCCGCGTTAAATAATTCCGCGTCTTTAAATACGTTTATTGAAAGTTTCCACGCTTCTGTATCTGCTTTAGAACAGTTAGATATTGAAGATATGAAAGATTTTATCTTACTTACTTTAGCCTTAAAAAAGTTAGACTACGCAACCGCTAATGCCTTTGAAATGTATATGAGGAATAAAGAAATTCCTTCCTATAAGGATTTTATTGATTTTATTAAATCGCAAGTTAAAATATTAGATCGCACATCTACGCCAAATGTTGGCTTCGCGCGAACCGCCTCGGTCGGTAACGGCCCTAATAATCCGTCCGCTTCTCGTACTCAACCGCGTAATACAGTCCACCATGCTTTCCTTGCCCGCGATAATAATAATAAAACATGCTTATTATGTAACAAATCTGATCACTATCAGATTTTTTATTGTTCATCTTTTAAAGCACTTAATACTAAAGATCGTTTAGATTTTGTTAAATCTAAAAAAGGCTGTGTGAACTGCCTCAGCCTTACGCATACTGCTTCTCAGTGTAAATCGTCGTATAGTTGTAAAATTTGTAATAAACACCATCATTCTCTTTTGCATTTGGATAACAATATGAATAACAATTCGCAACAAATAGTTTCTAACTCGCGTCCCTCTCACTCGCCGCTTCTTGATAGCCGCGATAGCCGCATCGCGTCGTCGCAACCGCCCGCGCCATTCGCGCAGCCGCTCGCCACCGCGCCGCGACCGCTCCCGTGCGCAGTCTCACCCGCACCACAGCCCGCGCATCCCACCGCGTCTTCTAGCGCTGCGATCGCTCCGCCTCCGGTGTCGCTATGCACGCGAGCGCGAGTTCATAGTAATGATGATAACAAACGCGACTCTTTTAATAACTTAAATTCTTCCCATACTACTGTACTTTTATCAACCGCTCAGGTTTACGCGTCTTGCAAGGACAATAAATACGTTTCAGTAAGATGTTTAATAGATAACGCTTCTCAAAACAACATAATTACAACTGCCTGTTGTAAACAACTTAATTTAAATATTATACCGCTTGTCAACTCTTTTATAAAGGGTGTAGGATCCACTTCGCGTCCTATTCACGGCTATGTTCAACTTAAAATTACCGCGAAAAATAAAAAATATTTTTATAATATAACCGCTCTTGTCGTAGATTGCATTACTGACAGGTTACCAACGGAACATGTTGAGACTTCTTTAGTGCAACATTTAGGTAACTTACCGCTCGCTGACCCTCTGTGGCACATTCCCGGAGAGGTCGAATTAGTTCTCGGGGCACAATTGTTCCCATTTTTGTTATTAGGTCAAAAAATTATTGCACCTCCCGCTCCTTCAGCCCTCGAAACCGTGTTCGGTTATATTCTTATGGGTGACGTCCCCACTAATTCTAATAAAGATAAACATGCATCCACTTATTTAAATACCGCGACTTTTTTCACTTCTTGTCCTAATGACCTTGCTATTTCTTTAGATGATTCCCTAGTAAAGTTTTGGGAGCTCGAAGAAATTCCCGCGCAAAAATTTATGAGTTCGGCCGAAAAGGAATGTGAACAGCTGTTCTCTGATAACTTCTCACGGGACTCCGCCGGCAGATATTGCACCGCGTTACCCTTTTGTGAGGATCCTAATGTATTAGGTGATTCCCGTTCTGTCGCTCAGCGCCGTTTACTTGCTTTGGAGCGTACTAAATTACGCGACCCACAACTCCGCGCTAGTTATAATGATGTTATAAAGGAGTACTTAGATAAAAACTACTTATCTGAAGTATTGCCCTCCGATGGTGACGACCATGATAAAGGGTATTTCATTCCTCACCATCCCGTCGTACGGCAAGACAAAGAAACAACAAAAGTTCGTATAGTACTCGATGCTAGTGCTAAATGTCACAATGGGGTATCACTCAATGATATTTTACATACGGGACTCAATTTGCAATCTGATTTATTTATTTTATTGTTGAACTTCCGCTTATTTCCCATTGCTATTACCGCAGATATAAAACAAATGTACTTACAAATTGCTGTTATTGATGAGCATAGAAAATATCAAAAAATATTATTCCGCTTTGATCCTACTGATCCAATACGAGTATTTCAATTTAACCGAGTTGCGTTCGGACTTAAGTCCAGTCCATTTTTAGCCATGCGCACTGTGCGCCAGTTGTCCTCAGACGAGAAAAATCTATTCCCGCGCGCTGCTGAAGTAGCTTCACGTGAACTTTATATGGATGACTTAGCCACTTCCATTCAGACGTTAGAAGAAGCTAAGGTCTTGTCTCAAGAGCTCATCTCTCTTTTCAAAGCAGGTGGTTTTGATCTCACCAAATGGGCGAGCAACTCACAGGAATTGCTTGTCTCTGTGCCGCAATCCAATCGTGCTTCTATAGATTTTTCAGATAACGATAATCTTAAAATTTTAGGCATTAAATGGATTCCTGCAGATGATAGCTTCACTTTTACTACATCTGACTTATATGATAAGTGTACCAAAAGGTTCATACTTTCAACAATTGCCCGCTTGTGGGATGTACTTGGATTCGCTGCCCCAGTGGTATTATTTGCCAAATTATTAATTAAAGATTTATGGAATCTTCATATAGATTGGGATGAAACACCCCCAGACTCTATTGTTTCTCTATTTAATCAATTTAAAGAGCAATTGCCTCTTCTTTCTACATTAAAAATACCGCGTCATTTAGCTGTTTCTATGGGCTGCTTAACAAATATTGTCGGCTTTGCCGATGCCAGTCTTAAGGCTTATGGCAGCGTCATATATTTACATGTGACCAATCCTGATGGTAACATACACGTACGGTTGGTGTGTGCAAAATCAAAGGTTGCACCTGTAAAGGTAGTTTCGCTAGCTCGTTTGGAGTTATGCGCCGCTGTTCTTATGTCAAAACTAATTAAATTAATTAACGAGACTTATAGTGCTCGAACCCCTATTAATAATATATTTGCATTCTCCGATTCTAAAATAGCCTTGTCATGGATACATTCATCTCCACATAGATGGAATGTTTTTGTTAGTAACCGCATTGCAAAATGTCAAGAAAATCTTAACCCTAAACATTTCTACCACGTTAGTGGTATAGAAAATCCAAGCGATTGTCTCTCTAGAGGTATTTTACCTGAGCAACTGGCGTCGCATCACTTATGGTGGCACGGACCGAAATGGTTGCAAAATCCAGTTACAGAGTGGCCCATCACTTCATTTAGTCCCGAATGCTGTAAGGAACTACCTGAATTTAATAGTAAAACGCTTGTTACTTGTACCGCGTCCACTTCTGTTGAGCCTAATTTAATATATGAGCTTGCTCTAAAATACTCATCATGGAATAAAATATTACGCATAATAGTATACATACTTAGAGTTACTCGCATAATTTCTCGTGTTAAAGTTCCCAGCCACATCACAGCTTCTGAGCTAAATAAAGCTGAAATTTATTTAATACGCTCTGTACAACAATTTCACTTTCAAAATTTAATTAATAATATTCAAAAGATTAAATTATCTTCCCCACTTAAAAAACTTGACCTTTTTATAGATCAAAATAAAATTATTAGAATTGGAGGAAGACTTTCAAATGCAAATCTTCCGTATGAAGCTCAGCATCCCGCGCTATTACCCAAACATGACCATGTTACTCACATTATTATAGACTATTTTCACCGTGCTCATTGCCATACTGGTGCCAATCTTCTGAGCTCGCTGCTGCGTCAGAAGTATTGGATACTTTCAGCTAGGAGTGTCATTAGACATAGAGTACATTCATGTAACTTCTGTTTTAAAAATTCCCCTTCATTTATCAGCCCAAAAATGGCTGATTTACCCTCTTGTCGTGTTCAGGAGACCAAAGCGTTTGTGCATACAGGCGTTGACTATGCTGGACCCATTAGAGTAACATTATGTAGACGCAGAGGTCAAAGGAGTCAAAAGGCATATATTTGCTTGTTTATATGCTTAGTTACCAAAGCTATACATATCGAGTTGGCTACGGATGTGTCGTCAGATACTTTTATTTCCGCTTTTAAGCGCTTTATTTCCCGTCGAGGGCCGGTTTCTTTTCTTTACTCCGATAATGGAACCAACTTCGTTGGAGCTAAAGCTCAATTACAAGAACTACTTGCCGATCAGTACCGCATTGAATGGAGAATGATTCCACCCCGCGCCCCACATTTCGGAGGATTGTGGGAATCTAATATAAAATCTGTTAAAACTCATCTATACCGTGTTGTCGGTTCGCAGCTCCTCACATATGAAGAGCTCCTCACTGTTCTTACCCAAATTGAAACAATCTTAAATTCTAGACCGCTTTGCATTTTATCTGAGGATCCTTACCCGGAGCCTCTTACTCCTGCTCATTTTATAATGGCTTCACCATTGACTTCATTGCCGCTTCAGAATGTCTCCGAGGAAACTATATCTTTACGTTGTCGGAAACAATTATTAGATCAAATGGTGTGTAGCTATTGGAAAAGATGGCGTATAGAATATTTACATAACCTTCAAGTTAGACAGAAATGGCTCATTAATAAGGATAACATTAGGATTGGTACTGTGGTTCTTATACACCAAGATGATATTCCCCCTTTACGATGGCCGTTGGGTATAATATCTCAAGTTTATCCAGGCAAGGATGGAAATATCCGCGTCGCTTTAGTAAAAACTTCGAATGGATCATTCAAAAGACCCATTGTCAAGTTATGTCCATTACCCTCACAATAAAACATCATACCAAATTTTACATTAATTTCTTTAGTAAGTTATAGTATAATTTTTATTTTTTTTGAGAACATTACGTATTCTCAAGGCGGCGGAGGATGTTTAGGCCAAATATTATATCCCATTTAATTTAAAGTAAAAAGATTACTCTTATCGAGTTTCATGGTCGAGCCTCTACTTCCCGATTCCTACCCTTTCCCACATCCTATATGAGAGAGAGAAAAGAGTTTCGGGAATCTCCGAGATGCTTCGACAACGCATCGCCAAGCGCGCGTGTGTGAGTGAAATGCAACGGCACGCGCCCCCGCAACCCGCATAATTCAGTACGTAAAAATAAATCGATCGAAACGCATTAAAAAACTGTGATTTGTGAAATAATAAAATATAGTGCCTATCGCTGTGTCGGATTGCCATAGGAGTTCCTGGTAAGTCCTTACCTTTTTCCTAGGAGGCTCCTCATCATCCAAATTAATAACTTTACTGCTAGTTATACCAAAAACTAACCATTAACCAACCTTTTCCTTCAAAACCTTCTTTACGTAAAATTTGAATTTAAAATCGGTCATCTTGGTTACCGAGTTAGGTATTTTATTATAAAAACGAACGCAATTACCAAGGAATGACTTGCTAACTTTGGCTAACCTAAAATATGGAACAACTAATTTCTCTCTTTGCCTTGTATTTATATTATGGACATCTACTTTTGTTTTAAACATTCCTATATTTCTACGTATGAACATTATATTTTCATAAATGTAGAGTGAAGGCAAAGTCATTATATTTATTTCTTTAAATAAATGCTTTAATGAGTCCCGAGGACCCATACTATAAATTGCACGAATTGCCCTTTTTTGTAGTATAAAAATAGTTTCAATATCGGCTGCTGCTCCCCATAATAAAATACCGTATGATAACAGACTGTGAAAGTAAGCAAAATATACTAGTTTAGCCGTCTCGACATTCGTCAATTGTTTAATTTTCCTTACAGCAAATGCAGCAGAACTTAATTTACCTGCCAAAGAATCTATATGAGGACCCCATTGTAATTTATTATCTAATGTTAAACCTAAGAATACAGTTTTATTAACCATGTCCAAATTACTGCTATCTATTATTACTTGACTATCTACTTGTGCTACATTGGGTAGAGAGAATCTTAAACATTTAGTCTTCTTAGAGTTGAGTAACAAATTGTTTGCAGTAAACCATTTGGAGACTATTGACAAGGTATCATTTACTCTTATAAGTTCTTTGTCTTTTCTATCAACTTTAAAAATCAACGAAGTATCGTCAGCAAACAAGACTATATCTGAGAGGCCATTTACAATAGATGGTAAATCATTTAAATAAACTAAAAACAAAAATGGTCCTAGTATTGAGCCCTGGGGTACCCCCATTTCGATTAAAGAGCCCTCAGATGTTGTACTACTAATCCCTACCTTTTGTTGACGATTAGATAAATAAGATAGAACAAGATCATAAGCAGTTCCACGAATTCCGTAATAGTCTAGCTTTAGTAGCAGTGTACGGTGGTCGACACAGTCGAAGGCCTTGGATAGATCACAGAATATACCAATTGCATCCTGTGAACCCTCCCAAGCCTCATAAATGGATTTCAATAATTTTGCAGCTGCATCGGAAGTAGATTTTCCCTTCGTGAAACCAAACTGATGACCATGCAGTATCTCATGTTCATTAAAGTGTTTTAACATTTGATTGAGTAACAGTTTTTCAAATATTTTACTAAGTGCTGGAAGAACGGACACTGGTCTATAATCGGATGGATTATACTTACAACCGGATTTAAAAATAGGTACTATTTTACTAAACTTCATTAAATCGGGAAAAGAGCCCTGATGAATGCATTCATTGAAAATATCGGACAAAATAGGTGCTATTACTGCAATTATTGATTTTAAAACCGTAACTGATAAACCCCATAAATCTTCAGTACTTTTCATATTAAGGGAATTAAAAGTTTTTAAAACATCATTAGCATTAATATAACTAAATTTAAAACTAGGATATGATTTATTGATATGAAGCTTTAGTAATGATTCCGCTACTTTAGGACAAGATTTAAGACATTGAGTAGTCTCCCCCGGTATACTGGAGAAAAAGTGCTCAAAAGCAGTGGCTACTTCCAATTTATCTGACATTAATTTTAAGCGTTAGCTGTTCACTCTTATCTTTAATTTTACCAGTTTCCGTATTAATAACATTCCAGACTGTCTTTATTTTGTTAGTGGCTTTACCAATTTTGTTACTTATGTAGGAGGATTTAGCTAGATTACATACTACTTTAAATAATTTTGAAAAGTTCCTAACATATTTATGAAAATCTTCGTTTCTAGTTAAAGATTTTAAATGGTAAAGTTCATACAATTTATCTCGGCTCTTTCGAATTCCTTTAGAAAATTTTACCTTATAATTGTGTAAAGTGTAATTTATCTTTAGCTTTACAAAAATAAATCTGTATCTGTATGTACTTATGGATTGAACAGATGAACCTTATTGTAAACATTTTTTTATGACATTCTTAAAAATTATAAAGGACTTATAATGACCATGATATTTAATATTTTACCAAAAACCGCCTTTCAATATGTAATTTTGTATATATTTTTTTTAATTAAAATTATTTACATAAATCGGTACCGAAATTTTGGAGTAACTTTGGGTAATATAATAGAATGTTTGTTCAGGTGTCAGGGTACGTTGTCCGACCGGGAGCTGCCATTCCACCGCCTCTCACAGACCTCGTGTCAGAACTGGGCATCTTCGGAGTTATTATTGGGTGAGATTCATTTATTATTTCTTATAAAATAATTTATAAAAAAAGGCGGTCGAAAAATCGAAGTAGTTGCTAAGAATTTAAATTTTCTGTATTTTTCCAACTAGTGTCCACCCTCCATTTAAAAATCCTATGTGCTAATTTCTTTATCTTATCTTTTTACCAATTCCCTTCCACCCGTTCAACCATTGGGATGTGATTGGTTTACAAACATCATAAATATTTAAAACTGAGTCGCTTGACAAAGTTTTTTCTGTAAGCCAAGTCATGGTGCAATTTTTTTTGGCTTCGATAAATGGGCTATCCAACACTAAAATATTTTTTTCTATTCGAACCAGTAGTTCTTGAGATTAGCGCGTTCAACGGAACAAACTCTTCAGCTTTATAATATTAGTATAGATACGAAGTTTGCCGAGGCACATTATAACTATAATCATAATAAATAATAATAACATACGCATAATCATAGCGTACGTTACATTTATTTAACCAATTTCAACCTTATTTCACAGTACAAAAGACAAAATCTACAGTAACCGTCAAGTAGGTCACATGTTGCGGACGAAGCTTGCTGATGCCAACGAGGGCGGAGTCGCCGCCGGCCTAGGAGCCCTAGACTCACCATACTTACTGGACTTGTAGCACAAAACATCATTTAATAATTTAAAATGTACAGTGACATAAGAACACTTTTTGATCGCCTAATGTCTTCGATATACGACAAACTACCCCTATTTTACCCCCTTAGGGATGGAATTTCCAAAAAATTATCCTAAGTGAATGTCTACACTGTATAAGGTATATATGTGCAAAATTTGTAGTCTCTAGATCCAGCGGTTTGGGCTGTGCATTTATATATCACCCAGTCGGTCAGTTTACCATTTTATATTTCCTGGAGGAGACGATGAATAGTCCTCATAACCAAGTATTATCCCGTATTTTTCCACGATTAGGAAATGATCCTATGTCTATCTCAGGAGTCCAAGCTGCTCTAGCAATTTTCGTCAAAAGATTTTACAAACAGTTTTTAGCCAAGAGAAACTCATTCTCCTTCATAATATTAGTATGGACAAGAGTGTATCTTTTTGACGCGTTTTCAAAAAGAATCTAGTCTTTATCCTACCGGTGTGTACCGGCAGTTGCACTTGAGAGCCAGTTCTTTATAGGCTTAATGTGCTTACCACCTTCGGCCACATCCTCACTTAAAATGGCGAAATTGTGGTCAAAATAAAACCGGTCGATTGACGTCTATTGGCGATGACAAAATGATTATCTTTAAGAATACCTTTTGTTACAGAACGTGAATCAAGTGTTGAGTTGAGATTGCAATAATGATTTTATATCCTGGCTTTATGACATAGGGTGCATTTTTGAATAATGCAGTCTATTCTTGAGACTATACATAAATTTTGAGTATTGTTTTATAAAATATGGGCTCACTGAATGTTTTTTCAAATATAATTTCAGGAATTGTCTTGCCCCTAGAATTAAAAGTAGGTCAGTCTTTTTAGTTTGTACCAATGAAGTTTTCTTTATTATTTTTACTGTTGACTTGTAAAATTATGTTTATGTTCACAAAAAATATTATTTTAGTTAATTTCCTTTTTTAATTAAATAATGTGTATTTTTTTATATAAAATAAGTTCCTTATTATTTAATTGCTTTAATGAAGTGACTATTTATGACATTCCATTGTGTTTGTTTTTTTAATTATATCATTATAAATTTATATGAGACAAAATCTGTTATTTTAAATTTATATTAATGTGAGGCATATTTTTTCAAATATTTCAAAGGCCAGTTAAAGTAATTACAATTTGCATCTAAATCGATTGTCTACTTTATCGAGATTGAGGCATCGGGCAGGCACTGTCACAGCCTTTAACTTAAGTTATTATCTGTACTGAAATTAAATTGTAAGCAATCTCACATTAATATTTAATCTGTGGTGCTGTGCGTGTATGTTGAAACAGATAGAATAAGGCGTTTTACATGTTTTTTAATACACAATAAAGTTAAAAAATAAAGCAAATTACAATTCAAACTGCTCGCTTTTAATTCCCTTTATTTTTGCTTACTTAATATCTTTTATAGTGGATTGCAGTAAATTTATATCATGTTCAGTGATACGCATCTACGCGTCGAGTAGTTCTTAGATTTATAACGGAAAACGCATAGACGCGTTTTTCACACTTTCTAGAAAAACAACAATGAACATTTACAAATAAATTTTATTAAATAGATCACAAACTATGTACTGTCGCCATATTTTATATAAATTCCATGTATTTGGGCAACTTGTTCTTGGTCAGGGTACTGCCATCTCCCTTAGTATAGCCTTCTGTGTACTCAAAGGCCGGATGAGAGTGGATGATCTGTAAAATGAGAGTGCATCAAAATTTGTCAAGCCATTTCACGAGGTACTAGCTATAATTATGATTAGTGAAATGCCACTCAAGAGTTCCAATTCTACAATAAGCTTTGAGCGAAGGGATATGTGAGGAATCACAAAGGATGGTAGTACGGTACTTTGTACCCGCCTAGTAAGATGGTAACTCTCAAGAGAATCTGTCACTAAACACCTATTAATGTATTCTAGCAGCTGCACGTGAGAGGCAATTCTTCTTCTACGCTTTGCGTGCTTATATTAGTGAAGATTCTCTTGAGAGTGTCAATCACATGCATACCCATAATTAAAAAGAGCACTATTCTGTTTCAGTCGGATAAAAAGTCATGGTTACAACCAAGAAATAAATACCTGGTCCCTCACAAAAGCGTCATCAGGACTGGTGATCAACTCCGGTACATCTAACCGTGGTATACCAAAGAGGTTCATCAGGAAGAACTTGTTGTTAGTGTAAATCATCCTCTGGTCGGCCCAGTCCATCTCCTTGGGAAGTCTCCAGTCCTTCATCTTGGGCTCCTCACGATCCGTATACTGATCAAAGTTAAGTCGTTCTATATCTTCGACTACCTGGAAATAGAATGACTCTATTTTACTTCGCAATTAGAATGTTATTATTTTTTTTTTATACGACTAAGTTGTAAGTTGATAAATAAGCATACGGCTCGCCTGATTTTAAGCGGTTACCATAGTCTATTTATTGTGGGAATTATTATTACGCTTGCAACACCAAGGGAATCGACGCGTTGTCAACCGTACCGTTCACAAATATGTGTGCACCTACTATTTTAATCAACTCTTGCATTAAAATGTGCACATCCTATGTGAAATTACGTCATAACGTGGGCACCTAGCTAGTACTGACTACATGACGGTAAAGCCTGGTAAGGTAATAAGTGATTGTAAAGCATGACCAGAAAAATAAAAACTGCATTAGGGCACCATTTGTTTTTTTTTTGACAGCTAATAGTAAAATCAGTACACGTATTATTAGTTCCGTGAAATTCCGCAATATAGCAAGGTGTCTTACACTTTTGGTAGGGTTAAGCTTAGGCATTCGTAACAGATGGCAATACAAGTTGGCCGGATAGAAGTTAGACACAATTGGCGCTCATTTCTTCTTTTTTAAAATTAAATGGTAACAAGGAACGGTAAGTGGCCAGTAACTAAGGCTATAGGCTATATTCTGTAAAATATCAATGTTTAAGGCCTATGTACCTACTTCTTAGTGATTTTTTAACACGCAAAGAACTGTAAGAGCCAACTTGACCTTTTGTATTGAATTAATTATCTAGATCAGTCTTTACCTACATGTAAATACTAGCTTCTCGTTCTCGAGGGATCTTGTGTTTTTCCGGGATAAAAAGTAGCCTATAACCTTGCTTGATAAAGGGGCAATCCAACACTGAAAGAATTTTTCCAATCGAACCAGTAGTTACTGAGATTAGCGCGTTTAAACAAACAAACTCTTCAGCTTTATAATATTAGCACAGTCTATGTAACACTTACAGTCGGCCAACGGACACGTCTAGACAGAGCAATCGTGCGGGGCTTGCGGGGTGAGAGAGGGGCAGTAGCGAGCCCATGCTGCCATACACTCGCTTGGGACACAATGCAGCAATTACGAATGCCTATACAAAGCGGCATTTCGCGTGACTTCAAACGCGATAGACCACTATGTAATTAATTACGCTGTGATATTAGTATAGATAAACAGTCATCACATAAACTACATTGATGAGTTTTAAAAAACTTATACATACCACTTCTATATCACCACCACCAGTCCAGTCATAGACAAGCAGCTCAGCATGGGTGGAGATGTCCCTCAGGTACTTGCTCTTGTACTCCTTCTCCATCTCCATAAGGAAGTTCGGCGTGAGAGCCTTACCATGGACCTCATATTCAAGGCAGCGGGTCTTGATAGATTGACTTACCTATGGAGTATGAAGTCATTTGAAATAGTTTTATTATATCCCGGGATATTCTTCACATACTGTAATCTAATCTCAAACTAAGCAGAACATATAGTCAGTGTCAAAAGTAGAGTAGTTTAGCCGAAACCGCTGTACCGCGTCTTAAGAAAGTGCGGCAAGGTGGGCGGGGATGAAAGAGCATGAGTTCATGTCACAATTTTATTATACAAACTTGACAAAATAATGTCAGTAGACAACTATGAAAGGGTACTAAAGTGACTATCTACTTTTGAAGCTGACTTTACTATGGAAACGAGAGAACTGATAATACTACACGCACCCAGATACTTACAGATATTTACACCCAGACTCAGTAGAAATAGACCTGTTAACATGTTCAGTGCCAGTGACACAACATTTGTGATCTAAAACTTCTTACTCCTATGCCAGTTGACACTTGTGTGTCAACATAATCCATATGGCATAGCGCAAGGGCTTAGTGAATCATTGCTGGCACCAAATGTGTTAATGCACAGAAATGTGTCTTGGATGAGAATCAAACCCACTATCTGGCATGGCAGCAGTAAGGGTATTTAAGCTCCACATTAACTGGCCTCTCAAGAATATTACAACTGTTTTTATTTTTGCATGGAATAGGGTATTTGACTGACATTCAAATCAGCAACTTTTTATGAAATGTCAAAACGATAGGTTTATATGGAGTTTTGTATGAAATACAAGCATGTGATGCCATCATTATATAGCACACTCTTTATGGTTAGATTGGTCATTAAAAATCATAATAAGGATAAATTTAATAAATTAATCATTGTTTCCCCTTTTTTTAGAAGTTTTATACATTGGTTAGTGTTGGATAATTTATTTTGAATACAGGCAAATACCCTATTTACTCCTTTTAAATATTATTTGGTACATAAAAGTGGGTCTTACCTTTTCAACAGGTACATCCAGGTATATAACCAAGTGTGGACGCATCAGCTCCTCAATAGTATTAGCTCTCAGCTCATAATACACTGAGCGAGCACCCTTACTAATATAATTCTGACGGTACATTGCCTCCAAGAATACAAAGTCAGAGTATGGAGACCGTTCCAACACAACACCTTGGCCAGTGTTCAGTAAATGAGCCAATGCATCAATGTATTGGCTGTAACGTGCCGAATACATCATAATTTGAAAATTAGCAGCCAAACGGTGATTCGGGTGAAGGTTGAAACTGACATGATCGAATGTTTTGGTGTCTTCGGGAACTTGATTATCGAACATTCGCAGATCACACCCATTTGGACGAATGTAATGAATATCCATGTTCGCTTCGGGGAAATGCTTCATGCCCAAATCCTCAGCTAAGGCTGCAGCGAATTTGGTCTTACCTGCAGCTACTGGGCCTTCAACTAAGATAACTTTTGAGTTCTCATCAAGTCTGTGTGTGGTTCGATCGAATAAACTACGTAAGTATGAATAGTCCTTGTTTACATAGTCGAATGGTGCGGGCTTCGGTGGAGGACAAGGCAGAGACTCTCTCATAGCCTTACCAGATATGTTGCGGTTCTGGACATACGTACAGGCGGCTATTTTAGCCCCTTGACTTGGGCTTATAATCTTCACTACTGCGGTCCTCATTAATGTAGCCATTTTGACTCGAGGTATGCTATTTCTTTTAGCGATACCTGTAGATAAGATTTTAGTTAAGTTGATTATATAATGTGTGATTAAGAAGAAATTATTTAATTTTCTTACCTCAAATCGCTTCAAAACAAAAAAATCTACTTGCGAAATTGTGACATAACCATCCATAAAGTTGCGTTCGTTTGTAAACTTTTTTTTCATTGATTGACGTTTATATCAAAGAGAACATAACCAATATATTATTATACTCTTTGACATTACCACTACGTTTTAGTTTATATAAATAAAAAACCATTCATTCTATCTATGCAATCATGATGTAAACAGATCAATATTTATTTTGTAGATATAGTCACTATATATTTTTTTAAATTGGCTTTACGGAAAACAGACAACTATAAGAAGTGATTAATAAACGTTTTAAATTTCTATGAACGCAACCTAACAGGGCACTGCCAAGATTATCAGCTGAGAGGTTATATTTAGGCGATTATATTGCAAATCTGTTTGTGTCTTTGGGCTAGATGATGTTTCATTATTTATTTGTATTTGGGTTTTTGTTTGTATATGTAAGGATAGTAACATAAAGAGTACAAAGATTTACATTATCGCATTCGAAATTTTGTCGAACTCATGAAATGTTTTGACATAGGTGGCTGTATGAAAATGACATTAGCTAAAAAACAATATACTACTTATTTTTCTTTTTAATCTGTGAGCTCTTTCATTGACCATGTGATAATTTATTTTGCAACAAAAATCTCAAATAAAACGCAAAATACACCTCCTGTACTTTATTGAATAATACCAAAACTAAAAATGGAGACGGATAACATTAACATTGATGAGTTCTTGCCTGCCAAAAAGACCGTCAAGTTAAAAAATATAAAGCGAAGAGCTGTTTCGGAATCTGGCGATGTTATGGAAGTGGAAGAACACAACGGGATTGAAGGCAAGCCTAAACACAGAAGATCGAAAGCGAAGAAGGCGAAAAAGAGCACGGAACCCAATGAAAGTAAAGAAAACATGAGGAAAGTGGCTGTTCCAGCTCACAGGTAATAACCTCAAAAACTTTGCCATTTATTTATTTACTAACCAGTATTACCCGTGATTTTTCTTATGAGTGAATTATTAATTACAGGCATGACGATAACTGACCAATTACTCATTATACAGCATCAAAACTGACATTCAATTTATGCATTTCAGATACACACCTCTAAAAGAAAGTTGGTTAAAAATATTCACACCAATCGTAGAACATTTATTGCTACAAGTGAGGTTCAACACAAAAACTCGGAATGTTGAAATCCGGGTGGGACCAGAGACAAAAGATATAGCTAATTTACAAAAAGCTGCTGATTTTGTTAAGGTATGTATTAATATTTATTTATGAAAACAAGTACAAAATATAGAATTAGTTATATTAATAATAGTCATCATATACCGCCAGATACAAACCACTCTTCATACTTACCACTTTCAGCCATATTATAACTTACTTTTCTATCTATATAAGACGAAGTAAATCCTACACAGCGATGCCCTTTGTTTTTATGCAAAATATTACTTGTCATAGATTACAACAAATATTATTAGTATCTAATTTATATTTTCATTTTCAGGCATTTGTCTACGGGTTTGATGTTGATGATGCCTTAGCGTTACTCCGATTGGATGATCTATTTGTTGAATCCTTTGAAATTAAAGATGTAAAGACTTTACAAGGTGACCATTTAGGCCGTGCAATTGGTCGCTTAGCAGGAAAGGCTGGAAGAACAAAATTCACAATAGAAAATGTAACTAAAACTAGGATAGTGCTCGCTGACTCCAAGATACATATACTGGGCAGTTATCAGAATATAGCTTTAGCCCGTAGAGCTATATGCAATCTTATTATGGGTTCACCACCTTCGAAAGTCTATGGTAATTTGAGGAATGTTGCAAATAGAGTTGCCGAGAGATTTTAGTGTTGTAAATAAAGGTTATATATTTATAAATGGTATTTATTTTTAATTAATATTAATACTATATTTTTTATTACATACCTAATCAAGTCAGAATAATTTACATCATATCACACCTTTCAACTCCGAAGTGGCTGAACAGATTTTCATGAAATCTTAATATAAGTATATACTGGGTGATTTTGTTATCACTGGCAATACTTGCAAGGGTGGAAGTACTCATCAAAATGAACAACTTTTATAATGGGACTACCTGTGAAATCATGAAAAAATTATCAGCTGTTCCATACAAAAGTTCAATACCTACTCGACCAAAATGTATGAAGCAATTATTTTACGCGATATCAGAGTTAGCCCTATAATAAAAGTTGTTCACATTGATGAGTACTTCCACCCCTGCAAGTATTGCCAGTGATAACAAAATCACAGATATTGTAGTGTGACCATCATCAAAAATGAAAATAAGTCGACAACATAGACACACAACAACATAGATTTTATGTAGATGTGAATGAATAAATATTAACAAAATAACATTACTACAATAATAACTTATACTTAAAATGCCTTGGCACGCGAGATAAGACCAGCCTCGCGTCATAGCTCAGCGAAGCGAAGGTCCAGGGCTCCGCAGCGCTCCACT
Organism: Tetheella fluctuosa; assembly: GCA_951216915.1. Classification (NCBI taxonomy): domain Eukaryota; kingdom Metazoa; phylum Arthropoda; class Insecta; order Lepidoptera; family Drepanidae; genus Tetheella; species Tetheella fluctuosa. The sequence goes on from OX578236.1 coordinate 5,793,504, forward strand.
CCGCACAATATACTGAGTCTTCGTGCTGCTCGTACGATTGTAGAACGCCGTCTTCCAAACTGAAGGAACAATTCTAGTTATTTCTTTTTACATTGAATTAAGATCTGCAAAATGCTTATATCTTTTTTTTTGTAAGGGCTTTGAGTCGCATCCCTATTGAAGCTTACAGTTCTATGGGCCATAACCTAAGAGCATACAATGTTCACTGTAATTAATAAAACATTAACATATGGCCTTCCTTGGATATTCTTCCGAGTGAGTCTGAAGTCAAACACAAGTATAAATTATTAAAAGAAAAAAAAAATACATAATAATATAGTGACCATAATTTTTTCGACCTTCCGTTTCATCAGCTATCCAGAATAAGATGGAAAAAATTCAGGGGCAAAAACAACTATTCTTTATGTTCAATGTATTACATGTTTGTGGTACGAATTGTACCAGACCATGTACCTCCTATACTGTATTTACTTACACTGGAGTGTTGGTATCATGTTCAGTGTCTGGGTCGCGGCACACGCTGGCGGCGGCCGTAAGTAGTGCGCGCGCGTCCGAGCTGCCCGTCAGTATTAATTGTTCATGGTAAGTGTTGTACCGTACTGTCCATACCCTGGAGCGAAAAGTGGTAGGTTTTAGGGTCATAACATGAGGGATAAAAGTGCAGATTTCTCCCGCCAGGTGGTGTCTTGTCCATGGTACTTTTGTGAACTAATGTTAACCGTCAAATACGGTTACGTGCGCAAAGGTAATTGTAGATGGCGCCACTGAAATACTGTGACATTACACTCTGTCCATTATAAGTGTATATTGTGACGCAATATGGTTCATTGTTCTGACATTCTTAAACGTCAAAAAGTGTTTCTTATACATAATGGAAGAGGTATAGATTCGTCTTGTCATTTCATAATTTATAGTACAGTAGCACCTCTAGATTTTCAACATGAAGATGGTATTGATGGCTTTACAATAAGGTGAGTAAGGTGACCTTATTGTAAATCAAGCTTTATTTTATTACAAAAGTATAAAAGATAAAGTTAAGAGTAATAATATCAATATTTACCAATGTGAATGATCAGTTCTGCTGAATATGGGCTCTTTGCCGTTTCTGTAGTCCCAGATATTTAAGGCAGCATCGTCACCAGCGCTCGCTACTTGGAATTGTCTGCAAATTTATCTATTCAGTTAATAAAATAACAGCTTTTTACTAAATGCATATTATTATGAGAGATAAAAAAAAAATTCAAGTGTTGTCTGTCTGTATGTTCCGGCTAATCTCCGAAACGGCTGGACCGATTTTGACGGGACTTTCACTTGCAGATAGCTGATGTTATAAGGATTAATACATTTTGGTTTCCATATTAATTTTCTCAGAAAGTATTCATTAGAGCATAAGCGCGTAGAAAGGGTCTGATTAGATAAATAAAAATCACTTGGCTGGTCTTATGGCGGGTACAAATTAAATTTAGGGTTTAAATTACCTGTTTGGATTAAAATCTAGGTCCCTCACAAGTTGTCTATGCGCATTGTCTATGCTCCAATTTGGTTTAGTGCCGTCCGTGCGGGTGTCATAGCATTTTATATGCATGTCTTGTAATACCGCAAACTAGGAAAGAAAACATATATTTGTTACTAATTTTATTCAAAACTAACTCCTATGTCCTTATGGAACTAATATGAAAGTAACTGTGGGTAGGAGTAATCATTAGGGTATGGATCTATCTACGAACCAGATTTGTGATAGAGAAATATTTTGTAAAAAGTTAGGCATTTATGTTATCACACTAGCTTCCGCCCGTGTTCCTTAAGTTTTCCCGGAATACAAAGTATCCTATATGTTAATTTAGTCCAGTTCAATCCAGACTATAATCTATCTTTGTGCCACATTTCATCCAGATCCGTTCAGCTGTTCTGGCATGATTGAGATCCAAACTTATGATATGATAGTAGGAAGGATTATTAATGACTAAAAGTCTGTTATTCAAAATAGCAACCCCAACAACAAAATACACACACACATGGAAGAGTATACAGGATGATTTTGTTATCACTGGCAATACTTGCAGGGATGGAAGTACTCATCAATGTGAACAACTTTTATTAAAGGGCTAACTCTGATATCACGTAAAATAATATGGTTGCTTCATACATTTTGGTCGAGTAGGTATTGAACTTATGTATGGAACAGCTGATAATTTTTTCATGATTTCACAGTTAGTCCCCTAATAAAAGTTGTTCATTTTGATGAGTACTTCCACCCTTGCAAGTATTGCCAGTGATAACAAAATCACCCAGTATAGGCTACTCAACACACTCTATTTGCCCTTGGTTGGTGTCTGGTTGCTAACCGTGTAGCAAGCCTTACTAACCTGACAATGGCCCTGATGTGGATTCCACTTTCCTCCACTAAACTTGAGCCTCGCCCTTCCCTCGGGGGCGACTGACGTCAGCGCCGCGGCGGACGTGACGTCATACACACGCATTACATTTTCGTACACGACGCCGATGCGGTTTGCGTCTGTGGAGTGCCATTCTGCGCTGTGTATTTCTTCTTCTGGTTTCTGTGTATATGCAAAATTATATAATGAGTAGAGAAGTGGCCATATTGCAATCAAATAAGAAAGGTAAACATAGTTTAGTATAAAACTGACTCTCAAGTGCAGCTGCATAAAGGCCACAGTCTACTACAAAGTTCAATTGTGACAGTTGACGGCATTTCATATAAAAAAAAACATACAGTTAGATCTGTGATATTGTAACTAAACTATTTAGATAAGTTACCTCAGGTGTTACTGTGTTAAGTACTTCCATATCCTCAGCATTTCTTCCTTGTATTGCACTCAGATCATCCAGGTCTTTTGGTATTACCTGAAATATTAGAATATCCTTATGCTGTAAAAATATATAATTTAAACTGCAGTAAATAGTTCTCTCTGAAAATAAGGTACAATGGTAAAACTTTGCAGTTTACAATGAAAAAAGCACCTAAATAATATGATAATAACTGAGCTTTTCTATTATACCACTCTGACAACCTAGTCTGGGAGCTGCTAGATGCAAAGCAAGATCATTAATACTATTATTATTTACATTGTGAAATAAATAAATAAAATCTATGGCAGAGAGTTCATTCCTGGGCATAATGATGATGGAATGCTTAAAATATAGTACCATTAAATTCTAGAAAAAAAAGAAATAGTTACATCAACAGTAGGCAGTTTATAGATGGAAACCCCCATGGTACACTGTGAGGTGACCGGATCGTACGCATTATGCACGGTGAGGAGAGTGGCTGCATCATGAGGGGAGCAGCGCAGGTGCCAGATCTCACCGATGTCATGTTTGAATACCTGTGTATATTCATTATGGTTGTACTTGTCTTCATACATAGTTATTGAACTGGTTTGTTTGTAGAAGTTCATTTTTGATCAAAGATGAAATTAAATAAGTGATGCCATGTGGAATTAATATGGGATTTACATAATGTTGCCTACAATAATATTTTTTTTATTAAGTATGTGCATGTTATAATATTTTAAGCATTTACATACAATGTACACCACAGAAAAATATTATTTTTCTGTGATGTACACTTTATCTTTAAAAGTGAACTCTTGTAATAATACAAAAGGAGTACAGAAGCAAGCAGTTATATTTGGGAGCTAGTTTACTTCCCTTACGCTATTATCTGACCCACTTCTTGGCTTCACAGCCACATCATCACAAAAACTAAGCCAATATCTAGGCTAAGAAATAAAAAACTGAAGATTACAGCTTAGTTCTCATACTGGACGGTAGCAGTGTGCGTTGAATCAACTAACTAGTTTTTATTTATGAATTTAACAAGTTAAATTCGAGAATGGAAATGCAACATAGTCAAACTAAACACATTACATTAAAAAACACACCTTAGACTGCGCCTCGAAAGACTGCGTGTCATAGAATTTGAACTCTAATTAACGAAAATGAGAGTTGATATTAAAAATATGTAAAATATTAATAAATATAAAAAAAATATAAATATTTTAAATATTAAATTAATTAATTTATACATAAAATAATAATTGATTTATACAAACATTTTGTATTTAATTGGTACATAAAACCAGGTAAACTTTTAAATACGCCTGAATAGTTTATGCTTTATAGCGTTCCTATTTAGTATTTAGTCAGTCCTAAGCCTGAAAAGTATGAAGTTTTCCAATATATACATATGTTGAACATTGCAGCCTTAGATTTAACATTCGCCGCATCGTTAATAAAAACCGTTTGTTCATGTAAGTTGCCAGTTGTAGCCTGTTAACTCGTTGACGAACGTAATTCAACGTTAACGTTTCGTTGACGGAAAAATGGTCAACAACCCATGCCTACTGGACGGTAGGTAGGTTTAGGTATGATAGCTTTACTCTGTGACCCAGATAAAACTAGAGTAAAATGAGTAGTTTTACATAAATTATCTCATAAGTACGTTACCTTCGTGTGTAGGGCTCCAGTGTCTTCCTCAAGTTCAACCACATGTATCTGATTAGATTGTGGATTCAGACTTTGTGTGCCGATTAAAAACCTTATAGCGTCACTTTCCCCATATTGTGGTGATAGGGCTCTCGTCTGAAGATATCAATAACATTATACAGAATTAGCTCAGTAAAAAGTATGATAATTTTCATGTTTTATTTCCTTATGTATTTTAGGGGTAGGTAATGTGAGTTACCTGATGTTCAAGACCGTAAATTATTGAATTTCCTTCTTCCATAATTATTGTTGTGCATTAAATAATAAAATAATATCGCAATCAATAGAAAATGATAGGTATAAGTACATGTAAAAATAATTAATTTCACAATATGTACTTTTCTATATATATAAAATGCTATCTCGGGAAAACACAAGATCCCTCGGGAACGCGAGTGAAACCGCGGGGCGGATTATTTTGCCAATTTTATTTTGATTTCTTTCTATTTATTTACAAATTACAGACAAATGAAATGACAGACACAATTTTTTTTTTTCGCCCCTTCAGAGCAGGCTAAGCCCTAAGGTCTTGGACCATACCGCTGCGTTCAGTAACTACGCCGTGTGATCGCCCGACGATTATCATAGCGTTCAGCAAAGAGTATATAATCACTACTAAAACGTAACAAATCACTACGTTTTAGTAGTGATTATATAGTTATTATATACTCTTTGCTGAACGCTATGATAATCGTCGGGCGATCACACGGCGCGGCGTAGAACCACGGCGTAACTACTGAACGCAGCCCTGAACTGACTGATTGCACAAAAAGCGATTGGAAAAAAAGGGCGCGAACTTCGATTGGTTTTAATATTACTAAAACCTTTTAAGCCCTAGATTCAGCAAGTTATAAGTTTAAATATATTATTTCAAATCTAGTTATGAATGCCTCTAGTGATGGCCATATGTATGAAGCTAGTAAGCGAAAAAGTTCTGAAGAAATAGTTTCATCTACACCAGCAAAAATGTCTGTGAACTTTTCTAGAAGTCCTCGTGGTTTATTTAAAGACTACAACCATATATATATTGAAGATAATAAACAGGAATACCCAATACTGCTATCTTCAGCATCAAACACTTCAAAAAAAATAGACCTTTTACAAACAAATAATATATTAAAATCTGTTGCCGGAATCAACCATGTTAAGCCTGTTGGTAATTCATTGATCAAAGTTTTCTTCAAAGACAAGGTAAATGCAAACAAATTCATAGTGAATAAACATTTATTGAGCCAAAATGAGTGGACTGCAAAGATACCATATGATCATTTAGAGGTTCAGGGTATCATTAAGACACCCCCAGAAATTACAGAGGAAGATTTGTTAACAGAGCTGAAAGCTTCAGTAAACATTATTGGTGTCAAAAGGTTTCTGCGTAAAGGTAGTGATGGTGTTATGATTCCTACTCCAACAGTTCTAGTCACATTTCTTTCTTCAGTGTTGCCTGATCATGTAACCTATGATCACATCTGGTTTGATACTCAATCTTACATCAAACCCCTGCGACAATGCTTCACATGCTACAAGTTTGGGCACAGCCGCGGGTCATGCAAAAGTAAGCAAGTTTGTTCTGTATGTTCCGGAAATCACTTCTTTAAAGACTGCAAGGATCCTGAGAATTTCAAATGTATAAATTGTAACGGTCCTCATGCTGCTGTGTCTGCAACTTGCCCAATTAAGGCTTCAAAGATAGCGGAAATTAAACAACGAGTTAGTGGGAAGATTTCATATGCTTCAATTGCTTCCAAGACTCTGACACCTACAACTTCTCAACAGCTTGGTGGTATCAAACCAAATCTGACTCCTCAACGTAGAGCTACTCTCTCAGACATTTTAAACTCGGAAGCAATCCTATCAGCTATGACTAAAACTGTTTTAGACATACTTAAACGAAAAGAGTCTAAAAATAAAGATGATGATAATACCCCTTTAACAACTAAAGTAATAAAAGAGCTGCTTATTACCAACTTCAACTCCTAATATGGATCAAGGAGCTGGTCTTAGGCAGCTTAATATAGTTCATTGGAACTCTAGAAGTATCATATCTAAGTTAGATCAACTTAAAAACTTTATCTGTTCATGTGGTGTGGAAATTGATATAATTTTACTGAATGAAACTTGGCTAAGTCCAGTCAAAAAATTTAAGTTACCAGGTTTTAATATCATTAGGCAAGATTCTGATCGTCCTCACGGTGGTGTTGCTATTGCTATAAGAGATATGTATAATTATTCAATTATTGATTCTTACTCTTGTTATGATTTTCAAAATATTTTGGTTTCAGTAAGATTATCTTCATTCACTTTAGATATATTGAGTGTATATATTCCTCCTCCTCCCAATGGTAAATTTAGAATTCAACTTTTGAATAATGCTTTTTCTAAAATTTCAAGTAGAAACTTTCTCATTATAGGTGACTTTAATGCCCATAATACAGCTTGGGGTTGCAGGAAAAACGATGGAAGAGGCAATGTGATCCAATCCTTTTCTGATAATTTGAATTTGGTATGTTTAAATGATCATAGGATTACTACCTTCGCTCCATTTGATCAAGAGGGCAATGTTTTGGACTTGGCTTTCGCTTCTGCAAGAGTAAGTTCTAATTGTTCGTTTTCTGTTTTGGATGACCCACTCAGTAGCAATCACTTTCCTCTCTTCATTAGTGTTCTATATAACGTCAATAACACCCCTTCAGGTAGTTCTGTTGATACTAGCAATATTTCATCTGAACAAGTATTGCACTGTTTATCTACAGTGGATTATAATAAGATTGACTGGAAGAAATTCCACGATCTATGCACTGATACATTTTCATCATATATTATAAATAATACTGATTGTCCTTTGAAAAATTATAACGATTTCATTCAAATAATATGTGACATTTTGTTAACATTTCCTAAAAAGTCAAAAAGTTGCCATACTGAAAAACGAAAAGCATTGATTTGGTGGAATGATTTGTGTAGTCGGGCGGTTTCTCAAGCTAAGCTTGCTCTTAGTTCATATAAAACATATCCTTCTTTAGAAAATTATATTTTATATAAGCAGTTTGATGCTAGAAAGAAAATAATTTTATTTGAACAAAAACAGCTAAGTTGGGGCTTACTTTGCGAAAGTTTTAATCGTATGACGTCATCAAAAATTATTTGGGATTATATAAAGAGATTTAAATTCTCAAAGCTTAATACTTCTAATAAGTCTCACTTTTTGGACAATCCAAATAATGCTTTATCTTATTTAGACAAAATTGTGTCCTCTAGTGGGTTTGCCGATTTGACTAAGTTACAATCTTATTTTTCCTCCATTGGTTCAAGTTACGCTTCTTGGCTAAATGATTCTTTTGGTTTACATGAACTACGTGCTGCTGTACTAAATAAAAAGAATACTTCTCCTGGTCCAGACTTTATTCCTTATATCGTCATTAAAAAATTACCTGATTGTGCATTTAATGTTTTATTAGAAATTTTTAATAAACTGTGGGATAAGAAATGTATTCCGCCTAGTTGGAAGGTTCAATTTGCGGTACCTATTCTCAAACCTTACAAAGATGTTAATAGTTTAGACTCTTATAGACCAATTTCTTTAACTTCATGTTTTGCTAAGTGTTTTGAAACTATGATAAAAAATCGTCTTGAGTGGTTTATTGAGAATAATATGCAAATTCCTGATTTTCAATTTGGTTTTCGTAAAGGGAAAAGTGGTATGTACAATCTTTCTTGTCTTACCGGCGATATTCGCTCTAATTTCAGGAATAATAAATTTACACTAGCTGTTTTTTTGGACATTAAAGGTGCATTTGACAATATAAATCATGAATATTTAATTAAAAGCTTATCTAAATTAGGTATCCCTGGACCGGTTTTATTTTGGATTTTTAATTTTCTTAACAGTCGTAGTATTTCTTTAAAAATTAAAAACAAATTATATGGTCCCAAGTTAACAAACAAGGGCACTCCTCAGGGCTCAGTACTCTCCCCATTAATTTTTATTTTAAGTTTAGTTGATTTTATGAAACAAATTCCATGTAACGTTAAATATTCATTTTTTGCTGATGATCTTGTAATTTATTTGGATGCCGATGATATCACAGAAGCTGAACTGGTTATGAATAATTGCTTGCACGTGATTAATGATTTATTAACAAACCAATTGAAACTTGAAGTTAATGTTAGCAAAAGTTCAGTATTGCTATTTTCGAAAAAATGCAATTATCAACCTAAAATATTTTTTAATAATACCTTATTACCTGCTCGTATTACTGAGAAGTATCTTGGCATAGTTTTGGATTCCGGGCTCTCCTGGGCTCAACACATTGATTACATTTCTAAAAAAGCTGAATTGGGTCTAAATATTCTCAGATCTTTGGCTGGGTTAAGGTGGGGCTCGGATCCAAAAATCCTTAAAACTATATACATTGCTACTGTGAGGAGTCATTTTGATTATGGGTGTATAATCTACTCTGATGCTTCTAATCATCTACTTAGAAAGTTAGATATTATTCAAAATAAAGCATTACGTGTTATAACAGGCGCTATGATGTCTTCACCTATCAATTCACTTGAAGTCGAAGCTGGAGTAGTTCCCTTATTTATAAGAAGAAGCTATTTAACTGATAAATTTTCTTTGCTACTTGCTAGTCGTGATAATCCTGTTACACGTAGATGTTTGGAAAATTTCAACATTCCTAATTATAATGTTACACCTTTGACTGTCGCAACATCACTAAGTGAATCTGTTGCCTATTTAAATTTTGAATTTCAAGATATAATTTTTTGGTCTTCATTACTACCTTGTTTTCTTTACGATTTCCACACCATAATGATGGATGTTACTATTTATTTAAATAAATTTGAGTCTAAGTTTGAATTTTTTGAATTTCTTGGTGATAAAGATGATTTTATAAAAATTTATACTGATGGTTCCAAATCTAAGGACAGAACTAGTTTTGCATTTTATGACTCATTCTTAAAATCTGGTAAAGTTTTTGAATGTAATAATATGTTTTCAATTTTTTCCGCTGAAATATTGGCCATCATTTATGCTCTTGATTATATTTCTAAAATTGGATACGCTCATAAGTTTTTAATTTTATCAGACTCTATGAGTTCTCTTCTAGCTCTAGAAAACAAAAAAATGTGTGCTTCTAGTAATTATTTAGTTTATAAGATGAGACATGGTCTTTCTCTTTTGACCTGTAAAGGATGTACCGTTGAGTTTTGTTGGGTACCGGGACACTCTGGTATACCAGGAAATGAGCTCGTAGATGCTCTTGCTAAATCAAAAGAGAATGTTCAAATTTGCGATTTTAAAGTTCCATATTCTGACCTTATTCCATTTCTTAAACAAAATATGTTAAGTCGTTGGTCCATTTCTTTGCAATCTACTAGAAATTTAAAAGGTAAATGGTTAGCTGAAATTGTCCCGGTGCCTTCAACCAAAGCATGGTTTGAATATAATGGAAAATATTTAGGTAGAGATTTCATTACTTCACTTTGCAGATTCCGTATTGGTCATTGTAGATTTCCTGTCCATTTGTATCGACTTAAATTAAATAATAGCCCATCTTGTACTTATTGCAATGCAAATTTTTGTGATTTAGATCATTTATTTTTTATATGTCCCAAATTTAATTTACAACGTTTATTATTAATTAGTTTATGCAAAGAATTGTTAAATTGTAAGACTCCTAATACTTTGCAAGAATTATTACGATTCCCTGAAATTTATAGTATTATTTATGAATTTTCAATCTCGACTACAGGCAAATTGTAAATTTTTATGATAAATATTAATATTACTTATGATTTTGTTTTAGGTTTAATGAATGTATGTTTTTTCTTGCTTTTGTATAATATTTTTTGCTATCTTGTATGTTCATGGTTAGGCTGATAGTCTTGTGACTAATGCCTGTAAATAAATTAAAAAAAAAAAAAAAACTGTCTGATTGTCACAGTGACATTTGGCTGAATTTAATTTGACATTGACATCCATTTGTTTTTTTAAGAGATGAGAGAGGCTAGGCAAGGATCCTAAAAAGTGTTCTGCCAATATTTAAGCCGCCATGCTATCTACCTACATATTCGACGGGCTAGTTAGTGTTCTGTCTGTCACGCCACGGGCTCGATTCTCATCCAGGATATGTCCTCTCGACCTATATAGACAGTTTTGAATATTTCTGTTTTTCTGAGTCTGGGTGTTGTAATATGCTAAACTCAAACTCATTTATTCAGTTTAATAAGGCGTTTATGAACGTTACAATTGATTCTACCGCTGGTTCGAAATACATACACTTGGAGTGAGAAGACTCCGGTAAGAAACTCATATATTTATATGTAGGTACGAGTAGATAGGTACTTAGTATGAAATATACATATAGTATAACCAGATTGCTGGTTTCCACAACACAACTGACTTATTTATCTACAAGCTCTGCTTAGTTGGAAATCAGACAGCATGATGTATGAAGAATGTCCAAAGGTCCCAACTTCTGCATTCAGAACTTAATAGCGAATGTTTGGCACTGAACGCAGGGTTTCAGATTCAGATTGTTCACTAACATCTTACCTATTAGTTTCATCCTAGGTACATTTCGGAATGCAATAAATAGTTTGTGGATGTAAATGTTTGTGTATTTGTGCTATTGATGTTTACTCAATCACATCGTATGGACTGGATTTGGATAAATCCAAGTAGATGTAGATCACAACCTGGAACAACATAAATAATATTTATTTATGCCGGGAAAACCCCTACGGTCAAATTACGTGAGATACCTAGTTGTAGCAAGTCTTGTAAATCCCAGATTTTAAAAACTTGAATCGCAGTTTCTGGAATTATAGTTTGTATAGGTAGTTTTGGGACGTGCGTTCCTTTCATGGTTACGATAGCCCCATTTATTTTTGTTATAAGACGTTAGAACGTGACAGACATATTTAAAAACCTAGGAAGCTTAATTTCAGGGAATTATATTGTCGGATGTGACGTGGTCGATTAAGTAGGTACCTATTTTAAACTGTTTAGTATTTCCTAGAAGGAAGCTAATAGGTATAGACGTTTAAAGAGACAAGAAAATTGCAGACAGTCAAATTATAAACACTATAGGTACTTATACAAGACAGAAACAAAGAAAATTATAGTGTTTAATAATAATTATTTAATTGAGATCGATAGCAGACAGCGTCACGATATGCGTGAACTTACATTTATGTTAAGCATAGTACGTATTATGTAGGTATGTCTAGCTACCGAGGTTTACATATGTGTAGTACGTGCATTAAAAACAAACCCTTTTTAATGTTCATTTATACATAATTAGCTAAAGAACCGAGGATTTTGAGCCGCTCATCTAAGTATGATAAGGATTTTGATGTTGTAATCGTTTTATGGTGTTCGAGGATGTTCCCACGTCTATCTGCCCCAGTTCCGGCCCTCGGATGATAGTATCAGATATTCTGTGTTCCTGTGTCCATGCCATCGCGTGATGGTACTAATGACTCATTATCTACAGCTCTATATGTAAGGCTCAACTCATATTATACGGCAGAACGGAACGGAACGGATGCGAAGCGAATTTTTGGAAAAAATTGTGACTTTGCGTTTTGAACTTTATGGTCGGTAATTGTTTAATGAATAAAATAATTATGATGCCAAAAAGGGACTTCCCGAGAAACCTAGGAAGAAATCCGCCAAAAGTAATTTGTACACACGTACATATACGTTGTTTGTTTTTTTTGCTACAAAAATTCGTATCGCTTCCTTTCCGCCGATTATTTATTATTTATTTATTGACTCCCGCTTCAAATTCCATCTCTGGTGTTGATATCGTGTAATTTTCACGCAATTAAAAGGGAAAATCTAGACATATAAATTAATTGTAGTACCTACCCTGACCCTGCAGCTGTCGCTTAGCCCCGATCTAATGAAAACATATGTCGTAATAATATTTAGTCATAATAACAATACACATCACTGAGCTATGTGTGACTAATGTTTATCATAATGTAATATCTATCGTAGAATCATATAAAGTTAGTTCGTCAGTCGATTAGTGGAACTACAAACAAAGCGTAAACATATCACGTAATTAGTACCTACCTAACTTTGAACTTTGGTTGGGTGGATAGGAGGTAAATTATTAAAAAAAAAACATAGCTTGGTGGTGACGTACCTAATGCCTGCCTAGCTAGCTACAATGTTAAAAATCTGTCGCCAAACATACTTGTATTTCGACAGCTGCACTTGAGAGCCATTTCACATCTAGGCTTTGTACCCATACTTACTGACTTAGGCCACAACACAACGAAAAAAAAAGAATTTTAATTTATTTGTCATAATATTATGCGTCATATGTGTTGAGGTGGACTAATTATAATAAAAAGAGTATCATAACAATATAAGCTCAGAACGGCGTAAATACAAATATTGAAAAGTTATGTACATATTAGGTAAACTTTAAAATAAGTTTAGTGGAACTTCAACAAAGCGAAAAGAAAATTGAATTTTGATTTATACAAACCTTCTGATTTCCTATTTTTTTTAGGGTTCCGTAGCCGAATGGCAAAACACGGAACCTTTATGGATTTGTCATGTCAGTCTGTCTGTCTGTCCGTCCGTATGTCACAGCCACTTTTTTCAGAAACTATAAGAACTATACTGTTGAAACTTAGTAAGTAGATGTATTCTGTGAACCGCAAGATTTTCACACAAAAATAGAAAAAAACATTAATTTTTGGGGGTTCCCCATGCTTAGAACTGAAACTCATTTTTTTTGTTTCAAACCCATACGTGTGGGGTTGGTCTTCAAAAATGATATTGAGGTTTCTAATATCATTTTTTCTAAACTGAATAGTTTGCGCGAGAGACACTTCCAAAGTGGTAAAATGTGTAACTTCTAAAATAAGAGAATGATAAAACTAAAAAAAATATATGATGTACATTACCATGCAAACTTTCACCGAAAATTGGTTTGAACGAGATCTAGTAAGTAGTTTTTTTTAATATGTCATAAATCGTAAACCGCAATTTACCTTTCATTCAATCAACTCAAATATAAAAAAAAACATTTAATTTCATAAACATAAGCCTTATGCATAAACCATGAACCATTATTATAGATAATGGTACGGAACCCTTCGTGCGCGAGTCCGACTCGCACTTGGCCGGTTTTTTTTAAGTAATGAATTGGCTTAATGCCTACATTCTCACCATAATAAGTGATGTGGCAAAATATATTTTGTGTGATAATTATTTCTATGACTAATCCAGCACATTTTTTCCCATTATTGGACGCGTGACCTAAAGCTACATAATAATATTATTATTATAATGTTAATATGAGGTAAATATTGATTTTCATTAAATATTAAGTATAGCCTATACTTCGGTTTAGGCTAGGTTTTTTCCAGGGGCTTTTATTTATTTATTGCACAATGTAAATAATAATAGTTCGTACAGCTATACTTAACCTAACTTACCATTATCATTACAAGGACCAAGATACCCTACGTATGGCAACAGGAACATAGGTACTTAAAATTAAAATATAACAACATAACCTAGTAGATAAGTTTTTATTTTTAACAACTTTCCAACCTTTCTATTAACCGACTTTTTATGTACAGACACGAGCATAAATATATACACACTACAATATTTTAAGGCGGATAGGCCTTGCTTGCGTTTCTTAAAAACACCTATTAATAACTAAGACAAATAACCGTGACGTATGTAGGTCCATTTATACATCGTAAAGTTATTTCTAGTGAAATATAATAATCCTGCTTTGATAGTGTATGCCTCCTCCGCAAATCCAACATATTTATGGAACCGTTTAAATGTTTTCTAAGCCTCTTTGACGCATTCAATATTTTTCTGATAGCCATAGGTTTACTTATAGTTTTATATACACTAGCTTCCGCCCCGCGGTTTGAGCCGCCTTCCTGAGAGATCTTTTGTTTTCCCGGGATAAAAAGAATCATCATCATCATCATCATTTCAGCCGCAAGACGTCCACTGCTGGACATAGGCCTCCCCCAAGGATCTATATGTAAAAGTGTGCTATATGTTAATCTAGAATATATTCTATCGCTGTGCCAAATTTCATCCAGATCCGTTCAGCCGTTTTGGCGTGATTGAGTACCTAACAAAGATCCATCCATCCAAGCGTTCTTATTTATAATATTCGTCAAAAATTGGCTATTGAGTTGATTTCGGCCATTTTTTATTAGTTTTTTTTTTGCAAAGACGAACTAAACAGACAGACCCACCCCTTATGCTAAGAAAGTTAAAGTTTATTTTTCCATACTAATTATTTGTTGACGATATAAGTAGGATTTTCCTAAATAAACAATATTTATACACACAATATAATGACTGAAAATGACCAAACACAAACTATTTTCAGGGTCTGCATTTAGTTACCTAATTAATTTAGGTACATGTTGTATTTGGTGACGGGATGAAGAAAACCTTTTTTGTTTATACCTAAAGGAATACGTTTTTTACATTTCTTTTGGCTTGCCTGTCGCGTTTGACCACAAATTCGTCGTGATAGATGATGGTGTAGTCGAAGGTAAGCTAAATTAAAAATAAATCTACTAACTAATAATAATGAACTAAATTTAATTCCAGATTATCGAATCTGGATTTAAATTTAGTCTCTAGTGCTGGGCAACAGATTTTTAGTTTCTATTTGTGCTAAAGATTCCTCTCGATAGAATTTAATTATGTTTTTAAATTTATTAAACCCAAAACCCTCCCCGTGTGTCTAAAGATAGAGCTAGTAATATAAAATAGGATAAAACTATTTTCTTTTTAATGAATGGAGCCAGTCTAAAAATAAAAAAGTTAAGCACAGGCTTCAGACGGCTAACATCAAAGCGGTGCGCTCCATTAAAAAAACAAAAACATAACCGGAGTTAGCAACAGACTGGCCATTCGCATCGATAAAAAAACAAGAATTAAAGCATTGGAAAATGCGAATTCTAAATTTAAACCCAACATTCCAAAGAGAACAAGAGTAGGGTAGTAGGGATGACGTTCCGCTTACGGATATTATGCGGGACTACTCCTATTTCGTTAATTTAGCAAATATTTCACAACTATTTAAAGTTACCTAAATTATCGTCGCAAAGGGAGTGCATTGCATCCAAAACCATAATCTGTAAGTACTCAAAGTAAGTTATTATTTGAACTGGGGGAATATGACCCAATATAAATTGGGGAATATGAAGTATGGAATATAAATCAACGATGTGAAATACTAATCGGTTCGACATCTCTCCCAGATAAAACTCCCCTTTTATATTGAAATGAAATGAAATGAAAATATTTTTTATTCAAATAGGCCACAAGCACTTATGAATAGGCTGACTCTAACGCACGGTTCGGAAGGTTGCTTTTACTGATAAGAGCCGGCAAGAAACTCAGCAATTGCTCTTTTCAAAAACTCTGATTCATTACATAAAATTATTTATCTACTGACAATACTAATTAAGAAAAAATATATCAAAATTATGAGTAACTTAGTAAAAAAAAGGATTGCAAACTTAAGCAGACCAGCCCCACAAGCAGCACCTGTTCACAAGTATGACGCATGTTTGAAACATAAGGCCTCTAGGTTTGTTCGACCATTAACTTTAATACTTAACTCTTCTTGTTCTTAGGAAGATAATTCTGCAATAAGATAAATAAAACCCTATCTACCTAAAGACCCTCTTACAAGATATCGCGTCAAAAAGAAACTGCGAAAATGGCTACAAATTTTTTATTCATTTGAAAACCTAATGACAGGACCATCTTTGACTTGAGTACTTACATTCCATTCCATCCAACAGCATTTTCTACGAAGCTTTATCATTGGCAATAGGGGTCCAGGCAAACGATTCTGATTTTTTTTTAATGTCAGGCGGTCCACGTGATGATAACTGGCTACCAGTTACATTGATTCAAGATTTAACGTGGATGACCAATGTTATCTGTGCTATCTTGAACACCAGCAGCGGGAAGGTGCTAGGTAGTACTTACACTTGTACCCCTTGGAAATTCTGGGATCAATTTGATACTTAACTTACCAATAGCTAAAGAAATGAAAAATCTTTTTTTAGCTAATAACGTGTGCCAATATATAATAACTTTATAACCATCGCCATGCTACTCGAAAGCATACAGCCTACTTATTAAAACTGGTCTATGTAATATTTTATTTATGAACTTACCTTATTCGGATATCCGAATGTTTCGGATAAACATGTAACACAGTAACATCACTAAAATAAAGTTTGTAGTCGTAAAAAGTGCAGTAAAGTTAGCCAGGTTATAGCGGAGCCTTTGACGCAGGACAGGAATGCGAATGTGATGTGATCGTAAGCAACCGAATTGCGATTTCAATTTTCTGATTGGGACTTTTGGCGGGAATCTGGCGTTTATTTTTTAATCCAGAATAATTTTAAATTTGACAGGGTTGTACTGGAATGTTAATAATTATATTTTTTAAATTGCGTTCCCACATATCAAAGATTTGTCATTTGTTTCGTTATCAATGAGTAACGAAATCGCATAGGCAGTGTACCTAAATGTATGTAAATAATAAATATACGAACCTATTATTAAAACTCTTCAAGACAAATTATTGTAGATACTTGTTTAGAGATCGAGTAAGATGGCAGTCTAATGCAAATTACGATAATTTACCCTGAAACGATACGACATTTATCTGGTGACCGTGTTTGTCGAGAGGTCATCTTCCGACCGGCCGCGGCGTCGACGACGGTCAAACAACGGTCCTCTTAATTCTGAACTCCACCGCATTTGGAACTATTAAAAATAATTATAATTATAGATAACGTCATTCTAACAAACATAATTAATACTGCTCCAGAAAAATAACAAGCGCAAAAATAAGCTTTATGGGTACGCGTCAACGCGTCAAAGTTTAAAAAAATTGACATCACCAACGGTATATTTAAAGTTGCCTAGGAGTATATCAGTACAATTGTACGCGAATGAATATCAGTTGTGACCTGGCCGCGACGGGAGGTGGTCATCGTTGACCGCGGTGGGGAACTCAAAAAACTTTTTACTTTAGTGTTGTGCTTGGATTGTGAAATGAAGTGGTCGGTAGTTGTTGGTTTTCTCGTGGTGTGTCTGGCGAGGTACAACGAAGGGGGCGGTGAGTCTTCTTTCTACCCACTTTCATTGACTGTTTACAATTTGCCTTTGCCAAATATTAAAAAAAATATAGAAGATATAATAAATAAAAAAAATTAGAATAATTGACACATCGGACGACTAATCTTTGACAGAAAAAAATTGAGGAAAGAAAATAATTTAATTTGCCCTGTTCAATGAGTAAGGCACATGTTTTTAATTGTTATTGAGTTTATACTTGTTTGGATTCGTTTTCTGCATCTTTTGTTAAAATACAAACAGTTTTCTAATTATGCTGAGCTTGTTAACAGTCTGAGTCACAGTCCTGTGTCTTCTAATTAAAAAAAAAAACATTTGTTCATTACGTTTTCCATTTATGAAGCTTACTTCACAACAACAATCGAAAAGTATTAATGTTTCGATTGTTTTTGTTTTCACTTCATTTTACAGTTTGTTTTTTTAAAAACACAAAGATTGTAATTTCCGCTCCTATTGATATTGCTTTATTAATCAAAAAGCACGACATGCTTACCTATAGTTTTTATATTCTAGCTTGGTACTGCAGTATACACAGTAAGACCTGTTGTCCTAAAACAGTACACTTAAAAAAAAAACAAAAAAACGAAGCTGTATAATAAGTGTAGACATAACCAACATTATAACAACTACTACTACTATTTTAGCAAAGAACAAATTCCATAGCAGAAAAAATCCAGTAAATTGTAAAAAGCAATTCTATTGGGCGTCAGTTGAAACAAATGAAAGCAATATTGATCCCAATTGATTCTGATTGGAGTTATTGATTGTCAATCAACGGAGCTTAGAGAGTGTGCACGCTGCATTCGATCAGGGGCTTACAAGAACTAGACCAGATTTATGAATCGCGTGGGATATATGGGCATATCCTAATTTTACATCAACAATTTTTCTTTTATTTATTATTTTAACATTAAAACATAAAAAAATGTGACAGTTTAATACAAAGTTTTCGTAAATTCTGTGACGAGACAAGAGCATTTTTAATTAAAAAAAAGTAGCAGTAAATAAGAAAATGCATCGTACCAAATATAAGGGCTAGTTATGGGAAATACAAATGATATTAAAGACAATATTCGAAAATCGAGAACCACCATAGCTAAGTATTGAACCTATTTTTTTTTAATTTTACAAGACGCTTACATTTTTTAAAACTTTTGTAGACACATAAACTTTAAACATCGAGTCCAAATTGCGCTTGGCTGGTTTCTGTCAGAAAATTCTGACAAGCAAGCAGACGGCACCACAGATGGTAGGTATATGGCCGTATTTGCTTAGAAACATTAGCATTACCAAGGGCATTAGTAATTTGATGCCAACCTTTTACAAAGCTTAGAAAACAACGAGATCTCCAGTGTAATTGCCGAAACACGCCGGTAGGTGTTTGCCAACAGATACCACCCTCAAGTTGAATATCTGTCGCCAAACACCTGTTGGTGTGCTGCGGCATCTGCGCTTGAGAGCCAGTTCCTTCTAGGCTTTGTGTGCTTACCATCTTCGGCCACCACCACTTACCATAGTAAGAGGTCAAACACAAGCCTATACAAAGTAAAAATAAACCTATAAATATGGTATAGGTCGACTCTTCATTCAAATTTACTTGATGATTGTATTGTAGCCTATTATCATAATTTACTTTATAAGAGGAAATAAAAAGGGATAAAAACATATTATGACACACGATCTCACAAGTTGACACCATTATAACAATCCTCATCTAGGTATCACGCAATCGCAATGATTTCTAATAGCATCAACTTGCACAATAAACTCATTGTTGCATGGGAACACACGCTTTTCCTTCACCATCATTCATCACTCAATAAGTGTTAATAGACTTAATTTTATACCCGGATGGGCTTTCTTGTACACGCCATTGAAATAGGCTTTGCCTGCAATTCTATTTGAACGTCTAGGCACGAATATAACTTGAGAATCGGAGCCCTTTTAATATTACTGAGGTGAGATTGTAGTCGAACGCAAGCAATTTTGGAAAAGATGTTCTGTAAATTCTATAGAATTTACGGCAGATTCTAAAAGCAGTTTGAATTCTGCTTAATTCTGCTTGGTTAAACCTATCACAATTTTACTGATTTACTGATGATGTTTTCCATTGTTTCTGGGTCTTTTTCCAATTCTCTATACAATCAATTTTAATAGTAACTTACCTCACCATACGTAATCCCGTTCACAGTTGGCAAAACCCCCTGTCGAATTTTCAAAAGAATCCTAAATATTTTTTAGGCTTTCGTATCCAAAGGGCAAAATTTGCTGTCACTCTGTTGTCCATCTGTCTGTCCGTCTGTATATGACATGTCTCCCTCCAAATCGTAATTGGAATGAGTTAAGAATTAGAATTTTGATTATATCATTTTTCAGGAGAGTCCTAATACATAAAAATGTCCCATCTCTAGTCTAGAGGTTTGAGAGCATATAAATGCGAAAGTGAGTTTGTTTGTTTATTTGTTACCTTTTCACGCCTAAACCGCTGAATCGATCGCGATGAAATTTGGTATGCAGATAGCCTATGGTGTGGAGAAAAACATAGGCTACTTTACTGGAAAACATTAGATCCCTGGGGAACGCGGGTGAAACCGCGGGGCGAAAACTAGTTGAGTAATATAGTACAAATATCACACTAATATTATAAACCGAAAGTTTGTGAGTGTGTGTGTTTGTATGTTTGTTACTTCTTCACGTTCAAACGGCTGGACCAATTTTGATGAAATTTGGTATGGAGGTAGCTGACACCCTGGATTAACGCATAGGCTACTGTTTATCCCGGAAAAACCTAAGATGCCTCGGGAACGCGGGTGAAACCACGCGGCGGAAGCTAGTATTTTTTATAAATGGGTAGCCGTCAAACTCTCCACGCGCGAGTCCGACTCGCACTTGACCGGTTTTTTAAACCTTGCCCTGAATTGGAATTAATTTGTTTGATAAATAGGTCTAACGTAATAAATGTCAACTAACCGATATCAAATAAACACATGCGCATGAGAGAGGGTCTCTGGATTGCAGGGTTAATTGCGGGGCGAAAACTAATAAGTAATTATTAAATGTTTACAAGATAAACTCATGCGCAGTGACATCATGTATCACGTGTCAATAGTTATCTAGATTTGACGTCACAGACCAAAGAGTTCAAGTTTCCCGGTTTCACAGTTTTGATAATAATATTTTTTGTAGTAAAATATATAGAAAGAAAGAAAAACATATATATGAACCTAACGCTTACGGTCAGCCTCACAGGTTGCCAATAAGCCCCAGATAGCTTATATGACAGATATCGAATAATGCAGCCTCTTTCTTTCTAAATGAAAAGAATGAGCCTTTCGGTATTAATTTATGCAAAGTAACTTAAATATGAGAGGCTCCACAGTGGGTAGATTCGGTTTGAAAATCATGAAGATGACCTTATTTTTTAAATTTAGCTTATCTCAACGATTATCCAAAATAAAGCGGCTAAGCATACAAAGGTTAAATCATCTTTAACTATACGTAAATTCACGTAATTCTTGCTGAATAAATCGTGTCTAATCGTAGTATCCGACTTCCTACTAATCCTACTATCCTACTGTCGTACTATCTTACTGTCCTACTTCCTATTATCCTACTAATCCTACTAATATTATAAACGCGAAAGCTAGGATGGATGGATGGATGTTTATCACTCAATCACGCCAGAACGGCTGATCGGATCTGGATGAAATGGGAAAATATAAAATCCTTGGGAACGCAGGTGAAACCGCGGAACTGAAGCTTGTTAATTCATAAACCCAAGGGTTCACAACGAAGAGCCTGTACTCCAATATTGGTACAAGACAACGTCAAAATCCATAAGATTCTAAGTGAAATTACTCTAAAATGCGTCGTAAAGTAAGCTGCAAGACTGTTTATATGACATCATATCCCGATAGTGTCCGGGACGCGTTTGCATGAATGAACGAAACCCTTGACCTGTGATAATTGAGTGACGTACTCTGTATACGTACGGATGGTGATTAGTGATTGGTGGCGATAGTTGTGAGACTAATGTTTGTAAAACTGAGACGGACAATATAATATATATAACGTGCCTTCTGTACTAGAACCAGTCGGAATTGCGCGTGACGATGGCAAGAGGCCGGATGGTATGACTTTGATCCCGTGGAGTGTTGGCAAGCCGCTGGTGTGGGATGCCACGTGTGTTGATACACTTGCGCCTTCCCACTTACTGGCGACTTGTAAAGTCGTTGGGGCGGCTGCCACCGGTGCTGAAAAATCCAAATTTAAAAAATACGCTTGTCTTGGTTCTAATTTTTCGTTCATGCCATTCGCAATTGAAACCATGGGTCCATGGGGGTTCGAGGCTCGCCGATTTGCTCGGATTTTATCATCCAAGCTCATCGAGGCTTCGGGAGACCGACGGGCTGGGAGCTTTTTCCGCCAACGCATAAGCTTGGCCATCCAAAAAGGGAACGCTGCCAGCCTGTTGGGAACCTTGCCTATCGACAGCAGCGAGGGCTTTGAGGATGTTTTCTATATATCATAGTTTGTATTTTTTACTTTAATTGTAAATATATAGAAAACATAATGAGGGTTCGCTTGATATCTTAATGAAGTACCTTACGCTAGTCACGAAAGAATCAGGATATGATTTGTACTGCAGAAACGTAAGAAGGAACAGGCCCTCTAAAAAGGCCGCTCAAGCAATATTGCTAATGCAATTCATTTTTCGAACTCTCGGCAGATCCTACTTATTTCAATATGTTTTATGTAAAATAGTGACGACAAATAGTCACATATATACAGTTTAATTCATTAAAAGATTTGGTATTGATTAATCTGCCGTAAATTCGGATAAATGAATTGCATTAGCAATATTGCTCGAGCTTCCATTTTAGCCCCCCAGATCCTTTAAAACACCTGTTTACTTTCTCTTTCCATGTTATATTATAGGTAGTTGTAGTGTAGGTACTGTTGTTTTATAAATTAGAATCCGTTGAGCTACTTTGTTGCTGACTGTACAACAACAATTTTTTTTGAATTGGAGACCTGGTGGGCAAGTGATCCAGGAATTACTCAGGCATTTAATGTAAGTAAGTAATATCTTTATAGTCCCGTGCTAAAAATACAAAACTTTATGTTTATCTACTAGCTACTTCCCACGGTTTCATCCGATTTCATCCTTCATGGCTATCTGCGTACCAATTTCATCGCGATCGTTAAAATAAACTTTCGCATAAGTATGTATTAGCGGCCGCGGCCGAAGCGAAACTTTATGGTCAAAACATTATTTATATTTAAAACCTGATATTTTTGTCATAGAATATAAATGTAAATAGCTTCAACTAATGTGATTGTTTATTCGATAGTGCAGGAAATGGCAGGTGACATTTACAGTTTTAAGAAAACATTATATCCTATAGGTAATAGGATAAATGTGTATTGTCATTGGGAGATTTTTGAGAGGATAAATCTCTTAGCATTATTTTCCTCGTGTCTTTAATTTCATAGCCTCAGTCTTCAGGTAACTTACCTACTTTCTTGTCGCTGTTTATGGAAGGAAAACGTTTTAATCACGGTAGGCTTTCGTAGCGCGATTTCATCCGCGTTCCAGATGACAACTATATAATGAATATAAAAATATCTTTATAATACTTCAATTTAATTTACTACCCGAGTTTAATGGTTTACCTTTTTTTACATAATATAAAATCGGTATATTTTTGAGTATCATATAATTAATTTATCGCAATTGTTATAAACTACTTATTAATGGATTTATATGTTTTTTTTGTTAATATTGTTATGTCTGTCCGCGTTTATTTCATATAGCTTCCGCCCTGCGGTTCCACCCGCGTTCCCGAAGGATCTTGTGTTTTCCCGGGATAAGTACCCTATAGCCTTCCTCGATAAATGAGCTATCTAACACTGAAATAATTTTTCAAATCGAACCAGTATTCCCTGAGATTTGCGCGTTCAAACAAACAAACTCTTCAGCTTTATAATATTAGTATAGATATGTGTGGTTCTTGCCTTTTGTTTTCTTTTTATGGATAAAATAAAACCGCCGAGCAAAACAAGAAATTTAAAAATACCACACCATACCTAAAGTTTTCTAAGAATATTAGCAAATGTCATCAGAAGGAAAATGTACTGAACAAAAACTTGTTTTATAAACGAGGCAAAAAACATAGCAAATAAACAAACTATATTGAGGCAACGACGAATAAATTAACATTAATATTAGGACATATTATTTACCTTACCTTCGTGTCGTTTCACACTATCGTAAAACTTTGCCGAATAAATTGTTTGGAAAAAAAATTGTGCGCCGATAGCCTATATGCCAGTATGGAGACTATGGAGACATAGGCTAGGCTGAATCCTTTACATATAAAATCAAACGCACGGACAGTTACTAGACAGTGTGAATCGGCCCTTAGCTATGGTTTTACCGTTAGTTGGTGCCGATTTAGCTCACAGTTCAAGTTGTTGCTTAGCGGACACTTCGCATGACATTGAACTTGGAAGGACATTGTACACTTTTGGCCAAGGAAACCTGTAAGATAGCAATTTATTTAACGTTATTGAAATCATTAGCTATATTTACTTTTACTAAGGATTGATTGTTGGACCACAATCTCAACATGGTAAGTGGTAAGCGCACAAAGTCGAAAGAAGTAAATTAGATCAATGTGAAAGTCAAAGTCAAAGCCATTTATTCAGTTTAGGCCCTAGATCTTAAGTGCTGCTCCCGGAACACACGGGTAGAGGCACTATCTATCACAGAGTGTCGTTGCTTTAACTATTAAATAACTAGCTTACCTTCACTCGCGAATTCTACCCCCTTAGGGGTGGAATTTTCAAAAATCCTTTCATAGCGGATGCCTACATCATAATAGCTATCTGTATGCCTAATTTTAGCCCGATCCATCCAGTGGTTTGAGCTGTGCGTTGATAGATTAGTCAAGTCAGTCACGTTTTCCTTTTATATATACAGAAAAATCCTAAAAATAGGTGATATCTTGATGTGTTAATTAAAATGATATTACGAGATTAGAAGAGAGGCTACGTTATCCTGTTTCTGCCAATTATATTAAAATAATTCTGCTAAAACGAGTATGAAAAATAATGAATGTTGAAAATATGTTCCTCATACGACGCAACGTTGAAAATATCTTTATTTACAATTATACAATTTAATTGTCTTTACTCGTTTAATGGATCCTCGCCGATGGCAGAACAAAAATAGCTCTCGGAGATACTGTTAAATTTATATCTGTAATTAAATATACTCGTGCGTGAGATATAAATAGATTGGCTTCCTCTGGAATTAATAGGTATCTAGTTATTAACTTGATTGTCACCCATTTTATAGAAAGTATGTTGGTGTGAGGAATAATGTCCCAGAACTCCAGAACAGAATGATATTTATTCGGTCTTACTAACTTTTGCTACATTATTTCCCATGACCGACCATTTTGCGGTTAGGTCTTATCACTTTTTTCCCCAAGTCAGTCTGTCGTGGGTTGTTAGCTCCGACAAAGTGGCTTGTTTGAGGTATCTTAATATTTGCCTCGTTTTTGTCTCGTAAATGCTACGTTAAAAAAACACTTGCAATTTGTCAAATTTGTTCCTTATCGGGTCTCCATCCCAAGCTTTCTATTTCTATTTATAAACTTGCATTTTGTTATCACTATGGACTTTCCCGACGTCGGAATTCTAAATATGGCTCGTGTCATTAAATTCTATTATTAAACAAGGTTCAATGATAATAGTAAAGTTGAAATATTGGTTTTGCAGTAGTCATGATTTTAATACATAGTAGGTCTTAAAAACTAATAGACATTTTTGGGCTTGCAACCATGTTGGCTAATTCCAAAAATAAGTTTTTCGAGATATATCCGAACAACATCGGGATAGGCGATTTTATGATCCAAATATAATACTTTTTCAAACATATTTGTTGATTAGTGCAATAAATGTGAAAATAGAAGTACCTATAATAAAATATTAACACAAACTAAATAATATTCAACGATAAAATAAAAAAATACGTTTGAACTTTACGCGCATTCCCACTAAAAATGGACTTTTTATGCGGGAATTACCTACCTGCCTTGCTACCTGTGTACTAAATTTCATCACGATTGATTGTGCCAGTAAGGCGTCAAGAAGTAACAAATAAATTCACTTTTTGAAAAATGTAGTTAATAAGGAAGGAGTTGTTATGATTCCGTGTCCGCGAGTGTATTCGATGTACAGTGTAAGTACCTGTAAGTGGACGAGCAAGTTGAGGGCATTACCCTAACATGGCCTTTACTGAGTTGTATCATAGCTCGTAATATACTTTGATTGCGTCGACTGCAAAATTAATTTCTTTTATATTTTTCGATTTTGGTCTAAGTTCAAAATAAATTGAACTTATTATTTTTTAACTCTCATTGCAAATAATCTGTAACTTAAGAACGGCTGGACCGATTTTATGATCTTTGATTTGTTGGATTTGTTTTCATCCGAAATAACAAAATGAATAAAAAAAATACCGTGAATCCGGGTGAAACCGCGGGGAAAAGCTAGTATATTAAGTATTTATAAATAAATATTAAATACTGTTCGTTGGTACGTGAGCGCATCACATGCGACAGGCTGGACCGATTTGGCTAATCTTTGTTTAAAATGTTCGAATAATCCGAATAATGTTTTTAGGGATATAAATATTGGAAATGTTACCAAGAAAATTGGAAAATTCTGGGAAAAATTTAAATGTTATTTTATATGGGATTTTTGTATGAACTAAGACACTGGTGATTTTCCGTTATTCGGGAAGGTTATGGGTTAAGGTTATATAATTTTTACCTACTTGACATACGTAAATTCTTTTATTTTTCAGTATTCAGTTTTTTTCTCTTCTATGCCTAAGTAGGTAACTAAGGTAGGTAGGTAAAAACTAACGTATCATTACTACCCCTACCATCCCCTACGTATGACCCTTGTGTCTCCCTGCAAAGACTGCGCGCGCGCATGCAGGCTGCGGTTTCGATCCTATCTTGGAACTGATACGGGTGTGGTAGGGTTGACACTTTATGATTATAATAAATTGGTGCGACTAATTTTACTGAATTTGAAATTGAAATGTTATTTTTTATTTTTCATCGACAAACATATCAGACTCTCTTCTTTAATTGGTCCCTCATTACTGAGGATCGTGGTCACTGGACCCCTTTAAATGGACAAACTGCCTCCATCGACTCCGGTCCAAAGTTGCCATCACCACCTGCTGAAACGGATGTAGCTTCTTTTACTTGGCCGGACCATCATCACACATCACACACATCTAGGTTCAATGTAACCCTGGAAGTTCTACTGACTTGTTCAACTACTAAAAATCCTATAAATCCAACTAAAGTCTTCAGTTATATCGAACATTAATTATTCAAAGTAAGTGGCAACCCTAACCAATGAATGCTTTTTGTTATTTTACTACGAAACGAAATGAATGTTTCCTTATAACTAATAATTTTAATTATGCCATTGATAAGTTCTCTGTTGAGGAAATGTTAAAAATATACTTATTATTCTTGTCAAGTTTGTTATTATACATAGCGGTGAGGTGTCATTGATATTTTGCGGTATATAATGGTACCTTTTCATTGTTAGGTACTTTATAAATACTGTAAGGGGATTCCTGTCAGTAGAAAATGACATGCCAAGTGCATGTTGGTACATGCTATTATAGGGTTCCGGAGTCGGCACAATGTAATACGTTTAAAACCTAAGACTGAACATGAATTTAAAGAAAGTTAAATTAAACAATATGAGTAATATCTCTATTACTTATAATGTCATTGTATATTATACAGATGTCTTCCATCGGCTATTGCTCGTAAACTAGTAAAGCTAACGTACCGGTGATAGTTTTCCTTTAAAATTCGTTAGAATTTCGAAATTCCCGCCAAAGTTATGATCGCCGACAAGTAATTATTGAACCAATTGTTTGTCGCTATTAATAGAACTGCAATAATTACGAAGGTTAAAGGGCAAATTGAGGATCGGTCGGGCGCGCTGCGTCGACCAAAACCAGTCACGTGACTTTTGGCAGCCATCATTTTATATGGCTCGAAATAGAATGTCACTTGTCAAATGAAGGGTACAGGGAATGAAAGATCGCTGTCCATTACAGATAGTTCTGAGATAAGTAATTAGGTACCTAAATTATAAAAAAAATATCATCTATACTGCCTTCTTCTGAGTCTCATGTGGCTTGTGATCTTTCTTGGCGTATATTGATTTTAATATTGTATAGATTTCATAATCCTTCTTTCCCTCTGTTCTGATAATTTAGCTTCTTTATTTCTTTTTAAATCTCATTCGTTTTTGTTTCAGCACTAAAATGCACCCCCGGAAGCGAAGATCTTTCGTGTACAATAGAGAAAGACGAAAATGGTACTTTTTGCTTAGCACACCCTCTTGCTCACCTACATAACTTTTATACACTTTAATCCTGTAATAATACTATCAGTTTTTTATCCCTAATCAGCTATTAATAAATTATTAATTTGTCAGCCAATACTTCCCAAAGATTCAAGTTATATTTAATTAACTATTCCAGCACCCCCGATCCAGATCTCAAAAGAAGATCAAGAAGTATATGCACCAGAAGCAGTTGAGATAGAGGCAGAGTGCCTCGCTGGGAGCGAGTGGGACAGTAACTGCCATCACTGCAGGTGCTCAGAATCCGGGAAAGCCGAGTGTTTGAAGCTAGATACTTGTGATACGGGATTGTTTGGTAAGTAGGAGCTCTGTGTTCTATTGCTATGCATATATGAATAACATGGTGGAATATATGGGAAAGTCCCAGATATAGCAGTGAAAGTCGATAGCCGACTTGTAAATGTTAAATACATTGAGCTGCTATCTTTCCCTGCATGCGCGCCGAACCATCAATAAATCCGAGATAGTTTCAGGATTTGAGTGCTAGTTAGAGTCGCTGGGCGCCGCTGAGTGCCGCTGCAGATGCAAGCGGCCTAAGACCATTCGCAAAAGAAATCTATGACGGAGGTTTATTTTTAGTAGCCACATCCTGAATGTGATCCAAATATTGGATTCATTTGTGATGATGATGATGAAATGTCCCATCCATTAGGAAACATTTTTGTAGGCAGTACTATTCTATGATAGTATATTATAATCATAATCACCTTAGAAGAGGGATTGCTACAGAAGTATTCGGATGGTCGAACAAGACTTAACACTGACAAACATTTGTGACAAACGACGTATAGGAAATATCGTGGGGAATCTATAGCCTAGTGGTAGGGTACTTCGTAGTACCTGATCTGTCGCCAAGGACATAACGGTGTGTTTCGACTGCACTGAAGAGCCAGTTTCCTTCTAGGCTTTGTGTGCATATCACGATTGGCCCCATTATCACTTAACATGGTGAATTTGTTGTTAAACACAAGTATATCCCTACAAAAAGAAAAGGTCGTAGAATTCTAATATAAGACACATAAATAAAAGCTGTATGTTTGTATATTCCAGCGGAGCCGATTAGATGTAAGCCAAGTACAAGCTTCAAGCGGGATTGTAACTCCTGCATGTGCCTTGAAAATGGACTCGGACTTTGCACACTAGAATTCTGTCAGACATCAATAAGTAAGTTCTTATAATCATTGACATAAATATATTATTTTGTAAAGTCGGGGCTAATGATTCACTTTATTGTCACACTTTAGTTTATTAAACTTAAGTGACTCAGAGGCGATTTAGACCAAACGGAAAAAAAATCGCGGATAAAGATTCGTTCTCGATCTCTTTTTTAATAGAGGCATGATTTGAGGATGAGAATTAGAAGGTCCATTCAATTTTACCACATTTCATCAAAAAAAATCATTTTTTTCTCTTTTACATAGACAAGTTCATAAATAAGTTTTACCTATTAAAACACGAATAAGTAATGGTCGATTGTATCGCTGAAATGGGATCAAAGTCAAAGTCAAAGTCAAAGCCATTTATTCAGTTTAGGCCCTAGGAGGGCACTTATGAAGGTCGAATTTACTGAAGCTACCACCGATTCGGAAATCAGCCTTCAGGTAACCTAAGGATATAGATGAATTTAAACAAAGTAATAGATTAAATGTAGGTTAGATCGATAATAATCATGTATTCATACTCCCTGCCAATCGATAAGTGTGCTACATACGATAACTTGCTTTGTTAACTGATGTATGCATCCTGCAATGACAAATAGCGTTTTACTTAGAAAGTGCACTCACGAATTGTTGAGGCGGATGACGTATCTAATTGGCACCATTTGTCATATGGTCAACTTTCTATATATATAAAGAACTAGCCTTCTGCCTCCCGGTTTCACCCGCGTACCTCTATTTGAGCCCTTAAGGAGTTGAATTTCCAAAAAACCTTCCTCAGTAGATGTCTACACCGTATAAAGTATCTTCGTGCAAAATTTCAAGTCTCTAGGTCCAGCGGTTTGGGCTGTGCGTTGATATATCACCCAGTCAGTCAGTGTACCATTTTATATATACAAAAGAAAACTATAGAAAGACATTGTATGTTATGTTAATAATACAGTTAGATTTGTAGACGCAATCTTACTTAGGATGAAATAAAAATTGCTGAGCCATTTTCGTTTGAAGGCAAAATTTAACCTTGCCGAGTTTCCTGTCGGTTCTTCTCAGTTGAAACTTTCAAACCAGTGGTAGCTTCTGTAGCAATTACCTTCATAGATGTCCCAAACTGACTGATAAATGACATGGTATGGTACCATCTTGGTACTCATATCTTTGATTGAAGCATAAGTCAATCCAAATGCTACTCTAGAAGTAGTTTTAGATCAAAATTATTGCTATCCATTATTTATATTATGAAAGCTCTGATATCTAATTTTTTATTGAAGCTTCATGAATATCTCTAATATTTCCAGTTCCAAAAAAATCTGAGTTGAAATCTGGGAAAGAATGCTTGCCTGGATCTACGTGGAAGAGCCAATGTAATCAGTGCCAATGTTCGGCTGGTGGTTACCCATTATGCACTGAAATCGGCTGCATCGATCATGAATCTGGTAAGTCAATCTTGTAAAACACTATCTTCACACATGGTAAACATGTCGCGGTCTTTCGGACATATATCCCTGATACATAGTATTTTAACCAAAATATGGTGATCCAAACAGAAAAAAGCTTATTAGGCGTTTTAACAAGAAATTAAACGTTTTTCAGAATCTCCAATGCGTTGTGCGCCAAGTACCGTCTGGAAGAGAGAATGCAATACCTGCTGGTGTACAACTGAAGGTCGGGCAATGTGCACCAAGATGGGATGCGTCAGTAAGTTTTACATTTACATTGTCTCTTGTATTTCAGCGATACAATAAGTTAAAATCTGTTGGAAATCTCAGTTCAGTGTCTTACTCTTAAAAGGTTAAAATGCGGGGAGACGATCCCACTGGTGGTTGCTATGGATATTTGCAACACCAGGGATATTAAAAATTTGTTAATTAAATATGAGTAGAAAAGAAGTAAACATCGAGATGACGGAAAGAAGGGATGAATGGAATAAGCATATTGCGCCTACGCAAATTCAATATTGGATACAGGATATATGATGATTACTACTACACGACATCAATAAACGAATAAAATCACGTTTGCGTTTACTAAAATTTTGTATGGGAGGAATTGGTTCCTCAGTGAGAGGCGCTACGCCAAAATTCCTATATAGAAATGTCGTTTACGCAAATTTGATAGTAAAGCGTTTACTAATGTAAATTCTTTACACTCGGGGTACTAGTGGCGACGAACATTGCAGCGAAAGTTGAGGATTCGAATTTCACTTGTTTACTTTAAAATCAATACCAATGAAATCAAAAAAATATACGGTATATGACAGAACATAAAAATGGAAAATACAGACTTATCTTCCCGGCAACCTTTAGAAAAAGACATTTATAAGGCTTATGTAGAACAATATACTTTAAGACAAATACTAATTCATACAAATAATTATAAAATAAACTAAATAAATACAAAATATTCAGTTGACGTTTTTCTCTTTTTCTATATTTCACAGATTTTGAAAGTGAGCCTGTAGAAAAATCAGAGGAACAAGTTGTTCAACCGGTGAGTAGATTTTGAATAATATTATAACAACTTATTTACCACATTTATGTGCACTAAGCGTTGTATCATGCACTTTATTTCAAACAGATTTCTTTATTTCATATTTACTTCTTACCAAATAAAATAAAGTTGTTTCAAACATATAATTCTTCTAGTTCTTATTGTTTTAACTTATCGATAAAAAAAAAACATCATGACATTAGACGATAAACAATAAGTGCTATACAACTTGATGACGACTTGTGTTTAAAGTGATTTTAGTATTAATATACGTTATGATATAAGTGCGGTAAGTTGAAAATTACACCCGAGCCGTAGGCGAGGGCTACAAGAAAGCAGAGGCTGTAATTATCAAAACGCACGTATGTCATACGACGTTTTATAACATATTTGCGAGGAAATAAATAAAACTCGGACTTTCTTAAACTTTTTTTAAGGCAAAGGCACAAAAACTGCCAGTATTACTAATAAAGTAAATTATTATTTTTGTGTTTTGTTACAGATAAATGGTTATAATTTATGGTCAAAATTAATTAAATTAAAGAATTAAATGTTTATTTATTATATTTTATCTCCCAAAGTTAATTTTATTCATAAAATGTTGACCACTTTTCTGACATTAAAACCCTTTGCTAAGATTTAAAAAAGTAGCGTTCGTTTTAGACGCAGCATCGTGATAAATCGTGCGTTTTAAAATACAATACGATATTGAAATTGGGGAAATAAGAGACCCTTTACGAGCAAATGTGTTATAAAAATGGTTTGATAGTTTTTCGGAAAGAAAATTTTTCAACGGCTATAATATCTCCCTTTTTTATTCCTTATTTAAAGTCTCCCTAAAACTAAAAGCATTCCATAATCAAAAATAACAATTTCATGGTATAAATTATATTCCATCATAAATCACAATACATTACCAATTTAATCATGGTTTATGGATTTAATTAAAAATTTAGGTATTTTCTAAAAAATGCACTAATGTGTTCAGTATGTGACTAAATCATCATCAGCACTTTGGTATCAGTTTGAAAAACATAGAAGTAAGTATCGGTATTTGCTTTATTTTCTACTATTATGTTGATAACAATCTAAATTATGTAAATCAGATATTATGAATGATGAAAAATTTAATTGAAATCAATTTTTCCAAGAGTAATCCAAACTCGTATAATAAAGCTTCTAAGAATGGGAAATATTCATACAAATGCTTCAGTTATGTAAAAGTATGCTAATATATTAATAATTTTACAGGACCAAAATCTTCTAAAGCCGGAATCTCACAGTGCACTGAAACGATCAGTATGCAAACCAAACCAAGAGTTCCAATCTGATTGCAACCCTTGCAAATGCGCTGCAGATGGGCAAAGCTACACGTGCACTCATAACGAGTGCTTGGACAAAGACATGGATAAAGAAGTCGAAGTATTTATGGAAACTGAGGTGTGTATAGAAGTTTTTACAATAAATTTGTTTTTTATATATAAAAAAGCTTATTACCTCTACAGAATGGAAAAGACACACCGTTCCGAGCTTGTCCAAACGTCTACGTATTGTTATTGGCCTAGCTGATATGTAGTTAGATCTGTGGCTGAGAGCGGGAGATATAGAGGTGCTTCGTTTGTGGTGCGTTTGTGAAGCATCTCTATATCTCCATAGAGGTGCTTCACAAACGCAAACCAATGAAAAGTACATCAGAATAATAATTATTATTTGCCAAAAAAGTTTGCCAAATTGTAGCAAACTCTGTATAATCCCAGTATGCACCGTCTTACAAACAAGTGGTGTTTTTCACATTACCCCATTGTGCATATAAAAATTAAAAATAGAATCATTATATAAAAACTTACTTCGAAATTAAGACGCCTCATGCTCAATTCAATAGACATGAGTGATCAATGGCAATGCTTCTGAAATCTATGACTGTAACTCTAAATTCAAGATTTACAAGCTCAGTAGACAACGTAAGTTCATAATAATAATAAATTTATAATTCCACATTATACTATTCTGACTATGTATCGTGCAGGGTACAGATCACGTCGAAAAGCACTCAGTGTGCAAACCCCGGGACACTTTCTACGTCGGCTGCAACACCTGCCACTGTAACCCGTATGGGACCGACTACACCTGCACCAATAAACCTTGCCCATTGCCTGAAGACGTGGAACTATTCCATGAGCTTAAAGTTTGTTGTATTTATCTTACCTACTAACTCTCAATGTTCTGGTATTTCAATAATAATACTTATTGTCAGCTTTTTGACAAAACATTGCTTTAGTACATCGTTTCCACACATAAAATCATAATAAGGCGTGACAATATCATCATGTAAACAAATATTTCTGCTACAATTAGTTTACAATTTACAGTTTGGCTGTCCTGTCCTACAGAATTTTACTGACCTTATGGTCATGGCAGGACAGTCAAGTGCACGCTACATGCATAATAGAAATAAACGAAGTTATCATAATAGGAAAATGTAAATATTTACAAAAAATAATTTATTAAAATGTATGTTTCAGGAAATGAAGCCAATAGTCCCAATCATGAGTTCGACCAACAGGAAACAGTTGAAATCAATATTGTAATCATTTTGTGTAAATTAAAGAATTAATTCGATATACTATACCACTCTAAAGTCTCTTTCGAAATAAATTTATTTAATATAAATGTATTTTGCAGTTTAATTGTATTGAGTCTCAATAAAAATAGATTATTATTATGTACTAGCCTTAATACATATGTATATCTATATTAAAAATTATTTAATCCCTATGTTTAAATTGCTTTTTTATATGATATCTATAGGCAACGAAGTCATCTATAAAGGCAAATGCGACTAAAATTGTTTGCGAGGCCAATAGAATGTTCATCAAGGACTGTAACACATGTTGGTGCAATGAGGATGGGACTGGATTCTTCTGCACACGAAGAGTTTGCGTTCAAGAGCTTCCACAGGAACCCAGTATTGAAGATGTCAAGCCAGAGGTCATTTGATAGTAACCATTGAGCGAGTCGATGCTTTGCTTGTGAGCTGCTTGTTAGAGCATGCAGAGTATATCATTAATAGATAGCAAATTTTATGCTATCTCTAATGTCCTGTATAACTGTAGTATTTATTTGTAGTTATCTATATAAATTTTAGCATAAAAGTGTATATAATCGATTGAAGTTTATTTGCTTTTGTAAGAATAAACAAATTTAGTTTTTCATGCTGTTTTGCTTGTTTAATTATTGCTGTAACAGTAACGTATCTTAATGTTACAAAAACTTAACCGTTATTTTGTATTAAATCAAAAGCAGAATTTACGTACCATCAAAAAAGAATGCCGCCCAGATGAAGTATTTGAATTAGATTGCAATATGTGCCGATGCAATGGTGATGGCAAATCATTTTCTTGCACTCGAAGAGCTTGTTTGGATCAGACTGAAGACGTAAAGGTGTGATATTTGAAGAATATATGGTGTAGGTTCTACTGGTTTTGGAGTTTCTTTGAATATTAATCCATTACTTACACTCCTTTCCTTCTTCTATTTCAAATTTTGATTCTGAATAATTACACCCTTCGTTATTCTATATTCTTATTTTTCATTTATTAATAAGAGCTATGTTAAAGATGATAACTAAGTAATAAAGTCTTACAAAATTTCATATCTTTTTATATTTTTTGTACTTAAATGGTATTTTTTGGTATTGGGTATTCATATTTCTGGTGTATTTGAACTTACTATAACTCAAATAAAAACTTTTTTCTTCATATTTCAACACCTTCAATTTGAAAACTTTCAGTCAACTATTAATAATTTATTTACATTTCTCCATTTTTGTAGAATGCATCGCTATCCAGAAAAGTGCGAGCACTACCATCACCGCAGGTAACATATTCTATATTTTTACGCATATTTCTTGCGTTTTAATTAATAACATGAATTTTAAGCACTCTTAGGTAACGTAATTTTGATGTTTGCGCATCAGGAGTATGGCAATGGATTTTTTTATTTATTTATTTTGCTTGTAAAATAAACTTAAGTAATAATGAAAATAATTTTGTAATTAAAGAACCAATGTATAGTTCTATACGCCATACTACGCTTTAAATCTATTACTATACGCCATATGCCCAAATTACAAAATTACGTCTCACAGGCGCTTGAAATTTACGTAAATATTTAAACGCCACTATAAGTGTAAAATATTTCACGGTACCAAGACTGTCTAAAATTCTGTTAAATATATTCTGATATATTATAATGTTATAAAGTCTTACATTACATAGCATAACAAGATAAATAATAAAAAAAATAAGATATAACACAAGCCATGTATTCAGTAGGAGCCGCCTAAGGTCTGCAAGCCCGGCCAAGAGTTCCGTATGGACTGCAACAAGTGCCTCTGTGACAATGAGGGCCAAAACTTTTCCTGTACCCGCATCGATTGCGTCGCTCTTAATAACATTAATGGAGGCTCCAGGAGTAAAAGGGGTAAGAGCTCTAATATATTAAAATTTAGAATCAGTAATAAAAGAAGCCATAAATAATTTTTGTTTGCTTATAACAGGTGGATATTTCGAGATGACATTTATTCGAAACCTATGATATATTCGTCATGGTCAACTATTACTATGGGACCAACTTTAAAATCGCGAAAATCAAAAATACTAAATGTCATACTCGATCAAAATGCTTGAAACTTTTTTCCTCTCGAAATATGATATTGTAACATATAACATGCAACTCATCTCAGTTGAAGTTATGTAACAGTAATCTTTAACAAAATGTCTTTCAGAAACACTAGCGGAAGTCCCTTCAAAATGCGAGCCGGATAGCGTATTCAATAAAGATTGCAACGTGTGCCGCTGCACGCGGGACGGGCAGTATGCTATTTGCACACTTATGCGGTGCCCGCAGAAGGACAAGATAAACGAAGACCATGCGACTGGTAGGTAAGCAACGACTTTACTTATGATTTTGATGTTACAAGAGATATTTGAATACTTACCTTATGATACGACATTGTTAAATTCAATTGTGGTCATAGGCTTGCGTTGAATTGAAAAGAATATGAAGTCTTTATTTAACAGTGGAGAGATGAGACAATATTCTATTTATTTATTACTTATAAGAAGAAAAGTCCTGGCTCTGTAAATATTTCTCGAAGCAGACAATTAATATTTTATTTATTTAAAAGTATTATAAGATTTTTTTAAAATATGCACTGGCCGTCTATTTCGAGTCTAAAAAGCCGCCCAAGTGTGTGTTGGATACGCAGTATAGGGTTCCGTAGTCAATATCTATACTGTTATTATATATTATACTAAAGACTTCCAGCGAGTATTGCTCGTAAACTAGTAAAGCCTACATACCTTTCTTTTTAAATTCGTCATATAGTATATGCTACGTACGTACTACTGTGAATCTTATTAGAAGTAGCAGTTTAGCGTGTAAGCTTGATATTTCGTAAACGTATTGAGACAGGCCTTTATATTTTTAAAATACCTTTTTAACGACGCCACACTCGATCAAAAACTATCACTATGGTAGTTTCAGTCCCTAAAAAATATTTCATAACTGTATTTCCGTCATAGATTATGTATAACTGAGCAAAATTTTTGCTTGATATCACTAGTAGTGTTCGATTGAAATGACAGACGGACAAGCGAAACAATAAGAATTCCTTGTTTGACTTCGGAACCTTAGAAAGACACATACATACTTAGGAACATATAATTTAGGTAATGTAATATTTTGCGGCAGTTAACGATCTAATTAATTTTCTTTCATAATATTAGATACGGATCAAGGGTCCGGATTCCGCTGCAACGCTGGGGAGCAATCTAAGCAGGACTGCAACGACTGCACCTGTTCTGCCGACGGCAAGAGTGTCTTCTGTACTTTGCGTCTCTGTGACGAGGAGCTCACGCCTAGTATCTAGGTTTACGTCTCTAGCCTACCTTGACAAAGCATAACAATTTCTTCAGTGTTAAATGAACAACAAAATAAATTCAACCTTAATCAGGTTTTGTTTTGTCTTCAGTTACTTTAGAACCAATATTTTTATTTATCTTAGCTAAGATGATGATGATGATTGGCTTTAGTTGTTTACTGACAATCTCATGTTCGAATTTTTACCAGTGAATAATGATTAACTTTAGTTTATTTCAAGTTAACGTATCTTTATTAATGCGTGTCAAGATAGGTTTTTCTTAAATGTGGTTAATTAATACTCATTGCAGCTGTGCATTTTGGATAATCCTTATCTTCGTCTTTTTCATGTCACCAATCTATATATTTAGCTGATATTATAGGTACTGGCATAAGCTTTAATTTAATAAAAAAAAAAAATTACACATCTGCTTGTAATTTTTTAGAAACAATAGTATTTTTCGTTATTTTTGTAAAACTTGGCTAATTACTAATTGGATTATTAAAAAAAATGATGAACAAAGGATTATTCGCACTTATTAGTATCATTGAAATGTTTCTTCTGTTTTAAGTATTGTGACTAATTTTACATAGTGTTAATTTGAAATAGAAATAGAAAAGGCAACAGCTTCCATTACAATCAAAATATATGATCCGATATAATGTGTCAAACAAATAGAAAAAGATTTTGCTATATTTTACAAATTGCATTTAAATATTAGAAAAATAGTTTGCACTTTGCGAAGGATAGTTTGTAGATTGTGGTAATACGTATTATCCAAATTGTCAGGTATAGCATGAGCTATCTATTTTATACATAGTTAGTTGGTCAGTACTTTTGATATCGAAAACAAATTGATTACTACCTATTTTTAAGCGTAGATATATCATATTGATGATAGTATTCTTTTATATTGTTAGTATAACAAAATAAATCATAAACTAATATGTTGCTGTCTCATTGATTGTGTCTTTGATGTTGGTTTAGAATTAGTTAAATATGTATGATGAGTTTAGGAATGATCTGTGTATGTTGTTTACTTTAAGTTTTTCTTTCGTCATTAAATAGTTTTTTTTCATCATTACAAATAACTTCATTCATTTTTGTATGAATGGGTAATTAAATAACTTTTATTCATAGTTAGACTAGCGGTACGCTGATGGTATTAACTGTCTCACTATGCGTCTCTTTTTGACACATGATATGTGCTGTCAAAACGACCATCACAGCTTGCCGCTAGTTTAGTGAATATTAAAATAGTTATGTGGCTTAATATAAGTAGTTATCGTACGTAACTACTCTTTTTGTATTAGATAATATGTAATTATACTTAAGTTCTGAAGATTAATCACAAAATGAATAAAGGAGTTTGATTTTTTTACTGAGTTTCATTTATTGTTAGCCTGTATTAGGCTATAGATAGGCTAGTTTTATGTTTTGCCAATCTTCTATTTTTTAAACATGTATAGGACTGTGTTTACACCAGTCTCACCACGGTTAGTGACGATGCGACCGATGGAAGCACACTAAACCTAGAGGCTCTCAAATGCAGCTGCCGGAACACACCGGTAGGTGTTTGGTGACAGATTTTCAACTAGCCAGCTAGACGGGTACTACAAGATAACCTACCATCGTTCTATGGTTTCCACACGATGTTTTCCTTTACCGGAAGCTCAAGCTCATTGTAAGATTCGTAAACCGCAACCTTTGTCACGGTCGGTATTTAGCGTCACTAACATTAAGCTATCATCGCTTCGAAATAATCACAAAATGGAAGCCTACAAATGCTACTGCAACCTACCGGTAGGCGCTTGGTGACAAATTTTCAACATGAGGATTGGCTTGATCACCGTGCTTTCGCTTCAAAGTTTCATCATACTTCATACTATAATCCTAATCCTAACTAATATTATAGATGCGAAAGTGAGTTTGTTTGTTTGTTACCTTTTCACGCCTAAACCGCTGCAATGAAATTTGGTACACAGGAAGCACATATGCTACTTTTTATCCCGGGAAAACATAAGATCCCTAGGGAATGCGGTTGAAACCGCGGGGTGGAAGCTAATAATGTTATAAAGAGGAAATATTTGAATTTTTGTATATTTGTAACGAATAAACTCAAAAACTACTGGACTGATATCAAAAATTCTTTCACCATTAGAATACTACATCATCTCCGAGTAACATGGGCTATATTTTACCCCGGGAACGCGTGTGAAATTGCGGGGAAAAGCTAGTTTGTAAAAAACCAACCAAATCCATTATCAATCTACAAATTATTGTTATTTTACGATAATTCTTGTAATTTTTTGGTTTAATCGTTAGTAATCCATTTAATGACTCTATTTATGAGTCCACTTAAATTGTGATCCATTAAATTCGTTAATCAATTTGATTCTCAACACGCCAAATGCATTTGAAAGTCCAACTACGATTGTATTAGTTCTACCGAGATGCTTTATCGAGTTCTTTTTAGTTTTACAATTATTTCTGCATCAGTTGTGGAATCCTTGTTATGTGAGTATATTTCTTGTGAAGAGAGTAGTTTATTAATACATAATAGTACATGAGATAACTTCACTTTCATTATATTATTATCTACATCAAAAATCTCATTTACTTTTTAACAAATCATTTTAAATTTGGGGAATAGAAAAAGAACAGTAATATTTCTATCTATATATCGAAACTGCATGAAACAATCAAATCCCGTATGAAACAATCTGTTAAGAGCCATTATTTTCCCGTAAAAATTTCCTTCTAAGTCATAACGAAAATACAAGAGCTTTATCATGGCGGTAGTGACGTCTCAGAAACCGAGCGTACGTACCGCAGAAGTATTTGAGCCACGGAAACTGTGCGTGCCCACCGCATCAGAACATGGCCCATGTCATGTTTGCGTGTGCAATACGGAAGGAGTGTTCCATTGCCGGAAGGTGTACTGTAGCAAGGATGACCTGGGTAAGTGGAAAGAGCAATGTATAGTATCAACTAATTAACTGACGGAACAGGCAATGGTAGCAAGCAAATGTAGATCGTTCATTATGTCTGTTGATTATATGAAGTCCTATGATTTTACCAGACAATTATAAGCTAGCAATTTTTTCCAACAAGCTATATTTATACAGAAAATGCATCATAAAAATAAGCTTAATCTAATAATTTTTAGAGAAGATATACGACTAAACGAATCATAAAGTTTGATCAATTACTTACTTGAGATTTGAAAATAGGGAATTAGAAAATATATTATGAGATGTTTATTTTCGATAGCAAAGAGACCGCTAGATCTATCCGGCTCGAAGGACCAAACTTTATGGTGATGCGGATGCGGGAAATATATTTACGCAATCATGAGTACCTCCAAGGACGCAAAGGGGAGCAAGGCTTAATGTACTTACCGCTTAAGCAGCAACTTGTCCCTTCACTCCTGCGATGCGGTGATGCGGAGCAGATCCAAAGAGCTGAAGAATCTTAGTATATTATGAGATGACGTGCGGGTGCAGAAAATATGTGACAATGAATGAATACAATTTTGAATTTAGAATTTGGAAAGGAGTTGTTCGGGATTTTCCGGATCGCTTCGGGGCGACTCCTTGCCACTTAATCGGCACATACATTAAGCCCTTCATGCGTTCCCTAGCGTCCAATGGAACTTAAAAAACGGCGTAAACATATTAAATATCGTGTTTGACCACAATCTCACTATGGTAAGTGATGATGTGGCCGAAGGTGGTAAGCACACAAAGCCTATAAGAAGATTAGTGACAGATTAAGGTAGGATTGAATATAAATTTGAATCTAAAGCTTTTCAAATTATATCTAATAAATCGATGGCAAGCCACACTTGAAAGTAGAATCTTTGAAAACGATACAATAGAGTTAAATAAAAGATAAAACTAATAACGAGTAAGTCTTTAAATTCTACTTTTACAGTAAGTCCAAGACTGAACAAAAAGGAATGCGAGCCGGATTACATGTACAGACAAGAAAACATCATCTGCAGGTGCAGTGAAGCAGGCTTCTGGCTATCCACAATCTGTAGAAACCATTTCCACTACGTTCGTCCAAAAAATACCCTTATTCGTTCTATAACCAGAACCAATATCGATTGTATTCAAAATACTTTGTATTTAGTCGACTGTAACATATGCCAATGCAGTACCAATGGATTCATAGAACTCTCATCTTGCACCAATCGACGTTGCGTCAAAGGGCATAAAGCTGATACTTGCTCAACAGGAGATTTCCTCAGAGTTTACAACGAACTTTGTGCTTGCAGTGATATTAATTTTTACATTGATCGTCTATGTATCAAAATTGATGATCGAATGGTACAGAAACTTAATGAAAGTGTTGTTGCAAATATGATTGATATTGGGAAAAATTGGAGAAGTTCAAAAGATATCTATAATAAATGTGAAGCTGACGTAGAATATACTATAGATTGCAATATATGCAGTTGTGCTAATGAAACTTTGAACTGCACTGACAAATTATGCTTGGATGATCAGGATAATAGAAAAACCATAAGAGCTGGTGGGACACTGAGGGAAAATAGGTTCTTTTTGTTACCCGAGTTAAAGAGCGAAGATGATAAATGTAGTCCCGGCCAAAAATATCGCTTTAAATGTAACACTTGTACATGTTCTGATAACAAAAAAGCATCTTGTACTACTATGGTGTGCTTGGAAGATTTCGTACTGGATTTAAAGGCTTTAGGATCAATGATAATTGTGCCTCGTTTGAATTAGTTACTGGAATCATCTATTTTTATTACTATTTACATACTTTATTATGATTTAGTTTTTAACATTTTAGTGTTCCATATTGAAATAAATATTATACGCCACTTATTTAATATCATTAAGTAATACTTATCATAAAATATAACTCTAGGTACTAGCCATAATTTCGTTATATAAATTTAACCATTTAACCTACCATCCATTTAAAACCCTTACCATTTACTCAAGCATTTTTAATAAGTTACTCTATGTTTAACCACTTTCTTTTCATTTAGTTTCTAAACTTTAAATATGTCCATTGCATTGATCTAAATTTGCAGCAAATAAAACTGTGTCCCACCACAACGATCTACCAGAAATCCATGACGGTCAAAAATGCGAGATAGGTAAAGCGTACAAGATGGCTTGCAATACTTGTTATTGTACAAAAAAATCTCTTGTTTGCACCAAAATGGCTTGCATCAATGGGAATCTAACAAAACACGAGGATTCTAGCTCAACCTTGAAATTATCTCTGCGGAATGGGAAGTCGAAGTCACCTAAATATCCACAGTTACCCAAAGGTCCATGTGAACCTGGGAAAATATATCAAGCAGGCAACGTAGGCTGTTTCTGTGAAAGTAACCAAAAAGCCGTTTGTTCTAATGAAGAAACTTGGAAGAAAAGAGGTAATATTGTGAAATCAATATTAATTTCAAAAAACTTTAAATCAATCTTCATGGCATATGTCGAAGTCACAGTGTTAAGTAGGTAGGTAGAAATACACTTAATGAAGTTATGTCTGAACTTAGTAAGTCTTTCACTTTTCTCGATTATCAGATGGATAATACTAAATAATCCATGCCTCTTAATTTTTACTCGGAAGTCCAATGCTCAAGACGGCGTTGCAATATCCCAGTAGATATTTGTGCGATGTATCATTGAACAAATAGTACCGTAACCTATTTTAGAGTAGACAAAAAACTAACTAATATAATCCATTCTATCTAGCTACGAGAGGATTTATCGCTCTATGATACAGATTACGTTTTTTTATATGGCATATTTTCAGCTTGAACACATTGCGCATATTCTTTTTTTTTTAGAAAGTTTCGACCATGTATTACTAGCGATACATCCATTATTCACTTCATCTTCTAATAAAATGAATCTGCCAACTTTACCTAGCCAATCGGCAATGTGTCAGCCTGGCGAGCAATACCGTGTCGAATGCAACTCATGTCTGTGCCTTCACAATAACAACATGATCTGTTCTAAGAAGCTGTGCTTGAGCTATGACGATATGAACAGACTTGAAGCCAGGAAATATACTGGTAAATAAATACTTTACATTTTTACATCTAAACCTCCAAACTTATATACTTATATAAAAAAGTCCATTGTAGGATTTATCTAAGATACAGAAAAAGACATCTCCTGAATAATATTGCTAGTCAAAAATGCAAAATATAGCTTATATTAAAAGTGCATTTTGCACCAGGCGGTATTTCGTACAACGACCCGTCAATATGTCTCTGTCACTCGTACTCGTGCCAGCTACGGGAACGCCCTATAGCATTGTTTAGCAGCAATTTTATTACAGGACCAACTATGAAATAGTGATAAAAATCTACAAGATAAACTTATTTTTTCGCTATTTCAGGTTCCTTGTAGTACAATGAACCCTGTGAATGAACCCAACAAAAAAAATTACATCTGATGGTATCCATCCTGTATAATGTCACAATTTTACAGGTACACCCTGCACAAACTTAGACATGGTGAATACCGAATGTATCAATTGTCGCTGCGTGAAGAACAAGCTGAATTGCGAACCAGTGTTCGGTTGTGAATCAAAACAACTCAAACAGAGGTTATCACTTGGCGGCCATCCTCCAAAGCTGACATTGAACATGGATAAACTTGAGTGTATAGATAAATCTATTTACAGGTAAATCTTTTATGTTACCTACTTTAACTAGAGTAGGGGGACGCATTACGATATAAAATCCGATGGGCTGTGTGGACCTATGATTACAATCAGCCAAATAAAAAATAAAAAAACGGTCAAGTGCGAGTCGGACTCGCGCACCGAGGATTCCGTACAAACTTATAGGTATGTAAATAGTTCGTTCATCAAGGGAATCGTAACGAAAAGACGAAACTAGATTGTGAGACAAACTCAAATTTGCCGTTGGTAAACTGTTGTCCCATACATCGACATAGGTCGCGGTCAGTTTACCAACTGCAAATAAGTT
Source organism: Tetheella fluctuosa (assembly GCA_951216915.1). NCBI lineage: Eukaryota > Metazoa > Arthropoda > Insecta > Lepidoptera > Drepanidae > Tetheella > Tetheella fluctuosa. Next base: position 5,838,227 of record OX578236.1, read on the forward strand.
TATAATCGCAAAACAAAAAAAATTACGACAAATTTACGGTTTTCGGATTTATTCCTTTACTTGTGCTATAAGACATTGCTTCATGCCAAATTTCATGATTCTAGGTCAAAGGTATATATAGGTTTTGATTCCCTTGCGAGTAGTTGCTAGTCTCAAAATACGCGGCATAAACGGCCATATCTTTTGATTGCGTTGACTTAGAAGTTTGATTTTTTCACAGCTTCAAGATATTGCAGATTTGGTATTTGATATTAATTTCAACTTAATATCTCCACGCGTTCCTGACAAAGTGATCCTATAAGGGTTTCTTTTTTCCTTTTGAGGTACGGAACCCTAAAAAAGAGCGTGTGCAACTCAGTATACTTACTATACATAACATAAGTGAAACCATTTATGATTTTGCCCACAATATTTTTTTGATTGTCCTTTATCACTTCAATGACTTTGAATTTATCTTAACTTTGTCCCTATTTTTGACTTAAATTATATTGGTTATAACTAATAATTTTCCAGGAATGACTGCAACCTGTGCTACTGCCAAAAACGTACCTTGAGATGTACTCAGAAGACGTGTCTCAAATACAGACAGGTGCTTCAGTTTAATAAACAACGATTGTACTTAGAGCAACATGGCTTGTAAAATTAACCGATTGAATATTGCTTGATGGAACATGATATATTTAATACATAGATAAAATGCGAAGCAAGAAAAAAAACTACAAAAAGTAACATTTTAATTAATGTGTGATATATTTACTTATTAAATGATACGAGTAGTTATATTATTGATTTAATTATGCGATATACTTACTTATTTAACATTACTAGGGGTTAAAATACTTATAAGTTAACGAACCCCTATTTAATTTCTACTAGTGACTACCCCTTACTTAAAATATTATAATAAATAGCTTTTGGCAAATACATTTTTTTACATTTAAAAAGACAGTACGATTAAAAAACTTTTATTTTATTTTTGATTTGACATTAGGACTATTTAGGACATCTACCATAACGAAGGTACATATTATATCTTGCATCAACACTAAGACCAACTGACGTACAAACAAGTATAAGTACTATTAGGGATATGGCAACCCCACTTCATAAAAACCTGACTTATACTATAATGCATAAGAGAAAGAATAAAGGACTATTATAATTAAAACTATTATACTTAATTAAAATAACCATGAATATTAAATCCCAAAAAGTATTGTTTAAAAACTAATTATAAAATTTGATCCATGTATATAGCACGATATAAAGGATTCTTTTTACGATTTTGGCACGGAATTATACAATGAGACTTATATAATTATGGACAATATTATACAATGAGGTTAAATTATAATAAAGATCAATGCTTATAAATTTTTGACTTTTGGGCGGTTAAGGGTCGTTAAGGGTAGTTTTTAATCATTTGGATCTAGAGCATGTCAGCCACTTCCTCCTGATTTGCGCTAGATTTGCGCACTGTGATCATTAGTATTTTGTCATTACAAAAATTCCGAATGGCATTAAAACGACATTAAATAGCTGGTTCTTATGGACTCCCAAAATTGATAGATTATCCTAATCCTAACTTCCTTACTTATTCTAACTATCCTAACTTAATATTATAAATGCGAAAGTGAGTTTGTTTGTTTGTTTGTTTGTTTGTTACCTTTTCACGCTTAAACCGCTGAATCGATCGCGATGAAATTTGGTATGCAGATAGCCTATGGTACGGGGAAGAACATAGGCTACTTTTTATCCCGGGAAAACATAAGATCCTTGGGGAAAGTGGGTGAAACCGCGGGGCGAAATCTAGTAAAATGTATTTCTCATAAGACGAATAATGTTGGAACAAAGATACATCATACTCTGAAGTAAAGCTATTTATTACCCAGGAAAACATGCAGTGCCTCGGAAATGCGGGTAAAACTGTGGGGCGGAAATTAGTTTTGTACAACCCCCATTTCTAGTTTTTTTAAGAAAGGTCAGTCAGCCATATAATCGACATCAATAAAAACGTGGGACACGACTCATTCAACGGAATATTCTTGCGAAAGTAACTATCAATCCGAACTAAATGTACCTAATCACGAAAAATCATCAAAAAAATCTCTCGTACATACTTTCCAATATTATTAGGGGAAATAACGATTTAAACCAAAAATTATCAAGAAATGATTGAAAATTAATTTAGTCATAAAGCAACTCAATCAAATTTTACGAGTTTAATAATTAAAAAGCACATTCGGACAAACTTAATTTATTGGTCTACATGCATAATAGTCGTGAAATTACATGACCTAAATATTATATAAATACTTTTCATCACACTACAATTAGAATATGTCGATGGTATTTGCAATTCTAACGCTGCTAACACGGCTACCTTATGGAAGCACATTATTCCGTGAGTAATCTTCACAATACACTCTTTTATATATATCCTCGTCAATTAAGCCAAGATTTCATAGCTTCTTTTGATAACATCATCAATAAAAAACTAAATTATTAAATGATTTCTTAATATTTTATCCGCTGATTGCTTGTAAATTATAGGTACGTGCGTCCCAAACTCACACATTGTTCTAAACGGCCGAGTCTGTATTTGCGATAACACAGGCAATTGGAACCAATATAACTGTCAGTCAGCGGAACGACGTCAGACTTGTCAACCAGGCCAAATAATTTGGGAAGATTGTACTCAATGTATATGTCAGGAGAATGGTAAACTGCTATGTACAAGTAATGCATGTGCTGAGGAATCTACGACTCCTTTAAATCGACAAGAATTTGGTACTGGAGCGTTGTGTACGCCAATGAGGTCGTATTATGTCAATTGCAGTTTATGCGTTTGTCCTGTTTCTGGTCGCGCATCTGAAGCACGCTGTGCTAAAGACTCCTCATGTTCTATAAAAAGACCACCTTCTCCATCAGATTTCTTGTTAAAGAAAAACGTATGCATTCCCAATGTTATGTATCTATTCCCATGCGTACATTGCTTATGTACCGATGAAGGCAAATTTGTTGTCAGCAAATGCTTGGAGACATGTCGTAAAAGACAGCGTATAGATGTAAAGAAATGTACTCCAAGGACGTTTTTTAGAAAAAAATGTAATGTTTGTCGATGTCCATCTAATGGCCAGCTAGATGAAGAGTTATGTACATCTGCCATCTGTAATACCATGTCAAAATACGGATCTTTAAATGATTTAAGAAATAAAACTAACATTTGTTCTCCTCATCATTTTACTGCCCCCAAATGTATTTACTGTAATTGTGGCCCAGACGGATCTATAAATAATAATGCCTGCTTAGCATTAGACTGTATTAAAACAAGTGATTTTAAATACGATGTCGCTAAAAGTACTTGCAGATCTGGTGAAATGGTACCGATTTGTACCGAATGCTTCTGTCCACGTAATGGACAAACCGATCCAAAATATTGTACTGAAGCTTGTTCTTTTGAGAATAAATTTTCTGTTCTTAACACTATATTAAAGACCAGCTCAGTAAATCGACTAATTGATCTAGAAGTTGTTAACAATTTAGCGGTAAATAATAGGTGTGAACCTAATTCTCTATATCTGGACCGAGGGAGAATTTGTCTTTGTTCAGATAATGGAAGTCCTGATTACAACCTATGCTCTTCAGCCCCTGATACAACTAGCACCTTAAAATATGAAACAATCAAGAAAGAAGTTATCAATATCGATTTTAATATTTCGTGTGAACCAAACACTTTTGTTGAGTTCGATTGCAACACTTGTTACTGTAGTAAACAAGCTAAAATCGATCATAAATGGTGTACATACGATGATTGTGATGCTAAACGAGCAATTCAAGCAAATCATAAGATACCAAATATCCCTAGACCAATTCCTGAAGAAACGAACACCTGTATCCCAGGTTCTATATCGAAAGTCGATTGTAATTTCTGCATCTGTTCCGAAAGCGGACTCCTAAAAGAAAGGGCTTGTACCAAAAATCATTGTAAGAATGTAAAAACGGTTCAAAACATGAAATTCATTTGCGAACCTCTCGCCTACTACCAAGTAGACTGCAACACTTGTTTTTGCCCAAGTGATGGATTAAAGAATGTAGCTATGTGTACGATGAATCAATGCGAGAAGAACTTTTTACGTTCTGATGTTTGTATACCTGGAGAACTGTTTAGCGACGATTGTAACGTATGTGTTTGTCCACCAAACGGTGACAAGTCTGATAAAGTGTGTACAAACCATACCTGTTCCGACAAAGACACTCCATGGCAGAAGATATTCCAGTTATCTCAAAATTTGTTGGGAAATCCAGTTGTCGAAGACACGACGAGGAATTTGGACTTATGTTTTCCAGGAGAACAATTCGTAGTTGGCTGCAAGCTTTGCGTATGTCCTGACATGGGATTGAGGGAGTATGCTCCTTGTACACCTGTATTGTGCGATGAGAATAATCAAACTGTAAGTAAATAAGAAGTGATAATGGGGCCAAAGGTGGTAAGTCTCAAAGCCTAGAAAATCTTTATTCTTTGTATTAAACATTTTGACATATTAATATGGAGTCACTAACTTGAAACTGGAACATCACGGTTGGTGGGTACCATATTTTTTACTCTCTATTGAGACGTGTTGAGTGATAGCTAGCTAGTTGCACTGGACTGTAGGGAGTTTCTTGAGTCCACAACTATACCTATTGTATGATATTTTATGTGAGTTCAAAATAAATGCCTTTTATATAGATATCATCACCTTTCCAGTGTCACGTCTTAAGCACCAAATAACTTATGACGTTATTTTTTTTAAATATTTTTTATGTCAGTAGGTTGACAAGCAGGCAGACGGTCCACCTGATGGTAAGTGGTCACCGCCGCCTATGAACATTTGCAATACCAGGGGTATAGCCGATGTGTTGCCGACCTTGAAGAGCTATTTTTACGCACCTCTTGATCATCATATTATCATGATATTTACGAAAAATAAGCTAAATAATCCATTTCAGTTGCAGTATCAAGAAACCCAAAAGGAACCTGAGCCAAGTAAACGTGTTTTAATGAGAACACGTAGATTATCAAAAGATTGCGAAATTAGCACTTTCAATGTCAGTTCAGAAATACATTGTACACCAGGATCTATGTATATTATTGGGTATTGGTATTAATATTAATATAATTATCTATTGTCAGACGAATAACGTGGAGGGTGCTGTAAGCAAATTGTTTAAATTCGATGACGAATACGGGCTGTCACAATGCTCTGTCCCTGTCGGTTACCAAACAATTAATATGAAATGTCCGCTGTCTGCGGTAACGTTGCGTGAACTCGTCGACGAGTTTTATTTTAGGGAACGCAAACGCTGGTATTTTTCTAACTACGCACAATCTTTCTCTATTATATACCTACTATATTCTTCGTGACTTACATTGTCTGAATATTGCAATTTTGCAATGGAGATCCAATAATTGAAAACTGCAGCAAGTATCTATACTATATCTATACTAATATTATAAAGCTGAAGAGTTTGGTTGAACGCGCTAATCTCAGGAAATACTGGTTCGAATTGAAAAATTATTCTAGTGTTGGATAGCCCATTTATCGAGGAAGGTTATAGGCTACATTTTAGCCCGGGAAAACATAAGATCCCTCGGGAACGTGGGTGAAACCGCGAGGCGTAAGCTAGTATGTAATACAAAAAATGGGGAACCACATTTATTTTTGAATAAAAAATATTCTGGGACATTATTCCTCACACACGGCCATCTGACCCCAAACTAAGCAGAGCTTGTGCTATGGAAGCCAGATAACTGATATACTACATATACTACTTTTCTTTTGTAAATACATACATATACAGATAATTATACCCAGACACAGGACAAACAGACATCATGCACACAAATGTTTGTCCTGAGTGGGAATCGAACCCACGACCTGCGGCGTGATAGATAGGGTATCTTACCAACCACGCCAACCGGCCCGAATAAATTCGATCGTCGATTTATAATGTTTTTTGATATGTAATCATAATGCAATTTATATAATTTCAGATGCCAACAATGTTTTTGTCCGTATATGGGAAACGTTAATTACTTCTGTCGACCACTACCTAAAAAAATGTATTGTGAAAATCCGTATCCAAACACCGACTATGTACCGTTAAGTGTAGCTAGAAGAATTGATGGTGGTGAGTTCTATTATTTGGTATAGTTTATGAAGAACTTATAGGTAGGTACTACTCAAGCCACTAGTTTTTACTACTGTTACTAAGATTGCTTGAAGCGATAAGACCGCCATGTTCTTATCACTTCCTTTATTTATGAAAGATTTTTTCAAATCGTACCAGTAGTTCCTGGAATCAAACAAACAAACAAACAAACTCTTCAGCTCTATAATATTAGTATAGATAATAGTAGGGGAGATGTAGGTAATGACGATCACTTAAGAAAGAATTGAAATAAAACCAAATCTATTAATCAATTATTTATTGCTTTGCTCTTATAATAATATTCCTGACGATAGAGTTTAAGATATAATAAAGTATCTTTTTTAAATTGCGATCTAAAATGTTACAATTATTACATATCACAAGTACAGAAATAAAGATTTAATAATTTAAGCCTCACCTTCGGATTTATCTACTCGAAAATTTAGATCATAATAGCGCGAAATCTTCAAACATCTGTTTCTCTCAAGAGCGTCGCGCAAACCGAGTGAGCCGCCGTCCGCGCACGGGAATGACGCAAAGCTAGCGCGTAGATATGTTGGCATCACTTGCTCGCGTTCAGTTTTTGTTATTTTGTGGTGATCACCATTGCCAAATGACTCCGATTGCCTACATCTCCCCTACATCTTGTTCCATTCCTTACAGAAAACGCCACTAACCACTCTACCGAAATAGAAACAAACAAAGAAAGGCCCACACACTCCCACACACCTAACAGATGTAAAACACCAGGTAAGGTGATGGACAAATGCTATGTATGCGACTGTTTAGACAAGAACCTGGTCATCATTGAAGAGCACTGCTTCAAGAGTTCAGCTGTTAATTGTTCTGAGGTTAAACCTTCGTTTTTGGATATGAGTAATAAAGTTGTTATTAATTGATGTTTGATGCATTTGTTTACAAGGCTTCCGCCCCGCGGTTTCACCCATGTTTCCCAGGGATCTTATGTTTTCCCAGGATAAAAAGTATCCTATATTTTAATCCATAATATAGTACCAAATTTCATCCAAATCCGTTCAGTAGTGTTTGCGTGAAAGAGTAACAAGTATCCGGACCATACTCACAAACTTTCACATTTATAATATTAAGTAAGAAGTATGACAGTAGGATTTACCCGCGATTCGTCCACCCTGCAGTTCGTGTTTTTTTCTTTATACTACATAGGTGGCAAACAAGCTTACGGTCCACCTGATAGTCAGCGGTTATGGTAGCCTATGTACCGTAGTAGTGCCTAGTGGTAGTAGGTACTTCCCCGGGCAAACTCTGCACTAAGAGTTACTACCTACAAAATTAAATTATTACTCAAAATTCTAACAAAGTATATTACCTACATGCGTTTCTAACTAAAGCTTGATTTTTATACATACTTAATCTAATACCTTTAAACGAGCAATTCTTGTATATATATACCTATATATATAATCTAATACCTTTAAACGAGCATTTCTTGTATATATATACCTATATATCTGGATCTCGGAAACGGCACCAACGATTTTCTTGAAATTTAGTATGCAGGGGGTTTCGGGGGCGATAAATCGATCTAGCTAGATTTCATTTTTAGAAAACGTCGTTTAAAAAAATACCGAGCATATAAAATGTATATAAATATGTCATGTATTAAAAACAAACCGCTTGTATTGGTCCTAATTTTGTAATAAAAATAAATAAATAAATAATATTTTGTTCATGCCGTTCGCGGTAAAAACCTTGGATCCGTGGGGGTTTGAGGCTCGCCGAGGCTCCGGGAGACCGACGGGCTGGGAGCTTTTTCCGACAACGCATAAGCTTGGCCATTCAAAAAGGGAATGCTGCCAGTCTGTTGGGAACCTTGCCTATCGACAGCAGCGAGGGCTTTGAGGATGTTTTCTATATATTATAGTTTGTATTTTATACAATGATTGTAAATACTTGTTGTGCTTAAATAAAAAATAATTATAAGTTTAAAAAACAACAAATTAATTGATAAAATGTAATCACAAATCATCGAGATACATTTTAATTCTGAAATCGATGACAAAATTTTAAATTTTCTAACAAAAGATCAATCAATCCTGACCACAATGTATAAAATATATAGCCAGGTAATAGTTAGCCAAGTTATTGTATTTTTGTCGACTACAAAGTACCTTACTTACTGGCAGGCTACCATCAAGTCAAAATCGATCACCAAGCATCTATTAGAGTTTAACACCTACCAAATAGCCAGTTCCCTTCTAGGCTTTGGGTGACCACCTTCGGCCAATCATCACTTGCTATGGTAAGATTGTGGTCAAACAAAAGGCCTATCAAAGTGAAAAAAGATACAGATCCGAGGATACATACTATAAAGGTAATCTCTAAAGACTTTTTTCATATCTATGTGGTAATTTAATAAAAATAATTTGGGTAACTAATAAGTAATTTTACTAATGAATGATTTACCCACCACAGCCTCCAATTATGGTCAGCCAGACTATACTTAATGTAAACTTCCGAACCTCAGAGTCAGACAAATCATATGTGCCTACGAAGATCTATTTTTGCGTGTAGATAATATTTTCGCATCCAGGTTATGACCATAAATCAGAATGAAAGTTAACTCAAGATATCTACTCAATATATAAGGAAAAATAAATAACACTGGGTACATAGATTGACCGCAAGTGCTGTGTGGGGAGGGAAAGCGGAGCGGGGCAAGCTGCTCCACTCCCGCGCAAGTCACAAGTCCCGAGCACAACTAATAAGCCTGCCCTAGTATTTTAGGTACTTAGGATCTTTGCCGAAGGTGAAGGATAATATATTGTTTTATTTCATCTTAAGTCTTGTTAGTTGCCATTTTGTGCAATCGGATTATTCTACTAATTAAGTTAGACGATCACAATAAAATCAATAATCAAACTGATTGATAGTTATTTGTCGATTCTAAAATGCATCATAAACCTTTAGTTGATCTAATTAATTTCAGTCCATGTACGAATAAGTAGTTACGTCGTAGACCTATTCTGAATGGACATGGCTTACGTTAATCATGTTTTTGGTTTTGTATTTATTATATCCAGTGTCGTATGTTCAAGTAATTTTACTCAAGGTAAAGATTAATAAACTAAATTAATATAATATAAGTACCAATGTTTTTTAGAATTCTTATACCTACTTTGGTACCTACAAGTATTATAAATAAAAATGAAAGCCTCTATACAGGGTGATTTTGTTATCACTGGCAATACTTGCAAGGGTGGAAGTACTCATCAAAATGAACAATTTTTATAATGGGACTAACTGTGAAATCATGAAAAAATTATCAGCTGTTCAATACCTACTCGACCAAAATGTATGAAACAACCGTATTCTTTTACGCGATATCAGAGTTAGCCCTATAATAAAAGTTGTTCACATTGATAAGTACTTCCATCCCCTGCAAGTATTGCCAGTGATAACAAAATCACCCTGTATTTTATACTCGTATGTTACGTTTTCTGCTAATCTATCAAATTTAAGTTAATTAAGTAATTTATCAATGCGTGAATGAAATATCAGTATGCAAAGATTTAGAATTAAATCTTGTGCGGCATAGTGCCATAAACTTTTATTAAAATTTCAGATTTCCTGCTATCTCTGAAATCGTGTGAGATAGGGGATGTCTTGGAAAATGAATGCATCAAATGTATTTGTAATTCTACAAATTCTAACAGTGTATATACGTGCACTCCACAGAATTGCACCAAGCATTTAAAAGGTTTGACATATTGTTGTTTTTATTTAATTTGAATCACTCAAAGCAAAACTAATTAAATTATTTAATTTTAGAAAAACAAAAGGAATCCAAGATGCAAATGCCATCAAAACCACAATGTCTTCCAAATATGGTATACGTTCAGGAGTCAGTGAAATGCATTTGTAATAAGAAGGGATTTTGGCCTCATGAGCACTGCGATGAAATCTTCAAGTCATTGTCACCTGGTAATACCACTAAACAAAAATGTGAACCAAATACATATGTCATTATTGATTGCAACGTATGCCGCTGTAGTCATGAAGGTAATATTATTAAAGATCGTTGTACCACAAATGTATGCAACAAAGATAGTATCGAAGAGGCAATACAACTCACACCTAATACTAAGAATAAGTCAATTTTAAGGAATGGTCAGGACCTTCATCATAAAAATGTAATGAGTTCGGTACCAGAACTTACAGCGGAAAATAATTTAAAGGTACAGAAAACAAAAAACATGACTATAGTAACGAAGAAAGATAATAATATCCCAAAAGATGTTAACATGAAAAAGAAATCTGATTACAATAGTGAGTCAAAAGAGGATAAAAAAGAGACTACCTTAAGGAAACCCATATCTAGAAACAGAGCTTTTACTCAGATGCCTTTCGAAGATGAAGAAAGCGATGAAAGTGAAAATGATTATACTAGAAAGGATGAAAACGACGTGGTAAATACAGAGGAGGAAGATAATTCCGAAAAAGAAATCACAATTCAGTTTCTGAATCGAGGTTCTTCACTAAAAAAGGTAGAGACTACGGATGATAGTGATAATTCTTTGTCTGCGGAAAAGAAAAAAAATACTCAGAAAGATCCATTAAAAAGTTTGAGTCAGACCCTAGAAATAAATCTTCCAATGGTATTAAATAAGGTATTAAAGACTGCTTTAAGGAAGTCTATGGTATCTTTGATGCCCGATTCGAATTGTGTGCCGGGTACTTCTTCATATATAAAATGTAACACTTGTTTTTGTTTGAAAAATATGAAACTATTGTGTACTAATAAGCCGTGTTAATAAAGGTCTGCTCTATAACTATCTTGCATTTTAGTCTAGGGTACCTATATCGTTAGCCCCAAATAATTAACAACGCATAGTGCACCTCTTATTGCTCCTCCTAGAATCGTATCCCTTATTACTGAGGGTGATGATTCCCCCTTGAAAATATCATCATCTTTTGCCTGACAAAGTTGTTGTCGTTTTAATTAATGCGTATTACTCACCACAGGTATTTATTACCTTAGTACCTTTAGTATTTTATTAGGAATGAATCGACCCATAGCGATTCAAATACATCTACCGACGTCAGAATAAAACCTGTAAGTACTTTCGATCGTAAACTAAAAACCAATTATAATTTTTGACTGTACTATAGTTATTTCAATATTCAGTGAAGAATTAAATTGAATTGCTCGCAGAAATGATAAAAAATGCTCTTTTATGAGTGAAGGAAGGAATTACAAAAACATGACGCTCAAAATATTTATTTTATTATTGCTTCAAATAGTTTCATTGCTAGCGTATATACATGAATCACGTAAGTATCAGCAAGTTCATCAAAAAATAAGTCTTTTTGTAACATAGGATAGGTTTGTTTTGACCACAATCTCACGATAAATGATGATGTGGCCGAAGGTAATCCCACTAAGGGAACTGGCTCTCTAGTAAAGCTGCTAAGACACAGGGGTAGGTGTTTGGCGTAAGATTTTCAACTTCACCCCGGAGGTGGATACTACAAAGTACCTTACCACCGTGCTATAATTTCCTCACATTTTTTTTACTTCACACAAAGTTCAGACTCATTGTAGGATTCAAGCCCACGACTATCACCACGACATTCGAAGATACTACCACCAAGCCATCATCGGCTTTATCGCTCATTCTGAAATTCACTGTATTTATAGTTCATAAGTTACGTACACACGTTACCATGATCTGACCGTCTCAAATAGCTAAATCTGCATCACATAGTTTTCTGGATCTGAGTGCTATTTTCAGCAATTGCCAAACAAGTATGGCAAGAACGTTGTGACAAGAACACGTTCGTACTGAATGACTGTAATTGGTGTTCATGTAATAAAAATCGTCAGTATACCTGCAATGCCCGAATTTGTAGCGAGATTGACAAGTTTGGACATTTTAATGGTGAGTAATTTGTACTAAAATTCTCTGTTATCCAAACCTCCTCCTCCTTTACAGCCTTTATATGTCCCATTGCTGAGCACAAGCCTCCTTTCACCAAGAAGTTTGGGCTGCGGCTTGGTGGAGGTAGGCTGGTGGTCAACCTACTGTTGGAGTTTTCAAGTCACCTCGAAGGTCTCCAACTAGGTTAACGACTATCACAAATAAGTGATAACCAATAATTTAGAGAAATAATTTTCTTAGTTTGGCGCCAATAATTTGAAGATTTGTGATAATCGAATAGGTAATAATAAAGTTTCAAACCCACAGACGCAGTCCGAGATATCAATGTTGGAATGCAAGGTCATGGAGTATGGCGATCTAAAGACGTTGCCTGCGAGGCTGGAGTGCACTACCGCCGTGATAGTATCCTCTGCGTCTGTGGTGAGGACGGCAGCTGGCCAAATCCCGTCTGCAGAGACGTATTCCGAGTCCTATACCCCGTACAAATTACTGAAGAAACTGTACCTTCAAGCAATCAAGAATGTACACCATTAAAACTTCATTTAATTGGCTGCAACGCCTGTTTTTGCCCAACAAGTGGTTACATTGACCCAAAATTATGTACCCAAAATAATTGTACGAAAGATGATCCTATTGTTAGTGGTAAATCCAATATAAGTGAATCAGATGAAGTCATAGATGAGGTATACGCAAATTGTATCAAAGATCAACAATACAAGGTAGGATGTAAAACGTGTGTGTGTCTTAGAAATAACAGACTCCTTTGCGGTAATTGTACTACGGATGATGAAATCGCTATCCGAGAAAAATCATATTGCAATGTCGCAAAAACAGGTGAAATATTTAACATTGATTGCAATTTATGCCACTGCGATAGCAAAGATTTGATTTCCTGTACAGCAAAGAAATGTATTGATGGACCAATTAAAGGTGAACTGAAAAAACAGCTTAGTTACATAGAAACGGAACTAGAGCCTGTGCAGAAACCGATAGAAGACGAGGATTGCTTACCAGGAACTAAGTATAATAAAGACTGTAATTCTTGCATTTGTATTGAGAAAGATGGAGTCAAAGTTTTTGGTTGTACATTAAATCAATGTTCAAAACAGGTCGACATCCATAGTGACTGTGTAAATGATTCAGTTTATGAGATCAACTGTCTCATATGCCAATGCGAAGAAGTCGACGGTATAAAAAGGCAATCGTGTAAAGTAAATTCACGGTGTACCGCAAAAGATGTTGTCAAAGAAATTCGGTCTAATGATTTGGAGTCTCTACATGGTTATTGTGAACCTTTGCACATTTATAAGAAGGATTGTAATACTTGCAGATGTTTATCTGATGGAAAGACCATAACTTGTACGTCAAGAGTCTGTGAGAAGAAAGGCGAGCCTTTAATTGTAGAAATGTTACCGGTGGTACAGCACAATGGTTTGTGCCCAGCAGGACATTATTATAAAATTAACTGTAATTTGTGTTACTGTCTCTCCAATGGCAACACAATTTGTTCTACGGCTAAATGTAAAGATGAAAATTAAATTTTAATTGAACTAATATTTTCTTTTACTATCAACTGGGATATGGAAATGAAATATTTTAAGGCCTATTTGAAATTGGCCAAGCGTGCGGTAGTCTCTGTCAATTCATATGTGCCTATTTACGGTCCAGAATGTTGCTTTTGCTGAGAAGAAATCACTTATTTACATTTACACAAGCAATTCTTATCTAAATAATCTTAGATTATTACCTAAGATGTGTCTTGCAAGAGCGATCGCTACACCCGAAAATTGAAGTCATTTAAATATTCGTTAATGTTGTATTATGCCGTATCGATAGATAGACTATCGCAAATATTGAGGAGATTTGAAATCAATGAAAATCGATCAATACTTTTAAAAGTAACTATAATTTCAATCTATAATAAGTAATAATTTACAATAATCGCCTTTTTACAAAAAAAAAATAAGTATATTTTAAATCATAAAATAATCAAGATTAATAAACAATTTGTACGATGATGCATTTAAAATTATTTCACGAAAATGTTTAACAAAATTTGTAGCGTTTTAAATTTACTTATGATTATAAATATATCCATATTTAAATAGTAATAAGAGGTATTTAATTTTTTTTCATTACAAATACAATAAAAGCAAGTGCACTTTACATTTAGGCTGTAGAACTGTAATTCAATACGTATACCATAAACAATTAAAGAAACATAATCTTTAAGTAATTACACACGAAAGAAAAAGAAAAACAATTTTAAAAACTTAAGTAAATTAAATAAAACAAATGAAAAAGAAAAGATCGTGACCAGTCATTATAGACCGAATAATACTAACACCACATTTACTTACACATTCTTTGAACACACCTCAACGTTCAGAAATACAATTTCATAATCTTTTTTATATTTAAAACATTAAAATACTAAAAGAAGTTTTATTTAATTACAATAACATTTAGGTGATCAAATATTTAGCTTGATTGGCTCTACAAGGCTTGATTGGCTCTACATTTTGTAATTATCATCATCATCCATTTCATAATCAAAACAAAATCATTTTTTAAGTAATATTATAAGCAGTTTCAATCAGAACAATGAATGATAATTGATACATTAGCACCAGAATTAATCGTTAAAGCTATTTAAATGTCCTAAAGTTTGTTCTAACCAATTTGAATAAAAACTAGTATTGTATAGTAAATCGTAGGACACCCAACAGTAGCGAAGCGTACGTAAAATCGAATTAGGTACGCGTTGCATCGCTGCGTTCGTTACACTTTTTGTAATTTAGGTCTCCATCCCGAACGCGACAATTTTAAGCTATATGATTTCTAATACAATTTGTGTCAAGATCTGAAGCTATAACATTTTTTTGTTCAAATTGATTTCTAACTTATGATTATTGAGTCTATTCATTTGCTAACCAAAAACTACCTGTTCTAACTTATTGTGCATCGTATAAACGCACACAACATTTAGGATAGATACTTTGAAATGGCGTCTCTTCTATTTTACCATACTTGTTTCTTAGTCAAAATTTTCATTTTTTTTTTCGATTTCAGCGTTGGTCCCCTAACAAAAGTTATCGAAAAAATGCCAACTCAATGTATCCACCCAGTATATTTAAGGCGATTCAATAGTGAATTGACTATACATTCATTTGTTCCTTTTTTTGGTGTTTTAATTAGTAAAAAACATATAAAATTTTCATTTAAACATATTTTGAACTGATACACCAAGTAATATGTCATCGACAGAGGATGAAAATGCGTATAGGTAGTTAGTTGGTTTAGGTATTTAGAAATATGAGGATTGTTCATTCTTCAGCTCATAAGTATTTAGCGGCGGACATACAGCACGCGGTATCGAGTTCTGCGTTCAGAAAATGTATAAAAACTGACAAAGTGAATGCACGATCCATGATTTATATGGGAACTCCGAACGTGGAACCAGCGGAACTCCGCGCGCTGTGTGTCCTGCGCCTTATATTAAAGTGTAACAGAGCAAACGTAATCTGAGCCCTGAGTACTGTTCTATAAATTAACTATTTATTTTATATTGATTTTTGGAATTTCAAAATTATGATAACATTTGAAACACCAACTTCAGAAAGGTGTAATATTATTTTTTTAATTAAAAATCAATGTTCAAAATATTGCTTATAATTCAGATACGATCAACGCATTCTGAGTTACTATCAACATAAGATCAAAAGTACCAAGCACACATAAACTTCAGAGGCATATCACACAGCACACTCAGCTTGATCCTAAACCATAGCTAGCCTGTATAAGGGTCGGAAGAAATCTCCGCCCGACAACAATCTATCTCCATCCCTTTCTAACGTTAAACATATCTTTTGCTAAATCGAGAGAAATAAATCCAGAGAATCCCAGCGATGCCACAGAGTGCAAACGCGAGCAATTAATATCTCTCACTCTAGCGAACGTCAAGTTTGAGCGATAGAAAGAGATGCGGATAGAGGAATATCCGTTGCCAGGAGGTTCGTCCATAAGAGGGTTAAAGACAGTTGCTGTAATGACGGTAAGATTGCCTTCGTTAATATTAAAGAATTTATAGATTAAAAATACCATAGTGAAGTTAAAATCTGGCAAATATCATAAAGCTGGCATGGGCAAAGTTGCCAGGTTGAATACCCTCTGGCGACTGGCTACGGGCATAAGTACCAGGCTATGATAAATTAGGAGAAGGAGTCGTTGACCTGCCTGCAGCACCTGATAAAGGTGGCTCGTCGGGGCAGTTCCCGCAGTCTTGCGGCTCCGACGTAAGTGCAGGCGGATCTTAGACCGCCAAGTATGTCTTTAACTGTATCACCGACGTGCCCCCTATATTCTACTTGGACTGTTTTACCTGAAAATAAAGGTTTATTATTATTTTTAAAAAGCGCCAAAATATAGAATACTAGCTGTCCCCCGCGGTTTCAATCGCGTTCCTGACAAAAAAAATAGTCGATGTCCCTCTCCATACCATAGGCTATCTGCGTACCAAACTTTATAGCGATCATATGCTTACCTTCACTAGACCTATATTCAGCAACACCACCAGAATGCTTCAACATGGCAGTAGAAGAAGACATTCCATAGAACAGCTTGACTTTCTTCCCATCGGGGTTGGTGACCACGTCGCCACCACATTGGTCGTGGCCCGCGAACATGCCGCCGGCCATTACAAAATCTGCGCCTGCGCCGAATGCTTTTGCTACGTCTCCCGGGCATGTACAGCCACCGTCCTGAGATAAAATTGTTGAATAAAGGCTCTGTACCATACAAATTATATGGTTTCAATAAACACATTTTTTTAAATTCAACATCTTACAGATATAATATGTCCTTTGAGTCCATGTGCTGCGTCGGCACATTCAATGACAGCTGACAGTTGAGGATATCCCACACCAGTCTTGATCCTTGTCGTACACACTGATCCTGGACCTATTCCTACCTGTGAATATATGAAAATAAACATTAATCACTCGTATTCATGAACGTATTTAAAGACATTTGTCTCGTTCTTTTGTCCGCGGAACGTCACGCGTCAGAAAGAGACATACTTCATCGACAATACTGTTTTGTTGTGTCGCGAGTTCGTGTGTATTTTCTTTTGGACAATTTAGATAATTGTGAGTCCACGATGGACTATGTGCTAGTTAAACATAGAATAGGCGTTTTATAGAGCAGCAAGTTATACTATCAACACAGTTAGACAACTGTGTTCTGTCTGTTTAGACTAACGATATTTATATTAGTAAGGAAGTAAGGATGCATTGCACTTACTTTTATGATATCAGCTCCAGATAATATTAGTTCTTCTACCATCTCACCGGTAACCACGTTGCCGGCCTGGAAATATTTTTTGAATTGGTTTAAAAAGAAATACAAGTACAAATACAAATAAAGAAAGAAAGAAAGAACTATTTATTGACCCCACAAAGTCACAACATATGTGCATGTCTAAAAACTAATAACATAAATATACTAAATCAATGAGTGTGTGTTGTGCGGGGTCCAAAGGGGTCAAAAGTTTAGATATTTCATTTAATTTATTTTACTAATCGACTTTATTTTGAGGCCAACACGCCTTATGCTATTAGAACTTTGACCTACTGATCGTTTAATTAACTAGCTTCTGCCGTGCGGTTTTTCTCTCATTTCCGAGAGCCGAGAGTTCCAAAGTTAGATAAAAAGTATACTTAAGCTGGTCCAAGTTATGCCCTATTTTTTTTTACCACAATCTAGCCTTGGCTACAATAGAAACTTACAATAATAGTATGGGTAGGCCACTTAGCCCGCACCCTCCGCAGATATTCGACGAAGTGCTGAGAGTAGCCGTTGGCGACGTCGAGGCACACGAACTTCAGGTCCTTCACGTTGGTCAGGATCTCTGTGAGACGCTCGAAGTCTGCTTCGGCTGTGCCTGAACTTGCGGCTGTGGGGGAAAAAGTATTATTTGGGACATATTCAAGTCAAAGGCATTTATTTAGGGTCTAATTTAGGCCCTATTAGAGCACTTGTGAACAACGATGTTACTGAAATTACCACTGATTTGGAATCAACTTGAGAAGAACCGGCAAGAAACTCAGCAATGTTACATTTTTGAATATTTTTTGGGATTATGTTGGTTATTTTTTCATTAAAACGTTTATCTATTTTAAATACAATACTCGTATAATAAGCATAAACCTCTGATCCCTAACTAAGCAGGGCTTAGTTAGTTAGTAGTAAGTAAGTTAAATAGCTAGTAAGCAAAGTTTGATCAGTATCACCAGTAGAATCGACCCCCATGCGTACTACGTTATTTGTGACAGAATGTAAAACGACCATATCTTCGTGATACGGAATATACACAATATCCAAATACATGTAAGGTATCAATAAGGAAAATATAACCGGTTTTTATTTCATAATATTTTGTAGCTTTCAAATCGTAACGTCAAAGTCTATGCGCCATAATCAAGTATGGTAGGGTCAAAGTCAAAGTTCGAGCCAGTTATTCAGTTTAGGACCTTGGAGGGCACTTATGAAGGTCGAATTTACTGAATTTACGAATGTAGAATAGTTATA
This sequence comes from Tetheella fluctuosa, assembly GCA_951216915.1. Classification (NCBI taxonomy): domain Eukaryota; kingdom Metazoa; phylum Arthropoda; class Insecta; order Lepidoptera; family Drepanidae; genus Tetheella; species Tetheella fluctuosa. The sequence continues at coordinate 5,856,928 of OX578236.1, forward strand.
ATAGTAATTATACGGCATTTTCATCTTAAAATCTCGTTAGGATATAATAAAAATAGTTTAGTAGGTATTCCCTACAATATTACCCATTTGTTCTAAGCATTCAGGATGATCAGCAGCGAATTTCTTCCACTCCTCGATCGTATAGTATTTGTGGATGCATGTAAAGAGGCCATTCTGTAATAATTAAACTCTATTATTACCTATAGGTATGCTGTTAATGTGCCCACAGCTTATGGCTGCGTTTCCACCAGCGAGGGTAATTTATTTTCACAACTTAACACGTCATAGATCTAATGTAGCGATCCTATTGGCGGATAAAAACACATCCCTCGTTCGTTACACATCTCAGGTGGAAATGGTCTGTCCGTCGGATTATGACCGTATAATCGGGATGTCAAAAACTTCAAATTTTATTGCATTCATGAGTTCACGTTCCTTCTAGGCTTTGTGTGCTTACCACCTTCGGACACATCGTCACTACTACAGCGAAATCTATCCTATAATAAATCTGTAGAACCAGCGTGTCATACATTTTTTTTTTGTGAAAATGGAGTGTGGCAAATATGGGTTGAGTAACAGAATGCAAAGGTTTTTTTATTATTTTTGTCTGTCTGTTTGAACACTAAATAGATTTTTATGAAGTGTCCACGAGTTATTGCAGCTTGGCTTGGCGTTCCGATTAGGTTAGTTCTTGGTCTTTAGCAGTTATAATACTTCATCATCATCATCATCTTAGCCGCAAGACGTCCACTGCTGGACATAGGCCTCCCCTAATGATCTCCAATAGGACCGGTCTTAATACTAATAATACTTATGTATCTTCTAATATATAAAATTCTAGTGTCACAGTGTTTGTCTGCAAACTCCTCCGAAACGGCTTGACCGATTCTTATGAATTATTTTTGTGTATATTTGGTAGGTCTGAGAATAGGTCGTAAAGTATATTAACTAAATAATAGCCTTCATCTAAAATAATGTCTAATCTAAACTTACAGTACGTCATTCATTACGTCTTCCTGGAACATTTTATCGCTTTATGAACAACATCCTTTCAGAAGGGAAGTCTATAGTGACTTGTTTATTCAACAAAAGTTTTTTAAATTGTAAGGGGAATACCCTTTCTATGCCTTACAATGTATTTTATAGAATCGTTGAATATATATAAAACAAAGTCGGGTTAGTTAGTTTCACCATTTATAACTCAAGGACGGCTGCACCGATTTTTATGATCTTTGATTTGTTGGATTTATTTCCGCCCCGAATAGCAGAATAACATTATAAATTCAAAATTCACGAAAAAAATATTATAATTTTATACCAGGAACGTGGGTGAAACCAGGGAGAACTTAAAGCAGGTTTTGAATTAAAGCAGGTGGACCGCCAGCAAGATTGTCAGCCTTCCGACATAAAAAAAAACCCAATGACTTACCTTTGACAGTTCCTTGGCCATTTCAAATGTGCCTACGGTGTCCATGTTGCTGGCCATAACCGGGATGCCTTTGTACGTCTGCCCAGAGTTACGGAACGTGATTTCACGGTATAAGTCCACCTGGAAATGAAATTATGGTTTCTTTAGTCATATATAAGACTAGTTCAGATACATTAGGTCTATTTAAAAGCTCTTTACTTATTATTTTATTTTATTGTAAGTTAGAGCTTGTAACCTAATAAAATATAGTATTTTTTCGTTGTTTGTGTATGTAACAACCAGTTATAGGCATATGGGTGGTTAACTAAGGGATATTGACGTCGGATGCCGTGACGAAGGTCGTTGGTTCATCCTACAATGTGCTTTCGGTGAAAGCAAACATCGTGAGTAAACCATAGCACGGTGGTAGGGCATTATATTGTACCCGACTGCTTGTCTACCAAGGTAAGATAGGCTTTAGTTCGAGGCTCTTCGGATAGGCGTTAGTTCTTCGAAATCGGGTGAAAGATAAGATAGATATCTTATAGTCAGCGTGAGCGAAGCCACGAGCAAAAGCTAGTATTTATAAGGAATCTGTTCTATCTACAAGGTTCTATCTTTTAAGGCGATGAGGCGATGATAGCTCAGTGGTAGTGACGTCAGACGCCGCAGCGAAGGTCGTGGGTTCGAATCCTACAATGAGCTTGAGCTTTCGGTGAAGGAAAACATCGTGAGGAAACCATACCCTACGTACTTTGTAGTACCCGCCTGGCTGGCTACCACCCTCAAGTTGAAAGTTTATCGCCAAACACCTATTGGTGTGTTACGGCAGCTGCACTTGAGAGCCAAATCATTCTAGGCTTTGTGTGCTTACCACCTTCGGCCACATCATCACCTACCATAGTGAGATTGTGGTCAAACGCAAGCCTATGCAAAGTAACAAAAAAATATACATCGAAATCTCATCTACGAAGTAGGTACGTGTATGAACTCTGTAACAAGTATACATGCCAACCTACTTCTTTTTACACGTTATATTAAAATACACGTGAAATTACGTCGCAACTCTATAGGCAGTCTGCCAAAATATCTCTGCGTGTAGCAATGTCACTGGACTAATGAAATTCAGACGAGACTGCTCGCATCAAGGCCTTGCAAGTTATGTAATATTGTTCCGCATTAGGAATTCTTTTAGCATGCAATGCAATAAAGAGATAAAAAATCTGAAATGTTTTATAGAGTATAACTTGTCTTCCGCCCCGCAGTTTCACCCTTTTTTACCCCATTAAGGGTGAAATTTCCAAAAACCCTTCCTTAGTGGATGCAAACACTGTATTTTTTTTATACCACTTTGTCGGCAAACAAGCATACGGCCCGCCTGATGGTAAGCGGTTACCGTAGCCTATGAACGCTTGCAACACCAGACGTATCACTCGCGCGTTGCCGACCCTTCCCCCGTCCCCGATGAGCTCTGGCGACCTTACTCACGCGCAGGAACACAACTATAAGTAAGTTATTTGGCTGCGGTATTCTGTAAGGTGGAGGTACTTCCCCAGTCGAGCTGCTCTTTAAGCGACAATCGCTATGCTCTACCTCTCATAAACATTTTGCACATACGGTAGGTAGGTTTGGGCTGTGCGTTGATATATCAACAGTCAGTCAGTTTACCATTTTATTTGTTCGCCTGCCTGGCTACAACTCAATTTTTTAAATTTTATATCGGCATATTAAACCACAATCTCACTATGGTAAGTGATGATGTGGCCGAAGGTGGTAACCACACAAAGCCTAGAAGGAATAGGCTCTCAAGTGCAGCTGCCGGAACACCGGTTGGTTTTGGCCACAGATTTCCAACTTGATGGTGGTAGCCAGCCAGGGAAACCACACAAAGTGGGAAATTGCCAAACTTGTTTGGTGATATCAGCTTGTAAATATATACCGACTTATAAACTTACACATTGACTCAGACTCGGAACAAACAGACAAAATGTATCGACTATTTGTGATTAGATAACTGAAGGATTCTATGGAGTTGACGTCAGTGCATTTATTTATTATTTACATAAATAAAAAAGTTAAATTAATTGACGACGACCATTACCTACTGCTATTTTTAAACCATATACCTACCAACGATAATGTGAAATAAATATCACTAATGATGACTTAAAATATGTGCTTTTTCTTTCTACTTGTTTTTTCTTAATATTTTTATAGCTACAAATTCGTCCATTCAGTCGGACGTTCATATTGCGTTTTCTCGCAGCGCTATCACACATGGGGTTCTTCAAAAAGCCATGTAAAGAGTTTTTCAAGGGTGGCAGGTAACGGATTGGAAATTTCCTGGTATTGCAAATATACGTAGGCGGCGCGGCAGTGAAAACCTACCTACCGGTACCGTCTGCCGGCTTGCTTTAAAAAGCAAAAAATACATATTTTGATATCTATCTGTAGGTACATCATTTGTTTCTGCAAACTAGGCAAGTACTTATTTTCCCCGCATAAGTCCTATCTCATTTGTTATCATTCTGTATTTTATCGAAATATTTTCATACAGGCAATGTTGAGTGCCTATCTTTCCAAAGAATTTTCCAAATCGGTTTATAAATGACGGAATTGTGAGATAACAAACATAAAAAGAAATACAACCGAATTGAGAACCTCCCCTTTTTTTTGCAGACGGTTAAACAAGGCTTACTGAATGTACGCAGATATAAATTGCCTCAATTTGCGTCGGTTGTAGATAGTGAGTGAGACTGGCGTCGTATCGGCAAATACCAGATATTTTCGGTTGCTACTCTGTTCCGGAGCCTAACAGGCATTGAGGCCAAGGGGAGACAGACGCATTGCGCCACTGAAAAACTAGATAAAGTAATTCTTTTGTACAAAGACTGTAAGATACTTTTTCCACAGGTTTGTTGTAGTCGAGGTCTTCATTGTAATCTATCTGTAGTTAAAAATGTTTCAATTTTGTTTTTAGTTAGGTATATTGGATTAAAAACTTACAATCAAAACAAGAGAGATCTCAATTAGGTATCTAATCTTTCTACATGTCCTTTGACCATATATACTAATTAATTAGTCTAGATACTGGAATGACAATGCAAGATTTCTATTTGTTGTAGGTACTTTAACAAAAATCCATTTTGGATTGATTTTATATGGAATCATAAGACCAAATTATTTTATAAATAGTTTTAATGACAAGTATACTTTTAAACAAAAAAAAAATAATGGTATAATTTTTTTTTTTTTATAGAAACCATAACATAAAAATAAAGAGTAATAATGTGACTTTCTGTTTATGACGTCATTTATTCTATTCACACGACACGTGCCAAACTCAATTAAAAAGCAATCCCGCTTATCAAGAGCTAATCTACTACGCACACCACATATCTAAAAAGCTATTACTATAATCCTCATGTCACCAACTTGAAGATAAGATAATAATATCCAATTTAAAATAAAATTGAGAATTTTTATAATTTTGAAAGGCTTTCCTAATATCATAACCCTTTTCTGATTTGCCGCAGTAAGCTAACAACTATATGACTATAGTATTTGAAATACTTTAGGCAGATATACTACTTACATTAAAATCCAACTAATATTATAAAAGCGTGAGCGTGTTTGTTACAGCTGATCGGATTTTCATTAAATTTTGTATATAGGTCCTGGAATAGGATATAGGATACTTTTTATTTGATTTGAGGAAAACAGGTGAAACCGCAGAGAACAGTTAGTAAATTAATAAAAAAGATTATTGATTTTACCCAATCCCGCATTTACATGACTATTTACTAAGTATTTAAGTTAAAGACCGACCAGAAAAATAAGACGCCGCGCCATTTTGCGGAATTTTACGGAACTAATACGTGTACCGATTTTACTATGAGCTGTCAAATTATTTTCAAGTGGCGCCCTCACGCAATTTTATTTTTCTGGTCAGGTTTTAAATAACGTTTTATAGAATACCTTTAGTCTATCTATACAAGCTCAAGTGCATCTACCGACACGCACCGGTGCGTACAGTGATAGATTGTCAACATGATAATAGGTTGCTATGCAACGCTTCGTTAGTAGGTAACGTATCGATTTTCTTGTTAGAACTTTACTTTATGCATTTCTAATTAACTTTTACCCCAAGGTTTCTCATGCGACCTGCATTTAGACGGGGAATTCATTTTTATTTAGCAGATAGTCTGGTAGGTAATTATCTGACGCAATGGCAAGGTATATTTTAATATATCTATCTATACTAATATAATAAAGCAGAACAGTTTTTTTGTTCGTTTGTTCAAAGGCGCTAATCTCTGTAAATACCAGTTGGATTTGAAAAAACATTTTTGCATATGATAGCCCAGTTCTTGAGGAATCTTATCCCGAAAATGCGGGTGAAACCGCGGGGAACAGCTAAGAACAGCTAAGCTATACATAAAGATTAATTCTTCTCTAAAATATCAGATCTAGTTTATATGACAGCGGCAGTAGCTGATCCAGGGGGGAGGGGGGGCTAGGGACTTAATAAAATTATATAGTAATATATACAAAGTAAGTGTTAAGTACACTTTTATCGATGTATCGTTGTAGGTAATCTATTGCTGTGTTATCGGTATTAAAAAAATCGTGGCTAATTGCAAAAAATCGCAACAGAAAAACGGGTCATTCACAGTAATTTGATGATGTAATCTGATCTTCATTCCACTGGCAAATACAATTGACTAGTTTCCGCCCCGCTGTTTCACCCGCGTTTCCAAGGAATCTTATGTTTTCCCGGGATAAAAAGTATCCTATATGTTAATCCAGAATATATTCTATTATGAGAGGTAGAGCATAGCGATATGTCGCTCAAAGAGCAGCTCGACTGGGGAAGTACCTCCACCTTGAGCGGGTGAGTAAGGTCGCCAGAGCTCATCGGTCGGGGAGGTGGGAAGGATCGGCAACGCGTGAGTTATACCCCTGGTGTTGCAAGCGTATATAGGCTACGGTAACCGCTTACCATCAAGCGGGCCGTATGCTTGTTTGCCGACAATGTTGTGCCAAATCTGTGTGCCAAATTTCATCCAAATCCGTTCGGTAGTTTTTGCCTCCATCCGTCCTCAAAAACTTTTACATTCATAATATTAGTAGGATGGTGGTAGAAAATGCATATTTTCTCAACATCTAATAGGATCTTTTATGACAATTTATTAGATTTTACCTTTTACTTTTTTTTGTGCCACTTTATAAAAATCGTAACATTAAATTCAGACAGAAAATACCTAAATGACTATTTTAACGTTTTATACTATAGAAGGACAAATCGAAAGCCATAAAAAGTTCCATTAGCCAGACCTATTAGAATAGGAAAGCATCAGTCACTAACGACTTTGGTGCCCTTAACGACCACATAATTAATGATAGAAGCCCGATTTACGATCAAGGTTTTTTTTTCTATTTAATGGCATTGCATTGCACGGCAAACAGAATGGAATTATGACTTTAAAAAAAATATATTCAAAGGTATTTTTAAATTAAGAAACATGGTGTAGCGGTTTCCATAGTGATTACATTCTCTCCTCTCTGGCAGTTTCTTGGAACTTATTTAAGTTTGTAATGCAGAAAAATATTAACTATGGGACCAAATATTTCGAAATATCCACCTACCTAATATACTAAATCCAAAACTTATTTTTCAGTTTAGGCCCTGATGAGGCACTTACAATACAAATTGTATTAATACGCTAGGAATAAGAAGACAACGGCAGGAAACTCGGCAAGGCAGTTTTTCTGGATGGAGTTGTTTTAATCATTGAAGCAAGTTCTTGTAGTCATTATTAGTTAGTCGTAAATCTAATAATGGTTTATCACTTACTTACCTAGGAGTTTCCATTTCGGTGAAGGAAAATATCATAGACAACCATGCCCATTTTCAAAGGCGTGTAAAGTCCGCTAATCATTTTGATTGTGATGGCCATATGAGTTTAAAGTTCTATAATGTTTTGCAACTTGTTTTAACATTAAACTAAAGAATTACAAAAACGGGCAAGTTCGTGTCAGAAAAGGCGCAGTGTAAGGTTCCGTAGGTGCGATACGACGTGGTTATAATTACTGAATCTACTGAAAATTGGATTGATGATATCCTGGTTAGCTAGTGATATTATTTTTCCTTTTAAACTCGTGCGAGTCACGGACAATTAAGTCAGCATTTTGGAATCACCAATCATGTTTTCTTTCGTGTTTTTTTCACCACCAGGTAAAAATCCCAAACCTACTCACATTAATGTCCATATTCGTCATATGATAGCTCGCAATTCAACGCGCTGATTAATATTTTGGTTTCCCATTCAGGGAACCATATTTTTCCTGGTATTTACTATTCATTTTGACGGGCCGGTTGGCGTGGTTGGTAAAATACTCTATCTATCACGCCACAGGTTGTGGACTCGATTCCTACCCAAAAATTGTCCTAAGTCTGTCCAAAATTTTTGATAAAATATAGCCTATAACCTGGCTATATTTTATCCCGGGAACGCGGGTGAAACCGTGGGGAACAGCTACTAATACTTATATATTTAGAAAAAAAAGTATTATTTTATTTGACAGTTTTTAGTATATATATTTTTTTTACCTCGTCTTTATTTAGACTAGGGGTTTTTTTTATTTTTTATTTTCTCGTATCTTTATCCTTACTTACTTATACGTAGATTGTCAACCTACAGCTAAAACATTCAGGTCTAAACTTAACTTAGCATGACATTTCTCTTCTAATGTAGACAACCGCTTATAATGCGATATCTAACACTCGGGATGCGGCACGATGCGGCAAAAGCTTCAAAGTTAAAATTAAACCAATTTACTTAAGTAGGGCACTTTAAGCTAGTTAAAGCCTGAATTTACCACTACTGAATTACCCAACTATTACACCAATTACACCTAGATGGAGTAAAATCAATTCCTGACAATAATATAGTGCAGTTTATTACAGTTGCAGGTCTTGGCAGTGGAATCTAATTTATGTGGCAATCACAAATAGACCTAGTATGGTCGCAGTGATATAAGCTCTGGAAAGACTTGAAACAGTAACTTCGGTAACTAAAATATTAATACCACTGCTGAAATCGGTCTTGAATTACTTGATTGATTAGACTGCCTTCTACTTGAGACCTTTCTTAATACACAGTTCTTTATGTTTACTAACATTACCATTCTAGTGTTTCATAGCGTCGAAGTGTATTCAAAATTCAAGTATATCGAATATTTTTAAATATTAAAGTGCGACCGTATCTGTCAGTTTGCTAAAACTTATTGATTTAAGGTCACGCCGCGTGGTGCGTCCCGCTCCCAACTATAGCGACCTCTCATAGAAAACCCGCGTAGACGGAATGGGCGTATGCGACAAAATGGTTTTTATTGTTTAATTTAAAAACTACAAATATATTTCATAAAACCTATGTACAAATTATAGTATCAGTTTCAATTAATATATGTAGAAATTTTGGAACCTCAAATCAATCCTCAATGTCGGTAAAATTGGAATCTCTTATTTTAAAGAGGTATTTTTGATTAATTATTTTGTGTTATAAAAGTTAACCAATCGCGTTATGCAATGTACAAAATAAAGTCAAATACATGATGACAATAAATTTAATTTCGTTCGCTTTAGTCATTGTTGAGAAAAATCGGTATCCTTGCAACCAAAATCTTCCAAGGCATCTAGCTAGAGATTAGTTGGTGTAGTAAAGATAAATTAATATTGATTACTCGCAACATCGTACGTACAAACTGCATGCTGAGTCATACACACTATTCACTACAATTTACAACCAATTTTATATGTTTATTGTCTTTTTGCAATTGTTAACAGGGACTAAGAGAAATCAAATACATATTTTATGTTGAGTTCGCCGTATAGATTCATATATATATGTTGGTTATGTAAGTATATGTATCTATAACTAAATATATTCTGCATTTCTGTATATACAGGATGATTTTGTTATCACTGGCAATACTTGCAGGGGTGGAAGTACTCATCAAAATGAACAACTTTTATTATGGGACTAACTGTGAAATCATGAAAAAAATATCAGCTGTTCCATACAAAAGTTCAATACCTACTCGACCAAAATGTATGAAGCAACCATATTATTTTACGCGATATCAGAGTTAGCCCTATAATAAAAGTTGTTCACATTGATGAGTACTTCCACCCCTACAAGTATTGCCAGTGATAACAAAATCACCCTGTATATGCTATAAGGTACGAATGACGGACGTTTTCTTAAAAAATGTTCCGACAATCGCTCAAAGAATAACCTGCCAATTAAAACCCTAAGGCTACTCTCTGACTAAAAGTTTTTATTTAACTGTTGTGCGAATTTATTGCATTTTCATATTTATCCCACTAATCCACTTTGGATGGATGGATGGATGTTTGTTACTCAATCACGGCAGAATGTGTGAACCAATTAATTGAAATTTGACACAGAGAAAGATTATAGTCTGAAATAGCACATAGGCTACTTTAAATTCCGGGAAAACATAAGAACCTAAGGAACCGTGGGTGAAACCGCGGGGCGGAAGCTAGTGTTAGCATATATTTGTAACTTATATAAAATTAATATAAGTACATAATAAAAAAATATAAATATTCTTTTGTATAGCTCATTAAATAAAAAGTATAATGAATTTAAATTAATTTATAACTTTAAACTTGTCATAAGTACCTAAGTATAAATGTAGCCCCAGTTAAATAACAGTTACGAACATTGTTAGCTAGCACTTGCATTTCGCTCATCTATTTTTAAATTATCACCATAATACTAAACATTTTCCATCGCCTTGATATTTTCAACTAAGAAAATAGATACAGGAAGACACTTACATCATTCCTACTCCTCAGGGTGCTTCTTTTAGGCCTTAATAACACATCTTTAAAGTCCAATTTGACCTCGTTGATGATATTAGGCATTTTGATTTAACACTTTATTTTAAATGTTCGAAAAATCTAAACAATACGTGCTGAAACGAACAAGCGCCCCCTTCCCGCGCGCGGTATCGACTGACCGATGTGCGAAGTATTACCAGATACTAAATATTACCCAGATATTTTGTAAAATACTTTTTTTACTATTGATATTACAGGTTGTGTTATGTAAGATCACGAAGCCTAAAAGACCACTGGTGAACAGAAGGCAACAGATTTAGCCAGACATACTAAATATTATTCTCAGGCGCAACATTAAATACATTCGATGATCATAAGAGATTGTAGCGAGACATTTTTTTTTGCCAACAAGTTTTCATATAGTAATCATCATTAACTTATTTTTGGCCAGATACTCTGTGACCCACAACTGGTGGACTTCCTTCCTAATTCTACAAGCAGTCGCGACTCCAGATCTCAAAAATAAGGGATTTCCCCAAACTGGCAACACTAACAATGCCGCAAGCGTGACCAGTGACGTCACAAGGGCGCACAGAAATACTCGCTTTCAGTCGCTAGGTGAAGGTTATGAAATGACCGACAATTACACTGTAAAAAAAACCATTCACTTCTATCAACATGTAATTAGAGCCTTACTTGCATTCAAAAAAGATATAAGATCATGTACATACATGTGCAATTAGTACTGTTTGGATAGGGCCTATCCGATAGGCTATCGATACAAATCAGCTGTTACGGAAACTACAGCGCAGGCGCGACACGGAAGACAATCTTGCCAAATCAAAATGACATTGATGAGTTAATGAACAACAAATGCGTACGACATTCAATTTTGCACGTATTACATTCTTACGTACAACTTTGTGATAAAACTAAAACTGTCTGAAGCGAGTTCCTAATTATTGCATGGTTTAAGAAATTATAGAGAGTGTAGAATATCACATAGAGAGAACCTTATCTCAGACAATAGATCTTTATTGTTGCATTTTTCGCTGAGGTCAGCAAATGAATCACCAATTTTAAAATGAAAATATATTAGTTCATTCACATAGAATGGAATGTATTTGTAACTATTCAAATTCGACCGACCTGGTAGCCAGTCAGAGGTACTACGGATATCAAGAGATTTCCGCACAATATTTTCAATATAGCTAAGGATATATTTAGATAAAGATGTTACCTAACATTGGCTGCTGAAAAGTAATTTAGGCGCCATTAAAACTACAAACGACGCTTGATTAAAATAAATAGACGCATTAGCAACATAAAATAGCAATTGCTAAAAACATTCTGTTGATTCAGGTCTCGTGACATAACACCTTCCTACAAACACGAAGGTGCAGATTCTAAATATTAAGAGTGGGAAGTCTACACTGTTTGTTTAAGCTGTTTGAGAAGATCCCGAGTCTCATGAGGTTCGAATTTAATCTTAAGTCAATATTCAAGACTAGAGTGAACTAGTCTTATAATATATCAAATTGATAAACGATGAAAAACTGTTTTAGATGTATAGTGGCATTGGTTGTGAATTGCCAACCCTCACCTCTAACACTCGGCATACACTGAAGATTCGTTACTGGTGAGTAGTGACGAATCTTACGCCAAACTTCACAACTGCCAAAAAGATTCATTTGTACCAGGTGTTCAAAATACCTTCAATAATAAACAACAAAAAAATAGGTAAGTATAATACAAATTTATTATAAAATTCAATAATTAGTCGCTCTGGCATCGCAACCCTTAAACATTTGCGTTGACCTTGACTGTCGTGGCACCTGATAACAAAGCAGTATTCATTTATCAAAAATAAGGTTATGAATCAAGTGCTATACTACGAATTTTTCCACTCAAAATGAGGATATATATATACGTAAATGAAACTAATTGGTCGAGCCGATGATGTAGATGGGGAAGAAAAGGCTCTCTACTGTGATGTATTTATACATCAAGTGGATCGACATCCTGGTCAAAATCCCTGGACCACTGGGTACAAGCCACTGATGACCATTATTTGTGGAAATTCATGGGTCATACATTAACTAACATGCCCATTAAATCACCTGCAGCATTAAAGGAGGAACCAACCCACGATACTATACCCGAATTAATTAAAAACAATACCTTAATATTTTACCAAGTACCGATTTATTTTTTTAATCTAGAGCAATCCTAACTTTGACGTCATGCGCCGATCATATTAGCACATTTACCTACCTACCAACCAGTCACTAAACTTCACCAGCCCCCGCACTCCAATCATTCTATCTCCCTAACAAAACACCACTAATATTTATTACTAATACGTGCAAGTTTGAAAACCGTTCCACATTTTTATGCGCTCAATACTCATTCCCCTAAAAATCCTGCAGGTGATTTAATCCATCCTGTATTTAGCAGGGGACATCCTTAGATTGATGATTAATCGTATATAAAGACTTCCACCTGCAAGGTAACGTATTGAGGAACATGCCAAGTGACTACCTACCACCACCACCCTCGTCGAACTCCTCATCAACGTTGTTCCATTCGTCGACATGTGCCGTAAACATGGCCTCCTTGTAGTTTCCATAACCATCACATTCCACATCGGAACCGGTGCGGCATCTCTCTCTGGCACAGTCTGAAAACATCCAATCAAAGCTTTAATTATATAACTCGATATAACAATGTCTTCTGGGTTCAAAGGCCAAGGGTATCGCAGAATAGCTCGCTCAAGGCGATGATAGCTCAGTGGTAGTGACGTCGGACGCCGTGGCGAAGGTCGTGGGTTCGAATCCTTCAATGAGCTTGAGCTTTCGTTGAAGGAAAACATCGTGAGGAAACCATAGCACGGTGGTAGGGTACTTTGTAGTACCCGCCTGGCTGGCTACCACCCTCAAGTTGAAAATCTGTCGCCAAACACCTATTGGTGTGTTCCGGCAGCTGCACTTGAGAGCCAGATCCTTCTAGGCTTTGTGTGCTTACCACCTTCGGCCACATCATCACCTACCTACCATAGTGAGATTGTGGTCAAACACAAGCCTATACAAAGTGAAAAAAAAGAATATCAGGGAAAAGAGAATGATATAAAAGGCAGCTTGTCTGCATACGGCGCGGGAGCAAGGATAATAATTTATATAATGACGCTTACATGATTGTGTGGTAGTACTGCATATGCGCAGACCCAACACGCCAAAAGGCTTCTTTATACCGATTTTTAATGAATTAAAATATAGACAAGGTCAATCGCTGGCATTGGAATGACAAAAGATGGACTAAAGTAGTTATTTTTGGTGGCAAAAGAATGATGCAGACCTGGTAGACCACGCCTAATGGCTAGCGACATCAGTAAAAGTTATGCGAGGTAGTATTTGTGATTAGTAGAGAATCGAAAAGTGCTTAACATATTCGTTAGATCGAAATTAAATCATATCTTCATCAAAGACGATCATGTATACTATAATATGTATAAATATGATTAGTAAACCCACCACAGTTCATATTAGACACCTCAACTCGGGGTACCTTAATGCCCAGAATCATGGTTCCATCTTCCAAAGCACAGTAGCAGATAAAGCGACGACACTGGAAAAATAATCTAATACAATTTTCACAAAATAGAACAAAAGTCGAAGAACGTTGTATACGTTAGAGGGACGTCATTTATTTGTATAATTTCGTACGTTTACAACGGAGCGTGGCTTGACAATTTATTATATTTAGTTTATTTTGGCAGCAAAGAACAAGGAAAAGCAATCTTGAACCTATATCTAGATACAAATATACCCCTTTCATACTGCCATCTCCGATTCGGTACACATGGTCGATGGCTTAAAAATTTACAACAAGAATTCTGATGTTTGGATCCAACCACCAACCACTTCACTTTTAGTAAATTACTCAAAGACAAATAAATATGAGTCTTATGCTAAAGATGCTTGGTTCATTAAACATGGAGATAATCTTGGTACATGTATATGCAGATACCAGGTAAACTTTACCAGAAGCATACGAACTAAGCCTTAGCTTTTATTTTTAAGTTAGTGATTAGATTGATCTTTTTAGCTTAACTTATTTCTAAGATAGAGCTCCTTTTTGTCTATAGCCCTCCTGCATTTTTTTCAATCTATCATATCGATTGCACTTTCCATTCAGTTGAAACAAGTGGTATCTTTTATTTCATCAACCCATAGTTCCCTTCCTCTGTTCATGCGTAGCTCTTGCAGAGATAGGTTTTGTCCACTTCTTATCGGCTAACGTGCTGTGGTGTCCTGCCCATTTCTATTTTTGATGCAATGCGTGGTGCATCTAGAACTTGGGTTTTCTAAAGTATGATTGATAAAGAATCACTACCTTACCTAATAATAACACTAATGTTTGTTTATATTATTGTCATTGCAACAATTTCATTATCATACGAAAATACCTGAACGGGTGCATAGAGCCAGAGCGGTGTGCACTGCGGTGCTTCAAAGTGAAGATGCCCGTCAGTACCATATTTCTTCTTAAAATGTTTCAATTCTCGTTTACAGGGTTCTGTAACCGTATTGGATATTTTTTCTATTTTGGTTTCATTTAGTTCAGGGGGCCTACCATAACTTGTCGACATTACTTGTTTTTCTGACAATTATAATTCGATACATTATAGGGTCTTTTAATAAAATATCAAAAAATAATGATTACTTATTGGCTGATTTATTTCTGTACAGAACCAATATCCTCTAAATAGGTATTTCATGTGCAAAACTACAAAAATAAAACTATTTAACCATAAGGTATAGCCAAGTTATCCCTTTTCTTCCTACTGCCCATTGAGACCTGTACAGTGTGTATATCCTGGCACCGACCCTGCCTGCATACCAAGCCATCATCACATCCGGGATCTAAAAATTCCTCTTCAACCTAAATATCAAAGCAAAATTGTAACTTAATATTGTTATGAAGATAAATTATGCTTAATATTATAAAAGCTTTTAAAATCACTAAATTTAGCAAACCAAAATACTAATACCTACTACTCTAGTAAAATAATAAAAATACCTCGATTTCCCTGGATCCATTAATATTATGAACTGTCTTCTTGAACTCAGCACATTTTTGATTTATTTCTGCAAATAAACAATCACTCAATACATTGCGAGTATGTAGATAGACAAATGATTTACCTAATAATATGTATATACTAACGATAGTAAGAGCTACACCTCCCGCAACAATTACACTGATCTTTATCTGGTAAGTAAGCGCCAGGAGTACATTGGTGCTCACGGACAAGACCACCGAAACAGTCATACCCTCGGCAGGAAACGGGGCAATCTATCCCACCTGATGGAGGCTCATAGCGGAAGCTGCGGCGGCGATGACTGGAGAATGTAACTTGAATTTATTATCATCATGATTTTGGTGTCCTTTATTCCATGGATAATCATACTTTACCAATGGCTAGTTAAATAAAGATAAAATTAAGTATAAGTGGCTCATGTACCAGCACACTGTGAGCACTTAACTTTACTTTTATATTTAGAATCGAACTTTACATTTCGCGGAGGTCCGCTAAATGTAAAGTTCGATCGTTTTTTTTTAAGATCACGTACCACCTCGAAAAAGGTCTCTTAAAATAATAGAGAGTTGTCTCAAACACTTCTTTGATATAAAGATTAATTTACGAAATATCAAAGTTTTAATTCTTATGTTATAGTTTAATGTAATTTATTAGAAATTAAACAAATAATCTTACACATTAAGTGACTCGTTAGGTATTGGTGAAACCGTAACAGGAACACCTGAAATATTAATGAATCACATAGTTCGATGGTATAAAAACAAAGTTAGATATATATATATTAATTATTATCAGCTTACATCTTCTTAATATCTTATCACAACGCAGAGATCTTAACTCTTGCTCCGGGTGACCCCAATAAGGATTGCAACCAGCTCTAAAGTCTTAAGAAAGAAAATTATTAATTAATTTTTATTAATTATTTTAAACTGATCGAGACTTATACAAGTAACTGTTAATCACCAATTGTTATCACAGGTAGAAACTCTTCAGTGTCAAAATTGTATTCATCCTGTATACATGATTGGTCTAGTTCTGAAACGAAAGGTGATATTTGACTACAAACAAACAAATACGATATTTAAGGCGACGCCTTGAAGATTTTGGTTGCAAGGATACCGATTTTTCTCAACAATGACTAAAGCGAACGAAATTAAATTAATTATATAAATTCATCATGTATTTAACTTTATTTTGTCCATTGTATAACACGAATGGTTAACTTTTGTAACACAAAATAATTAATTAAAGAGGTACTTTAAAATAAGAGATTCCAATTTTACTGACATTGAGGATCGATTTGAGGTTTCAAAATTTCTACATATATCAATTGAAACTGACACTATAATTTGTACATAGGTTTTATGAAATATATTTGTAGTTTTTAAATATTTTGTCGCATACGCCCTTTCCGTTTACGCGGGTTGAAAATCTGTCGCCAAACCCCTATTGGTGTGTTCCGGCAGCTGCACTTGAGAGCCAGATCCTTCTAGGCTTTGTGTGCTTACCACCTTCGGCCACATCATCACCTACCATAGTGAGATTGTGGTCAAACACAAACCTATACAAATAAAATAATAAAAAAATACATAGAGTAAAATTAGGCGCGGATACTACCCACAAAAAAGGTTATGTCACGACCATCCGAAAATCAGCTAAGTGCCAATCGGAATAGGGACTCGCTCACGATCGATACATTGCATTCCTACAGAGGAGACGTTTACACAATTAGGGATATGGGCAAGCTCACCGTGCCCACAAGGGTGAATCCGCGCTATAGGAAAATTGTGAGAGAAGGAAAAGAAGATACCTCTATAAAAGATGCATTCGTCACAACAGCGGCACTGTGAGTAATCTGAAGGTAAAAACATAGTCCGCCATCGTCCGTATTTGTTATCACAATATGTACGGTATTCAGATTTCTGGACCCTTCTTTCTCTAATAGAAAAATTAGAAAGGTTAATCGTATGTGGATCTAAAACCTAGTACAACACTAAGTAGATAAAAAGTAGGTAATAAAATATGGCAACTATAGGCTTCTGCATATTACCTACTTGTTCTTCCAAAATCTTAACTAATATTATAAATGCGAATGTGAGTTTGTTTGTTTGTTACCTTTTCACACCTAAACCGCTGAACCGATCGCGATGAAATTTGGTACGAACATAGCCTATGGTATGGAGAAGGACATAGGGTATTTTTTTCTCGGGAACGCGGGTGAAACCGCGGGGGACAGCTAGTAAAAACAGAATTTAATTTGAGATATGAGTGCCATGTGCCATTGATCATTTGTCTATAAAGTCTGTGTCTATACAAGTGCTAAATACGAAGTATCAGGCGCTAAAGACGTCTCAATCTAATAGGCTCATTTTGACAAGAGGATATGTCTTTTGGTCTCGCTATATTTGTCTCTTTTTGTCACAGCTTTCCAAACGAGCCTATTAGATTGTGATGAATTTAGTAGTGTTAAAACCATAGATAAAATAAAGCCTGTAAATCGATTTGGCCAACCAAAGTACTGCTCTCTAGTTTTAACTCAGTTAGTTTGTATTGTGGGCTACTCATTCAAAATTAATACTAAAACATATAACTCACTTGCAGGAATCCCGAAACAGCTCACACTCTGTGTGATTGTTGAAGTGAGAACACTGGGGACACAGCTGATAATCTGAATAAATAAATAAAATTCAAGAATGGTATTATAAAAGCCAATACGACATAAATTCTAGGACGTTTACTTGATAATTAACAGGAATGCTGAGAAAAATTGGAACCTCGACTTTTGTACAGTCACTTCTTACAAAGTTGGCTCAAAAGAAAGAGAGTGAAAGCAGAGATTTAAATCGATAGATAGGGCGCATCTACATTCCATACATAAGACGCACGAAAATGTGTCATCGTTGGAAAGAGTAAGCTCACTCTTTCCGTCGTAGTCGCTTGTAGGAAGCAGTGAACGAACGGTGCACGTTACGCACAGTCATAAAACGTGGTCATTTTTTGCAAGCGCATAGCGCATCTAAATCTCTGAGTGAAACATAATGTTACGTCTTTCGCCTTCCCAAATTGATAATTAAACGTCCGGGAACCGTCTATACAATACAATATAATGAAATTAGAAGAAATACTATTATCAGGAATATACGAGCTTCTCTTCACAATATTAATCCTCCTTCTAGTACTCTTGCGATATCCAAGCTTCTTTATTAGACATGGACACTTATGACTATGCATATAAGTTCGATTATTGTGTTCAAATATAAGTGGAGCATATCGATCACAGAAACAAGGATCATTTTGACGTGGCGAAAAGATCTGCTCTGTGTACAAAAGTAGTAATGAGTAATGAACTGTAAACTGTAAAACTCTTTGAAAACCCTTCCATATCAGCAATTACTATTTCGTATAATTCAATTTATTGCAGGACTGGCGTGACGCGCCCATTACTGTCCCGCCAATGCCCCGCTCGCTGTGTGTCTGCGGCATTAGTGAGTGCCACTGAAATAGGTTCAAATTAACCGTGAAAAACATAACTATATGACCAAATGTTAGTCAGAAAAAGGTACAGAAGTAAGGAACTAGAGAAAGACTCAAAACCCTTAGGAATATCTCGTTATTATAAAATCTAAGACTTGTGTTTGTCCACCCGCCCTAAACGGTGATGTCGATGCCAAGGATGAAGCACAGTCAAACCCTAGTCACTCTAGCCTTAGATCTATTAGAATCAGGTAACTGGTGATTACTAAAACCATTGAAAATAGATACCAATGAAGAAAACTGTACCTATTCCAATACCTACTTACCAATTCTGCCTCTACATATAGGTCTCACAGTTCTTCTACTTGACATTTGCACCAACGGACTGACCATATTACTCTGTTCGCATTTCTCATAGTCAATATTTATATCATTGTTGCGCACGAGTGACAATATCTCTGTCTCTCTCCAATATTCACTTGTATCTTTGTCCTTGTCTACCAGCATTATGAATGGGAGAAACTGGAAATTAGGTCATATTTAGGCCGTTTGCTCATTATTTAACATCTCATTTGCACATTATAAATAAGAAAATTTCTTGAGTCTTATGAGAAATGTCTTTTAAGAAATTCAGTCACATTGCTCGTTATTATGAGACCCTGAGATGAGACCATACATTTCTGTATATATACTTAAATGGAAAACGTGACTGACTTACTGATCTATCAACGCACAGCTCAAACCACTGGACGGATCGGGCTAAAATTTGGCATACAGATAGCTATTATGATGTAGGCATCCGCTAAGAAAGGATTTTTGAAAATTCCACCTCTAACTGCCGTACTCAGAGACGTCAATTAGAATTTAATGTCTGATTAAAGTATGTCCATATTTGTTTATTTAATAGCTATAAAAAGAGACAGGTATGGAGATAATCGATCATTAAACTTAATTGATCTCTCTGAATGTAGCAGTAAGGGAGTAAAATAGGGGTTCGCGGGTGAAACCGCGAGGTGGTAACCTAGTTAAAAGATATTTTTTCTTATGTCGGATCAGACACGCGCATACTACTCAGTATTTTTTTCTAGTGTTCGTGTCTTATAATGTGCAAAAGGCCTTAGTCATACCGACTATCTACATGCTGGCCAAGTGGACACGCAGCTTAATAATGAGAGTAAACGTTATCGAAAGTAGAGTTACCTTCATAGGCTTCATATTTCCCTGACTTATATTGTTAACAACCCGATTCTTAGAATCCAATGAGAAGAAAGGGACCATACTTTTTCCCACAACATAATTAATGTTAATCGCAAATAAAGTATTTAATAATAACAATGTCTTCATATTTTTTCTATTTTTTTCAATCGTGTAAATGTGATAGAAAATTAATATTGTTTGGCATGTTAGACTTTGACATATTGCTTTGTTCTTCTAGACGTAATGGTGGATTTAACCGCTCGGGAAACTATCACAGCCTCGAGTGTGTAGATAAAAGAGGCGGTTTGGATCCGAGCCACAGGAAGCTTGCGGCAAACTGCGATCTAAACTATGCGTAATATGCAAAACTACGCATCACATCGAAATGAAAGTTTTATCTAAATTACATAATATGATATTAAATGAAAAAATACGAAACAAAAATAAATGTTCCAAACTGTTGCCGTCGCACCTTGGTATCCGTGCTCACCACACGGCCGACAGAGATACCAACAATATTAATAAATATATTTGTACCAAATACGCACGGACGGCGTAGCGATTTCCACTTAATTTAAAAAATACTTAAGTTTAAAAATTATGTTACTATTACGTATATTAAATTTATCCAGACTTTCTTATATTAATTACCCAGACATACCCAGATATTTCCAATCTGGCAGCCCTGGCCCGAGTTAGATCTATACAAACAAAGATAAAAACGGGTAAACAACAGGGCACATGTGCGATTGAAAGACTATGCATGCAGTCTCCTTATTACAGTATACAAGTAGGATCTCCTTACTTCTCTATCTATCACCTGGGACTGAGTATAGCGGATTCTCTCTTACATACATAAAATAAAAACACAAATTAAACTACAATCATTTATTCGACATGTAAAATGTGAAATACAAAAAGTGTTTAAACCAACCAAAAACGTACAAACTAGAACAGAGTAAACATCCAGAATTTAATATTTTATTTTCATTTTAATATTTATTAGTCGTGGACACACTATGATCGACACAGCGAATCATGGCAACACATCTAAATGCGGTTATATGAGTTATATCTGACAAAGAGGACGATGTGTCACAGTACATAATATAAAGCAG
Source organism: Tetheella fluctuosa (assembly GCA_951216915.1). Taxonomy (NCBI): domain Eukaryota; kingdom Metazoa; phylum Arthropoda; class Insecta; order Lepidoptera; family Drepanidae; genus Tetheella; species Tetheella fluctuosa. Next base: position 5,878,098 of record OX578236.1, read on the forward strand.
TATTGCAACATTTAACAAAACCCTAATTTGAATCACACAAAAACGTGGCGAGAGAAGCTCTAATCGCAATGCAATTGCGGGTACGTTTCCTGTGTAGATGTATTAGTTTGTCAACAAGAAATCTGGCTAGTTGAGATACTGCTTTAGCTATAAATAATATGTACTATCACTGTGGCGGCGGCGGTCTCGAGAGTTAAGAGTCTTAAAGCTTGTCTTAAACATTACTTAAGTTAAGACCCGCAATATATTTCAAAAACACGTTTGTTATTCATATAAATCTCAATCATCTCAATAGTCTGTTCCACCCTTCCTTCCCTTAAGGCCTTGTAAGGTCCACAATTTCAATTTTTAACGGATTTATTCGCGTAAATTTATTATCAATTTTAAGCGCCTATAGGATTTGTGATTCGTGCATTGTGCATCAGGCCATATGTTGGTTCCTTATCAATAAATAACGAACATTTGTAATTGGATAATGTATAGTTATTATATTATATTTTTAATTCAAATTAAAAATTAATACATACATATATCTTTAATTGCCATAGCTTATGTCTCGCGCCTAAATAGATTAAGATGCAAGATATATTCGTTAAAAAATCAAAATGAGGACCATCCACCTTAAAGTGAAAAAGAATTAACACAATATGGCTGGCCATATTACTTGGAATGTCTATAAAAAGGCCTTTTATTAACACTTTCTAGCATAGTTATGTTTATTGGAGTCTTGGATGGGAAATATCATACATTAATGCATAAGGTACCCAATATGTATCGTCTAGGTATGTACCTACGTACCTATTGCTTCTTCTAATATTCTTAAGATTCATTATCAAGCTAGGCGCGTGAAAGTAGTAGAGTATCTATCAGAGATGCTTAGCGAGGGATGTTTTATCCCGCTAGGAAGGCATTCCGATTTTTTTTAAGATAGGCCGCACTAAAATAGAAATAGCCGGGATATATTAATACCTATCCATTGAAAACGCTATTAGACGGAGTTTTATGTCACTAAAGCGATCTCGATATCACTAGGTAAATTTCGCTAATTTGAAAATGAAAATGAAGAATGAAGACAGTTCGATAATAATAATTGATTTTAAATTTGGGGTAGGTACAGTATTCATGCCCAATTTTTTTTTACTGCGGAAAGGCTATGATGATTTTGCCGAAGGTAGTAAGCAAACATTAGGCCTAGAAGTGAACTGGCTCTCAGTGCAGTTACCGGAACAGACCGATAAGTGCTTAGTGACAAATTTTCAACTTGAGGGTGGTAGGCCATAGCCCGCTAGATGGGTACTTAGTATCTCATTAAACAATTTAAAGAATTAAAGTTAAAACAGTTTAACACTTTTAGAAATCCATCAACATCAGAATCACCTTATAAAAGGCAAGCGTGAAAAATTATCACTATAAGGACACTTTATTATCATTGTCGTCGATGACCAATGAATATTTATTCTGAGCAAGTATTTCACATATTATTATATTATTATAGTACATTATTTGTCTATCTATTAATACAAATACAATATGATCAAACGCGCACCTTTGACAGTTGCAATTAACGAGTAGGGAATAATTCTAGTAGACTTACTTATTCATTCTTATTTTAAATATTTCATATCAACTTGATTGCATATAAATAAAATCATAATGGGCCTTCTTAGCCAATGGGCCTTGGACGCCACGAAAGGATCTCCGTTAAAAATAAAAAAATAAATATTTTCTTCGTTTCATGCTTTTAGTTAACTAAAACGCAAAATATTTTATCATTTAGGTAAGCATATTGTGACTGTCAAAGGTGCAATAGATTTGTTAAAACTACTTACAATTTATTTAAAAGTGAGCAATCGTTCTTGATTCTAAAATTTGCTATTCGTCATGGCAGTGGGTCAATAGAATATTTTATTAGGAGTGTTCAGGATAAAACTGACAAGTATTAGTAAATTGTTTGTATTATAATATTAGCTACCACAGTGCGGGCCCTATTAAAATGAAGTTACTTTTCAATGGGGTCTGAACATAGGTCTGAATAATTACCTACTTTTTATAAAAAAAAATCTTTAATATATAGGTGTACTAGCTTTCAGCCCCGCGGTTTCACCCGCGTTCCCGTGGGATCTTATGTTTTCCCGGGTTAAAAAGTAGCCTATGTCCTTTCTCAGGCTCTAGACTATCTGTGTACCAAATTTAATTTAAATCGGTTCAGTAGTTTTGCCGTGAAAGACGGACAAACAAACTGACAGACACATACACTTTCCCATTTACAATATTAGTATGGATACCCTAATATTCGCAGATATAAAAAATCGGACTTACAAAAAAGGATTAGTAGCACATCTTCTTCTGAGTACTTTACAATTTTAATGTTATTTTAAATAAAAGCTTACGTACTAGTGACGGCAATACTTCAAACTCATACTTTAGAAACTCAACGAATATTTTACAACTTTGAACACTGGATGGATTATGGAATCTATTGGATAGTACCAAGTGTCTGTTTTACAGTGGCTATTCTAACTTTTAATAGGGCAGTTTGTCGGGTTTTTAAAGAGCTTGTGCCATATTATGCTATTAAATAAACTCAGTAAATTCAAGGTCGATTTCTTCATTACAATGTTATGAAGTGTATTATCTAATTCATTCAATTTTGTATAGTAATAATGCACTCTCAATAAAATCTATGTTTTTTAACATCTAAAAGTGATATACTTCTAATTTTAATATCTAATAAACAACATCACGGACGGTATTGTAAATCGTCAACAAAATAATGACTAGTAAAATAACACAGCTAATAAACAAATCTAACTATATAAATGAATTATTAATTTAATTGATTAATGATTGAAATATTTTAAACAAGTTTTTTTTAATATGGCTTGTGCCTGGGCACAATCTTCTATCCACCTCATCACAAGTGATGTTGTGATATATAAAACAGTGAAAAAAACATGAGTAGTCAACATTTTATCAGCAAATTAAAAGTATAAATGGTATAATCACATGTTGGAAATATAAGACTTTATGATGATTATTGAGGCACCTAGGTAGATTGACCTTATTACCGAAAATGTAATAATAGTTTTTTCTTTAAGTACGCCATATTCCTTTAGACTTTGTATAAATAACATTTGGTATTGAAAAAAAAAGATGATCGTTATTTGATATGGGTTAACAAAATTATTCATTCCATTTCCGATTCTATGTTATTAGATAATCAAAAAAAATCCATTACTGTTTCCATTACACTGACAAAACTCAACTTCCTCAACAAAAACCTCTATAAAACACAAAACATATAAATGAGATTCGTTACCAATCTTACCTTCATCGTATGCTGGTCCTCAGATCCATCAAAGCACTCGCAGTTATAACTCCATGTTTTTGCTTGGATACGAACCCACCATAATCCGCATCGCCACCTATAGTAACTGTTGAAAACGATGTGCTATTCCTTCTTTGCTGCAACGTCGTCTTCTTCCCTCCACTCATATATCCATCTGGACTCTGCCTTGTAACTGGCTGGAAATAATCTCCATGACAATTCGATGAGGTTTCCAGCCAATCGTGTCTATGTTCAAACGTCTTTGTAGCTCTTATAGGCTTGTTGACATTTTGGTCTGATCGGTATTCTTTAACTGGTCGTTCAATGTGTGATTTAACAATCTTTGGTCTGGTTTTGTGTTCGGCTGATATGCTGAGAAGCTTGGATTTGTTATAGGATTTTGCGAGAGAATCAGATTCGTGGAAACTTTTACTGCTTTTCGTTGTTGTCGGGAGGGGGTGAGTTTTGTTGCTATAAGTAAAAAAAGGGGGTAAAAATAGCTTAATAATGATAATGGGGTAAAAATAGCTTAGTAATGATAATGCGGTATTCCTCGTAACTGTCTGTTCTCTTACGAGCAAGACTAAGAGTGCAGTAGCAGTGAAAATTGATTGAAATACCTGCTTTGAGTCTTTCTCAACTGTCCATTATAGGTCTGTGAACCTTTGGCCATGATACTGTACAGTTTATTCCTATAATCGTCTACAGACATCTGCTTATCGTCTCTTAATGGTAATAGCACATCTGAAGGTAGGGTTGGCTCGTCGCGTTCACGGTGGAATCTGGTAAAACGTTGTATTTGAAAAATCTATCGTGTTTAGATATATGGCCTTCTTAGCAACTGTTGGGTACAAAGACCAAATTAAGATTTTCGGTAATTTCAAGAGAACAAAGAAAATAGGGACAGGCTTGCTGCATAAAATGGTATTGTATACGCACACTTTGTGAATGAGTGCTCTTTTGCGTCTATTCTACAGCAATTTTCATTAAATCGATTCGGCCTTCATAGAAACAGACCACTTATGCAATATTTTTACAGTCTTCTTAAAGACTATTACTTAGATATTAAACATAACAATACTCACTTGCCAACATACTCATGTTCCAAAGCGCTTTCAGCACTAAGCCTCTTAGCTGGATTAAAAACAAGCAAACGCTGGACCAGGTCTGAAGCATCACGGGGCGCACAAGATAATAGAGCGGTAAGAGTTGCGCCGCCATTATTGTTGTTAGCTTGCTCTCGAATTAATGATGAGCCGTAACCGCTGCATACTGCTGTTATATCTGTACAATACAATAAAGTGTCATGATGGAATACAAGTGCTAATGGTATGTTCCTACAAAGTTAGAGAAGAAGGAAGGCTTAGGGCAAGCGTATTCTACTTTCAGCCTCATAAATGTAGTCAATTTAATACAAAAAAAATCATGGGGAAATATATGAGGCCTATTACATCTTAAAACTTAAGGGATTTCTCATTCATTTGAAAAAATATCTTAAGAGTTAACTGTAGTGGAATAAAGAGTATTTTTTTCCATCTATGGGATTCAATGCCAATTTTCCTTAAATTCGGTTAAATATATACATATTTTTATGCCATATTGTCGGCAAACAAGCATACGGCCCGCCCGATGGTAAGCGGTTACCGTAGCCTATGAACGCTTGCAACACCAGGGGTATCACTCGCGCGTTGCCGACCCTTTTCCCTTCCCCGATGAGCTCTGGCGACCTTACTCACGCGCAGGAACACAACTATAAGTTATTTGGATGCGGTATTCTGTAAGGTGGAGGTACTTTCCCAGTCGAGCAGCTCTTTGAGCGACATATCGCTATGCTCTACCTCTCACAAAAAGGCCTGTGTGTGACTAAAATCTCACCATAGTAAGTAATGATGTGTCCGAAGGTGGTACACAAAGCCTAGAAGGAACTGACTCTCAAGTGCAGCTGACGAAACTCACCGGTAGTTCTTGGTGACAGATTTTCAACTTGAGGGTGGTACCAGCCAGGTAAGTACTACAACTTGCTATGGTTTCCTCACGTTTTCCTTGACCGAAACTTCAAGTTCGAGTAGCATAAAAACAGACATGACTTATTATTCAAATTAATTATAACAGTAAGGATGCAAGAATAATATGTTACCTTCAGATGAAGGTCTAGGTAGCGCTGCCATGATTCTTTCCACTTGATTCACGGTGGATGTCCCGGGGAAAAGCGGTTTTCCTGTCAACATTTCACCAAGGATGCAGCCTAAAGACCACATGTCTATGCCTTTTGTGTAGCTGTATGAAGAAAGTTAAGTAAACTAGATCAGTGTTTTTTTACTGTTGCTTATTAACATATGTTTTAATAAAGGTGGTGAAATAAAATTATTTTATTTATTTCTCTTAATTGCGGCCTAATAAAGTAGTCTTGAGTCGGGATGCATTAATCGCAATAAGATAATTTATGTCAGACGTAGGGTCTAATTTTGATAACCGCAACCTATTCTATAAATTGCCTTAAGTTTATTTTATTACTTTCTCAAAAACTCAACAATATAACAACAAAAATCCATCATTATCATCATCATCCATCAACTTTACTGCTAGCTATAGGCTATAGGATTTGTAGTCTTAAGATGCAGTCCTCCTTTCAGTTTTTTTTTGCTCTCCCTATCTATATCAGTTCAGCTTAGATTAATACATGCGGTAGCAAAAATTGCTGTTAAAACTACAAAACTCAATTACATATTATTGATCAACAATTTAATTTGTAAAACTGTTATGATAGACATATGAAAATAGGCTACAATGTTTAGTGGCCTTTTCAATTTAAATGAGACAGCAACCAGCTATTCTGATCCATACTTTACTTATGTGCATGATAGCTAGTTGTCTTAAAAGCCCTCAATTCTCACTTACTTCTTGCTAGCGATGAGTATTTCGGGCGCTCGATACCACCGCGTGGCGACGTAGTCAGTGAGACAAGGGTCAGCGCCATCCTCACCTCCAGAATACATGCTCGACACTGACCGAGCGAGACCGAAGTCTGCTAGTTTCACTCTGCTCAAAACATTATACATAAAATAAACGTCATACTAATATAAATTTTGTCGGGACAAAAATTAAGGAAAACTGCCTCCTAATAGAGTAACAGACAATTGTATGGCCATAACTAACATTGATTAGATCAAGACCGAGTGATAGAGGGGTGGCTTAAAATAACTCTAATAAAGTTTATTATTGTATCGGTTCTTCGAGGATTGACTGCGCGTCAACTAATCTATAATCCAAAGTTTAGAAGAGAACACCTAGAGACGGCCGGAAATGCTACCGATATTCAACTTGAAACCAAGTCCGACGGGCAGTAATTTTCACCAAGCTATGTATTTTTAGCGTTTTAATTGATTCTAGATAAAATAAAACGTAAAAATGCAATTCACCTGCAAGCGCTGTCAATAAGAACATTGCTAGGTTTCTGGTCCCTGTGTATCACGTTCCCTGAATGTATGTACTTCGTAGCCTTCAGCATCTGGTACATGATGTATCGCTTATGTATGTCCTTGAGTATGTTGCCACGTTTAATCACATTGTGTAGATCCGTCTCCATGTATTCGAAGCCGAGGTAGATGTCACGATTGTTTAGCGCCCTAAAGAAAATAAATCTACTAGCTTTTTTTGGCGTGGTTTGTGATGCAGCTGAAGGTGGTGGTAGCCTATAAAGTCTATAAATAATCCTATAAATTCTCCTAGATTACACCGGTAAGTCCTTGGCCACAGGTTTTGAAATTAAATAAAATAATTTATTCATTCAAATAGGCCTTCACAGGCACTTGTGAATAGTCAGACTATAACGCAACTTTTTAACTTAAGATAGAGCAGACAGACACTACAAAGAACACCACCTTGATAGGATGTCACTCCATATTCTCCTTCGCCAAAGGCACGTTGGAGCGGCGTCCAACGTCGATACGTGGTCGATACCATATACAAAAGTACAATCTTAAAGGCTATGTGCTAAGCACATAATATTGGACATTGGAATGCGATATTAGGCCTTTTGTAGTGTAATAAAGCCCAAAGGACTGTAATAAGGCCCAAGGGACTGTAAAGGCCCATTTATATAGTAAAATAAAGCTCATTGTAGTTTAATATAATATGTATAGCAGTAGAAAATGGTGCGTAAGAATCATTGAAATGTAAAATAAAAATTCCTTTTTTATTTTCTAAGTAGATGATGAAATTCAATCAATAAAATGAAATATAGTGATTCAATTTTGAAAATAATTTTAACAGAATAAATTCCAATAGTCAAACACCTTGACTCTTATTGGGTATAAGTCAGTTTTAACTTCTTTATCTCTTATTTAACATGATCATCTCTCATTCTCACATCCTATCCTATAATTTTTTATCCCACTGCTGAGAATCCATCTTAACCCATTACAATTTTTGGTCTTGTGCCACTTGCAACTTATCTAAACATAAAGTTAAATAGTAAAAAAACAATACCTGTGTATACTATGAAGCTTTACAATATTAGGATGGTTTCTAAAAGACTGCAAAAATATTATCTCTCTGAAAGTTCTCTGGGCATCTGTTTGGTTCCGGAATGCATCAAATATCTTTTTAATTGCCACCACATCTTTGCTCTTCTTATCAACAGCCTTCCAAACAATACCATAAGCTCCTTTGCCAAGTCTTTTCTTAATATCAAACCTCTTTAGAATATGTTCATCAATCTCTGACATGTTTTTTTCTGGACTCTTTTTCTGTGCCACTTTTGGTGCTCCATCCTTCTTTCTCTCATCCTTCCTAATCTGTGGATTCTGACTCATTTCTTGTTATTTAACTACCGAATTACACAGCTGCTGTAAAATTCAGTCCTGAAATTCACCATAGAATTTAAAATTACACGAATATTTGCGACATAACTGACATTCTTGTAAAATGGTAAGTATATAAAATGTAAATTTAAGCGATTTCGTGACTAAATTTGAATATGGGCATCAAGCGTGACTACCATCATTCTAAAATATTGATTTCTTACACTAAGCAACCCTAAAATAGATCGATAACGTATCTTTCGATGACTACAAAAATTATAGGTATTTTCGCGTGTCCAAAATTTTGAATCACAATCAACATTACTTACGTACAAAATAGCAGTTGTAACTCACAGATGCCATCGTTTCGATATATTATGTTTGTAATAAACTATTTTTTTTGTCAAAACTAAAAGCAATATTGCAGCACGTTTGAATTCTGGCAGACGAAGTTCATTTGTTTACGGCACCCAAACAAACATCAGTTACCATGGAAACCATCACTGTCAACTTTAGTAATGAACCTTCCTGTACCTAAATGTTTAATCGATATTTAATTATATGCACTTAAAATCGATTTGTTAACCAGCAACATGATTGATGAAAATAAAAAAATATATAATTTTTCGATTTTTATTGTAACATTAGTAGCTTACTAACTTACTTAATAATGATTGAACCTCTGGATTGAATAACATTACTTACGGACTATAAAATAAGTTATTATTTGTCATAAAATACTTTTGTTTCCAGGAACAGCACATTAGTTTTAACAGTGAACATTTATAAAATAAGTACGTTCTAATTTATTGCAAGCATAATAATAAAATTTATATCGTAATATTGTAAACAATCGACTTCTGACTAGTAGAAGGACGAATAAAAAAATAACAAAATATAAAGTACTTTAAAATATCACAAATAAAAAAACTATAAATTAACAAGTTCCTGTAAGTACTACTCTATAAGTATAATGTAGTATATAATGTAAAATTATTCATAAGAAAATATTTTTCAATAGATTTGCTCGAAGAATGTACTTTGCAAACAGGGCTTCAAAGTTCGTTTTACCTCACTCAGTGCGCTTTCTTTACAGTGGCAGTGAACATAGTGTGAAACAGAGATTTAAATCGGTTAGTTGCCGTGCGATTGTTTTAACATATTTTGATTTCTACGTAATTTTTTTTTTATGTTTTGATGTCGACATTACATGCAGTTTTGTTACTAGCAGTTAATTATTTTCTTCTAATACTATATTTTATTTACATATTTTCTCACAAATGTACTGATTTTATTGAAACGTTGTATGATAAGATAACATACGGGTGATAAATGTTTTAAAATTCTAAACTTTGTTAAATGACAGTACATTTCAAAAGCCCTAATATTTAAGGATAATAGTTTAAGTATTCAAATTAATTTTTCATTAAGTAATCCATTAGAGATTTTGATAAAATGTAAAGAATGGAATTAGAGAAATACATTATATAAATTTATATTAATGCTATTATTAACTTAATTCACGATACCTGGAATAATATTATTTTTGTGTTTAGTTTTGAGACGCGCGTCTTATTTGCGTGCGAGCCAAGAGCAGTAGTAGCACATCTACTGACAATGGTGCGATCATAAGAGAGAACCACTTCACTAAATATAAGAAAAACTTTATTCTAAAATAGTAGATTTTTGGTTCAGTTGTGTACGTTTTAAGGTTGCAATAAAAGATACACACTTTTCTAAATCCACTTCGACCAAACCATCAGGAATGTCTAAAATATAATGTTAGTTGAAATAAATTATCAAATATGAAATAGTTTGATTACCTCTCAATTAAACTATTTTGTTTAGAAATAAAAAATAACTACTAAAACTGATCTTCGTGCATTAGTAGTTGGTAATTAAAACACCAGGTATAATGGGGAAATTGTAGTTAACCAGGACATTTTTTTTTGCATTATAGATGTTTCATATAAAATTGTTATCGAAAACTAAATTAATGGAACATTACTAACTCGTACACGTGCGTAGTCAGCTTTGGCCAGTGAGTTTACAAATACTAGAGGAAAAACGTAACCACATGCGAGTTCAAAAGACATAGCTTTGGAAATCATGTTAGTCTCGTTTTTCTACCGTCAAACCAATTACGTCAAAGTGAGACAGGGACACTAGACGTCAAGCGGGGAACTATGACAGATATGCCTGCAGGCATATGCAAAGTGGCAACACAACAGTGTCGTACACTGCTAATCTAGTTACGATAGTAACATATAACATCATTGGCTATGACAGGCAGTTAGTAACCCGCAGTACATTGATTTGACTTGTTATCCACCTCTCGATCTCACGCCCCGCTGTCGCGCCAGCCGTGATGCTAGTTTGGAGTGTGCATGTACACACATGATTATTATTATTTAAAATAATAAACAATATTTTACCGCAAACATACTTAGTAACAAATACCAAATACATTAACAAAGTTTCGCCAACTAATTTGATTTAACCTTAAACATATTTCAAAATTAAAAAGATTTTACCTCTTTTACAGACAAACATACCTAGATCGTTACACTCGTAAATCTAGCTGTCACTAAGACTACTCTAACTGGCCTTCTGTTCTACCGAGCAGTGAAGGCACACTCCTGGATACTTTGATTGTGTATTAGTTTATAGAAGGGGAGGGTGGATTTTCTTCTTTTCTTCAACGTCAAGACGACCAAGGTCGATTGAAGAGGGTGTTGGAAGACCGCAAGGCCATTCAAGGGAGTCAGCTTCATGAGTCATGATATGTTCAGCTTCCACTGAAATAAATTATTTTATACTTAGGTATTATTGTCGTCAAGTGCCGGGTAAATACATAATTCGTCTTGCGTGAAAAAATATTGCATACGATTTAATAATATTTTTTATTTACATCCTGTTGAGGCACTTTATATGTTCTAAAGTTTACTTCCGCTGTAGGGAAGATGCCTGTATTCAAAATAAATTATCAAACACTAACCAATGTATAAAACATCTAAAAATGGGGGAAACCACGATTATTTGATTAAATTTAGCCTTTTTATGATTTTTAACGACCAATCTAACCATAAAAAGAAAAACTTTTGATTATATATAATTATGACGTCACAAATATGTATTTTCTATACAAAATTCCATATAAACCTATCGTTTGTTTAGAGATTTCATAAAAAGTAGCTGATTTGATATGTCAGTCATCATCCCAATTTTATTAATAATTATAATTATAAAAATAATAATATTTAATAAATTAGGTTTATTTATTAAATAGCTGATATTATTATTGACCTTGCGCAATTGCAATTTATCAAAATTAATTTATACTAGAAACTAGAAATTCTAATAAACTATGAAAGCGCTTAAAAATACAGACAAATACAGTTATAGTTTCTATATCACAATGCACACTTCAAAGAGCATCAAATTATCTTAATTATTTATTTTCTTTATAAAATGAGATAATCGAAGCAGGATTTCTTTACATTGAATCATAGTAATATCAAATATAAAAATAGCTTCTGCTGTGGTAGTATTTAAACTAAAATTTTCCTCTATTCTACATAAATCTAGGCATATAGTATGACAAATGCTATGGGTACTTACTTCTGATTCTATGTACTTTGTTTCCGTATGCAAGATCCCAGTAGTAGAGGGTTACGAAAGTCAAAGGTATTAGTGGCATCAATAGGTAAGGACGCTTTGTTCTTCTGAAACTGTTAATAGCTTTAGTAAATATTAGAAATACCGAGATTCGGGATCCCGGAATCCCGGGAATTTTTTGGCCCCAAAAATCCCTGGACTGTATGTGTCTGGATTGTCAGTATTGCCACAAACAGGTCTAATTTGCATTCCGTAGTCCGTGACAATAACCTTGCCTAGATTATATTAATAGCATTTATTACATAACGACAAAAATAACCCTTAGATACGCAGTATGATACGCCCGAACTACACAGGTATAGCCCTAATAATATGTTTGTTGTAGAACTTAGAAGGGACTTGCCGGCTCGTAATACTTCAATACAATACTCTTAAGGTAATTCCCCAACGGGCCAACAGGGGAATCACCCGATCACCTCATCATCATAATATTGTTGCGGCGTATTTCCTGCGGGCGGCTTATGTTGGCAATAAACTACAAAGCAGGCTTGGAAGTCAAACATTGGATGCTTTGATATTTCTGCGATTGTATTTTCGAAATTCTTAAGTTTTCTTTTACCGTTGAGAATCAGAAACCGTATAGTCTAATCCCGGGATAACCCCGGGATCCCGGGATAACCCCGGGATCCCGGGACTACACATCAAAAATCCCGTAATCCCAGGATTTAAAAACATGCTCGGAATTGTATTCTCTAGTAAATATGTTGTTTTTATAATTTAAAATTTCTCAGATTAACAGATTTTATATTTACAACAATTTTTTTTTTACACCAAATGTACAAACTATAAAATACCTATAGAAAATTTCCTCGAAAAATAAACATGTATTGTTTATAGTACATAGTTTCGTGTTTTTTACATTAACATGTAATTATTATTTATTTTTAATTATTTATAGTATTTTTGGTATCAGTTAGCAAATTTATTATTATGTCAACAAATGAACTTTGGGTTTGAGGGATAGAAAGCAATTTCGAAGCGTTTATAAAAAAACTAACTAAAGCACACAAAAAAGGCTGTTAGCATTTGATAAAATACCTTACCCAGTAAACAGCCCAGTCGCAGAAGTAACATAAAATGCAGTAAACCAAAGGCATGTGTCTCTATTTTTTGCAATTTGCATTGCCATTTGACGTTCTTGCATTTGATATTGCAATTGAATCTGTCTCTCCATCTGAATAATAAAATATATATTAATTTTGCCCTTGAATAGATACTTAGTTATAAATAAATATTAATATTCCTAAATTATTTACCTTAATTTTATTTATAAATTGTATGAACTCTTGGTTCTTTTTAAAGTTTTCTTCCATATTAACGGAAAAGTAGTTTCCCATTGTTCTTAATTTAAAAATATATCTAATAAATATTTATTGATAAAAATTATCAACGCCTTTACGTCACAAGTCACAACTAACAACTGTCACTGTCAGTCAACTGCATAGACTATCAACAATCAACTGTTTGCTTGTTGTTGTTTTCTTGACATTACTTACAAGTTGTTGACATTAGCAATGTTTATTTACATAAAACTTGATTTATTTTTCTAAATTCATGATACAATGTTTTACGTAAAACGAATAGTACATTAATATTTATATAATATATAGGATCTATACGCGCACAAATTATTATTATAAAAAGTACTCTGTGAGTGGACTGGTACAGTACCCAGACAGTACCATACACACAGCGGGTATCAACAGCATTAGTCAAAATAATATTTTGATAACAATGTGACCACTAATAGACCCGATATATATTTGTATAAATATCAATTTAGTTCGCGAAAGATTAAAAAGTACTACGATTAGTAAATAACTGTTTTGAAAAAAGATTATAGTGTAACTAATGAAATGACAATTAATTTATTGCAACAATTGATTAATCATAATCATCATAATCGATCGAACATCCCTACCCTAGCAACTAAACCATTATTTAAAATGTCACAAGTCTGTCAAAATTCCCGCATTTCCCGCCGTTTTGCAAATTGATTGATTTTACGCTTGCCTACCGCCCAGCCCAGCGTATGTTTTCGTGAATAATTTACTAATTATAACTACAAAATGGGTATTCTAGGCCTATCTAAGTTAATTGCGGACGTAGCTCCTCATGCCATTAAAGAAATGGAAATAAAGAACTTCTTTGGTTAGTATTTTTTATGTGAAAATAACCTGCCACATAATTCCTGTATTTCACATTAGAACATTATTTTACAGGAAGAAAAGTCGCTATAGACGCTTCCATGAGCTTGTATCAATTCTTAATTGCAGTGAGAAGTGAAGGTAAATTAACTTTTTAGTCAACTCTTACCAGATCATATCCTTCATTAGTGTTTTCTACAGTTTTTCTCAATTTATCAGGTGCCCAACTAGTAAATATTCATGGTGAGACTACGTCGCATCTCATGGGAACATTCTACCGTACTATTAGGCTGGTTGAGAATGGTATTAAGCCGGTTTATGTGTTTGATGGTAAACCGCCTGATATGAAGTCACATCAGCTTGATAAGAGAGCTGAGAGGCGTGAGGAGGCTGAGAAAGAGCTCAAGAAGGCTACTGAATCAGGTACTTGTTTAATAAATAGTTTCTATATCTAATGACCTCTTATTTACATACCTACTGCCTCTAGTTCAAATAAGTCATTAAGCATTGATAGCTCAGTGGTAGTGATGTCCTACAAGTGCTTACAAATATTTAATAATAATTTTGTACACTGGTACCCGGTAAAACATGTCTGTACTAACCAAAATCATGTATGATCATCTGCTTTTGGTGAAGGAAAACATTGAGATGAAACTAGCGCAGTAGTAGGGTACTTTGTTGTACCCGTCTGGCTGGCTACCGCCCTCTAGTTGAAAATCTGTTAGCAACTCCTACCGGTGTATTCTGCAAGCTGCACTTGAGAATGAGTTCCTTCTAGGCTTTTTGTGCTTACCACCTTTGGCCACATTATCACTTACTTTAGTTAGATTGTTGGACACAAGCCTATACAAAAAAGTAAAAATAAAATTAAATGCATTTACGCATGAATTAAACATAGATATTCAATATTTATCTGTCAAATTCCTTATAAGTGTATAATCGGTTGATTATACAGCCCTCATAAAATATATAAATACCAGGTGACCAAGCATCCATTGACAAATTCAACCGTCGTCTTGTGCGGGTGACAAAGCAACATAATGAAGAAGCCAGACAGCTGCTACGTCTGATGGGCATACCAGTGGTGGAGGCTCCATGTGAGGCAGAAGCACAGTGTGCTGAGTTGGTGAGTTTTTTGGTACCACTTGTTTATGTTAGCAGTTTGAACCACTGCCTATAAACATGTGTAATACCAGGGGAAGTGCTGATATGTTGCCAACATTAAAGAGCAATTTTTAAAAAACCCTATATAGTAGTGCTGAGGAAAAACCGGAAAATCTCACATAATAATAATAATAATAATATAATAAAGCCTTTTATTGTACCAAGTATCTGTGTTAGCTACAGGTTTCGAGTGTTAGTAGTGTTATTATTGTCTTAGTTTAGTTAATTAGTAGTGTTAGTTTCCGCAGATTTGGACCCCTCTCTGGGTGTAGGCCTCCTCCAGCTTGTGGAAAATCTCACATGCTTATTCCTATTCCATCAGGTCAAAGCAGGTAAGGTATTTGCAGCTGCTACAGAAGATATGGACGCTCTAACCTTTGGTGCCAAGGTCCTTCTCCGTCATCTCACTTTCTCTGAAGCTAGGAAGATGCCCGTCCAGGAGTTCCATTTAGATCAAGTGCTGAATGGATTGGAACTTCAACAAAATGAGGTGAGAATTAACATTGTTGTATAGTTTTAATTATCTTTTATGACTATTTATGCACAGAATGCGTTCTGAGATGTGGTCCAAACCAGTCTTCATTCTACTTCCAGTTCATAGATCTGTGCATCCTCCTGGGCTGCGACTACTGTGGATCAATACGAGGTATTGGACCCAAACGAGCGATTGAGCTGATCAAACAACATCGCTCCCTTGAGGATGTACTCCGTAACATTGACACTACAAAGTACCCCCCGCCTGAGGACTGGGACTACGAGCGAGCGAGGTCTCTGTTCCTGGACCCAGAGATCACACCAGCTAAAGATATTGAGGTATTATCTTTGTTTTATATCCTTTTGGTTGAGCTAGTACTGGTTATATCTATAAGATCAAAAGAATGGATAAACTTTTTGAAACATTGTCCGAGTGGTATGGCCCAAATGTCTTTCGCAAAGGAAGCTCAAGCAATATATAATAAATTTTTCCGAATTTACGGCAGATTCATCAATACAAAATCTTTTAATGAATTAAACTGTATATATGTGACTATTTTACATAAAACATATTCAAATAAGTAGGATTCGCTAAGAATTCGAAATATGAATTGCATTAGCAATATTGCTTGAGCGGCCTTTTTAGAGGGCCTAATCTATTGACGATAGTGGAATCATAAAAATTCATGGAATTACTTATCTCTCACGGTGGTAGTGTACCCGCCTGTTGGCTACCCTCATGTTGAAAATCTGTCGCCAACTGGTGAGTTCTGGCAGCTGTACTTGAGAGCCAGTTCCTACTAGGTTGTGTGTGCTTACCACCTTTAACCACATCATCACATCATAGTGAGATTGTGGTCAAACCAAGCCTCTACAAAGTAAAAAGAAATCCTATCCTATTACTTATCTATTGATTGGTGTAGTCTGTGAGCCCCAGGTATGAACTAAAATCCTGGGTACTGACAGCTGTCAGAACATAGTGCTATCAATTTTCCAGCTGAAATGGTCAGACCCAGATGAGGAAGCCCTTGTCAAGTTCATGTGTGGAGACAGGCAATTCAACGAGGAACGCATCAGGAATGGCGCTAAGAAACTGAAGAAGGCACGAACTGGGACTACACAGGGGAGACTTGACGGATTCTTTACGGTAAATAACCTTTAAAAGAACTACCCTTTGCATAGTGGCAGCATATTCATATATACTGGGTGATTTTTTAGTCACTGGCAATACTTGCAGGGGTGGAAGTACTCAGTACTTTAACATTGTTTTTAATTAATCATACTTCATACTAATATTACAAAGATGAAAGATTCGTATTTTTGTATGTTTGGAATGAATAAACTCAAAAACAACTGGACCAATTTCAAAAATGCTTTTACCATTAGAATGATACATTATGCCTGAGTAACATGGGCTATATTACATCCCGGGAACGCGCGGAAAAGCTAGTCACACAGTAGAAAAAATCTATAATACATCTATTTTCTAGATATCAACAACACCAAGTCCTAAACGTAAAGCGGAAGAAGATAAGAAAAACTTGGCCAAGAAGAAGGCCAAGATTGGCGGCAGTGGCAGGGGGAGGAAGCCTAAATAAATTAATATTGTAAATACTCATTGATATGTTTATGACAGCTTGTTTGATTTTGTAATATGTTTGTTGATTGCGGACTGATTGAAATATACGATAAGATTATTTTTAAATGTGTTTTTAATTTTCGACAAGATTGAATATAGATTTTTTTTATTCAGCCATTTTTGTTTTCTAATTAATTGTCGTTCACAAACTACTTGCAACTCTATTTGAATAGCGTAAAGATCAATATTAAACAAACATTAACTCGGATATATTAGCAAAAATAACACCACATGTGTAAAACATTTTTATTTCTATAATACATTAACATTATTTTGATCTAAACATATTCAAACTCGTATAACATAAAAGTAAATTTCTTCCAACATTTTGTTGATAAATATTTCATGAAGATTCTGAGATTATTTTTTCAACTCACAGTTCCTAAGTATATTGCAGGAAAACCATAATATACTGGGTGATTTTGTTATCACTGGCAATACTTGCAAGGGTGGAAGTACTCATCAAAATGAACAACTTTTATAATGTGACTAACTGTGAAATCATGAAAAAATTATCAGCTGTTCCATACAAAAGTTCAATACCTACTCGACCAAAATGTATGAAGCAACCGTATTATTTTTCGCGATATCAGAGTTAGCCCTATAATAAAAGTTGTTCATATTGATGAGTACTTCCACCCCTGCAAGTATTGCCAGTGATAACAAAATCACCCTGTATACAATAGGGTATTACACCCATTTTTGAAAAGTGTCTAAATTCGTTCCTAAGATGCTAATTAGCCACCAAAAATTTTATTCAATCGATAAGTGCCATAGAAATGCATTTAAATTTTACATTTTCAAATTCCGCGATTAGTTTGATGAAACGCTGGACGTCATGTAACTCTACGGTCATGACGTTATTTGGTCTCTTGTAAGTAAATAAATATGCTGATATTGGTCTCAATTGGACTTTATAAATTAAAAATAAACCATTATCTTTTTTATTAGTGAGCTGTTCCTGAATGCATGAATACTAGTGTAAAAATTATAATAATAGTACTTCAGTTGACGTCATTATAATGGCGGCTACTATTTCGCTTGTTTAGAAACAGATTTAAAAAACTGAAAACTTTGAAATGAATTTAAAAATTAATTAAGTTATTTTATGAACTAAAACTAACATTTTCCGACTGCTTATTGCCTAAGCTATGTAAATTGTACATTTTTAGATTTTTTCTCATATAGAGTAAAATAGCCTATTTCTGGCAGTTATGTACTTATACAAAATTAATTTAAATATGCAACAAGAATAACTAGAACTACCTATTTTCTAAGTAAATAGAGAAATAGAAGTAGGAAAGAACTTTTAAATTCTTTTTAAGTTTTTATTAATTCTGTATAAAACTAAATACTTCCATTACAAATTCCAACATCACATAAAGATTTCCATAGCAGTTCTAATAAATAACATACAGTGAGACATAGACAAAAAGCGTTTCAATATGGCCGTCTGATTTGTGTGACGTCATTGGTAATTTAAGAGATAATGCTGAAAGAAAAATGCTAGCAACCTCAAAATATGAAATTCCTTGAAAACAGTATAACGCAGCGTTTATTTTTGACTTTAAAAAGGAATGTTTTGGTTCAGAAAACCGTTAAACGTTTAAATAAATTTCTGAAATTGCCAAAATCCGCTCTATGTAAAATGACGTCACAAAACCCAAGCAAAATAAAAATGATTTTAAAAGTTTGCCTTCAAGAAATTGATAAGTCCGTTAGTGGAGGCGTCATGTGACGTCACGGGCGTATTGTCCTGTAATTCAGGCTCAATTGCCTTGGCCAGCTGTTTGCCGAGCTCCACCCCCCATTGGTCGAAGGAGTTGATGTCCCAGATCACACCTTGGGTGAAGATTTTATGTTCGTAGAGAGCTGTAAAATATTGTTTTTAATTAAAAATGCGCAAATTTGTGTACCTTTTTATATTTCTTACCACTCAGCTCTTCGCACATCAATAGATCATACCCTAAGATAATTTACAGGGTGTAATTGTTACGTGTTAAAAAGTATCCTATACAGGGACATTTTTATCCGGGGAAAATACCCTTGGGAACATGGGTAATTGGGAATTGAGCTAGTATTGTTTAAACTTTAATGATTTAGTTGGCAACTTATTTTTAATGTGGGGTACCTCAGGTTTTCCTTCACTGGTACCACAAGCTTACTGTAAGATTTGACCCCATCTTCACTGAGCCAATGGACATCACTATCCAATGATAGCAATATCTATAATCGCCTTAAAAGTGCTTAGAATGACATGAACGAGTGAGCAGTAGGTAATTAGGGTACCTATGTTCCGATATACACTGCTAGCACTGTAAGGTGTGACGTCAATTTAGTATACTGAGAAGCCGTTCCTTTATAGTTAGCTATACTGGGTCTGTTTAAAATGGAACACAGTCCAGTATACTGTCTGTCATCTATGTATATATCCTACTATCATTCTGGATGCTGTTGATCACGTGATCAAAGCACTGAGAGCACCTTACCTCAAAAACGCCAGGGCTCACAGTACAAAAATGGCGGCGTTTATGACGTCATTATGTTTCCTTGGGATACTGCGGCAGTATACTGTCAGTCCATAACGGAACGTATTTCTCCCCAGTAAGAGCACTGATCAATGCTCCCAGTGTATATCGGAACATACCCTTAATAAAAAAAAAGAACACGTGACAGAAGCGAAACTACAGTTCTCTCTTTTTCACTCTGGCCAAAGTACTATTTCCCGTCCTTTTTCCGTCAAAAACGATGCATTGTAAATCATTACATATAAAACGCACTCAAATTTGAGCCGCATCTTAAGAAGTTTCACTCAAAAATAACCTGATGTAAAATGGTAAATGACGTCAAAGAAATATAAGGGACTCCAATACAGTTTATATGTATATACTCACCAATAAGGGCTCCAAGGGTGAAGGGAGTGACTTTCTTCAGCACAATGGAATTGGTGGGACGGTTACCCTTGAACACCTTGTGTGGTAAGATCTTAGCGACCGCCTCGGGGGCCATGCCGGACTTCTCTAGCTCGGCTTTGGCCTACAAATAAAAAATAAAAAAAAAGTAAAAAGTTGTTCATATTGACGAGTACTTCCACCCCTGCAAGTATTGCCAGTGACAAAAAATCACCCAGTATGTAGTATATCAGTTATCTGGCTTCCATAGTAGGTACAAGCTCTGCTTAGTTTGGGGACAGATGGCCATGTGTGAGGAATGTCCTAGAATATTATTTAATTACCTTAGTTAGATTGTGATCAAACAAGTTATTAAAAGTAATAAAAAAAAATTCAATCACATAAGATTTTATAATCATTGGTTAGGTACTATTCACACAGAATTATTCAATACTGGCTGTTGCCCGTGGTTTCACTCGCGTTCCCGTTATAAAAATATGCCTTTAAACCAATAAAAGTACCTTAAGATACTCCTTATAACAGCAGCTAGCAAACAAACAGACAGTCGGCTAATAGAAACGAAAGAAATTGTTCAGTTGGTTGGATCGATAATTTTTATACTACTTAATATGTTCTATTTTATAAAAAAAAACTAATAAGTTAATTTTGTAATAAAATACATTGTACTAAAAATTACGAGAACTATAAAACGATGATATGTTCCTACCTCATCAGATGTCTTCCCCTTCATCAGCGCCTCGGTCTGCGCCAGGAAGTTGGCGAGCAGGATCTTGTGATGAACCCCCCCAGAGATCGGGTTGTGACTCTGCGCTGGCGCAATAAAGTCACATGGGATCAGCCTGCGATGGAAATTTCATTTAAAATTTAACTGAAATTCTGTAGAAGATATTTTTTTGAGTAGATTATCGCATCGAATCTTAATAATCTTCGCTCACGTAGTAATTAATCGAATCCTACAATGAGCTTGAGCTTTCGGTGAAGGAAAACATCGTGAGGAAACCATAGCACGGTGGTAGGGTACTTTGTAGTACCCGCCTGGCTGGCTACCACCCTCAAGTTGAAAATCTGTCGCCAAACACCTATTGGTGTGTTCCGGCAGCTGCACTTGAGAGCCAGATCCTTCTAGGCTTTGTGTGCTTACCACCTTCGGCCACATCATCACCTACCATAGTGAGATTGTGGTCAAACACAAGCCTATACAAAGTAAAAAAAAAAAAAAAAAAAATTATTCACAAATTACAGGATTTGAAATAAAAAGTAGCCTATATTTTTATCCAAATAGTGGACCGCGGTCTAGATCCGGACCACCGTCTTATAATGTGCGAACCAAGCTTTGACAAACAAAAATGTACCTACACGTGGTTATTTTATTTAATCCGCGCACATCCAAACTTACAATAATTTGATATATTAGTAACATTATATTAGGATATGTAGAAAAGGATCTAGGCTTGGTCGCCGGTCATCATCTACCAACCGGACCGCGATAATCTTTTGAATTTTTTAAACGGACCCCTAATAAATCTAATTGGTGACCCCTGCCATGGGCTATCTGCCTTACATCTATTACTAAAATATTGATTTCGATAGCTGACCTTGAATCTCGATTTACTAGACTTTGCTCACCACCTTCGACCACATACATTACCACGGAGACATTGTGGTCAAACAAACTGGAACCTGAAATACAGTAATCTGACCTGGTGCCCTGGTGTATAAGCTGGTAGAAAGCGTGTTGCCCGTTAGTTCCTGGCTCGCCCCACACTATGGGTCCGGTGCTGTAGTCGACCTGTTCTCCAGACCGCGTCACATACTTGCCGTTACTCTCCATGTCACCTTGCTGGAAGTAGGCTGAGAACCTGACGAAGTTTGTTTGTTTTGAAAATATCAGCTATTCCATACACAAGTTCAATATCTACTCGACCAAACTGTATGAAGCAACTGTTTTATTTTACGCGATATCTGAGTTGGTCCCATAGTGAAAGTTGTTCATATTGATGAGTATTTCCACCCCAACAAGTATTGCCAGCGACAAAAAATCACCTGCACAAATACCCGTGTCGCTCGCTTACGCCAGCGCATGCACCCACATATAAACATTTTCTAATACTTTGCTCGTCACCAGAAATGTATGAAGCATATTTGTCATAGGCCAAGTGCCTATTTTCCGTCCTTTTTGCATCATAAACGTTTCATAGAACGTTTCACGTATCGTGCCTATAGAAGTTTCAATATAGAGATCAAAGATTGTGTTAGTCGAAAATGAATCTTATACATCATAGGTCCAGGATTTAAAATCAATTCTTCTTCTTAATTGTTGTCTACTAACATTAACAAAGTAAGCTCTCGCTTTGACTTGTGTTTTTGTCTTTTTATTATTGATATGTTGCAAAAACACTGGAAAAATTATAAGAAAAAAATATATATATTACTTACATACTTATTATATATTTTTTAATTTAATAAATTAATTTAATTTACCTATGCAAATACTGGTCATAAGGTAGAAGGGAGTGTGTTTCGGCTCCATAGAAGTTGTGGTACCATACTCCGAGCAGGGCCAAGATAACTGGTGCCTGAAGAAATAATAATATTATGACAAAAACTAGCTTCTGCCCTGCAGTTTCACCCGCGTTCCCGAGGGATCTCATGTTTTCCCGGGATAAAAAGTAGCATAATGTGCTATTCCAGACTATAATCTATCTCACTGTACAAATATTGTAGATTTAACGGCTATAAAGTACTTATAAAAAAAAATCTGAGTCAAAAAATAGTTTGCTGCAAAAATAAATTTAGCTCATACGTTTTTCTCCAAAGGTGCAGTGGTAAAGTGGTTATCCATAAAGCTGGCACCATCGAGCAGCTTCTCGAAGTTGTCGTAACCGATGTACAGAGATATGGACAGACCGATGGCAGACCATAGAGAGTACCTGAAGAGTTTTTACATTTATAGAAATTAAAAAAGTTTTAGATCAGTAATTTGAAGATACCTAGCTTTTCGCTCGCGGCTTCGCTCGCGGCTTTGCTCGCGCAGACTTATATCGATAACTTTTTCCCCGTTAGCCAATTTCGAATAAACAATGCCTATTCGAAGCGCCAAGTTAAGCCTAATTTTGGTACCTGTGAAAACCCCCTTGAAAATCCGTTCGATGTTTTCGGAGATTAGCGTGTTCAAACAGACAGACAAAATATCTAAATTGGTATCTTTGCAATTTGACACATCACACACGCTCCATTTCAAGTAAAATATATCTCACTCTCCAAAACCGCCGTCACCAACTGAAAAATCGATTTAAAAATACTTTAAATAGGCATAACCCTTACCTGCCACCAACCCAGTCCCAGAAGCCGAACATGTTGTTAGCGTCGATGCCGAAAGCTGTTACCTTTTCGGCATTCGTTGATAAAGCAACGAAGTGCTTCGCCACTGCCGACGGCTGAAAATAGATATTCAAATGTTATAAGAGATACATTGTTCCTCTTGCACGAGATTACTGATAAAGCAAAAGACTTAATTTTTTTCATACTTTATGGCGATGACCCCTCAGTGGTAGTGACTTCGGCGAAATTTGTGAGTTCGAATCCTACGATGAGCTCAAATTTTGGTTTCATCAACGGTTTAAGGAAATCCGTTACAAGATTATACAAATAAATTAAAACTGGCCAAGTGCGAGTCGGACTCGCGCACGAAGGGTTCCGTACCATTATCTATAAAAACGGCAAAAAATCGCGTTTGTTGTATGGGAGCCCCCCTTAAATATTTATTTTATTTTGTTTTTAGTATTTGTTGTTATAGCGGCAGCAAAAATACATAATTTATTAAAATTTCAACTGTCTAGCTATCGCGGTTCTTGAGATACAGCCTGGTGACAGACAGACGGACGCCAGACGGATGGACGGACAGACAGCGATGTCTTAGTAATAAGGTCCCATTTTTACCCTTTGGGTACGGAACCCTAAAAAAGACAAATATTTTGTAACTAATTCCGCTGGATCACCTTCTCCTTCTAGTCCCACACAAAGAAACTCAACAGGAAATCGGCACGTGTTTTGCTCTTCCAGGAAGCATCATCAGGACGTAGTAGACCCACTGTCACTGACTGGACGAATGCGCAAAGGCGGAACTCCGCAGACGTGTAGCCTCGCCGACCGCCGACGGACTGCGTACTGCGACTGTTTTATCAGTAGGCTGACAAACAGAAAGTTCTCCTGATGGTAAGCGATCACTGTTGCCTATCGTATCGTTCGTGTTGCCGACCTTGAAGAGCTGTTCTCGCGTCTTTTTTAAAGAAACCCCTGTAACGGTGAAAAACTTTATGGGAAGCTCATTCCACATCCTAATGGTACTCACATCCTTAGCAGCTTGAAGGAACCAGTCCTTAGCAGAAGTAGCGTTCGTGATGGTCTCCTGAGTGGTGTAGGTCTTGGACGCGATGATGAACAGCGCTGTCTCTGGATTCAGTTTCTTAAGGACTTCTGCTAGATGGGTGCCGTCGATGTTCGATACGAAGTGTACCTTGAGTTAGTGGAGATAAAGTTGACTTTAGAATGGCAATGCTTTATACTTTTTGGACCAAGTTCGTTAATTATGTTTGATATAGAGTGAACCTTGTGCTAAGGAAATATAGAGTTGAATTAAGAATGTAAATTTTATGAATACTGTAAAGATTTTTTAGTTTCGGAAAGATCAAAATTAATTTGAAAAACGAAAGAATTAAATGGAAGACAATGTAGATTTCAACTTGATAGAAAGGGATAGAAAATGTATTATGAGCAAGTACCTACTAAACAAAAATGTAATAATAATAAAAAGCGAAGTACTTAGTATTATGTCTTCAAATATATACCTTAAGATGATTAGCGTAAGGTTTAAGCGCTTCAGTCACCATAAGAGGTCCAAGATCGGACCCACCAATTCCAATGTTGATGACGTCAGTGATTGCTTTGCCCGTGTAACTGTGGACAGACGTAAGAATATTCTATATATTCTATACTAGCTGTCGACGCTAGTGACGATAGGCATCCTAACTATAATAATATAAATGCGAATATGAGTTTGTTTGTTTGTTACCTTTTCACGCCTAAACCGCGGAACCGATCGGATAAAATTTGGTACGCAGATAGCCTATGGTAATCAGAAAGACATATGCCACTTTTTTTTTCTCGGGAACACGGTTGAAACCGCGGGGGTCAGCTAGTTTTCTATTATTATAAGTTTCAGCAAAGGCGTTACTCACTTTACGTCACTTCTTATTAAAATGGCACATGTGTTTACTTTACACAGTTCCGCCAGTGTCAAGGTTGAAGATAAACGAAGATTGATCGGTAAAACAATTTCAGTAAAAAAAAAAAACTAATTCTCTCTTTACAAGTATGACGTCGCCCGCAGAGAAAGGGTACGATGAGTATTACTATCAAGGAAGTTGATTTCGGACGCAAGTACATACACACACACATACATACGTACGCCTGTAGTGAATAGGCTGATGCGTACAGGCGCGGATGAAGATTTTGTATGTTATAACTTATACTGACTCTAGTAAATATATATTAGTGATGAATTCACGATTTTGAAATTCGTTAATAAAGTATTTCAGTGATAGGGGGGTATAATTGCGCCCATTCCCCCCTGTATCGGCGCCTGGATGCGCATGCGCAAGTACAAGCAAGTATTCGCTAGTGTGAAGTATCATAGACGTGATTTCAAATAGCATTAGTATGTCGACACAATTATAGTGTTTTTTTTTTTTGTATGTAGTTTTGGGATGCGCTTCACATTCACGAACACAATTTATTTAATACATACCCTTTCCACTGCCCTCCAATAACTTGTCCAGAAAACTCCTTCATGTGTGCAAGTACAGCATTCACATCAGGGGTCACATCCTTGCCATTAACCAAGATAGGGCGGTTCTGACGGTTGCGGAGGGCAATGTGCAGCACTGCTCGGTCTTCCGTGAAGTTTATCTTTTCACCTAGGAATAATATGAGTTAAAATACTAATAAGTATGTAAGTGTATAAAGATAAAGTGTAAAAGGAGCATAGGTCAATGCAGGTAAAAGAAATATTATTTAGTCCACATTTTTTTTAATTTTTATATTTCTAAATTATAATTTTAAAGTATGAGTTTATTTATTAACCAGCATAAAAATATATGTAACTTAATGTTGGAGCTTCAGGCTCCATGGACTGCATGGCTTTTGTATAAAACTTTTGTTTTTTAAGAAAATATTACCTGTTATTAATGTCTTAGAAATTGAGATATTAATAATTCTCATTCACAAAAATAAATATTATACCTGAAAACATGGCATCTCTAGCTTTCTCAACATTACGGCTCTTAGCGAGGTTGAGAAGGAGCTGCAAGGCGGCATCATCAATGCGGTTCTTGGAGAAGTCCAGCAGGATGTCTCCATCATTTGGAGTTGGGATTGTCAAGCTGTTTGATAGATGTAATAGAAGTGTATTTTTTTTTATTCATTTTTATTCTGGCAATTAATCAATTTAAAAAATCCAAAAAACTTGGTACAAAATTACTACCAAATACTTATGATATTAGTGATTATTTTTAATTATTAAAATTATTGAATTATGGACCACTTATTATTTTTTGGATAGGACTTGTGTTTTATTATCCATTGTTTTTTTTAAATTTATTAAAAGGGTTTAGTCACAAGATTACCAGCCTAACCATGTTGACCATTGACTGTTTCCGTATTTATATATAGTTACCTACTTTTAGAATATTGAGTAGGTAATCGTTGTGTAACTAGAATTAATTAATTTGTTGGTTAAAATCATAACAAATTACATCATTCATACCAATTAAAATGATAGGCTACTTTGAGTGTTATTGATAAAAAAAAATGTTCATATAAAAAAAGAACTGAGTGTCAGGAAAAGATGACCTTTAAAAGGACTGAAAAGTTAAATGATATAACTTTGTGAAATTTGAGCTTACATGAAAAAACCCTTAAGTAAACTTTCATTAAGTAATTGTCATGATAAAAAACCTTAACCGATCAATATTTAATTTAAATAATCATAGTTTAATCGATAAAAGACTTACCTGAACTTATTGAAGCGATTTGGATCTTGTTGGAATAACTGTAGAATATTAATTTTCTCGGAGTTTCCATTGTAATATTCCTGAAGTTTCTTGTACGCCGGATCTTGTCTCAGGGTGATTTTAGGCTCCATTGTTTTAATAGCAAGTATTCTAGATTCGAAAGTGTGAAACGAACGAAGTTGTAGTTGTATCACCGCTGATAACGAATGTCTTTTTGACATTTCAATGACGTGCGAAGGTTATTTGCGTTTTGTTATTGCATATAAAGATTGGAGTATAATACATAATAAATTCAGTACACAAGTATTTTATGAATAAGATTAATATTTTTTATTATCAGTCAGAATTATTATCGCGTAAATATTCTTCTTAACATGTGGGTGGGTAACCACGGACTAAAAGTTTAAAATGAGAACAAGTTATATAATTTTAATCAAGCCTCGAATGCCTTGATAGGGTTCCGTACCCAAAGGGTTAAGGTTTATTTACCTTGTGGCGTTCGTGTTTCCGAACGCGCCAGTATTATTATGTAATGGTTGGCAGCGACGATAAATTGCAGTTAGTTTTCCCGCAATTCGTGCTGTCAGGTTGAGAGTCTGTATTAGATTTTCTCTCGACGATAATGTCAACACAATAATAATTATAACTATAATAACTAATAATTTAATGTTCGGTTTAAGTAGTGCAAGTAGCAATTTACATAATACCTACCTACTGTGATTTAATGTAGGAAGTTAATAAACTTTCTTTTCTCCAAGTAAGGAAAGGACTATTATTTCCTCTGGCCGGCTTGTCTTAACATTGGTGACCGACTATACACGCACTCACGGAGGCGATATACTTTCAATTTTGCATACGCCCGCTCCATGCAGCAGTGAGTCAGGCAAGCCAACTTCCTCAGGAGCTCGATGGAATATCTACAGCGTCGGTTGGTGGTATTAACCGACTGCACTACACACAAGCAACATTAAGTTATGCAGCATATTTGGATAGCTTCGAGTATCTACACACCGACCAGCAAGGCGCGCGCAAGCAGATCACCCGATTGGCTAGCATCGCCACATATATTTAGTGCTTATGCCGTATCTATACCCTATAGTGATAAAAGTGCATGCATCCATTCCAATCCCAAATACCTACCACTCATCCGCTTTAAACCGATATTAAAAGGCGAGTAAGTGAGTTCAAGGGAGGCAACGATCGCCCGTCATGAGCATGAAATTGGCGGCAATCGACGCGTAATACTTGCCTACACAGTGAACATGAAATTCACTCGCTCGACCATAGAGTATGCTCAGATGAGCAAGTCGAGGTGAGTGAGTAACGCCACCTATCGGACCAACAGGTACATTTTTTTTTATTGCTAATCAAGACTGAGCTTTTGGGACTATTGGAACAATAACATTTTAATAACATTATTTTAAAGTACTGGTGTATGGTTTTATCAAAGCTTTTAAATTGCTGTCTTTATTATTTTTAATTGATAATATTAGATTAATTTTGTCTATTATACATATTAATCCAAAGTTAACTTCTTTTTAGCATATTTACAACTTATGCTACATATACAGTGTTTAAATATTAACCACTTGGATTTATGTCTATATGTGATTTTTTTTTTCTTTCCTTTTCATGTTAATTGGATAAGACACCTTTATTTATGGTGATTGTGCGAATGTATTTTTTTATTTCTTGTGTGTGTTTTTAATACTTTGTTTCAGTTTTGTACTACTTTATATTATAAATTAAATTAGCTGATAGCGCTCATTATATTGTAATAAAAGGGTATGCGTTTCGGAAACAAGGACTTTAACACCACAACTCCTACGTCTAATATATATATCTTATTTTTATTGGATTAACATCTATAAATATCTTGATTATTATTATTATTTTTTTTCTATGTTTCTTTTACAATTGCTATTATATTAAGATTTCATTATTATTATATATTTTTTTGTTGAATTTGCATGATGACGGACAACAAAATATCTGAGGTACCCGAAGAGCAGGGACTGGCAGTTAATAGAGTGTCAATACGTGTGTCTCCATTTTGGCCCGACCGTCCTGCCCTTTGGTTCGTCAGCCTTGAAGCCCAGTTCCATATTAATAAAATAACTCGTGAACAAACAAAATTTCATTATGCAGTTGCTCAATTGGATGCTTCAAGTGCCGGAGAAGTAGAGGAAATATTACTACAACCACCTGAGACAGAGCCATACACTAAATTAAAAGCGGCCCTTATCAACAGATTTTCCGAGTCCTATGAAGAGAAGGTGCGCCGATTATTAGAAAAAGAAGAGATAGGGGATAGAAAACCTTCGTCGTTCCTGCGTCATCTGAAGACGCTAGCAGCAGGTGGTGTACCTGAGCGCTTCCTCCAAACTATTTGGGCTGGCCGACTGCCTCGGCAGACACAGTCCATTCTGGTCACTCAGCCTAATGCTAGCCTGGAAGAGCTTGGCAACCTCGCAGACAAACTGCACGATATAACGGCCACCAGCGTCCCCCATGTCCGCTCCGTGAACAACGCTCACACCGTCGAAGACGGATCTAGTGAACTGCTGCGACAGCTACAGCAAGACGTTGCTTACCTAACTAGTCAGGTAGCAAGTTTATCTGCTTCTCCCAGTGCAGGTCACAGCAGAAATCGCGCACGCTCCCGTTCACGCTCGCGTACCCGGCAAAGTGGGCTATGCTGGTACCACACCCGTTTCGCACACAAGGCTCTGAAGTGCATCACTCCGTGTGAATGGCGTACACATCTCATCCGGAAAACTACCCGAGCAATCAGTAGCGGCGACAGCTGATTGCGCTCTGGTAAGTCGTCGTCTTTTTGTTATTGATAAAGAGACAAAATGTCAATTCCTTATCGATACTGGCTCCGATATTTGTTGTTACCCGAAACGTTACTGCAGAAACCGACGTACATGTACTACTTACCAACTTAACGCTGCCAATGGTAGCCTAATTAACACCTATGGTAACATACAACTGACACTGAATCTTGGACTTCGGCGCGATTTGCAGTGGAGTTTCGTGGTGGCAGACGTGGACGTCCCTATTATTGGTGCAGATTTCCTAGCTTACTATCATTTATTGCCCGACTGCACGACCAAGCGCCTCGTTGATGGCACCACCGGGCTGGTTGCTTGCGCCCATCTTTCGACTACCAGTCAGCCAAGTATCCGTGTAATTACATCTGTTGGTTCACCATATGATGATATCCTGTCTACATTTCCAGATGTCATCCGTCCACCTGGGATAGACAGGCAAATTAAACACAACACGGTGCACTACATTAACACTACTGAAGGCCCTCCAATCAGCTGTCGACCACGCCGCCTCGCGCCGGAAAAGCTCCGCGCGGCCCAAAAGGAGTTTACCGCTATGGTACAATCAGGTACTGCGCGTCCGTCTCAGAGCTCTTGGTCTTCACCACTCCATCTTGCGCCCAAAAAGGATGCGACTTGGCGCCCGTGTGGGGATTATAGAGCTCTGAATGCTCGTACGATACCGGATCGGTATCCAGTACGACATATAGGAGATTTTGGTCACAACTTGGCCGGTGCCTCCATCTTCAGCACCTTAGACCTGGTAAAGGCTTACCAGCAGATTCCCGTGCAGACAAACGACGTGTGCAAAACTGCCATCATTACGCCATTCGGACTCTATGAATTTCCCTTTATGACCTTTGGGCTAAGAAATGCTGGACAGACGTTCCAGCGATTTATAGACGAGATTCTGAGAGGGTTAGAATTTTGTTTTCCCTACGTAGATGACATATTAATTTTTTCTCCCAATCCTACCCTCCACTCTGAACACCTGCGCACCGTCCTCCAGCGGTTGTCTAACTACGGCGTAGTAGTCAACCCTGCCAAGTGTGTTTTAGGGGCATCCGAGGTTCGATTCCTTGGATATACAGTCTCTAAAGAAGGAATTCGTCCTCCAGAGGACAAAATCACTGCCCTCCAAGAATTTCCTCTCCCTAAAACTGCGCAAGGCCTGAGAAGGTTCCTAGGAATGATTAATTACTACCGGCAATTTCTTCCTAATACTGCCGAGGATCAGGCTCCCCTTATAGATTTTTTAACGGCCACAAAACTCAAGGGTGCCAAGCCAATGCCTTGGTCTCCAGACCTAGAGCAGGCTTTTCACAGGTGCCGGGACAGTCTGTCTCGCGCCACTCAACTTTCGCACCCTATCTCAGACGCTGAGTTGAGACTTTACACAGATGCTTCAAGCACACAGGTAGGGGCCTGTCTCCAACAAAAGACCAGTTTAGGCTGGCAACCCCTAGCATTTTTCAGCAAAAAGCTATCTGAGAAGCAGGGCACTTGGCCGGCCTACTACCGTGAGCTACTGGCAGTCTACGCCGCAGTTCAACATTTCCGTCACATATTGGAAGCGCAACATACTGTTATTTACACAGATCACAAACCACTGTTACATGCCTTCTCACAAAAGCGCGAGAAACTGCCGCCAACTCAACTTAGTCAGCTGAGTTATATTTCACAATTTACAACCGAGATTAGACATGTCAGTGGTGAATCCAATGTCGTCGCTGACACTATGTCACGGATCGAGATGATCACCTTTTCCGATGACGAGTACAGTGGATTAGTTAGGTCTCAAAACTCAGACGACGAACTGCGCTCACTCAGTGTCAGTTCCTCTTTGAAATTGGTTCCGACTCTCATTCCTGGAACAAAGGTCACAGTACTTTGCGATGTATCAACCGGAAGACCCAGACCTTACCTCCCACCTTCTCATCGTCGTCCAGCATTTGAGCGGCTCCACAACCTGAGCCATCCCGGAGCGCGAGCCTCCGCACGCCTTGTCACCGATCGTTTCGTGTGGCCTGGTGTCGAAAAGGACAGTCGCGCGTGAGCACGCGCCTGTCTCGCTTGCCAGAGGAGCAAAGTTACGCGCCATGTCTCAGCCCCGCTTACTGATTTTCCTACTCCTTCTGGAAGGTTCAGGCATATCCATCTGGACATTATCGGGCCCCTGCCCGCTTCAGACGGTAAATTTTATTGCTTAACGGCAATAGACCGTTTTACAAGGTGGCCAGAGGTATGGCCTATGGTAACTATTACTGCTGAAGAGGTGGCCGACTGTTTCGTTCGCGGTTGGGTTGCGCGCTTTGGCATGCCCATTACGGTCACTACTGATCAAGGCCGCCAGTTTGAATCTGTACTATTTAATAAACTTTTAGACCTTGGCGCCACAAAACGGGTGCGAACTACGGCCTACCACCCACAAGCAAATGGTATGGTGGAGCGTTTCCACCGTCACCTAAAGGCTGCGTTGATGTGCCATCAGGAGTCGTGGAACAGGGCTCTACCACTAGTCCTTCTCGGTATCAGGTCAGCATTCAAAGAAGATCTGAAGTGTTCTGTAGCAGATTTGGTATATGGAGAGCCGCTACGCTTGCCGGGTGAACTTCTGGCATCCAGCGCTTTCACACAGAGTGTCAGCGATGACTTTGTGGCACGGCTCCACCGCACGATGGTGGCCATTCGGCCCACTCCACCGTCACGGCACTCACGTCCTAAGTCATTCGTTTTCAGAGATCTTGCTACTGCCTCCCACGTCTTCCTTCGCGACGATTCTGTTCGACGTTCACTCCAGCCACCGTTCACCGGACCTTATAAAGTACTCAGTCGCACCTCCAAAACAATTGTCTTGAACGTTTCAGGCAGGAGAGTCGAGGTGAGCGTCGATAGAACAAAACCAGCGTTTGTCGCGTTTGACGAGCCAGGATGCGCCTCACCTCCAGCGAAGACCACGGCCGTGCCTCGCGTCAAACCACCAGTAACCGTTCCTACTCCTATAGTTCCAACGGCAGGGGGGTCGCCAATTCACTTACCTACATCACGGCTAATTCCACTGCCCCGTCCATGTTCCGGGTCACAGAAGCCTCCTGTGACAACTCGCTCCGGTAGGCAAGTGCGTTTTAAAATTCCTTTTGATCCGTAGCTTCGTTTCTGCGTAGGGGGGTGGTGTGGCGTTCGTGTTTCCGAACGCGCCAGTATTATTATGTAATGGTTGGCAGCGACGATAAATTGCAGTTAGTTTTCCCGCAATTCGTGCTGTCAGGTTGAGAGTCTGTATTAGATTTTCTCTCGACGATAATGTCAACACAATAATAATTATAACTATAATAACTAATAATTTAATGTTCGGTTTAAGTAGTGCAAGTAGCAATTTACATAATACCTACCTACTGTGATTTAATGTAGGAAGTTAATAAACTTTCTTTTCTCCAAGTAAGGAAAGGACTATTATTTCCTCTGGCCGGCTTGTCTTAACAACCTTATCATAAGTATATATTATTGTGTAATCTACCTACCTGTGTTATGTTAAATTTAATGCCACTAACGCGCGTTAATTTAATCACTTATGGATATTATTCCTCACACACGACCATCTGACCCCAAACTAAGCAGAGCTTGTGGTATGGAAGCCAGATAACTGATATACTACATAAAGGTACTACTTTTCTTTTGTAAATACATAAAACTATTTACTAACAACCTTAATTGATAGTATGATGAGCGTCGGTATACGGATATAGTAGTAATTTAACAAGGCATTCTTACTTACAAGAAGACGCTTATTACCTGAGAATGGTAAAACTACATTACTTTTATTATACAATTTTTTTTTTTCTCTTAGCTTTGTTCCATTACAATGGCGAAATGTTCACATAGTTCCGATCCCGAAACCTGGTCGAGATCACACTCAGTTATCATCACTCCGTCCAATTTCATTAATGACTTGTTTATGTAAGATATTTCATTCAATAATAAATAAAAGATTAGAATGGTTTTTGGAAAAGGATAATATGTTTTCGGTAAATACAGTAGGGTTTAGACGAACAAAAGGTTGTATAGATAGTTTGAGCTGTTTAGTTTCAAGAATTCATATTGGTTTTTCGGTTGGTCTCAGCACTATTGGCTGTTTCTTAGATATTGATAGCGCTTACAACAACATTGACGTCACAAAATTACTATCAATTTTAGATCAGTTAAAAGTAGGAGATAAAATTTGTTCATATCTTTGGAGTTTTCTTAAGGAGAGGTATCTTAAAATACACATAGAAGATGGATATATCAGTAGAATGACCGGTCGAGGTTTAGCTCAGGGAGATCCGTTGTCCCCTTTGTTATTCAATGTAGCGACAATTAACATCTGTAAACAGTTGGAAAATAAAATATTCATTTCTCAGTACGCTGATGATTTTGTGTTGTATTATACGTGTGATAATATTTCTGAAGGAATAAGAACCGTACAAACTTCCTTACATATATTAAATAAATTGCTTTTAGAATTAGGATTACAAATTTCGCCCCAAAAAAGTAAAGTCTGCGTTTTTAAGAGAAGTCACAAAATAGATATTATTAATCTTGAACTAAATGGAACTTCATTACAGTGCGATATCAATATTAAGTATTTGGGGATGTGGCTAGATCGTAGTCTCAGGTGGGCAAAACACATTAATGAACTCAGAGAAAAGGTTTTTAAGTTTATAAACATTTTTAAAGTATTGGTTGGACCAGGATGGGGTATGCATCCTACCCATTTGAGACGTTTATATATTACCATTATACGAAGTCGTCTGGATTATGCCAGTTTTTTGTACGATAATAGTTGTATTAGTCATGTTTCTAAACTGGACAAAATTCAAAATCAATACTTGCGCATTATTGGCGGTTTTATAAAGAGCACTCCCATATATACCATGGAATCTGAATTATGCTTGCAACCTTTATTTATTAGAAGGCTATATCTTGCAGGAAAATTGTGGTTAAAAATGCGATCTAATAGCGACAATATTCTAATATCGTTACTAGATAAACTATCTAACTTATGTGAATTTTTTTACTGGAGACGTAAAAAGAAACCGTTATTAGTCCAAGTCCATAATGATCTAAAACTAACTCCGATTCAGTCAAGTAAGCAATTAAAAATGTTCAGTTTGGATACATGGGTAAGTTATTTAGACACAAATTTCTTAAAACCTAATATAAACATAATTGATAAACCTAAACAACAGTACCATAATAATAGTTTATTAATTTTATGTAATCAATTTATTAATGAAAACTATTCTGATTGTTATCAAATATTTACGGATGGTTCAAAAGATAGACATGGTACTGGAACGGCCTTCTTAGACTTTCAAACAGGTGATAACATAAAGATTTGTATTAAAGCTGATATTTCAATTATGTATGCCGAGCTCATCGCCATTGCAGAAGCCCTTTCTTATATAAAATCATTGAATTTTAATTGCTTTGTGGTTTTCACAGACTCTAAAAGTGCAATACAGCACTTAGAAAAATGTACATCCAATTATCGAGGCATTCCACTTGCGTATGATATTTTAAAATGTTTTTGTGATCTTAGATCTAATGGTAAGCGTGTAATACTCCAGTGGGTGCCTTCCCATATTGGGTTAGCTGGGAATGACGAAGTTGATAGGTTAGCAAAAGAAGCCTCTGAAGATGGTATTATATATGATTGTTTGCCATATTTTTCAAATTTATTAAAATTAGTTAAAGAAAAATGTTTTAAAATATGGTCAGAATATTTTGACGAGAGATCGCTGAAAAAAGGTATTTGGTATAAAACTGTTCAACCTAACTTACTTCGCCGTCCGTGGTACGAAGCGTCTAATATGAGAAGGCGAGATATAGTTACGGCTCTGAGAATACGTTCTGGACACATTCCCCTAAATAAATTTGGCTTTATGATGGGAAAAGTAAGTACACCAAATTGTATAGAATGTGATTCAGTTGAAGATGTATATCATATCATTATGGAATGTGTACGGAACGAGGCCCGGAGATGGCGCATGTTGATTGAATTAAATATAACAGCTTATGATGTCGGTTGGTGTAATAGTGTTCTGGCTTCTCCCGGGTCGGAGGAGGCCAAGATGCTTTACAAGTTAGTTAATTCTGGGTTTAAAGCCCGAAATAATTTGTAATTTGTCTGATTCTGTTATTTTAGCATGTATATAATTTTGAAGCATTACGGAGGTGACATTTTCAAATTGAAAAAACCTCCAAATAAATAAAGAAAAAAAAAAAAAAAAAGAAGACGCTTAGCAAAAATGGATGGAAGCTTTAAGTACCACTTTTAGTACAGAATAGATACAATAGAAAAATGATACTTAGATATTAACAACAACTCATGGAACACAACTATAGCGTGTTTGAAAACGGTACAGCGCCATCTGTGATTAGCATATTTTATTAAAGTAAAAGACTAAAGAAATAGTTTGTAGAAAAAAATATATATACGCGTCGACTTGAGAACCTCCTCCGTTTTTTCGTCGGTTAAAAAACATGAGATAGTATTGTTTGCTGATGACACTTCACTTCTTTACAAAGTGAATAGACATGATTTTAATTCTTCTGACGACGTAAACAATGGTATTTCAGTAGTCGTTGATTGGTTTACTATTATTATAATTTATTGCTCAACGAGAAAAAATACTAAATGTATCAGATTCAGTCGACCCAATGTAAGACACTTTTATTTTATTTTTTTATTCGTTACTTAGTTTACACAGTAGGTACTTGATTATAATGGTGTCTCATAAACTCTTTCGAGTTTTACCGTAGAATTTACGTAAATGCTTACTATCACGTTTGCGTTTACTAAAAAATTGTATGGAAGAAATTAGTTCCATGAGTATTCCGCGAGAGGCGCTGTGCCATCTATGACAGTAGCTCTAAAAACGGTTTTTGTAGGTTGGATCCGTTTTGCCATCTCAAACTCAATCTCTGAAAAAAAAAAGTTTTCACTTCTGTCGGCACTCCCGGAGTGCAATTTCTTTTAATCCCACCAAAAACATAAATGTAAAAAAGGAGAGCCAAGCTCAATACAAAAATTATTCTCTGCTGTGGGCTTCGCCGCAAAAAGAATGGAGATCTGAGATTGAGTGCCAAGTTCTATGCAAAATCCAAATATGTAGTCTAAGGGCTGACTTGGCTGGTTTTCCCATACGAATTATATAGCCTTCGCATGTTCTAAACCTGTTACCTTACGGTTCTTATTTTATTATTCCGTAAATTTGGCTTGCTGGTAGAAACTACCCATCGAACATAAGGCTCTTCCATGACTGTGTAAAAGTAGGTACTTAATAATAATTAACGTACCGATATCTAATTAATCATATAAATTCATGCAATCTAAGTCTTGAGGTCGTTGAGGATAAATATTATCAACCCAAGATTCGAAATAGATGTCTGTAGAATCTGATTCAAGTTCAATTACCTCTTTTTTAGTATGGGAAAACCAGCCAAGTCAGCCTTTAGACTACATATTTGGATTTTGCATAGAACTTGGCACTCAATCTCAGATCTCCATTCTTTTTGCGGCGAAGCCCACAGCAGAGAATAATTTTTGTATTGAGCTTGGCTCTCCTTTTTTACATTTATGTTTTTGGTGGGATATCATTACTTTTTGTAGGTAAGTACATATCCTCGTAACGCCGTGGGTCCTTTTAAAAGGACAAATTCAAAACTAAAAGTAGACTTTATAAATATAAAACAATTGCAATGCTTGCTCGATACTCTTCTTTAGAGCAGTAAGGATCCCCGTTTGCAGCGCAAGTGTACATACACAAATCATCCCAGTTACGACATACATACTCTACTATAGTTTCACGCAATCTATTTGTTTGTTGTATATTACTACACTCAAACAAAGAATATGCAATCGAATGAAATAAGCAGCTTCCATCGGGAGGCATTGGAATAATTTGGTGTAAGGTGAGAGTGTCACCCACCCGTAATTCTATTGTACGACTCATTGTACAATACCTATACCTACCTACGTAATAAAAAGATAAAACTATTTGCTACTATCAACAAGTTCTCAAACTCAGAGTTAAGTAGGTATATACACCTACTTACTTTTAACTATACTTAACTTACCTACTTACTAAAAAATACAATTATTATTTATTTAAACTATTGCCTATACTATACTAAACCTACGTACCTACTTATTATAGGAATTGTAATAATAATAAGTATATACACCTACCTACTTATAACTATAAAATTATTATTTATTTAAACTATTGCCCATACTATAAT
This sequence comes from Tetheella fluctuosa, assembly GCA_951216915.1. NCBI lineage: Eukaryota > Metazoa > Arthropoda > Insecta > Lepidoptera > Drepanidae > Tetheella > Tetheella fluctuosa. Next base: position 5,916,432 of record OX578236.1, read on the forward strand.
ACTATACGTACGTACCTACTTATTAAAGAAATTGTAATAATAATATTACTACAAATTACTACAAATTCGGTTGTCACAGCGCCCCACCCACCCCGCCCGCGCCGCTCCGGCGTCACTCGGCGCGCGCGCGTCGTGTATATACCGAAAATCTAAATGCCTATTATTTTATTTTTTATTATCATTATTTATGAGTAGGTAATGATTTTACACTATTGATTTGCGCTAAATATAAAAATAATAATTAATCCCAGTTAATAACATAGGTACCCTAAGTAATATTAGGTATTTATGTTAAGCGTTCATAATAGAATCTAATTATTTAAAAATTGCCAGTTTTTTATTTATTCCTTTGTATTCATCTAATTACCTATCTGCATACCAAATTTTAACTCTCTAGGTCATCTGGAACTGGGTTAGAGTTTTGGTCTATAGGTCAGTCAATGATAAAAATGAGGAATTTTGGACATTAATATCTAAATAACCGTTTGAGATAAGCTTATGAAATTTAGAACACATATGTATCTCGCAAGTCTCAATATATGAGCCAAATTTGATACGTTTATGTAAAATAGTTTTTGATTTATGAGGGGGTCAAAAGTGGCTCCAAATGGTTCGTGTAATATTACACACGGTGCGGCTCGCCAGTTCTGTTTCTTGAACTTGGCTTGACACGCTCCCGCGTGTCTAGATACGATTTTAACGAAACAAAGCCTATATTCTGCTCCAATTTAATATCTGTCTACCTGTGACACACCTACATGAAAATCCTTTCAGTAGTTCCGGATGTGTGAACAGACAGAAAAGAATTCTAAAAATCGCTGATTTATGTTCTATTACTCTTCTTTATTTACCCCCTTTCTATTTTTTTTTATACTTTCATTCAATTTACAGACACCGAATTCTACTGTTTTATTATATGTATAGTAGTTATAGATATTTCAGTACACTTCATGGAGACTTAACACTATATGTATGTATAAATAGACTAGCTTTCCGCCCCACTAACTCCTATTTTACCCCCTTAGGGGTGGAATTTGCTTTCTAATCGGATGCCGACGTCATAATAGCTATCTGTACGCATCTGTATGCCAAATAGCCCGATCCGTCTAGTGGTTTGAGCAGTGCGTTGATAGATCAGTCAGTCAAGTTTTCCTTTTATATATTAAGAAGAAGAAAAAGAAGAAAGATTAGGTATCTATTGTCTTAAATTAGAGGGAATTGATAAGTAAAACAACAAACATCCTTATATGAATTTTTAATAAAGTGAAAATAATGTTTCTTTCTATAATGTAACTAAAGATATGTTATATTTAATACGATAACACAGTGCAATCTTATACAGTAGTTTAAGCAACGTAATAGGATATTAAACAAATACATTAACTCGCGACATGAACACGACACAATGACATGTAACTTTAAAATAACTTCCGAGTGCAATAAACAGATTCCAGAACCACGTTTCATAGAAATCAAAAACAGCGGCAACTTGATCTACTGATACACTACACTATAACCATGGGCATTGCCAGGGTAAAAAATGTAAAAAAAAATACATAAGATATGAAAATTAAACGCAATATTCTTCATAGTTTTAAGGTTAAATATTTACAATTCAAATCAATATCCCGAAGGAGTACATAATTTTTTTTATACATTGAATAATTCACTTGACGCAAAATTCACGCAGCAACTATTCTCTGTCTCTCTCGTGTACTCAATCAGATGAGAGGTCCGATATCAGCATGTTCAGCTGATTCATCGCTATGTCTATATTTGATTGGTGAATGAATAGCATAAATAATTCAATTTATAAATACATAATAGGTACGGTTATATAATCTAAAATGTGTAAGTTTAAATTATAATCGAAAAAAAAGATAAACATTAAGAATCGAGCAATAGAAGCGAGTGATTCATATTTATATTAGTGAAATGCTCTCGTAATTTCCTAATAAACCTAATTTCCTGTAATTTTAGTTAAGGAACGTTATATTTCATCACAAAATAGGTAGAAATAATTATATAAATTAAATTAACCTTCTTTCATTTATTCCTATGAATTTATTTGCCTTTTAATTAAAAGATTTAATAAATAAATAAATAGGAACACTGTACTGTTGCTCGATTCATTATACAGGGTGATTTTTTGATCGCTGGCAATACTTGCAGGGGTGGAGGTACTCATCAATATGAACAACTTTTACTATGGGACTAACTGTGAAATCACGAAAAAAATATCAGCTGTTCCATACAAAAGTTCAATAAGTACCTACTCGACCAAAATGTATGAAGCAACTGTCTTAGTTTACGTGATATCTGAGTTGGTCCCATAGTGAAAGTTGTTCATATTGATGAGTACTTCCACCCCTGCAAGTATTGCCAGTGACTAAAAAATCACCAGTATAAATTATAGTTAATAATGCTGTAAAAAACACATTATATGTAATTATAGCATGGTCACACAAAAATTAGTGGTTTTAAGAATACATAAAAATAACATAATATACACTAGTTATTTATAATTTATATTACGATGTTAAGGTCTAATTTGCTGTACATTGCTGTTTAATAATGGGCCAATTTTATCTTGATACATTAGGATTTAAATGTACTGCAAATAGCATTTAAATAATTAGACTGTTTTATATTTAGATTTATTTTTCATAATTGTTTATAATTTTGATTTTCAATGCACTAATGCAGTGTTTCCCAATTGGCTAAGATAATTTAATAAAAAAAAAACAAATGCCCAAATATATTTTTAATCGATCAGTGTAAATATGCACCTTGACTCATCTCGAAGATGACTTGAGACTGAAGCTGACCAAAGAGCAAGCAGATTTTCAGAGTTATGCAAAGAAAATCGTGCACATTCAACAAATTTTCACCGTCATTAGATGTCAAAAATACCGATTAAATTTTTTTAGTTATCATTCCTGCAATTAGGAGTACTCGAGTTTGAGGTCTATCTTGAAGTGGTACGCAGGAAAAACTTATTGGGAACCACTGCACTAATGCAAAGTTTAAGTTTTCCTTTTTTTTTTTTAAATCAAACTCACCATTCTCTTAGGCATAAATAACAAATAGTTTTATGGATTATATTGCTTTATTTTATTAAATGTAATTAAACATTTAAGCAACGAGACTTACATTTAAAGTTATACATAAGTTTTTAATTATTTGACAGTTTTTTTAAACTCATCATGAGCTTGGTCATAGACAAAAAGATGAAAGTGAAGCATGCAAAAGTCTATGCACTCTAGTCTCGATGGTCCCAGGCTGTAGGAGTCAGGAAATACAGACACTGGAAGTACCATTCCATTACTGACCACATAATTAATTAGAATGCAGAATAATAAACAATACTAAGTAAATAAAAATATAGATTTTGAAAAGATCTTTTGCCCGTCATAACACTTTCTTTACAGTCTTTTGAAATGATTTCTCAAAGTTAATAAACAAAAATCTACCCAAATAAACATCAGAATATCTTAATTATACATCCTGAAAAAGACTATACAAAATATCGTAATTTTTATCTAAAGAAAAGTTTAAGCTACAGTACTTTTTAGTCTCATTCTGGGCCAAAATTTAAAATACAATAAAGACTTTTATCCAATAACAATCCTCAATCTTAAACATGCGAAATAATCGTTATTACAAGGTGATAAATATGCGTTTCCTATGCAGAGCGACTCCGACAGCGAGCCATATCAACATGGCGGCGGCATGTGTGGCCAATAATTGGGCATGAGTGGGAGCGAGTATTGCATAGTGGAAGGGGAAATTATGTTTTAGAAGCTCGCTGCCTATGTAGAGGAAGAGCGCGTTTTGACCTGTTGAGGAAAAAAAAAAATAGTTCGCTTCTTGCCTATTGATTGGATGACTACCGACTAATGCGTTGAGAAAGCTAGTTTTAGTCATAGCACGGTGGTAGTACTTTGTAGTACCCGACTGGCTGGCGACCACCCGCCAGTTGCAGTTGTAGTTGCAGTCAGTTCCTTCTAGGCTTTGTGTGCTTACCACCTTCGGCCTCATTATCACTTACCATAGTGAGATCGTGTTCAAACAAGCCTATACAAAGTAAAAAAACATTAAAAAAGTAACTGTTTGACCCTTGCTACCCTAGAAATACTATTCACTGCTATTCCATACAATTAGGTATGTGATTACAAAATCAATTTTAAAATCAGAAAACCACTTACCAGCATAATACAACGGCCTCCCACCCCACTTAGTCTTCAGGTCCACAATGAAATATAGCACGGCTTGTATGAAGAAGGCCATTGATGACGTCACCAGGCAATACGACAGCGACCATAGGTTCTTGTTTATGGGGATAACTCCACCGTCCTTAGAGAACATGCACAGAGCACCGCCCGTGATGCCGAAAATTATTGACCAGAACAACCAACGCATTATACGTGCCCTGTAGAAAAGGAAATAGTATTATAACCTCAAAGATTCCCGGCTCCAATATGTCTAAGTCGTTGATATGCAGCAAGAATAATATCGGTGAGAGAATTGATCCCTGAGGAACTCCGGCATTTATTGCCAATAAAAGTCTAACGAGCACTAAATATGGCGAAAATTTAGATAGAACCACATCTGTTTAAAGAAAATGTTTTGTTTTCTGTCTTTTTTACTACAGATAAAATAAACACATCAATTATAGATATTCGATCACATTATTAGTACATCTGCTATCACATAAGCATCAATACCTACTCCACTAAAATATATGCACATTACTCTATACAACTCTCGAGTCAGCCCCATCCCCACAGTTATCTTACACTAGTGCGGTCCTACAGTATTTAAATAAGACTGACCTTGCGTGGTTGTAAGCGAGCATGATCCTGGTGGCGTGTGCGCCGGCCTGCACGACGAGCGCGCCCGACAGCGCGCCGAGCAGCCCCTCCGGGTCGTGCGGCTGCGACGTGCGGTACACCTCGTGGAAGCGCCCGCGCTGGTACATGTGGGACGCACCTAGGACGTACCTGACACCAAACATAAAAACAAAAATCATATGTGTGGCAGAAAATAGCCACCGGCATCGTTAGGCATGATTGTGGCTCCCACCAAAAAAAATTGCATGTTGTGGCAGCCACCGATAATATTCCCAATGACAGGTAGTGGTGATCAATATTGTGGCAGACACCTATGTCGGTGATCACATTTGTGGCAGCCACCAATATCAAATTAGTATCTAATGAAGTCGGTTAAAAATGATTACAAATGTTTTGAATCTTCATTCATGTATATATTAACATTATACACACCTGTCAATATATCCAGCGATGCCACCGGTACAGTTCTCAAGAGACATGTCACCTGTATCGGAGAGATGAAGGCCTCCTGGGCCTGCGTATCCCTTGGGACACCCAGGGGCAGGCACAAATAATGTAACACACACCTGTAGACAAAATATAATTTAATGATATAATGGAGTACTTAAAGGCAATGCAAAGGTTGAAATTAGGTGGACCATCTTCCTGCTTCTATTCTTCGACAGTAAAAAAAAAACAGCAAACTTCTTTTTAACATATTCTTATCATTGTAATTTCACTATATGAGGACCAACTGACATGCGATACGATATAATAGTTATGCCTATGCTAAAGGGCACAGCGAACTGACAAATAAAAAAAAATAAGTAAGTTTTTTTATTGTAAAAACCAAATAATATATGAAAATAAATGACTATTACTAGATATCATTCACCCAGCGGTTTCAATCGCATTCTCGGTATGCAAATTATTTTTAACAAAAACAAAACCGACTTCAAAGTGGGTTTGCAGTTTGCATTAAAAAACATTTAATACTGACTTCAAAACGAGTTCTAACATCGTTAATTTATATTTTTTAGTGCAAACCCACTTTGAAGTCTGTTTTATTTTTTGTTAAAAATAATTTTATTTTTAGTTGCTTATGAGAGTGTACTATACACATCTGTTTACCCCCTAAAACCGTACAGGCATGATATTATGTTATGGAATGGTGAAAACAATACATAGACATTCGATCACAGCGATCGTGGGTCATTTACTGCTTGTTATTGAAGAGTTCTTTGTCTATCTCTGAAGATCTTCATCAGATCCTAATATATTATACACTAAAACCTTCCCAGAATATGCATTTAATAACGAAAACCTCACCCATATCGGATCAAGAGTTTTCGAGAAAATCGCGGACATACATACATACGGGTCGACTAGAGAATCTTCCTTATTTTGAAGTTGGTTATAAATAACGTGGATCCGTTGCTAATGAGAAAAAAAAGGACAAACAATACACTTTCTGCATTTATAATAAAAATGGATGACGAGGAACATAGCGTTACCTGGATAGCCACCAGAGTTAAAGTAGCGAGCCATTGACGCCACCCGGCGACGATATCACGGTACAGCGAGCGACCTGATAACAAAATAAATATACTGGGTGATTTTTTAGTCACTGGCAATACTTGCAGGGGTAGAATTACTCATCAAAATGAACAACTTTTATTATGGGACTAACTGTGAAATCATGAAAAGAGTTGGTCCCATAGTAAAAGTTGTTCATATTGATGAGTACTTCCACCCCTGCAAGTATTGCCAGTGACTAAAAAAATCACACTGCATGTATATGATTTATATTTGTAACTGTTACCAGGTGTAATATTCTGGCTGGTGTTGATGAGGGCGCACTCCAGCGCCCCCACGAGCAGGTACATGGCGGCCAGGCGCTGCAGCACGCCGGGCAGCCGCACGCAGTGCCACGACACGTTCACCGAGCCCAGGACTATGCCGATCAGTGATAGGAACAGGGCACGACGGGCCACCTGCTCAACAAACGTATTTTAGTTTATATAAAAATAGCCTGTTGTTCCCCGCGGTTTTACTCGCGTACCCGGTGTAAAAATACCTAAATATAAATGTTTACTTCCTATGTTACTCCTTATGTAATCAGCTATGTGCCAGTGAAAGTCCTGTCAAATTCGGTCCAGCAGTTTCGGAGATTAGCCGGAGAAAGACAGACAAAAAAATTAAAAAGTGATCTTTTGATACAAGTACCGTATATACTTTCATAGGCTTTTAGTAAAAAGCGGTTATTATTACATTACAAAAATACTCTTATTTGTAATTTTTTAGTATGTATAGAAGATATAGATGTATATGTTACCGGCAAACTAGATTTCAGGCGAAACTAGTTTGTCCTGATCACTGCGCTTCGCGATCACCATTCAATTCTAACCTAGTGTATCCGGGTCGTTTCTGAATAGGAAGAGAACTTGATCACCAAATTACGATTACTTACATTATGTGAAAACATTGTACATGTAACTTGTCTTTTCTCAATTGAAAATCAGTTTGGCCTAGCACAAACTAGTTTGGCCTGAAATCTAGTTTGGCCGGTAACATATACATTTTCTCAGTATTTTTATTCCTTCTTATCCATTGCCTTCTAGGTTTTGTAAAGTCAAAGCAATTTAAACAGTTTAGGCCCTAGAAGGTCACTTATGAACGTAGAAGCTAGTGAAGTTACCACCGATCCCAAAGTCAGCCTTCAACTGAGAACTGGCAAGAAACTTAACAAGGTTATATTTTTTTGGAAAATCTGCCTATAATAATAAATATTCTGGGACATTATCGACGGTAGCCACATTCCAGCAGGTGTACGGTCTGCCTACTTGTCAGCTTAACGACATAAAAAACAAATGTTGTATTGCAGTTTGTCAATTGATGAAAAAAATCGATATAAAATATCTCAGAATTGTTTCTTATAATAATTGCTATCAATCGACATTTAGGTTTATTGATGGCATAGTAATAGATTTTTGATTTCAAGATGGCGCTTATCTAAAAATGATAGAAACTCTTTAGACTTTTTATTTAACATACCTGATCGAAAGCCTTAGTCCTGGGCAAAGAAGTCCTCAATCGAGCGTTCAGAGACAGCACCAGGGCCTGCCCCATGGCGAAGGCAAACCATGGAAACACCACATCGGCTACAGTTAGCCCGTTCCATATGCTATGGGAGAACACACCGTAACCACCGCCGCCGGCGTTCACGAAGATCTAAGAGGGAAATTGTACTCTATGTTTAACTACCCTAAGGAATATTTCTGGAAATTGTGCATATTCCATATTACATCATGATAAAGCGCAATCTCCAGTCTACTAGAGTAGGTCAACTCAGCCGCCTAACACACAAACAGACAAAAATGATTTTATTTTATATATAACTAGCTTCCGCCCCGGTGTTTCAGCCAAGATCCCTATTAAGTTTAATAAATTTTCCAATTTTCTGCGTAATTTTCTTAAATTTTCTTTCCTCTCCTTCTTCTCCTCCTCTTATTCTTTATAAGAAAACTTAAAAAGAAAGATGAATGAAATTGGTAAAGTCAGTCTAAAGTTTTGGCGTGACCAAGGGAAATAGGGATACATTTTTATATATATAGATATATATGGTTGAGCTATACACCGTTCGTCCAAGATTGTTCAAATTCTACAAAACTTCACAAATGACATAGGATAGAAGACAATAGAACATACCATGAGCGCAACAGAGAATCCCCTGAATATGTCCAATGAACGCAATCTTGAGCGCGTCGGCGACCGCGGTAAGCTTGCCTCTGTAGTCAGCACTCGAGTTTCAGATCCTAGCTCATTGTCCTCCCTATAAAAATGAGTTGATTTATAAATCTGTTGCTTACATTAATAAGAAGTTTAGATATATTTTTTATACAGAGTGATTTTTTAGTCGTTGGCATTACTTGCAGGGGTGGAAGTACTCATCAATATGAAAAACGTTTATTATGCGACCAACTGTGAAATGGTATCCGGACACTTGCGCGAAAAAGTTTCCATTCGCGCAAGTGTACCAGATCCACTGTGATATCACGAAAAAAAAATCAGCTGTTCCATACAAAAGTTCAATACCTACTCGACCAAATTGTATGAAGCAATTTTTTTTTTACGCGATATCAGAATTCGTCCCATACTGAAAGTTGTTCATATTGACGAGTACTATCACCCCTGCAAGTAAAGCCAACGACAAAAAAATCACCCTGTATATTACATAGCATGTCTTTAATCTTAATCCACAACCAAGAAAGACTATGTTGCTGATTAACCGCCTCAATACTTCACAATTTCTATTACAGCACACACACTTACCTAGCAAAATATCTGGCATAGAACCTCCCAGCGATCAACCTCTTCCCAATACCCTTGACTATATACCACAGTGTGGCCATAGACAGCAAGATAACCACAGCCGTCAGTATGGGCAGGTACGCTGGGTCCGGCTCAGCCGTCATCCGGGGCTCGCAGTGAGTTCCATTGGTAGGGTTGGTGAGGTTGATGGTATATTGGCCAAACTCTCCAAAATGGTATGACCCTGGAAAAAGATTGGGGTCAATTTCATATTTTGAAAGGTAGCTCATTGATCAAGTTATCCATTATAAGGTTCCGTACCCAAAGGGTAAAAACGGGACCCTAAATATTTAAGGGAGCCCCCCATACAACAAACGTGATTTTTTTGCCCTTTTATTTCTATATGGTAGTTCCCGTTGACCTAGAATCACGAAATTTGGCAAAAAGCAAGCTCTTACAGCACAAATAAACGAAAATTCCAAAAAATAAAAAAATTACTTTTTTTCAAAATATTTAAGGGGGGCTCCCATACATACATAGTTACGCCAAAAAATACCTCTGAGTTGTATGGGCGCTCATACAATTTAGAGGTCTAGCTTAATTGGCACCAACCTCAATAAGGTAAATAAATAAAATTGTGCATTTCCCGTGATGGACGAAGTTTGTACGGAACTCTCGGTGCGCGAGTCCGACTGGCACTTGGCCGGTTTTTAGATGTCAGGCAGGCTGATTGGCTTTTCCGATTACGTGACGCAAAGAAGGATAACCTACCTATACTATGTATTACTATAACTACATTAGAATTTATTATATGTATATATCGATTATGAAACTATTTCAGTGGTACATGGTGGGTGTAGTTATTCAATATGACGAATTCGAGACTACTGGACTTGTTTTTCTTTTCAGTTTTGATTTAATGTTCATTTTTTTAGGTCTATTGACTTTTTATATCTTAGTATTTTTATTTTTTTACATCTTATAAATACGAATGTTTGTGTGTATGTATGTTTGTTATCACTGGATTTGGATGTAACTCTTAGCACAAAGGTTGGCTGATAGAGATCGCTTTTAATGATTAGGCCACACATTGTGACACTGCCAATGTCATAACTGTTTTTGTGTAGTTATCTATCTATCTAAATAAATGATAAAAAGAAAATATATATTCTGGGAGATTATTCCTCACACACGGCCATCTGACCCCAAACTAAGCAGAGCTTGTACTATGGAAGCCAGATAACTGATATACTACGTTTCTTTTGTAAATACATACTTATATAGATAATTACACCCAGACTCAGGACAAACAGACATGTTCATGCACACTAATGTCTGTCCCAAGTGGGAATCGAACCCACGACCTGCGGCGTGATAGATAGGGCATTTTACCAACGACGCCAACCGGCCCGTCGAAGTATCTATTTAGATATATCATTCCATGAAATAATATAGAGAATACTTTATATCCCGATAATGCAGTTGAAACTGTGGGGTACACCTAGTGTTAAAATAAAGCACTCATCATACATAGAAAAAACCACAAAAGGTTTTCCTGTATGTGGCTAGATTATTAATCCGTCAAAGTACAGGAAAAACTTAATTCAGGATAATTTTAATTAGATACAGACATTTAACTCGTAGTTTATGCTTCAATATTATCTTTAATGTTTTAAATTTCAATCATACTTAGTAGCTTGAGTGGTATCTAATCAACACCTAGAGGTGTTGACCATATCAGTAATAATATTTTGGCAAAACATATTTATTATTGATGTTTAGAATACATTATATTATGTATAGATAAGTGGTTAAAGGACGTCACACACGGCGAAGATACTATAATATTTTATCTTAGGATCATAAGACAGCATTATACTATGAAAAGAGAAGCAACGACCTACCTAACCTACCTTCACTTTCCTTCTCTTTCACTGGTATAGCACTGTCTCATATATCTTAAGATAAAATATTATATTATCTTCACCGTGTGTAACGTCCTTAAAGCTTCGTTCAAACTGACGCGAATCCCGAGGGACATGCGAAGAGCGCTGTCAATCGAACGTGTCATGCGAGTGAACGAGATGGTACGAAGCTTTATGACTGAGAATAAAAAAAAAATAGGATATTCTTAATGTTATCCTTATATTTGCCACAATTTTAAATGGGTTGAGTTTTTTTCCCGTGACTTTTAATCAGAGCTCTTAATATTCTGTGACATAAAATGAGAAACCAGTTTTTTGAATTTGCGCATTGAATTTAAAAGGACAAACACATTATTTATTTACATATTCAAGTCTCGGATATATTGCTTTAACAATAAAATTAATTATATACCATTTGAGTAGCAAACAAACACACCATCCACCTGATGATAAGAAGTTACTTTAGTATATTGACGCTTGCAACACCAGGTACAACACAATGTCCTTCTCAATTATATTCTCTAATTTGTGTTGCTTAATTTGGGCTCAGTTTTAATTTATTACAAACTAGCTTCTGCCCTGCGGTTTTACCCATGTTCTCATTATGTTCTATGTGGGATAAAAGTATCCTATATGTTAAACCAGAATATATTCTGTGTGCCAAATTTCATCCAAATCTGTTCAGTAGTTTTTGCATGAAAGAATAACAAACATCTCAACATCCATCTCTCCTCACAAAATCTCACATTTCACACTTTCTAAGCATAAAAAATCTAAAGATTGATCCTATAATATATTACATTAGGGTTATTATACAACAAAACTCTTTGCTGATCCGCCCTATAATACATATAAGTAGCATAAAAAAAAACTGCAAAATTATACTTTACTACCTATTAATAACAATTAAATTAGCTTGAACAGGCATAATGCAATAAAGACAAATCAATAGTTTACACATTAACAATGTAGGTACTCTGCACTCTGCACTGAGTCACATGTCTGACCTTAGATTATAAGGTTATTACATTTATTGGATTTAAATAACTTCCTCATGGAATAATAATAAATACTGGCTTTCTTTCTTATTTGACATTAGGTTACATTTACTAAAAATATAGACAAATTATAATATAATAAGCCAGACAACCAGCTATCAAATGGAAATGACTCATTAATTTATTTGTTTTAATCCTTTGCCTTTATAAATGGGAGATTTTTATAATGTAAATCATATTTATTCTTACCAAAAGTACTATTTACAAGTACAAATATTCAAGAAGGGTGGTGGAAAGGATGTTGATTGTGTAGGCATTCTTTCACCCTGCAGTTTTACTGATTTTTCTCATATAAAGTATGTATCTCTGTATGTGCCATGTTTCATAAAAATCCATTTAATTGCATTTATATTAATAGTAAATCATAGATAGACTATAGATTTACATTCCTAATTTGAATAAAGAATAAGAATAGAGGTGGTGAAAAGGGTGTTGAATGTGGGTATGTGTATACATTATATCTACCATCATAAGATAGAAATAAAATTGGAAGAATTAGCAACAAAAAAAACAACAAAAAGTTTTTTATTAGTCTGTAATTTATTTAGTGGTCAGAGAAAGTTATTTAAATCTTTCAATAGTGCAAGTAACCTAGATAATTGAGATTATCAGGGCTGGTATTTCATCTGACTCATATTCAATCTGTTTGTATCATATTACAACAATGAGTAATGAAATTTCATTGTTCCAAAGATCTCCATTTTGGAGTGAAAAATTGCACACGATAGACATTACGTAAAAACCTGTATTGAAACGGTAACAAAAGGAAAAAGATAGGTGTTTACGTACGTATTACATTATATAAATAATATTTATATACCTACTCACCATGACATTTTTCCCCAGTTGCATTTTTCACTGCGAAACGAATCGGACTGAACGTCTCCAACACGATATTTCCTGTTGTCGACAGTGTGGTTGTCTCCAGCAACTTACACCCTTCGCATTCCTCATATTGACTCCAAAAACTAATTTCTTCATTTGTAACAATTTGTAAACATGCCTGCTCATATCGCAACGTAGCGTCACCGCAGTCGCGCCTAATCGAGCCAATGTTCTGGAAATTATGCAAAGACATCTTCGTTTTGTTTTTCTACATCAGTTTTGAGAAATAGTATTTTATGCACAAACGAAATATTAATTTGTTGCACACACGAATTGCAGAAAAAAACAATTTATTTTAGTAAACTAACGTCAAGCAGTCAGTCAGACAGTCATCACCACAGACGACTAAGGGATACTACGTATGTCATCACATTACTCCACTCACTCACTCACACAAACGTAGTGAGCAAAGAGAATAAAATCACTTGGTAGTGAGTGATTTCATCCTCTTTGACTCTTATTGACCATAGATTCGGAGTCTTTCAGTCGCATACATAGAAACAACAGTCAGCAGTGCTGCCACCCTCTGATTTTGATTTTCCATGGACTCCTCGTGAAAATTCCCTAATTTAGGCACTTTTCAAAATGTTTCACCTAAACATTTATTTTAATCGGTTGGCTCGCGAATGAGACGCGCGTCCCAAAAAAATTGAATTCCAGGAATCGCGAATCAACAAATAAAAAACAAATTGAGGTGTATTATTATGTATTTTACTTACTACTTACCTTAACCTTATTTCTATAAATTCTTGGAAAGCATCCATTGTTCGGGTTTCCGATTCCAACTCTTATGTTTAATAATTTCATAGTTTTCATAGCATTCTTGTCAAAATAAAAAAAAAACCACATCATGATCTAGCTAGTGTTTGAGAACGATTCAGTACTGGATCGATCGGATGAAACACAGCAGTCAAACAAACAAGTACAAGCCTATTTACCTCACACATAACGGCCACACACACAAAGTAGCATTAATATTTGATATCACCCTTACGCGAACGGTTTGTGTTCGCGAAAGAAGTTTGTATGAGCGCAAAAAAAATAAGTTTGTTGCTAGCGATAGAGTACGGTACATCGTACATCGGTAGGCCATGTTACGATCAGATATCCGCAGCTACACATTCAATTCTTTTACGAACGGAAAAACAAAACATTCCCTAAAATATCCCCAAATTTTTTTTTGTACCCTCAAAATTCCCCTAAATAATTTATGCTCTAAAAAAATCCCTAATCGTGCAAAAATGCCCTAAATCTAGGGGAAAATACCCTAAGGTGGGAACACTTTCAGTCAGTCCATCCAACTCTCTGAGTCATGTCAATGAACGAGTGAGTAAATGAATGATTGGAATATACATATAATTTATATATAAATCATAGTTTGTATTTTATACATTGATTGTAAATATTTGTTGTAAATAAATATAACTGTTTTGCATCTTTTGTGATATAGCAACTCAATATTTTAAGGCCACTACAGACTTTAGAAATGCCTCTCTCTTTTTGCTTTCAGATAACCGCCAGCACCGCACCACCCCAGCTAGCCTAATTTTAGTACGCCTTTCAGAAAAAAAATTACAACTTTGGTACATATTAAATATTAGACAAATTCTTTTTTTACTATTTTTTTAAATAATTAAAGATTTATATAATAGACGGCAACTAGTAGATGTATAAATAGTAAGTAAGAATATCCTGTACAAATGCAAGAAATAAAAGGCTTTTTATTTTATTTATTTATTAGATGGTCTGTCACGAGCACGGAATACTTATTTACCTATTCCGTGGTCACGAGAAACCTTTCACATTTTTAAGAGGCTCAGGACCGCACGTCCTCTTTCTTACGCTGATTACCCTGAACCTATTGCGATGATACAAATTATGACTCTCAGTATAATAGGTGGTGCGGTGGTCATGCTTTCAGACTTTAGACGAAACTTTTAAGTAAGCCTTTTCGAGTAAATACAATAAAATAATATTACTTAAGTACAGAGTATGGTAGTAAAGGTCACGCTTTAAATAAATCAAGTCCCAAAAATTATTTATTATTAATAAACATACATAATCATAACTTATTTACACAGGATAACTCAAAAATATTTGTAGCATGCGTAAGATGGATTTGAAGAATGCATCTTTAACAGTCTCGGGTATTTCAACATACTTTTCATGACCTTCTTGTATTATGTTTGCATGTTCTTCGTAAAACCAGACGGGAAGTAGCGATGGAGAATTAATGAAGTAATTCCACTCTTTGCGTCCTAATTTAACTATCAATGATGTATATTGACCTTTGAAATACAGCTGAAAGAAAATAAAATTTTGATGAAAAGCCTCATACCTAGTAAATATAGGATTAATATCTTTTCATAGTTTATTAAACTTTTGGGGGGGGGGGGTTGAGCCCCTTAGCCCCCCTGGATCCGCTACTGATCGGATCAGCTTGTAGAGGTTTTTGTGGCGTTTTTGGGGGACATATTTGTTTTTAAAGGCCAGTTTAATTTCAGGAATTCTAAACTTTACGACAGAGAAAAATATTGAACGAACCATTGGCTCAAATTATAAAAAATATTAAAGTTATTAACTACGTAAGTGTGAATAAAGGTTAATTTAAATAATTTCTTGCAACAAGTTATGCTTGTCATGTGTAATTACCTAATTGATTCATTTACTTTGTCCTACAGTTTAGGAATTTTGTTAATTAATTCAAATTGGCGCCTTAATAAATATACTGGACTGGGTGCGTAAACTTACTGCTAGTGTTGGATCATCAGTTTCTTCATTTTCGGATAAATATACATCGGGATCCTTGTCAGTAGACAATCTGAAAAATTAACTCAACTATAATTTACTATGGTAGGTTTTACAAAATGTAATTCAAACAATGATTCTACTCTACCAAAGAAAAGATTGCATGCAAATGATGCACATCCGATCAGAGTTAACAAACAGCATGGATGCAATTTGATTGCTTGATACTCATTCGACAAAACTCTCAAACTACTTAAATTAATAGGCCTTGTCACACTTTTTCTTTCACCTGAGATAAAACTACACAATAAGTGGACAACTCACGCAAACTTATTGATTAATTTCAATATTTCTCTCTTCAGTTGTTTATTTTCATATTTTTTTGCAATTTGACTTTTGGACGAAGTATCTGTGGAGGGGTTGCTGTAATTTTCTTCAGGATTGTTTTTCTTTTTTCTTACAACGCGTTGTATACTTTGTAATCTAAAATTACATTAAAAAAAATGCTTAGGTTAGTTATTTGACGGGCCGGTTGGCGTGGTTGGTAAGATACCCTATCTATCACGCCGCAGGTCGTGGGTTCGATTCCCACTCAGGACAAACATTTGTGTGCATGAACATGTCTGTTTGTCCTGTGTCTGGGTGTAATTATCTATATATGTATGTATTTACAAAAGAAAAGTAGTATATGTAGTATATCAGTTTTCTGGCTTCCATAATACAAGCTCTGCTTAGTTTGGGGTCAGATGGCCGTGTGTGAGGAATAATGTCCCAGAATATTTATTATTTATTTATTGTCAAAAAAATTCTTGTTTGTGGAAAATTCTTGAAATTCAAGAACCTACGAGGCGGACTTGAACCACCGACTTATGTATCACAATTATTTGTCACACTGTATTCCACTCTACCAACTGAGCTACCGAAAGTAAGTCACAAACACCTACACACATCACAAAAATGTGATCAAAAAGGGATCCTTCGAGCCGGATTTGAACCAGCGACCTATGGATGACAATTATATACAGCTACAGTCCACCGCTCTACCAACTGAGCTATCGAAGGTATACCATTAACCGTTGAATTCGTAAATCTGAGAATACGCGTACCCACAGTTCTAAAATTAGATCAAAAAGGGGATCCTTCGAGCCGGATTTGAACCAGCGACCTATGGATTACAATTGTTTACAGCTACAGTCCACCGCTCTACCAACTGAGCTATCGAAGGTATACCGTTATCCGTTGTATTCGTAAATCTGAGAATATGCGTACCCACAATTGTAAAATGACATCAAAAAGGGGATCCTTCGAGCCGGATTTGAACCAGCGACCTATGGATGACAATTATATACAGCTACAGTCCACCGCTCTACCAACTGAGCTATCGAAGGTACATGTTTATAGGCAAAATGTGACCACACGTTCACCGTATATTTAACATATTGTGTAGTGAAAGGCCTGTTCCAGTTTAAAATATATGGAGGGGCGGATTAATTATGTACGCAATAATTTTACTATACTAACTATACTTACTTACTGACTTAATTTTACATAGGAACATAGTTTGTTTATGGTACTCACTTCTCAATCATTGGCCCGGCAATATCTTCAAATTTCTCTTTTTCAGCGTCATTTCCAGCTCTCAATCTCACATTTAACTCGTCATTATTCAAATTCAGAATCCATAACGGTTCTGAAAAAATAACTGGCGATTCTCCATAGTCTTGATTTTCTTTTATGCCATTCCCATCTAGATGGTCGTTAAAATCAATTTCCTTTGCATTAATTACTAATGTAAAAGATAAAATAATTGCTAATCGAAACATGTTGCGGCTTTAAGCTGATAGTCAATAATGGTAAGACATTTACGTAGGTACTTAGATTGTTCACACTTGAACAAATATGCTATGTTTATATGTATAGTTGGACGAAGTTATGTGGCTTCATTCGAAGTTTTCATAAATTAAACAAAAATTTGCACGTTCTGTTAAATACATGCCTGCAAACGTCGAGTAAGTATATTTTATTTATATAGTATTTGTAGACGAAATTGCGGTAAAATTTAAGGCGATGATAGCCCAGTGGTAGTGACGTCGGACGCCGCGGCGAAGGTCATGGGTTCGAGTCCTACAATGAGCTTGAGCTTTCGGTGAAGGAAACCATAGCACGGTGGTAGGGTACGTTGTACTACCCGACTGGCTGGCTACCACCCTCAGGTTGAAAATCTGTCGCCAAGCACCTACTGACTATTGTGTTCCGGCAGTTGCACTTGAGAGCTAGTTCCTTCCAGGCTTTGTGTGCTTACTACCTTCGGCCACATCATCACTTACCAGTGAGATCGTGGTCAAACACAAGCCTATACAAAGTTAAAAAATATGGAACGTTATTTGATAGCCTTTTTTAGGGTTCTGATGATGGATTTTACACCATTACCAGATAATAAATAGAACTAACGTACAGAAGGCTCACTCCAACGACTACACAGCCTACACTCACTCCCTAATAAAAACTGTGTTTAGGTACGAAAACTTACCTACAATCGCCTCTCTTTCTATCGCATAACTCTATCTCTTTCGACGCAACACGAGTAACGTTAGGGGCAAGGAACATAAAGGGGGTCACACACGGCGAAGATACTATAATATTTTATCGATCATGAGACAGCATTATACTATGAAAAGAGAAGCAACGACCTACCTACTTTCCTTCTCTTTCGCTGGTATAGCACTGTCTCATATATCTTAAGATAAAATATTATCGTATCTTCGCCGTGTGTGACCCCCTTTATACTCTCTTGGTTAGGGATATCATCTTTGAGCCCGCGTAGGTATGTTTTCGTACTAACCCGGAAGTGATTTAGGCCTAGGTATGTCTTTGAGGATAAGAAACAGATATGTTTTTACCATACTTAGGTACGCAATATATCTATCTACCGAACCTATTAAGTACAAATTTTTATTTCTTGTTTTTCGTTTGACATATTTTCGTACACCTGTCCCAAGTTATTATAAATAATCACCTGTGCATATATCTGTATTTCACGGCACCATTACTGATTGATGAATAAAGTTAGCTTCATTGAACCCATTTCAAGGTTCAATTTGTATTTTGACAAATTTAATTAGGCGTTCCGCAAAATATACCTATTATTTTCATTAGAGAACGGAATCGCTTCAAACTTATTATTCTGACTAGGTTAGAACTTTATAGGAGACAAATAAAACATGCGATAAATTAAATAATTAAAAATATTTTATTTACTAAACAACCGGCACGCTATGATGGGCGTTTTGACAGCCCATATTAGTACATGTGTCAAAAAGAGACAAGGCTAGTGAGAGTAGAAAATCTCTCGTGTCAAAACGGCCATGATAGCGTGTCGCTAGTTTAGTTATTTTTTTATATAATTTAATTTGGCATATGCCAAGCATTCTAGAATAATAGTAACATTATTATGCACTTAAATAATGGGTAAAAATGTATCAAACGCCTTTGTACCCTTTTAACATAGTTTTTATCATTTATTTAACTTTATATATTTACTAGCTGTCCCCCGCGGTTTCACTCGCTTAGCGATTTGAAAAATAGATAGTAGCCGATTTTCAGACCTACTGAATATGCACACAAAATTTCATAAAAATCGGTCGAGCCGTTTCGGAGGAGTATGGTAACTAACATTGTGACACTAGAATTTTATATATAAGAATATACCTACAAAATATAGTACAAACTAATATGTATAATGTATATGATAATGCTGAGTTTTTAAATCAATATTTTGATGAGTGGATAAAGAAGGATTAATAAAGAATTTTGAGTACACATTAATAAATATTAATAATATAATAAAGAGGAAAGATTTGTTTTTTTGTATGTTTGTAATGTATAAACTCAAAAACTACTGGGCCGATTTCAAAAATTCTTTCACTATTGTAATGCTGCATTATCCCCGTAACATGGGCTATATTTTATCCCGGGAGTGCGGGTGAAACCGCGCGAAAAACTAAGTGAAAAAATATCTTGTTTGAAATGAAACTTCTATAGAAATAGTATTTGATGGTAATCATACTAATGTTATAAATGCAAACGTTTATGTGTCTTTTTGTTACCCACTGCTCCTAAAAGCTTGATATGGATACAGAACGGACATGGATGTAACTGTGTCCCAAGCGAGTGTATGGCAGCTTGAGCTCGCTACGGCTCTCTCACCCCGCAAGCCCCTCACAATTGCACTGTCTAGACGTGTCCGTTGGCCGACTGTAAGAGTTACATAGACTGTGGTAATAGTTAGTATTCTTTGCTATAAAAATTGCAAATGTTTACAATTTTTGACATCCAAATATTTTGTGACACTTAATTTTTTTAGCTTTAACAAGTTTTTAACACAATATGAGCATGATCTAAGTAAAAACCAATTTTAACTATAGAAAATTCACTTCAACCAAATTTCCCCATCATATTTTGGAATGTTTTAACATTTTATCACATTATGTTGTCGCAAATAAATAAAACAAAGCCTTGGCAAACTGCATGATCTCTGAACCACCAAGCTTGGATTCACCGTACACTCTATCCACAAAGGTTATTGGCACTTCTCCAATTGTATAGTCTAGTTGTCTTGCTCTGGAAACAAGAATAACAAGTCAAGAGTTCAGTTGAGAGTGGAACTTAATTCTTGGTATTATAAATAAAGGAGTGATTTTCGTTTAACAAAATCTATTCCTGAATCAGAAACTAATATTAGCTCCATTTTTTATACAGGCTATATAAGGTCCTAATAAATGAAGTACGGTCCTTTTGAGGGATGATAGTTAGGTCATAAGTATTCCGAAAATGATAAAATAAAAATATTCAAAAAAAAAACCTGAAATTGTACTTCATAAATAAAAGTAATAAATAAATAAAATAAAAGTGATGTATTTTTAATTTTTTTAATAACAAATTTTACACCTGATTATGCTGTTAATGGTTTTAATTAATGCTTAGTAGTGATGAAGTACAATTTCAGGTTTTTTTTTTCATTAAAATAACTACCAAATATTTTTTTTAAAATTTTCGGAATACTTATGGCCTATACTATCATCCCTCAAAAGGACCGTACTTCATTTATTAGGACCTTATATAGACATTTACTGGACAATGGACATATCTTATCATTATTTAATTCTAGAAATCATCTGCATATATTTTCTTGAAGAATTTCGATAATGTATACTCATCAGAATCACAGGAATTTTTGTAAGTGAAGCAAACTATATATAAAAAATATAGTAACTGTAATGAGTCTGAATATTGTAAGTAGAATGTGGTGTGAAATAGAATAATACTACTTACAGCCAGCAGAACTTAACTAACGCCCTCACTCTGATGATGTCACTGACTGACTGACTGTCTGTACTGACATGTAGAGGGCGAGAGCAGTAGGAGGCGTACGGTGGATGGCGAAGCAAATTCCTCGCAGGTGCCATGTTGCAATTTTGTAACTAGCTATCCCATGAGTGGGTGAATGTGCATAAACTTATCTTACCTAATGATCATTTCCATTTGGAAGACATAACCTTTGGAGACACAACTGTCAATCAGTTTCTGCAGAATATCCTTTTTGTATAACCTGCGGAACATTTTATTAATTTTGTTTAAATAAGTTGAAACAATGAAAAAGGTGCTTTATTTGTTTAGATTTAGGTCTTTTATATTTCTAGAATGCAAATTTAGAATTATTCTTTTTTTGATTACTGCTATTTATAATCAATGCTCCATTACAAAATGGATATGATATATATCTTTCCAATTCCAATTTATTGCTTATGGCTCCATCGTGCCAGCGATGACTCTGCCAATGTCATAGTTAGAAAAAACAACGGGTAACAAAAATAATGGGAGAAAAGCAACAATGAGATGAGAGAAAGAATGGTAATGAGCACATTACATTATGTCTGTAAATGATTTTATATACTTAAATATTTAAAACAGTTAATAAAATATTGATAAAAGTGTGAATACATAGATAACAAAAATGACAATTTAGTATTATAAATGTATGTTATTACACATAAGGAATTTAATAAGAATTTTAATAGATGGGGAATATACACATGTTAGTAAAAAGTTTATATTGACAGGGCGAGGTACATCGGTAGTTAGGAGATCGTAAAGGGGGGTGGATATTTTTGGACAATAGAAAAATATATGTTCCAAGGTTCCTTCCTCAAGTCCACATTCGCATAGGGAGTGATCTCTAACTCTAATTTTAGCAAGGAACACAGGGGAGCATATGTGTCCTAAACGGAGACGGATGATCGTAGAAGTTACGACTTTGGGATAGTTACGCGATTTAAAAAACCATGGTTTAGTCGGTATTGAAGGCTGTAGGTGTCCGTAATGTTTGCCTTTGATTACTCTAGAAGACTGCCAGAGGGTATTCCAAGCATTCAGTAAAGAGGATTTGGTAGCAATTTTTAAGTCTCGAGCAAAATATTTATTATGAGTGTTTAAACCCAAGTGAACTGCTTGTTTAGCACATTGATCCACAGTTTCGTTGCCGTTGATGCCGCAGTGACTCGGGATCCAAGCCACTACAACCTCAATGCCCAAAGTA
This sequence comes from Tetheella fluctuosa, assembly GCA_951216915.1. Taxonomy (NCBI): domain Eukaryota; kingdom Metazoa; phylum Arthropoda; class Insecta; order Lepidoptera; family Drepanidae; genus Tetheella; species Tetheella fluctuosa. The sequence continues at coordinate 5,938,786 of OX578236.1, forward strand.
TGGCACTTGTGAAGAACATTTTTGATTTTTAATGTTAAATAGAATCTATCTTTTGAATGGAAAGGTAATTTGACAAGGTCTTGAAGTAAACTTAGAGAGTCCGAAAAGATTATAGATTTATTTAAGCTATGAGATTCTATGTATGTGACAGCTTCTAAAAGGGCGATAGCTTCACCAGTGAAAATAGAAGTTTGAGAGGGACATTTATAACTTAAAATTATTTTGTACCTGGGAATCCACACCGCCGCACCGACATTCTCCTCTTCGGAGAACTTGGATGCGTCAGTGTAGACGTCAAGCCAACTATTCCAATTAATCTGAAGAATTTTATTAAATTCTTGGTTAGCACCAGGATCATCCCTTTGGACACCAAAATTCAAAACGACGTGAGGTTGGAATATAAGGGCATCAAAATCAAAGTTAAATAATGGATCTTTACTGACACAAAAAATAGGAGAAGAGTTAGAATATTTATTAAAGCTCTTAATGAGAGGAGGGGGTACTTTATTATTCCAGTATCTAGATTCGGGAATTATTCGAGATAAAGAGAAAAGTTTGTCATAAAGAGTATGGGATGGATCTTGCATAATATTACAGTAGAACCGATCGCATAGATACTGTCTGCGTAGCTGCAGAGGGGGTTCCAAACATTCCACTTGAAGAGCGTTGATTGGTGAGGACTTCATGGCTCCTGTAATTATGCGCAGGCATTTGGCCTGGATTTTATCAAGTTTGGCCAAGGCTAATTTGTTGCATGGTTCAATTATGAAACACCCATAATCAAAGTGACTGCGAATTATTGCGTTATAAATTAACTTTTGGCTGTATGGGTGTGAGCCCCAACGAACTCCAGATAGAGCTCTCATGACATTCACACCATTTTCGCATTTATCATTTATATATTTTAAGTGATGAATACCAGACATTTTGGAATCTAGTATAACACCCAAAAACTTGACTCTATCTAGTATGGTAATAGGTTCATCATTAACAGAAATGTCGATGATAGGAGTGACACGTTTTCTTGTGAATGCAACAGCGCTACATTTTGGAACTGAGAGGGAAAGACCGTGTTCACCGAGTCATTCATTTAGATACCTAAGAGCGGAGTTCAGTTGATCAGTAATGTTTAAAATAGATGTCGAGGATGCATACAAAACTATGTCATCAGCATATTGTAGAACATGGCAAAAACAGTTGACAGCCTTGTCAAGATCGTAGGTGTACAGGTTGTAAAGTAATGGGCTAAGGACTGAACCTTGTGGGAGGCCTTTCCATACCAGCCTTGGCGGTAAAAGTTGACCGTCTATTCTAACAGAGATCGTACGGGCCATAAAAAGGTTGCATATGACAGAAATCATCCTTAACGGGATATTCAGATGATGCAACTTTTGCCTGAGTAACGGAAGGTGAACATTGTCATATGCAGAGGATATGTCTAGGAATGCAGCAACTAAAGTTTCGCCTCGAGAAAAGGCGAGCCGAATGTCAGTAGCGAGAACACTTAGACTATCTGTTGTACTCATACCGCGTCTGAAACCAAACTGGGAACCAGTCTGGGAGCCAGACAGGATAGACCGCTGTTCCACAAACCATTCCAAACGGTTCTTAATAAGATGTTCTAGAATTTTAGACAACACTGATGACAACGCGATAGGTCTATATGATGAAGACTCAAAGTCAAAGTCAAAGCCATTTATTCAGTTTAGGCCCTAAGAGGGCACTTATGAACGTCGAAACTACTGAAGTTACCACCGATTCGGAAGTCGCCTTCAACTGAGAAGAACCGGTAAGAAACTCAGCAAGGTTACATTTTTTATATATTTTGTTTTTTTTTTTTTTGGACAATCTGACAATGTTGGCTTTTTTTCCATTAAATTTTTAACAATTTTTAAAGAAATATAATACACATAAACATTCTCTCATGTTGGGGACTCATTGGGGTTCTTTCCAGGTTTGGGAATAGGTACAATTATCTGAGTTTTCCAGGGTTCAGGAATAATGCCCGAATGAAAAATACAGTTAAAGAGATTGAGGAGAAATAGTTTAGATGAATTAGAAGACCTACGTATGAAAGAATATGGTCTTCCATCAACTCCAGGGGAGGAATCTTTCAGGTTATCTAAAGCACAAGATAGTTCAGCTATAGAGAAGGGATCATTCATACGATCGAGAGATGTGGGGAGAGGGGTAAGGGGGGGGTAAGGAAAACAATCTTCACTGGGGACAAACGGAGGGGCTAATTTATTAATAAAACATACCCAAGGGATACCCAAGGGCCGGTGTCATTTGACAAAATATTATTTATGTAGACTTGCGATCTACGGAAAGATTTCAACTTTTTCCAAACAAGGGAAGGAGGTGATCGGGGCGAAAGAGATTCACAGAAATTACGCCAACCCATCGTTCTTTTTAGCTAATAATCTTTTTGTTTGAGCTGAAACTTTTTGATAATTTAGATAGTTTTCCATAGTTATGTTGGCAGCATAAATCTTCTCAGTGTCCTTTCGCAAACGGACAGCCGAGGTGCATTCAGAGTCCCACCATGGTGGTGAAGAAATTTTGTGTCGAGCCGAGTTTTTAAGAGGAATAGAGGCGTCTGCCGCAGAAATTAATGCGTTATAAAACTCAGTGTACAGTTCTAGAAAATTATCATTTGTAACAGGGGAAAAGGTAGAGATCTTTATATCAACTATTTTAGAAAATTTCTCCCAATCTGCATGAGTAAGTCTATATTTAAGAAGAGGGGATGGATCAGGGATAGGGTTGAATGAGCGGTTCCAGAGGATAAGGAGAGGAAAATGATCGCTTCCATAAGAGTATGGGAGAACTGACCAAGATAGTGTAGAAATAAGGTTGGGAGAAGCTAGAGTAAGGTCAACAGCACTAATATTTTGGGATGGGGAGGCTCGTCTGGTGGCTGAACCGTCATTAAGGATACAAACGTTTAAGTCGTCAAAAAGATCAAGTAGGAATGTAGAAATTGTATCACAGCAATGAGAACCCCACAAAATGTGATGTGAATTAAAATCACCTAATATAATATAAGGACCTGAAGTTGAGCTAAGAATGTGTGAGAGTTCATTAATTGTATTTATATTAGGGTAAGGGATATATACAGAGACAAATGTAGCCTCCAGTGCTCTAGCAGCAACAACATGTAATTCTGAACTATGGGATGGGAGGGAAATTTGGGAAAAGGATAAAGATCTGTTAATTAGGAGAGCGCAACCAGCCCACCCATCATCCCTATCATCTCTAATACAGGAGTATCCCGGAATCCGAAAAGGGGTTCCAGGCTTAAGCCAGGTTTCTGCAACTGCAAAAACAAGGGGTTTGTGAGTATTTAATAAATAAATAATTTCATGTTTCTTATGACGAATGTTTCTACAGTTCCATTGAAGGAGACTTTGATCCATCTTTAAAGTTAAAAGAGTTAAACAATTGTTGTAAGAGCAAAAGGACGTGAGGGGGAATTGCATCACTAAATTTAGAGAGAATGTTTAAAATGGTAGATAAAAGTAATTCTATGAGATTGTCATTAGGTGAGGGTGAATGAGATTGCTGGGGCCTATAGCCTGGAGATGGAGGGGGGCTGGAGCGACCCGGAGATTTTGGGGGGTAACCACACCCATTAAACTGAGATGCTGGAGATTGTGTCAAAAAGTGATGTGCATGGACATCATAACCTGATTGTAGGCTAGTTTTTGGACGACGTTCCGTAAATACTGTTTTTCTATAAGACTGAGAAGTTGATGGCTGAGCAGAAGATATATTATGGTGAGGGATAGGGGAAGGGGGATGAGAACTATCCTGAGAATTGTGCAGAGGCTGCATAGGGGACTTCATTGCATCGACATATGACCTTTTCACAGGACGGAAACGTTGAGAAGCCTCCGTAAAAGATATATTTTCTTCTGTCATAACTATTTTGATACTTTTTTGACGGGAATGTTCTGGACAGTTGGGAAAAGTTGCCATATGTTGGCCTGAGCAGAATAAACATGATGATTTATCATCTGCAACTTGGCAAGTATTTCCTTGGTGGGGCTGTGCACATCTGTAGCAACGTGCATCGGATCGACACTGCGACAACACATGTTCAAAGCGGCAGCATTTGCGGCACTGGATTGTGGGCAGTTGATATACAGAGACAGGGAGGGAACTATTAAAACAAAATACTCTTTCGGGTAGCTGATTGCCCAGAAAAGTTAGAACTACCGAAGTTGATGGGTCCCACTCGGTTTGTCCGTCCTTAGTGCTTTTCCTATTAAGTCGTCTTGCCTTTATAACTTGACCACAATTTCCGGGATATGTTAAACCTGACATAAGTTCCTCCAATGACCAATCCGTTGGCACGTTCCTAATAATACCCATACGGGTAATTTGATATCTTGGAATAATTGCCGTCAGTTTAGTTTTATCTAGGATTGGGTTAGTAATAAAATTATTTGCATCATCTGCTGTTCGAAATTCCACACTTATTTTTCCACGACCTGCAGCCTTAATACCTACCTGTATAATACCACCAACATTATTTTGGAATAAGATTTGGGCTAATTTCAATGTTTGCATTATTGGGGAGGATGTATTAGAAACATGGACTGAGAATGGAGCCTTGTCATTATTGCTATATTTCAGTTTACTGTCAAAGTCAGGGCATACGTAAACGTTCTGCACCGAAATAGCGGGGGACTTTGTTTTTTTAGTTATATCCTCGGTTGTTTTAATAGCCGGACGTTTTAAAATTGGTCTGGGACAGGAATCATTCGGATGGACAGAAATATCCATATCAGGTGGATCGCCGCCGCCCCCATCAGGGGGCTCGTCCAGATCCATTTTGTGGAACTAACTATTTAAACAGCACAACACAGCACACACAGCACAAAACACTAATATAATAGCTCACTAGAAGAACTGAAAATTCAAAATAAAAATAAATCTAACGCGAACACGTGTGTTAACTAACCACAGTATGGCGAAAGTCCGATATATATCTTTATTAATATTGTTATATTCAAAATTAGGAGCCCAATATGTCACACAAAGCAGTTGTAAGAAAGGCCACAAAATTATTAAAATAGCATAGATGTTTGTACCTAAAAGACCCAGTCAAATCAGAAGCCCTAGGCCTTAAAAGCAACTGTGTAACAAAGTTAGCTCCACGTGATATCAGCTTCCTCTTAAAGTCCCACCCGTACACTCCACCTCCGTCTTGGTACCGTGTGCCAGAGACCAGATCATAGTCATGTTTACGTTGGAGCTCAATGAACTTGGGGATGAATTTTGGCTGAAATATAATAAAGAAATTATTTATTATGCTTCAAATTTGAAACTAGGGAGTCAATTCCCTAATGTTACAATTTTCTACTTTGGCCAAATCCTGAAAAAATATAATAATGAGCAGGCCAGTATCATAATTAAATTCAATTCCATTTTGCAAAATAGCATTCAAAGATTTTTGCTAACAACTATGTTCAAGCCAAGATTACTAAACAGGAAAATAGGATATATAGTAAAACTCGGTCTTTGTATTGGAACAAAACTAAAGCTAATTTTAATAAAGTTAGCAAATAGAATTTACAAAAAGAAACTGGTGTTAAATATGATTTTTCTAGTATTTACGACGTATGTTTAATATTAATACTCACATGATGGCTTAAATCAGCATCCATTATGATAATAAAATTGCCGGTTGCATGTTTTATACCATGTATGTACGCGGTGCCAAGGCCAAGTTTTTTCTCCCGCGGACGAAGAATTATTTTGTTCGAGCCGTAAATCTTCTGCAGCTGCTTGGCGACGTCCAACGTGCCGTCAGGACTTCCATCATCAATTATAATTACTTCGTAATCAAAGCCACTATTGGTAAGTAACAAAAAATACATAGAAGAAGTTGGCAGTGCAAATTCGGTGATGTTTACATGGTTTTTTTTTTAAATATAATGCTAGTAGAAACTCACCTGGTATCTAAATATTTAACAATAAGCCATATTATGATGGGCAGGTTTTCTTTTTCGTTGTAAGTGGGCAATAATATTGAATATTTATCACTTTTTGTTATTTCTGAATCTATAGCCGTGGACGCCATGCTGTCAAATGTCAAAGAATAAGGGTGTGTTCCGTTATACACTGCGAGCACTGCTCAGTCGTCATGACGTCATATATTTCCCTAGGATACTGCGGCAGTATACTGCACAGTGTTTTTTTTGGCCAAAAATCGGACATGTAGTTTTTATAATGCCTTAGTATAGAGTATTCGAATACAAATGCATGACGAAAACTCCCGTGCGGCCATTTTGTATAGTTTTTATTTAATCGCTGTTCGAAAGTTGAAATCCCGGAATTCCCAAATATGTGAAAAAAATTCTAACGCGGAAGTTTTATGGATAAAACAAAATTTTCTTTATTACATTAAAAGGTCCCAAGACAAGGCATATTTCAAGCCATTCCCGACTGTCTTACGACTTACCGATGTCAAATAAATCACGATAATATGATTTATGATTTTAATTTTTTTTGGCCTCGTTTTTCGTTTTGGGAGGTTGCAACTTGCATTAATCAGAAGCTTATATGTATGCCCAAATAACAAAAAAATAATTACTTCCCTAAGCCGCGGCCACAGCGAGAAAAGTGACATTGAAAAAATCCCGGGATCCGGGATTTACTACATTTGATTTTGAAAAATACATTTTAATGTGTAATGTAATTCAATGTATACAGGATGATGTTTTTTAAGAGTGAGTCTTAAAGAAAGGTGTGAGAATATTGAGAACTAAATGTTTTGATTTTAACGGAATTCAAAAAAAAAAAAGATTATCAATTCAACATGTAATATTATTGGAACTGCAAAATATTCACCTATGATAATCTATTAGGGCTTCCAAACAAATATACATTTTATAAGTGTATGTATGTGTTTGTCCACGCATTTCTCCGAAACTAGAAGTCGGATTGTGATCATTCTTTTTAATTTTACCCCGTTGACAATGACAATGCATTCGAAATCCATTTATTAGCATGCAGTGCCGCCCAACATCAAGAAAACCATAAAAACCGCTATATCTCGTAAAGGAAGCGAGATAGAGCAAAAATAACACGTTTTTATGGACTTCTAAAGGAATTTCACTTACTCAAAATACATCGACTGAGAGTTTCGTAAACCTGAAAACATAACCTATTTTTTTAGGATTTGCTTTTAACTTTCAAAAATCTTCGTAAAAAGTATGAAGTAACCTATACAGTGACCTTTTAGTCTGACTCATCAATATGAACAATTTTTACCCTGAGACTAAATATGAAAATGAGTGTGTGAATTACGATTACTTGCGGTCGGCATATTTCCCAGAACTTACTAAATAGGTAGGCGCAACAGGAAGTTTTTACATACTACAATGAACTAAGCAGTTATCGATAATTTGGCGAACAGAAGCAGTTACATCCCTAACTGCCACATGTTTATCAATATAAGTATCTATAGCTCACCAGCCTACGATAGTACTGGGCGAACTGAGCGATACACGTGTTCTATTTTTATGATAACAAAGTAAAATCGCAAGATAAACATTATTTTTCATAATTGGAATCTATAAATGATACCTTGTCTGTGCAACTTTTGGTCACTCTTAAAAAACATCATTCTGTATACATTGATCTTAATTTTAAATTTAGGCTATAGAACTATAATTACATTACACATTAAAATGTATTTTTCAAAATCAAATGTAGTAAATCCCGGATCCCGGGATTTTTTCAATGTCACTTTTCTCGCTGTGGCCGCGGCTTAGGGAAGTAATTATTTTTTTGTTATTTGGGCATACATATAAGCTTCTGATTAATGCAAGTTGCAACCTCCCAAAACGAAAAACGAGACCAAAAAAAAATAAAATCATAAATCATATTATCGTGATTTATTTGATATCGGTAAGTCGTAAGACAGCCGGGAATGGCTTGAAATATGCCTTGTCTTGGGACCTTTTAATGTAATAAAGAAAATTTTGTTTTATCCATAAAACTTCCGCGTTAGAATTTTTTTCACATATTTGGGAATTCCGGGATTTCAACTTTCGAACAGCGATTAAATAAAAACTATACAAAATGGCCGCACGGGAGTTTTCGTCATGCATTTGTATTCGAATACTCTATACTAAGGCATTATAAAAACTACATGTCCGATTTTTGGCCAAAAAAAACACTGTGTACTGTCATCTATAACGGAACGAATTTCTCCCCAGTAAGAGCACTGAACAGTGCTCGCAGTTTATAACGGAACATACCCTAAATGAATACAATACAACATGTATGTACGTATTCTATCTGTGGTCAAAGAGCATTTTATCAAATGTCATTTGTAATCGCACACAGTGGTTGCCTTCGTATATCTCCTAACACCCTGACACTGGCGGAATTGTGTGAAATAAACACATCTGATGCCATCTAAACAAGAAGTGAAGTGAAGTGAGAAAAAATGTATGGCAACCGATGAAAATCTTAAACAATCCATAGAACCAAATTAATGTGTGGGCAGTATAAAATTACTTCAGAAATGTGGTAGATATCAAAAATATTATTTTACATTTGACAACTCACATTTTTCTAATAAAAAAATTATATATGAACCACATTTTTTAAAATTTTAGTATTATATGTAAATTTCATGCGAAATTGAATTTCATTGCAAAAATATGTGAAAATAGTTTTTTTATTTAATTTCATTAACATTATTGTAGTTTTATTTTCATGTAATAAATCCTATCATCCAAACATTTCCTAAGTTTAAACTGAATTACGGTGGAGTTTAAACATTTCCATAAAACTAAGGATATTTTTTTAGCTGGTAGCCCCAATTTCACACCCATGTTAATGTCATCCAAGTGCCAAATGATCCTTGTGGCACTATAACCAACACCAAAAGATAGTATTATCATTTTGTATTGTATATTAGGAGTCACAACCGTCATAACTCTCCAACTATATATAGTTATCTGTGGTCACAACACTAGCCAGCCAAAGAGTATTGTATAATCAGCCAGCCAGCCAGCCAGCCAATGTGGTGGAGAGTTTAACTGCTGGCAACACTGTGAAACGTCACGTCAACTTCACTCACTTTAGGTACCTCTGTGGTACAGTGTTGTCCTTATTTGTTTTAGGTAAATTCGTCACCGGTCAAACAATTATGATTTTTTTTGAAGTGAAACTTCTTTATCGGGGTTGGAAAAAAATTTAGTGTAACATTTTTTCGTTACGCGTCACATTCTTCCGTTACGCGCCATCGTATGAAGTTAGCTAGCAAAAAACATTGGTTGCCATGGCAACCAATGTTTTTTAGTAAGCGTTACTTCCGTCAGAATTTTAATCAGGGACTTTTCAGAAGTTTCACTTCTACCATGTGTGACTTGCACACACACACACTTTTTTTTCATTACCGATCAATCTCCATCGTTTATCTTCAAACATCCTGACACTGGTGGAATTGTGTAAACACATCTGATGCCATATAAGCTTAGAGCATATTTACAATCAATGTATAAAATATAAACTATGATATATAGAAAACATCCTCAAAGCCCTCGCTGCTGTCGATAGGCAAGGTTCCCAACAGGCTGGCAGCGCTCCCTTTTTGGATGGCCAAGCTTATGCGTTGGCGGAAAATGCTCCCAGCCCGTCGGTCTCCCGAAGCCTCGATGAGCTTGGATGATAAAATCCGAGCAAATCGGCGAGCCTCGAACCCCCATGGACCCATGGTTTCAACTGCGAATGGCATGAACAAAAAATTTGAACCAAGACAAGCGTATTTTTAAGCTTAGAGCATAAAGCCTTAATATAAGCAAGAAAGTGAAGTCATAGAATACAATTAACCTAAACCGACTATATATAGTAATCTGTGAACCTAAAGGTCTCAGAGTACCACGGTTCCCAACTTAGGGATTTTGTCCCTAAATTTAGGGGCTAGAAGTGTTAAAAGGGTCATTTTTAGAGACTGGAATATGTTGGGGATTTTTTTAGGGATTCAAACAAAACTTGCAAAATCGAATACAAAGCATGTGTTTTCAGTTTTGTGCGTAGAAAGGAAGGCACGATATGAAACGAGTGAACTGCGTGGCACATTGCCGCATTCATTCATTTATGTCACTCACTCACCACCTCACCTCATTCACTCACCACCTCACCTCATTCACTCACACCTTCATTCTCTTTTGTCGTTGATGACAAGTAAAGCTAGAGATTCTTGTTAGTTAATGTGATTTGTTGTGACTAATTGTGTCGTGTGACCATAAAATGTACTCTGTGGTTGTGACTTCGATACGATGTCTATAATTTAAAATTCTATCTAGGGTTTTTTTTAAGGGAAATTCAGAAAAAACTTGGGGATTTTTTTGATAAAGGTTGGTAACACTGCACAGTATAGACAGACAGACTTTACTTACAGATGCTTACAGACGTTCAGTCAGTCAAGGAAAATAATTAGTGTTGCCACTTTAGCAAATTTTTAGCTAGATCTTGCCGAATTCACGGCGTAGTTAGCTACAAAAAAAAATTGTGGCCAAATTTTTTAGCCACATTTTATAGCTACTTTCAATACTACTTGTTTGGGATTAAATTGAATAGTCCAAACTCACTATGTATTAATTAATATTTATTGTTTTATAAGTATCGAATGTTTTGTATGCAAGAGCGGGGACGCCTTGCGTAGCGTCGGTATCGAAGTGTAATGGTGCGCATTTGCTTTCTGCGATTGGTAGCTAAAATATAAAAATGAAAGACTTGAATGCCATATTGCCTTTTTTTTTCTTTAGCCACTTTTGGCAACTTATAACAGAGTATTTTTTTCGAAACTAGCAACTTTCTACCGTATGTTTAGCAACTTTTCTTTGGGCAAGGTGGCAACACTGAAAATAATGTTTACATCACAAATTATAAAGTAATATGTCTAAGAGTTTACATCGCGCATAGTTGTAAACTGTTACGTTCTTATTAATTAACATTCATAGATAAAATCAATAAATAAACGCTATGAAGTGATATCAAAACATCTTCTATCATAATTTCAAGCTCAACTGATTAATTTCCCGCAATATAAATAATGGAGCTAAAGTGAAAGTTTTGCTAAATTACACATAATTTACTCATAAAAAATGGGTAAAACTAGCAAAGTAGTGATCTGCGGCATGAAAAGCGTAGGAAAAACAGCTATTTTAGAACAATTGATATTTGGGAGTGTTAATTTGAAGTCTTCGTTTTACCCAACTATAGAAGACATATATGTGGCAAATATAGAAACTGATCGGGGCACGAAGGAGAGAGTATGTTTCTATGACACGGCGGGACTGGAGCCTCCGCTTACAGGCGAGTTCAAAGGTTCTAGAATAATTTTATAATGTATTATTTGTATCACCTTTGCCTTGGTAGATGGAACATCTTCGTCATAACATCACAGCTTGCACTCTCATCATTTTGCACCTTTTGTAAATAATTTTGTTATTTATATATTTTCAATCATCATAAATATGGTTAGGTTTATTTAATTAAAGTTGTCACTATTCTATAGGCCCATTTTGACAGCACATTTGGTATAGCATGTGATAAAAAAATACAAATATAGAGAGACTGAGAAGCATGGTTGCCACCCGTCTCGATTCTGCTGGGACAGTCCCAATTTTGATATTGTCCCGCATCTATTATTTCCTGCTGTCTTTTTGATGACCTAAATTGGACTGAAATCTAACCGTCTCTAATAGATAACCATCCAATTATCCCATTTTTTTTTCATAAAAGGTGGCAACCCTGCCGAGAAGATACCCTTCTGTCTATTTAAGTAGGTACGAAATTTAATTTTTAAATCCAACATAAATAGATGGTTATAGAAAGTAAATAAGTAGTTATCTAGAAAAGGTTTGATTCTGGAACAACTCATATTGTTTTTAGAATTACAGTAAGATATTTACTGTGGTATTGGGAGATGACAATTTGAATTTAATCACTAAAAAAAATATCTTTGTTTATTGATATTTATAGAAAGTAGTACATAATCAATAATTCATTCATCATACTTAATTGACTTCACATACTCAATACGGGTATGATCCCAGTATTGTGATTGGCAGTTAGCAGGGTTATCCATGTGGGTATATATTTTAGATATTTTAGACAATATTAGAATTATGTTGAAGGTCAGGATAAGTACATGAATATAAATATTTGTTTCTTGAACACTCCATAAAAACTTCTCTACATAAAGTTTTTGAAATATGAATCCCATTAGACATTTGGGACTGTGAAAGAAAAATGAATTTTAATGCTTTACAATAGGTTCAACTATTTAATGAATTCTTAATACTTGTGTGCTGATATAGATAAATATGTTGAAATATAATAATTTTTTAAGACATTCTTAAATGTCAAATAGCACTTTGTATTTAGAATAAACTGTAATTATGAGATTGTGGTTAAACACAAGTATTCATCTTATAACACTGTTCTTCGTGTTATCAGGTCCACCACAATCCCCAACAATGCAGCTGACAGCCAACCAAGTCCTACAACGGCACTACCTAGGATTCGCCGAGGGCTATGTAATGGTGTACGACACCACAAGACCAGAGTCTCTGGATGTACTTATGTATTTAAAGAAAGATATAGATAGGAATAAGGATAAAAAAGAGGTATGATGTTTCTCACAACTGAATCTTATTGTTAATTTAATTAATCATGAAAGTCTACTAAGAAATCCACATTATTTTAAATTGTCACTGATTGGTACCTTTCATCTACAAAGTACCAATTTATGGTTAGATCTAGAGTCTATATTAGTACATAGTGAAAGAAATGGGCTTTAACAACATTACATCTTTTGTTACAGGTGGTTATGTTAGTCATTGGCAACCGCACCGGGCCGGATGAGGTCAACTGTCTCGAAAACACTTGTTCCAAAGCGGCAAATTGGTGTTCACGGGAAAAGATTCGCCATTTTGAAGTGTCGGCCATGGACCGTCCCTCACTCTATGAGCCTTTCATATTTATGACGTCACGGCTGAACCCAGTTCAGAACAAGACTACATTTCCACAGCTAAGCACTTTGAGTAAGCTGACTCAGAAGAATAATAAGAGCGAAGCTATGTAACGGTATGTTTTTAATCTATGCCCATTCTGTTATCAGCCGTGAGCGTTGTGTAATGGTTGTCTGGTGAACTGTCAATACTTGAATGTTTTTGACATGATTAGACAGCTCATTTTGGTGATCATCAGATTGTTTGTAGATCAAAATAGAAAGTTTCTTAAATTGCTTGCTAAAATTTAAGTACAAAACATGATAAATCGAAAAAAAGGTTTTATAATATTGTCTAAAATATTTAAAATATTTTCGTATATTTAGCAAGCAATTTAAGTGGATAATTCCAAAATCATCAACACATTGTAATAAAATATGTTTTATTTTGATAAGTTTAGAGACAATTTACTTGACAATTTATTTTTAAGTATTTATTTATTAAGCAGATGAAGTACATATTTGGTGATGTACAGATAAACTAAAATGAGCTTAATGTACTTATTTATATGTAAAGAATCTCAATAGTTAATACACCTACCTACATAGATGAAAATAATGTAGTTCCCATAGAATTTTTATTGAATATTTAAAATTACCAAAAACTACTACCAACTATACTGTATATTGTAGTAGTGACTTCAATGTCAAGTATTAGTATTTACAGTGTTTAAAAATTAGCATTATTTTTATTAGAAAGTGAAGTTCATTTTAAAAAAGTTCATTAATTTGTCAAAATGGATTGAATTAAATTTATTTATCGTTATTGTTTGATAGGTTTTCATCTATGAGTTTATAATAGTTTAATTTTAACGGTACGCAGTTTTTATGGGTAGTAAAGTGCTTTTAAAGTTCTTTACCTTTAGATTAGTGATCTCGCTTGAATTATTTAGTGTCTCACTTCTATGTGATCCAAAAGTGCGCATTTCTTGAGGCGGGGACTGATAAAGAAATTAAAAATATTATATTATTAGTCCCTCTTTGCTCCTCCCTTCTCCACTCCGTTCCTCTCAACTCCGCTTCTTTTGTGTCCGCTCTCTAATCTTCGCTTTTATAGAAATGTGTTTTATATAATTTGTACTTAATAATTTTACTTAAACTATAATTCAAAATCATCTCATAGAGTGAAATGTTAGGGCATAGATTTAAAAAGAGAAAGTACTTAAATAAAATTAGGTTAGTACTTAACGAATTTAGTGGTAATTAAAATTTTACGCTTAGGAGTTTTCTGTGCAATATTGTTTTTAAATGTCTTCTGTAGAATGCATGCTCTATTTAGTGGTTTATGTAGATATACAGTATGTTACAAATTAAATGCACACCCTGAAAATAGTTTGTTAAGAATTTGCGAAGTCGATTTCAGCCATTTTAATATAGGTTAATAATAATTTGAACAAAGAAGATTCGACAGGCATCCTATCGAAAATTAACCTTATTTCAAGAAAGATAACGTTTATTTTACATACCAATTATTGTCCACGATGTGTACCTATAACTAATTTACCAAAGAAACAATATTTAAGCTCTTAAATTTCAGTGGCTGAAATTGATCCAGCACCATTAATGAACTACTTGGGTCATTGAATTGGCAGAAGTGTTTTTGGTAGCCGCACTTGAGAATCTGTTCTTAAAGTGTTGACGTGACCTAAAGAAAACACATTCTTTAAAGAGTAGAACTGAATTAAAATTGGTATCTAATTGAGTAAAAGATTTTGCAGCTATGCACATAGTAAAGTAATTTAAAATTCGTTAAAAATAAAATTAAATGTCTAAATATTAATAGCTCATGTGATAATTTAATATAAGAGCTTACATAGACAGACTGTACGGCATGTTCAAGGTTTGAAATATATTGAAATAGAGTTGAAACAAAACACTGCTAGTCATTGTCTCAATATTTATTAAAACATGACGCTATGAAGTCTGCCTGTGTCGGCCCTTAATCTAGAAATCAATTAAGATTTTTTGGAAAATGACTTAAAGCACTCTAACTTTCTTTGAAAGATAAGTATTATAGTATATTTTCAGTGTTTCAGCAATACAACTTTGTTCGCTGATTTCATCGAATGTCTATCTATAATAGTCAAATATCGCTTAATATCGGTACAAAAAAACGGTGATATGTTTACGTGATCGCTGACAGTATTCGCTTATAAAATAATGTATATTTATTACAATCATTCACTTTAATATAGAATAGTAGCAAGTTTTATCGATTAAAACCTTTTTACTATTATCGCTTAAAATATGCGTGATCCACCCATCTTATCTCTAAATAAAATTTTATTATTTGGAGATACTGTTCTATTTTGTAGCCCTATGTTGGTAAATGTCTGTATTAAGTAGTGAGTGGGTAGGTCTTATGTAAATCGTTCTTTATCTATAAAATTTTCTTTAAAATAGTACCTGCTCGCTCATTTATTGCTGAATTTAGCTAATTATCGCTTATTAATTTATTTCCAAAATACTAAATCTTTTATAACGATAAAGCGGTGCACGGAAGCTTACGATGCTGTCAGTGAGCGATACTTGGTTTTATTGATCTTTTTAAGATAATTAGGTAAGTAAATCAAATCTTGTTCGTCAAAAAAAATAATATAAAGAGGAATATATATAAAGGTAATTTATTGGATATGAATTAGTGTTATAATAAAGTTTTAGTTAATTCAATGCAGTTTTTTTTCATCATTATACTTTACTAGCTTTCTGGCAGAAAGTTTCTGCCCCACGGCTTCACCTGCGATCCCCCATTTAACCCCTTTACGAGTTTAATACTACAATCCTTCCGTAGTGGATGCGGAACCTGCGTACTAAAATTCATGTTTCTAGATCCTATGGTTCTTCTTATTGATTGAATGGCGACTGTAGCCGATAGCACAATTCCACCAATGTCACGTTAGTTAAAGATAAATTAAGGGGAAACTTTAACAAGGAAATTTTTATGGTGTTGATAGGTGAATTAGAGTTGAATTACCAAAAAATATACACAGGACTACACTGAACGGGACAAACACAACCTGAAATACAAATAAATATATATAATATTATACGCACGTATATCTAACGGTTAAAGCTGTGCGTAGATTTGTCAGTCAGACAATTAATTCATTTCAAAACAAATCAAAATCAAAATAGCCTTTATTCCCTAACATAATGTAATTTACAGTTTAAATTAATTGATGTTATTACGCCGACATCGGCATCGGTTTTATTTGGTTAGGTTGTCCTTTGACATAGGCCTCCTCGAGACAACTCCATTTATACCGGTCTTTGGACGTCCTTCTCCAGCCTTTAGGAAGGTCGTCTTCCCAACGTCTGACTGGTCTGCCCTTTCGTCTCTTTTTATCGCGCGGGTACCACTCTGATCTCTCTGGTCCATTTATCCCGCTCAGATCTCATTAATTCATTTACGTAAACAAATATAATACTTGTAATGAGTTCACTAAAGATACTATGAGAAAATAGTTTGATGTACTGTCGCATCGCTCGCCTGTCGGTCATTTATCAGCTAGCTTGAGGTAAATTAATAATTAAGCCTATGTGGCCTCATTTGATTATGTACCATAACATTAGAGAATAAAACTCAAATACTGATGGCAATATTTATTCTTGCATTGAATGTAATTAATTACAATCTTTCTTATTATTAATATCGTCGGTCCACCTACATCTAGATTGGGATGTGATCCCGAAGCTAACTACATAAACAATACTTAAAACTGCTCTTTTGAGCATTTAAATCGTTCCTGAATAATTACTTAGATCTAGGTTATTAAAGGATGTTTACGCACTGAATTTCAAAATAATTAGGGTGACTGGCTACCACCTAAAAGTAAAAAATCCGTAAGTACCAGTGTGTTCCGGAATAGAGCCATATTATTTTTGGATGTCTGTGGTTATCACCTTCGACTACTGCTAACTTAATAACTTCTATACTTATAGGTACCAGACTCCGATAATAAACTAGAATTCTATAGATGTTTCGTGAAGGTACCTTTAGGTACATATTATTTGCAGTTATAGTTCAACTTTTATTTATGTGTTTAATAACACCTATAATTGATAATACTTATAATGTTTTGTATTTCAATTCATAGTTAAATGTTATCTAGTAAAGACTAAGGACAATGCGTAAACACCTTGCATTAAATTGATAGGAAGTCTAGAAAAGTTTGTTCAGATTATGTTAGTTATGGCGTTGAATGATATTGTTATTATTTAGGTATTTCTTTAATTAAGAAGATAAAATTTAAATGATTACACTTATAAATATCATAATGTAAATTGATATTACAATATTTGGAACAAAGCGAAAAACTATGAAACGTAAATTACAACAATATTCTTTTATAAACTTTTGGAAAAAAAATAATATTCTAAAATTCTTAATGTTAAATATAAGCTTAAAAACAGTTTTTTTGTTAGCTTCCTTTTAGAAAGCTTCCTTATTTACTTGAATAGATTAATAATTTTACAGCGATAATGTTCTATTCATATGTAGGCAAAATATAAACTAAAGATAATTTTATTTACCTGTACCATTTTAACCTTGTGACAATGTCGCTTGTGCTTAGATCGCTGACAGAGCTCGCTAATTTCTATATGCGATTTTAGAAACAATGTTGAAGGAAATTTATTTCAGTACCTACCATGGACCTCGAAAAAAAGGCGGACACCACCTCATAAAACATTGACGCACCCACAGTAAGCCAGCTCGCTTAAATGCATACAAGTCCGGCACGCACACATTCACACCACACTAAGCCGGCCGCCCGCCATTTCGCTCCGAACCACACACACACACAAGTTACGTCGCCACCATTTCGGTGCTTCAATAGTTTCTTAGCGGCCATCTGTCTGCCTTTTTTTCTAGATCCATGCGTTATATATAGAAAAAGTATTACGCACACTTTTAAAAACAAATCGCAATTGTTTTTAAAAAAAAATAAACATAAATAAATATTATGATGGAAGCCAATACTTTTATCTAGTTGTTGTACGGTGTACTTACCCTATGCTTTTTATAGAAAATTTGTTCATCACTCGAATCATTTCCGATCCTATCCAACGTGTATGTGTGCGTTCTACGCATTAAAAAAACCTATACGCTATAAAACGAATGACTAGCATCGCTGCAATTTCGGATTATTTTTTATCTATCGATTTAGCTAAAAAAACAATAATCGATTTTCTTTACATTGTTTCGCTTATCTACTGTAACTAATTTAACGAGCTTAAGTAATAACAAGATTTACAACGAATATTAGACTCATTTACATTAGTCGCTTATTTCATCGGTTGGTTTTTAATATCATTATTTATCTACAAAATATTATGATGATTTAGGGATATCTACATAATACCTAATGTTTTATTTATTTATATCTACCTTGGGCTCGAATCTTTTATGTGTCTACTGAAATACTACTTTTTATGGTTTGTTAGAACAAATAGGCAGAATACATCAAAATTTCGCGTCATGGCTGTTTCGCATCACAACTGTCATGCCATAAGTTTTGTCGAGAAATGTAAATGAGTCTTTTTTACAAGATTTAACTACGTTTTAAAGTGCATGGACACTAGAATAATATCAATAGTCCTAGTTTTAGAATTTCCATATTGTTGACAATAAAGATATGGTAAGATGTCTTCCATATTAAGTTTTATTTAGATATTTGTTTCAACTTTTTAAATTGTCATTATATTCCTCGTGTGTGAGGAATAATGTCCCAAAATAATTATATTTATATAATTATTTCTAGACTCGTGTTTCATGGAAATAAAAAACTGTGACTATTAATCTAATACATAATCGTTAATCGTGTTGTTATCTTTAAAACTATATTATTCATATTTATTATGTAAGGCTATTTTGAGATGCACACAGAAAACGTCATACGATTTTGGACAACCCTTGCAGCCAGATAACAGCTTTAGTCGTTTCACGATTCTGTGTGCAAGCAATGAATTCAACAATTCACTATAAACCGTCAACAACTTACGTCTACATAAATTTAAGATATCATTGGCCAACCATAGTCACTCACCTTATTGGAGGTACCTACTCACGAAATTATAAAATGCCGCCATTACCTACCGATAAAACAGTGAAATAGGTAAAAGATTATATTTAAATACAATACTCATTAGATACATACAGTTTATTTAAATAATCTACTTAGCCGGTAGGTATACTTCTTGAATATAGTACTAAATTAAACCTAAAGCTTAAAAATAATATTTCTTCAAATGAAATGACATTTCACTGCTAAAACTTAACAACGATTACGTTTGAAATAATTTCAAATTTAAAAAAGAATTTAATATCCAACGGTCAGTCATCAATGACGTCCATCTTGAATGTTGTCGACTTGTGGCCAATCGGCTTCATCGCGAGCCGAAGACGTCCGGGTCCAGTGCAATTCGTATTTAGAATCTCATCATCACTACTGCTCGAGTCTTCGAAGCGGCCGGCCGTCCGGACTTCGCCCTCAGAGTCTGAGGACTGTTAAAATAAAAATTGTTAAATTATGATATTAAATAAAGACTATAAAGTATGGATTAAAGTGAATAATATTTTTGTTGTGCGCTGAAATATGGCTAGTAGGTTACTAGGTACTTTATGTGATGAAATATTTTTGCTCATAAAGTTTTAGATTAAAACAATAAACAACATGTGCATAGGTATTATAAGACCTAATAATATTACACGCATCATATGGTTTAAATGTAGGTCCAAAATGTTTATGTTAAAATACTATTAAACAGAAAAAAGCTCGCATAAATATCCAATAAATAATATATTAAATTATAAAATTAACACAAACTTGCGATCGAAAATACCAGAAATTATAGTGACTCGACGATTTCGCATTGCAGAACCATAATACCAAATTAGAAAAAGCTGCTTGCTTCCCTATATGAGAAATGCCGTCATCTTTAATGCACCATTAAAGCTCAAAACTAAAACTCCAAAACATTTCACTTATTGTGTATTTTAACGTGTTGACGCATAAAGTCTGAACCTTTGCCGAGTGAAAAAAACGAGCCACAGCCACGTCGTGTTGGGACAATACGGACGTGATAATTAAGTAACTGTCACGTCTTGAGAAATTGAGACCATTTTGAAAAAAGTAACTAAATAAGATTATTGTAGAGGATTTGCCGACAAATCTAATCTGAAGAAGTACATTTTTTGTTTGTGTAATATCTTTTTCGTGGCGTGTGCATGAATGAGACCTTCTACGCGTGGAACGTAAATAGTTTAAAGCCTCACAAATCTAATAAAAGTGGCGTCAAATGAAAAAAAAAATGTGTTGGAAACTTCAAATCGTACACTTTAAATTAACGTAAAATTTATTTCATTTATTGCTTTTCTGATGACTAAAAAAATATTTCTTTTTTGATAAATTTCGCAAGAACACTGATTTTAGAGAGACCGGAGCCTTAACACTAATGGTAGTTTTTTCCCATGTGAATGTTTTAAGAAATTAAAGCTGCCTACTGCATAAAATTCTCGTCTCTATGCAAGTCGAATCCGGTGAACTATGTTTTAGCGGAGTGAAGAATAGTTACAGTATACAAAACTGTGTAACGGTGCGACGCAGGCAGAGCGGAGTGAGGAACTGAAACCGAACAAAACGGCAGAGCGGACAGGGACACTCCGCTACACTGCTCCGCACTGCATCATCGCTCGGCTCCTCTCACTCGCTCGGCATTGTTACAGGCAGCATATGCGACTCAAAATCAAGGTAAAAGCAAATAAATACAATAAGAAATAAAAAATATTTTCAATAGTTCAATAAATAAATGAAGAAATATAATCATTTGAAATAAACCATACCAGCGGTCAACTGATATAACAGAAAGAAAAAGATGCCGCTATAAAGCAGTACATAAACAGCATAAGAGTGAGCGAGACAAACATTTATTTCTTCGGTCGGCTGCGAGCGATGCTCTTCGGCGGACGCTTGCTCGGCCTCTCGTCGCTGCTGTCCACACCCTAGAGTTGGATTTTAACATATTTACAAAAATATTGATAACAGGTTTTTTTTTAAACAGGTATTAACTAATCACAAAAAAGGCCTGATTAAAAAATGTAAGTAACAGAATGGTGAAACAATAATGTCAGAGTTATATATGCAACTCTATCAAGTTCGGTTCCATTCCTTACCACCAGTTTCTGAAAGCTCAATCAAAGTTAATCTATGAACAAAACTATTGCCGTCTTTGTCATTTTGTACACCATCGACAGTGACAGATATATTTTTAAAAAGAGATTTACATTGATCAGACTTCTAGAAACTGGGAGTCAGTCAGTCCCAACATAACCAATAGGGTTATCCAAAAATTATATGTACCTACTAGCTTCTGACACGCGGTTCCAGTGTATGATCTATCTATGTGGCAAGTTTCAACCAAAACCTTTCAGCCGGTTATGCGTCAGAGTCACAAACATTCAAACATAAGTACTACACACTTTCACGTTTATAATATATTTTTTCAATTTTGATGATCTTAATGCTATCCTAATCCCAACTAATATTATAAATGTGAAAGTGACATTGTTGGTTTGTTTGTTACCTTTTCACGCCTAAACCGCTGAATCGATAGCGATGAAATTTGGTATGCAGATAGCCACCATAGGCTATAGGCATATGGAGAGGGATATAGGCTACTTTTTATCCCGGGAAAACATAAGATCCCTGGGGAAAGCGGGTGAAACCGCGGGGCGGAAGCTAGTATCTCTATAAAAAGTTGTTTCCAATTCAATATTTTAACAGGTGATTCTCTACTCGATATAAAAGTAGATAGGCATATACTTCAATATTGTTTCACCTTTCTGTTGCACGTTGTGGATTTACAAGATTTTATATGAAATGTAGGTACTTTATCAAAAACATTTAACTGTTCAAAAACCTGAAATTCAATTTTAAGTTATCTTGTACAAAAACCGGATAACGTACTCTACGTAGAGTACAGTTAACCGGATTTTAGTAAGATGAAAAAAAAATATGTATGGGATTCACGTAGCGTTATGAGAGCGTGCGAATCTGACGTGAAAATGATCATGTTACCACCACGTTCTTACACTGGTCTCCAGTCACTGGAGATTATGGAGTCAGCTGCTGCTAAATCAGTACGTAAATCCCATAAAAAAAAAACAGAATATTAAAAACTAAAAACGTTAATAAATTACCAATCACAACTAAAAAACCACATCGATCAATGAAAAAGCGAGGCTTACATCAAAGTCTCCGATAGTGAACTTAGTGCCTGCCGCTTCAGCGACAAGCTGCGCCGGCGCAGGCGGCGCTGACTCCGGAGACAAAACCTGTGTGACGTCACACACACACACACACACACTAGCTGTTAGTTAGTTATTTACACTAGCTTCATGATAATGTTAAACGAACTTAAAGAATGGAATTAAAAAAATGCATATTGTGGGTCTCAATACGCACACAAGGTAAAGCAAATAAATGTACCGCATTTTTATTCTATTCTTTATGTGCATTTATTATACTTATTAGCGACTTGTTAGCATATTAAATTAATTTACGGATAAATTGATATGAGCGAAATGAATCGGAGTTGCAGGAGTGATCACGTCCTGATGATATAGTCCTGAACTTAGCCCTTTGAGCCACAAAATCAATCTTGGAGTCCAATAATAAATAAACAAAGGAACCATAACCACTCCACCACCAAAATCCCATAAAATCACTTACATCCTGATCGCTCATCATTTCCTTGGTAGAGACGGTAGTTTCAATCCTCCTGATGGATCCCTGATGGATGTCCACGTCGAAGGCGAGGCACTGGAACCTCCTCAGTAGCAGAACTACCGGGATGGGCAGGATCCCGGCCAGGATCATCGCTATAGCTATGCCGAGCACCCAGTTTGGATACTGGGTTTTAACTACGCGACCCTGTGAAAAAATTCATATGTTACCTACTTCAAAATTCTCTTCCATAGCTTGACTTGGCTTGAAACGTGAGGCCCTAGGTTCTATGCCTAGATAAAGTACAATGGACGATTGAGGTACTTACGTAGGTAGGTACATCCTACTTTTGAATAATTCTTTAATAAATATTCCAACTTTTTCGATAATATGATTTATTTGCGACAAAACGGGTTACGCGATCTTACAGCCTACAAAATCCTACAGCGACATTATACCTAAGTTTAGAGGAAAATGTGAAGACATACATACATACATACTCGGAACACAATATTTACTTGAAATTAGAATACTATTAGGTAGAGGGGAATCCTATAATGTTTATTGTCTTATTGTTCGTCATTACACGATCACGATGTATATTATAAGTAAAACACAAAATATGACGTCATTTATTCATCTGTTCGCTCGCTGCTATGCATTGATAATGTAAAATCCCGAGCCCCTATGACCTTTAGGGTTCCGTAACAAATGAGCAGTTTCTATTGATAATATTAAAGTGAACAGTCTGTTTAGTCATATACTTGATCGCGATATATCTTCAGGTCTCAATAGATATTTTTTTCACGCCGTGATTTTGATTCTAATTGAATGACACATAGTATAAGCACAAATATTCGTCGCTGAGTCTCCAAAAAGTACTTAAAAAGTCAGATCACCATCGAAACTGCCACTGATTCAAATAAATTCAGCGAAGCAATATTACATTGATTTTTTATTCATTTGTGAAAAAACTGCCACCTACCACACATTATTTTTATTCTACGGACTCAAGTATATAAACAAATGATCCAATGTAAATGAATCAAATTGAAGTGAAGTGACAATGTTGCGGTGTGTGTTCTTTATATTTATCTTAGATGTTGTGTGGTCAGAGACGGTGAGATTAGATGTGGATACTATTAAGGGTATTGTCAGAGGTCAGAGAGCCTCTGATGGTAATTACTCTACGTTTTTTGGGATACCATACGCTAAAGTTCAGGAGTACAACCCGTTTGGAGTAAGTCTTTGTTTTTTTCTTTGAATCGAAAATCTAAGGATTTTGCTACTTAAAAACTAAATTCTACTTTGTAATTTTATTTCGTTCAAGTTTTACTTTTAAACATTTACAAAAGTAACTTTAATACAAGTACATATTTGTATTTTTGTAAGTAAATTATATTTTTTTATTTTATTTACAAAAGGCATAACCTTTCCAGATAGTCACGCTATTCGCGCAATTTCAATCAATAATAATAAATTTGAACTTCCAGGATTCTAATAATTACCCACGTTTCGTGAAACCTTTTGACGCATCCGATCCTTCCATTAGATGTCCACAAGTCATTCACAACGAAGGAGGTATTATACAATGTTTACGACTCAACATCTATGTACCAGATACTGCCAACACTCACCAACCAGTACCAGTGTTCGTCTGGTTCCACGGAGGTGGATTCATCATGGGAAGCGCTGGTGACTATGGCGGCAAATATTTGATCCAACACAACATAATAGTTGTCACAGCAAATTATAGACTTGGACCATACGGCTTCTTATGCTTGGATGACCAAGACGTACCAGGGAACCAAGGATTAAAAGATCAAATACAAGCTTTGAGGTGGGTGAAAGAGAACATCCATGCTTTTGGTGGTGATGCCAATAAAGTCACTATTGGTGGCCAAAGTTATGGAGGTGGTGCAGTAGATTTTCATTTATATTCTTCATACGAGACACTATTTGACAAAGCTATTATCCAGAGCGGTACGATGCATGCAGAAGGAATATTTGTCGTATCAGATTGTGAAACTCCTGTTAAATTGGCCAAACAATTGGGCCACAATGTGACACAGATGAAACAAGCTTTAGAACTTCTGGCTAAAGATGATCCGATAGAAGTAATGAAAGCGACGAGAAACTTGAGTTTGCAACTGAGACCGTGTCGCGAGAAAATGTTCAGAAAAACCCATAATTTTATAACTAACGACACATTGAATTTGATATCTATAAGAGTCAAGAATACTCCTATTTTAATCGGTTACAATAACAAAGAAGATTTCGGTTCATTTGTGAACCAACCAGATGGGTTTTATGTGGGCTTGGGGAATTTCTTTTTGGATAAACTTAGAAGGAATATTGTCATTCCAGAGAGAAATATGCAAGAACTTGCTGATGAGTTGAAACATCTTTATTTGGGTTCAAAAAATATCTCTAAAGAAGCTATGTTAGAACTGAGTGATTTTTCTTCGGATACCTTATTGACCAGCGGTGCTGAGCGATCAGTGGATGATTACATAAGGCAAGGAGCCCAGAGAGTATATAAGTATGTATTCTCATACATAGGAGGCAGTCCTTATAGAAATATTTCTGGAGCAGGAGCGTATCACACGGAAGAACTTAAATATCTCTTCGATATGGGTTCAGAGCTGAATTCTGATGAACAGAGATTGATGAGAGATAGAATGACTATGATGTGGGCAAATTTTATTAAGTTTGGGTAAGTAGTGGTATTTAAGTAGTTCCATAATACTAGTAGAGATAAAGCCGTTTTTTATTCGCAATAAGCCAGCAACTATGGTTAGAGTTGTATACGCATATTACTCTACATTCATTGAATCCTTGTTTTGGGGTAGAACGGGAGCTAGATTATTTATTGGAGAATAAGGTTTTGACCTGACTTGCCAAATTAATTTCCAAGACAGCCTAACTGACATATAATACTCAGGTATTAATTTGTTATATACTAGAAGTTCCTCAAGTGATTGCAGAGAAATACAATGTACCACTAATAAAAAAATATTTCCCAACTTAATCTTAATCTTTCATTAAACTATAGGAAAAAACATATTCAACCCCATAGCTCTGCTTAGTTTGGGATCAGATGGCCGTGTGTGAGGAATAATGTCCTAGAATATTATAATATACATTTAGTTTTCGATTATTTCAGGAACCCAACTCCAACATCGACTTCTCTCCTTCCCATGCAATGGCACACGGTCAACAACGACTCCAAGACATATTTCAACATAGATGTCAATATGGTTATGACAGATCAGAAGCTCCCAAGAGTTGACTTCTGGAGGCATTTCTGGTGCAATTATGGGAATTCCTCCATTTTTCTTGTTAAACGAACATGTGTCATTTGTAAGTGAACAAAACTTATCGTAATTTACCTAGATACTATGAAAGATCTAGACTCTTGATGTTAAAAGATAATTAAAATAATACGATTTAGATTGTCTTTCATATTGGACAAATATAAATATAATGCTACGAATCGACATTTCGCTAACGGTTCGCTACGACTTTTACATACGCGTTAAAATTTTGATGAGTATTTTACATATTACAATTTAGAACGATGATATTTGTAGAAATATGAAATTGCGTCGCAAAAAACAATGCCTTCTTCCATGATACATATGTGAACCGAGTCTAAAACGTAATCAGGAATTTTTTAAGCAAGATTTCCTAAAACACAGTCAAACAAAACTTCAAATATTGAAGCCAACTCTACAAACCTCATTGGCATCCCAAGCGCCATAAGTGGGCGGGTTGATGAGCATAAACACGAGCGAAGAGAGCAGTATACAGGTGACGATGAAGGGCCCCACGTAGCGCCAGGTCACTTGCCAGTATAGACCGGGCCTGTAGCCTGTCATCTCGTAGATGTCGTTTGTGAATCTGGAGTATTGTTGAGATATTAAAGGATTTGACTTATCCACAAGCCAAAGACATTAATGATTACTAATTTGTTGACAATATTGGAAGCATACATATTTTTGCAAAGCAATAAGTTCGGTTCCTGGGTAAGATAATCGAAAATCAGAAAATGCTGTTATTTTCTGAAATGAGCTCGGGAACTCCTTTCGACGGGCCGATTGGCGTGGTTGGTAACATACCTTATCTATCACGCCGCAGGTCATGGTTTCGATTCCCACTCAGGACAAACATTTGTATGCATGAACATGTCTGTTTGTCCTGAGTCTGGGTGTAATTATCTATATAAGTATGTATTTACAAAAGAAAAGTAGTATGTAGTATATTAGTTATCTGGCTTCCATAGCACAAGCTTTGCTTAGTTTGGGGACAGATGGCCATGTGTGAGGAATATGACCCAGAATATTTATTTATTACCTATTTGAACATTTTTCTATATCTCATATTTTAAATTCTAATTATTGTCCTGTATAATTTTGCCCTAAGGGAAGATTTGATTTCATAAGAATGGTGGGATAGTATTTTTTTCTAAAAAACTGACTCAGTTCATAAATTAGTAGATCCCAAAAATCAAACAGCATTGCCGCAGATCTAGACTCGCCAAAAACGAATCAAACATAAAAATTTGGAAACTAAGATCCAGGCAACATACCTCTCATGTCCATAGACATAGATAACGGAGACCATCTCGAGCAAGGCGACGACGACGAGGCCGATGGTGCCGGCAAACGAGTCAAACATCTTGAGCCAGTACTCGCCCGCGCCCGTCGTGAAGATCAGACCCACGCAGAAGCAGAACAAGCAGACTACACCTGCGGGTGTTTTTTATATTAGTTTGTTTGGGAAGTTTCACGATAGTAACTGATGATGCACACAATACCTAGGAGGAACTGGCTTTCTAGTGTAGCTGCCGAGACACACCGGTAGGTGTTTGGCTATAGCTTTTCAACTTAAGGGGGGTTGCCAACTAGGCCGATACTACCCCTACTGCTACAGTTTCCACACGATTTTTTCCTTCATTAGCTCATCGTAGGATTCGAAGTCATGACAATTTTAGGGCATTCGATGGCTTCGACGATGCGTTTACGCGCAAACCCGCAATCCTGCCAGTCTTCGAGGCCGTGAGGTGTGATGGGTGTGGGGGCCCTAAGTGCCTAGAAGCAGCCCTATGAGCTATAGAGAATCGGGTCTACTAAATTAATTATTGGGTACTAAGATTACCAAAACTTAACTCACCAGTAATAACAGGCTTACTCAGCCGCTTAAAGAATTCAATATCAAAGATGGTGCACAGCATTCCTTCCATGATGCCGATCTGGCTGCCGAGTCCAAGGGAAAGCAGCATGAGGAAGAAGATGATGGACCAGAAGGGCGCTGGGGTAAGCTTCAGGATCGCCTGAGTGAAGACTATGAAGGCTAGGCCTGTACCTTCTGCTGCCTGGATGGTGAAAATTTATGGGTAAAGGTGATGATAGCTCAATGGTAGTGCCGAAGGTCATGCGTTTGAATAGTATAATGAGTTTTTTGTGAAAGAAAACATCGTAATTTAATCGTACTAACCACCACACGGCTAACTATCATCCTCATGATGAAAATCTGTCGCTAAGTACAATCGACAAAGTTCAAGCATGACCACCATAAGGCTACTTTTTGTGTGCAGCAACCAGCGACTACCTGGTTGTCGACAATACAAGTGGACAATGCGCTTATCATAAAACTAGTCAAAACAAATGAAATTACACAATAGCGGCTTTTGTCTTGACAATGGGCGGGGCGAGCTATGATGACTGCTTGCAAGCGAAAAGGTAAAAAAATTGATCATGCTTGAAGTTTGTCGATGGTACATCAGTGTATTCCGGCAGTTGCACTTGAGGAGCAGTAACCTTCTAGGCTTTGTGTGCTAACTACATTCGACCACATCATGCCGAGATTGTGGTAAAAAATAAAGCAGTCAACACAAAAATTATATAGTATTGTAGCGACATCTATCAACTACAAAAAAAGATGGCGCTACTTGATTCTAAATCGCGCTATCAAAGTTTTCCTAACACTGCAATATATGCACTATGACCCAGCCTGGTGGAAGATCTTCCCTTTTCATCAATTCGACCACCTTGCTCCTCCATACATATGATCGCCAAACTACTGACACAGATTGTAATCGCTGCGCTTTTTCACATTTTTTAATTAATTTGACTGTGCCAGGTCGCTCACTTCCTTAAAATTTGTGCGAGGAGGGCAATGGCTGCCACATGCGTCATACTTGTGAACAGGTGCTGCTTGCTTATCAAAAATATTTTAATTTCATTTTATTATTTCATTCCCAAGTCTTTTGTATTGTACCGATCTCAACCCCCAGGAATATACCGAAGTCCTCCAAGCATTATTATTACGTTAATAATGTTCGACTGACCTCCTCAAGTTGCCGGCTCATGGTACATCCAGTTAGATTCAGGGCGGTGACCCAGGATTCGTTTACTTTGGGGAAGTTCTCGCGGTAGTAGTCGTGTGTGGAGTTGAGGTTGAAGCCGCCCAGGTTGTGCGCCGCTAAGATCTTTATTTCCCTAAAATACATGATAGCATCTTTTTAAAATTTATGTTAGTTTTAGTATGGGACCCACTCTGAAATCGCGTAATTTTTTTAAACACAGTTTGATCGAGCAAGTTTGAACTTTTTGTAAAAAAGATTATTTTTCGCAATTTCAAAAGAATAAATTGTGACTCAAAGTATTTAACTTACTTATAATGTATAGAAATCAGAGACATATTCCGATGATATATAACTAAAGCAAGTCTTAAAAAAATATTTTGATATGCTTACAGTTTGTAAGCTCATACTAGTTTGTGCCCCGCGATTTTACCCGCGTACCTGAGGGAACTAATGATTTATCGGGATAAAAGTACCCAATGTCCTATTCTAGGAACTCTAGGAACCTAACTAAGCATACACACACACACACACTAACTTGTCTAAAACGGGTCTTAATTAATGATACTCACTTAGTCATACAGGTTTCCACCATAGTAAAGGCCTTGAAGCCCAAAATGCTAAAGATGACCACAGACGCATATATAGCAGTCAGGGCATTGCACACCGAGACTAGCAGGACGTCTCTCACACAGTTGTTGTTCGGAGGATTGTAGGACCCGAAGGCGATGAGGGACCCGAACGCGAGGCCGAAGGAGTAGAACACTTGTGTGGCAGCGTCTAACCAGACTGTTGGGTCTAACAGTTTTTCCAACTGTAAAGTTAAATGTACAAATTAAATAAAACTCGCAAACGGTGTTGTCTCAAGTTTTTGTCGTAAATTTTATATTTTTTTAGAAAATAAAAAGTAGGTTGTGGAACTTATTTCGAATATTTTTAAATTTAATTTGAAATTTTGAATTACATTATAATACTGTTTTGTATGATAATAGATTTTTACGCCGCTAACCACAAAAGATAAGTAAGATGTAAAAATTCGCTTTGGGTGGATGAACTTTGGGTTTACACGTGTAAACTATATACCTAGTATCCCCTACTTTATTGAGCTTTTTGAGGCCAAACATTTTTACCTCAAAAATGGAACCATACCATTTTTCGGGACCATACCTATCGTTTCTTCCGTTAAAAATGGTATAGATAAGATAAAAATGTTAAAAGGGGCAGACTGTAGAAAAATCCAACCAAGTTTGCGTAACTTAGATTAAAACAAAAGTGGAAGAAACGGCACCCAGTCACACATACACTCTGATAATAACGTGTGGTTAACGCACTAGGTATTAATCAGTTGTAAACGTTTAATTATTATTAATTATTTTTTTTAAATCAAATAAGTTGAGCGAACTTACCTCTAAAGCATTGTTTTAACGAGTTCAGCGATGTTTTTCTCTATTTATATAAATTTCTATAGTTTCAACTTAATTTTACATACCTTCAATAATATTGTCTACTGAAATGTCTACTCAAAACTGTTATTTTGTCCGTTTTAACGGACGATTAGTAAAATATTGTAGACAGTGAACTGCAATGCCATTTGAATTACCTTATAATACTGTTTTGAATGATAATAGATTTTTACGCCGCAAACCACAAAAAGAAGTAATTTATATAGATGTCAAAATTCGCTTTGGATGAAAAATCCATGGGTGTAAAAAATATACCAAAATACACGTGTAAACTATGTGAACAATAACTAGTGACTAGGTATTGTTCAATTGCCTATGATTTTTGTTGCTCTGCTTGATTAAGATATTTTTCCTTTTAACCATAAATATAAAATCGCTTATCGATGCTTTTATTTTTATAAAATTCATCGCCAGGTTTTGATGCGTTTATCACAGTTGATAACTTAGATTAAAACAAAAAAAAATTGAAGATGCACTATTATTCAGTTGTATAAGGAGATGTCGTCTCGTGAGCACGTTTTGGTATAGGTATCTACTTGGCTTAGCATTTGTTTTAATCTACGAGAGCACCAAATCTTCCCTTTCTAATTTTAATCTAAACCAATTAAAGGTTTCCTTGTAAAAGGTCTGGCGTCCCCAAAAATATTCGTTAAAAATGGCCATTTTCACATAAATTAATTACTGGGAGAATCTTAGGATAGACATTCAATAACACTGATTAAAAAACATAAGCATGTACTCATCTCTGCTACAAAAACCATATAACCAAATCCGGTAATTTCTGTAATTCCCGTCATCAAAACTGTTACGGAAGGTTACATTATGTTTATGATAGGCCATTTTGTTTTTATTACTAAACACATTTATTTTACTGTTCTACTAAATATTTATAGAGTATACAAGGATTTCCTCTTAGGTTAAATTGAATGGGAATTAAGTTAGGGTAGTTATAGGTTGCATTGGGCCTATCGCATCACATAATACCCTTTCAGTAGTGTTGCCAGACTCAATATATTATCTTCTTTATAAATAAAAATGAATGGTAAAATGTGATGCAAAACTCGAGAACGGGTGGACCAATTCCGATAAGTTTTTTTTTTAATATTCGTTGAAGATCGAGGAAGGTTCTTATGAAGAGAAAAATTGGAAAAGATGCCTGAAAAATTGGAAAATTCGGGAAAAACTGAAAGTGGGATTGGGATGGGATTTTTGTATGAACTCAAGACACCGATATTTTTGCGTTAGATAGGCTGTTTATTGAGGAAGGTAATAGGCATTTTTTTTTCTTGAGAACGCAAGTGAAACCGCGGGGGACAGCTAGTTGTAAACATAAATAGGTATATCAAGTATTTAAGAATGTGTGTATATTGCATGTAACACGCTTTATGGATGATTTAGCCACAAAACTGATAACATTATTTCTAGAATTAAATTACTTTCGGTTCGGTCTTGATCGAATTTAATCGTCGGATGACGCAGCGTTGTTCATGGGTTCCTACAATGAGCTTGAGCTTTCGGTGAAGGAAAATATGGTGAGGAAATCATATCACGGTGGTAGAGTACTTTGTAGTACCCGCCTGACTGGCTACGGGTGGTAGCCAAGTTGTCTCCAAAAATCTGCCACCAAACACCTACCGGTGTGCTCCGGCATCTGCAGTTCAGAGCAGTTACTTCTAGGCATTGTGTTTTTACCACCTTCGACCAAATTTCACCCTATACTGAGTAAAAAAAAATACCTTAGGTTTATACATGTGCCATACGCCATCCGAGGAGCCAGGTAGAGTGATGCCTCTAATGAAGAATATAGTGAGCACCGCGTACGGGAATAAAGACGTAAAGTATACCACCTGAAATAATATTATGGATATAGTTAACTCCAAGATATATAATTAAAAAAGGAATGGAATTATTGAGACAAATCCATAAACTTCTCGGTTGAAAAATAAAAGTGTCTATCGATCGGCCTTTAAAAGGCATTACCTCTCTAAAAAAAGTAAATGTAAGCTTGCAACTCGATGTGGCATTAGACATAGGTAACTTTTGTGAAGATGTATAGAATTCATAATGTAGTAGTAGTAAGTATAGGCAATAATATTTCTTTAAGTCTATATTACCTCAGCCCCACGAAATTTTCGGTATTCATTGTTAGCCGATTGAAAGGAATTGTTTCCTCGTCTAACTAACTTCCTTGCATAAATCTATGGTTAACTTTATGATTTAAAGTAAGTTCGATTCCCACATAGGACAGACATTTGTGTGCATGAACATTTCTCTTTGTTCTGACTCTGGGTGTAACTTTTGACGTATAATGTAGTATATGCTATATGGTTTGGTACAAGTTCTGTATAGTTCGGGATCAGATAGCCGTGTCTGAGCACCCAAGGATATTTAGTGCACACACAAGTCGGAGTCTTAGCAATTATATCATATTCAAAATATACCTAAACGTGCCATATAACCGGGCCAAAACTAAATACATTTTTTGAAGTGATTTGTCTCACTATTTTGTTATGTACCTACCATACTAAAAACAAATTTGCTTGTGTTTTCTGCATAATGCCACGATGTCATTGAAATAAAATTTTATGGATAGCATCAAAAAGAGTTAGAATTAAAAAGCACCTCACCTTGCCACTACTCTGAATACCCTTCATCACAATAAAGAACACGATAATCCAGGCTAGTAGGAGATACAGCACGATCCACCAACGAGGCACGCCAGGGTCTTCGATGCTGGGCGACGCATCTAGAGCTTCGCGGTACCAATAGTACACAGTCGCTGAGGCCTTGTTGCATTCTGCTTCTGCAGTGCCATTGTCTGCTGGACAGTGGGCCCAGGGGAGCTGGTCTGCTGAGAGCTGAAAAGATCCATAATTAAGAGGATTTTTAACTAGCAATAAATATCCTGGAACATTTCTCACAGAGGGCTGCTATATTTTTTTTATACCTCTGGTGACAAACAAGCATATGGCCCGCCTGATGGTACGTGGTTATCTTAGCCTATTGACGCTTGCAACACCAGGGAAATCACTCGCGCGTTGTCGGAAAATCTCTTCCCCTTCTTACACCTTTCTTGAAGAATCCCATGCTGTACTCCCTTGGGAAAACCACGGCGGGAAGCGTGTTCCACAACCTGCCCGACCGCTTGATATTGGCAACAAGGCGTGTGATTCTACTAAATAAGTTTTTGTTAAAAATTTCATTTTTAATACAAGCTTTTTTTGATGACTGTACTTGCATTGTCTTCCAATATACTAATGTATACCAAATATCAAGTCAATCCGACCACTGGAAGTAGGTGAAATTCGACTTGCAAGATTCCACCCGGACAGACAAACATGCATACATTGCAAGTTAAAGCTTGTAAAAAAGTACATGCTCTGCTTAGTTTGGATCGTGGCTGCGATGTAGAATACCCATGATATTTATTATTTTTATTTGATTTACGAACAGAGGTCAATCTGTAATCTCTGATCCGACCTCCCAAAGTTGTTCACTTGTTGTCAGATTAGAATCTCAATCCCTGGATTAATTATTGACACAGGTTTACATAAAAAAGATTGCGTTTCCTATCTTAGATAGCAAGAAATAGATCAAGATTTCGGGCGTTATGGGATAGTTCTGGAACGGTAAAATCAAAATATCTTTACAACATCTTAAGATAAGCCTTATCTACTATAGTTTAAAGTTTATTTTCCCTTTTCAACTCACCCGTATACTATTAAACAGATAGAAGAAAACCCATGTGATGATGACATTGTAGTACAAAGCTACGAACAGCGTCACAACGCAGCTGGATATGCCGATGCCTCCCAACCATGGGTGGATGGTGTTCCAGACCCCAAGAGACCCGAGACGCATCTTCTGACCTATGGCCATCTCGATCAGGAAGAGAGGAATGCCTTCTAGTACCAGCATAATGAGGAAGGGTATAAGGAATGCTCCTGTGAACAAAAATATTCACACTTAATACTATCACATATTAAATTAGCTTGCCGCCCCGCGGTTTCACCCGCGAACCCCTATTTTACCCCCTTAGCGGTGGAATTTTCAAAAATGCTTTCTTAGCGTATGTCTACATCATAATAGCTATCTGTATGCCAAATTTTAGCCCGATCCGTTCAGTGGTTTGAGCTGTGCGTGATAGATCAGTCAGTCAGTCACGTTTTCCTTTTATACATACAGAAGAAAAAAGATTTAAGCCGCTCAGCAAATTGTTGCGGTATAAACTCATAACGCTGATTTTCAGCGGTTACTTTAGTGACCATATGACCCTCAAGTTGTGTAAAAAGCATAAATTATTATTATTATTATTTATAAAAAAAAAGTATTTTGTGCTAAGAATCGATTTGATTCAACTTACGGCTCAACAGATATGAATGAAATTTACTTTGGATAAAACATAGGATACTTTATATCCCGAGAAAACGTTAGATCTCTAATGAACACGGGTTATACCGCGGGCAGAAGATAGTAGTAAATATGTTTTTGCTGCCAGTTTTCCAGGCTTTACTGACAGATATAATAGAAATAAAATAAAGCTACCTACTTATTTACTATTAATTAATATTAATACGTTAGAAAATTAATAGAAAAAAGTACATCTATTCTATATTAGTCTATGTGTATTATATAAAAGAGAAAGTATGTATGTATGCTCCGAAACGGCTGAACCAATCGCGATAAAATTTTCAGACAATCTTCGTATTAGCCCCGCGGGTAATCCTGTAAGGTTTTGTGGCAATCCCAGCACTCAGGACTCGAGACTCGGGACCGCGGTTGAAGCTAGTAATAATATTATAAAGAGGAAAGATTTGTATTTTTGTATGTAACGAATAAACTCACAAACTACTAGACCGATTTCAAAAAATCTTTCACCTTTAGAAAGCTACATAATCCCTGAGTAACATGGGCTATATTTTATCACGGGAACGCGGGTGAAACCGCGCGGAAAAGCTAGTAATTAAATAAAACCAACCGCGGCGTAACATTTCAAAACCTCCAAGCACTCCAAATAAATGAACTCAATCATGTTTATACATATCTTTAGCATTTTGTTTGTACGAAAGTGAACACTAAAAAGCCTTTTTTGGCACAAATTCAATTGTGATAATACCGACCTACTTTCCCAATTATTCTTCTTTTAAAACGTGTCAAAGTAGATGACTAACACCTTGTCCATAAAGAACCTCCTCCTATTTTTAATTGTTTAAAAAATAAAGATGACTCAAAAACTACGCAATATGATGCCACTGCGCCTAAATTATGCAAGCAATGTATATTAGCATCCGCTCTTACTATAGCTTGCTTCCGCCACGCGTTCGCTAGGAATCTTACGTTTTCCCGGGATATAAATCACTATATGTTAAATCAGAATATGACCTATATATGTGCCAAATTTCATCCAAATCCGTTCAGCCATTACGGAGCTATGTGGTAACAAACATACATTAGTAACACCATAATTATTTTTTCTATAGATAATGTAAAATACATCCTAAACAAATACATAACTAAGCACTGAATAAAGTCCATTACACAATAAATACCTATATATAGCAATTTTAATGAGAGCTACGAATTTTTTTTTAAAGTGCAAAGGTTATTCGTAGCGGTGTCTACGACGTAGTACCGTAGCCGTAGATCGATACCGTTCCAACC
The DNA here is from genome assembly GCA_951216915.1 of Tetheella fluctuosa. NCBI lineage: Eukaryota > Metazoa > Arthropoda > Insecta > Lepidoptera > Drepanidae > Tetheella > Tetheella fluctuosa. The sequence goes on from OX578236.1 coordinate 5,975,047, forward strand.
GAATAGTGGCACTAAAATAAAAATAACTGCACGATATGAAATATAAATGTATTTTTTTTTAATGATGCAACAGCTTATACTACCTTATTATGACCTCAATCGGTACTGACTTCAATCCCGTTACTATAGATTTTGTATTTACAGTATTATATAGAACTAAATTTCGTCCCGCGGTTTCACCCATATCCCGTGGGATCTTATGTTTTCCCGAGATAAAAAGTAGCCTATGTGCTATTCCAGACTATAATCTATCTCTCTGCCAAATTTCATCCAAATCCATTCAGTAGTTTTTGCGTGAAAGAGTAACAAACATCCATCCATCCATCCACCCATACTCACAAACATTTTATAATATTAATAAGGATTCACTCCAACTATAACAACGAAACCGTTATTGATAGACATTAGCAGTGGGATAGTTAAGAATCTGGAGATAGATATAAACACCGGTGAAACCGCAGGGCTAAAGATAGTTTGTTATAATCAGTCGTTTATATCGTAAATAAATAAAAGGAATGTCAAATCAAACAACTTAATTAATATAATGTTATTACACTGTTATCTTTAATGTATAGACATTATAGTCTATTTTTAGACATCACGATTCACCGACGATATCGATTCAGCCTACGAGCCGCTACGGGACTACGGCGTAGGCTTGTTATGTCGTAGCACTCGTAGCATTGTCACGAGTAACCTTTGATCTTTTTATTTCATTTATTTTTCTTTTATATGATTATTGTTTCACTTATTTATGATCTAGCCGTTCCCCGCGGTTCCACCCGCCATACCCGGATAAGAAGTGTTCTGTGTTTCTCTCCCTCATCCAAGCTACCCCTCCTCCAAAATTAATCAAAATCGGTTCAGTTATGTAACCTATATAACTTTAACCCCCTAGGTACACCCCTATACCCGTAATATACGAGTATTTACAGCAAGATTCGAGTACGTTATTTTTACCATACAAACATTAACTTATTCATCCGCTCAGGGGTTCAGTTTGAACAAACCCAAACGACGGATTAGTTGTAAATATAATTAAATAAGTTTATAATAATGTTTTTTTTTTATTGAATATATTAGATTGTATTGTCGATCTTAGAATGAAATAAAAGCTTGTAAAATTTGAACATTTGTATAGTCTTATCAAAAAAATATTTCATCCACGCGGTGGTAGGTTAGTAGTACCCACCTGCTACCTTCAAGTTCAAAATCTTCCGACAAGCACACCGGTATGCTCCGGCAGTTGCACTTGAGAGCCAGTTGCCTTTAGGCTTTGTAAAGGTCGGCAACGCATTGCAAATCCCCCTGGCAATGCTAATGTCTATCTATAGATGACGGGTGGCCACTTGCTATTAGAACCGTCTGTATGATTGTCAGCCCTTCTTTTAAAAAGCCGAGGATTTAAAATATTAGAAAGAAACAATGAATACTTAAAATTGACAGCAAGAAAAAAAAACATTATTAAAATAAGTGGGAGTTTAGAAAACTAGCTAGGAAAAGTAGAAATAACATAATGATAACTTTATTAAAATTGACGGTTTAACAAAAACATAAGAGAATCTTACCTCCGCCATTTTGTTGACACAAGTACGGAAACCGCCAAATGTTTCCAAGCCCGACTGAATAGCCGATGATTGACAGGAAAAATTGCAGTTTCCCTGACCATGCGGCCCTGTCATCATCCGGAGCTTCTCGTTGTAAGGATCCCCTTGAACCTTGGAGTACGATGGTTACCCCATGAGGTCTCTCGCTTCCATCAGCACGCGTATTCAATGGCGCCAATTCATGACCGTTTCGTGGCCCAATAGGCTCAGCTTTAGCCGCCATTTTGATTTTACTTTTATGATGATTATGAACGTGTTATTAAATATTTTTTATCAATTCGTTTGTACTTAAAATTATCTCTGCCTTACTTATTGTCTTTAATTAAAATTTGAGTTTAACAAGATTTTTTGAATGATAATGATTACCTATGAAAATGTTCATAATATCAAAGACATCAAATTTATTAATATTAAATAAATATCTAGGTATCTACTATTGATGTATTTCGTAGTCGTAAGTGAAATACCGAATGGCGTCTTTTTTGACGAATTCTACGTCTTTAAAATATGTTGTAGTCCGTTGTAATAATTTCTGGCGTAATTTTAATGAATCTCTGAAGATGTTTGAGGTTTCTCTATGCATATGAGTAGGTTTTTTTTTTATGATGTGTCAATATGAAAACAACATGATCTATATTTATAGTCTGTGGTATTTAAAGATTAATTAATTATGATTATGACATGATGTTCTATTTTTGAATCGGGTCCAGGGACGCCGGATAAATTCCTGTAACAAAAGAAAATTTTGTATTTTATACATTGATTGTAAATACTTGTTGAAAAGAAAGTAATTTTTTTAAATCTTACATTATTGTTTATTTACTAGTTTTTATCCACGTTCTCGAAACAAAAAGTAGCCTATATATAATCTCCCCATAACAGGCTACTTTCGTGCCAAATTTTTGGTAACAAGCTATCTAATTTAGGCGTTGTTTTTAAGAGCACCTATAAAAATCAGCTGTTTCGTCACCATCGACGACTCTTCCTTTCCCCACTGCAAAGGCATGAGCCTCCCCAAATACCGAGGGGGTTAAAGACACTAAAGACATAGGTAGTACACTATGTGGGTCAATGCGGATTGGCGAGTTTTTTGGAGTGGTTTCGTATATATTAACGTGTTTTTTTCAATTCGCGGGAATATCTAAATTGCCATGTTAAGGTTTTCAAGTTATAAGTACAGTCAGCAACATAAGATAATATGGAAAGATAAAATAAATAGATTTTTGTAAAAGTGTTTCTACAAAATTCTACATTCTAAGATTCTTTTATATCATGGATAGTTAACTTAATAAGTTTTTTATTTACATATTTACAATTAAAGTAAAAAATACAAACTATGATATATAGAAAACATCCTCAAAGCCCTCGCTGCTGTCGATAGGCAAGGTTCCCAACAGGCTGGCAGCGTTCCCTTTTTGGATGGCCAAGCTTATGCGTTGGCGGAAAAAGCTCAGTTACTTATGTTGCTGACCGTACACTAATACATAGATAGACAGATGTTGCGTTTAATAATATGCAATGGTAGGTTAGCGTAACGATAGAATAAAAAAGAAAAATAATTGCACTCCGGGAGTGCCGACAGAAGTGAAAACTTTTTTTTGAGAGATTGAGAAAAGAAACTAAACGTCAAACTGCGTCTCGCTCGTAACGGTGTCGCGAGTCCAGAGGTTTCACCTCATCTAAAAAGAAACTAAACGTCAAATTGCGTCTCATCATAACGGTGTCGCGCGCGTCTCATAACGGTGTCGCGAGTCCGGAGGTTTTACCTCATCTAAAAATATGCGTACCGCGCTAAAAGAAGTGTACACTTCAAAAACCTATTAAAAACTGTTGCATACACAACTTTTAATAACACCCTTCAAGTCTCGAGTTTGATTATGCAATCACAACATCGCCTCTCTCCCGATAGCTAACCGCCAATCTTTCATAAGAAAGGGGTGGTATCTGTGTCAAGGACGTAACGGGACTGGGGGAGCTCTAAACTGTTGAAACTGGTTCGAAATAACAAAGGGGTCGCGCTAAACAAACAGGTCGTGTTATGGGCTATTTTGATTGAAAAATATATATGACAGTTTAGGAAGATGATTGGAAGATTCTTATTAAATATTTTCCTTATTTATATACAGTTCCATTTTGTTAGCATCCCAGAAAGTAGTATTTAATTTACATCAGAAATAGCAAGGTAAATAATTTTACAATTTCAATTACCTAGTAGGTACCAATTTAAAGTACTTAGCCTATAAAAACTGTTTTTTTTTCAATAATGTATTTTATTAAAAAATATTAATTGTGTATTTTAAAAATTGACCAAAAACTGCTTTATTAACGTAGCATGCATTCATTGCCACAGTTATGCTGTCATGTTATCAAAATTCTAAATACATGAACGGGCTATTCCACATACTATGTTTATATATATAAAGTTCAATTTCCCTGAAAGCTTTCAGTAGTTCAAGGTAGTCGTTCTCGGTTCCGTAACAATTTTCTTTCTTTTGACGTCATTCGCATAAAGTATTGCATCGCGCGCAATTTGCGTCATTTGAATTGAATAGGGTAGATGTTGAAAGATTTGATTTTAGAACACAAAAAAACAAGCTGCTTCCTTCCTGTTTTTCTTTTCTGTTAGAACGTTTATGCGACTATTATGATAGATTAGTTCAGGCAGTGGCGTAGCGTGCCTTGGCGGGGCCCCGTATAAAAATTTGTTTGGGGGCCCTTATGAAGGGTAAAGATTTCTCACAAAAGAAAAAAAAATGTTTGCATAAAATTAAAAGAAATATTTATTCATCATAATAATTTTATCTATCTGTCATTTTTTCCAAAATTTTTCCAAACAATTCAAATTAAATATACACTCTCCTTGCCTTTTTTCCGGCAAACTGATTTATTAAATCATTTATAGCTGATGTACATCGATTATTGTGAGATTCCCCCGTTGAAGTAAATGACTTAAACGGGGAAATCCCGCAGCCCGCGATAGCCGATGTAGGGTGTTGCCAGCTTCTGAACGCATGCTTTACGCGGGAAAAAAAGAAATTGTATTTTTGACTTTTATCATTTCTGAAAATAAAAAATTGGAAAGTTTTTATTATTTTTCGCTTACGCACGTCGGGGGCCCCCGTGGCCTGGGGGCCCCGTATAATTGATACGGCAGATACGGGGCGGTAGCTACGCCCCTGAGTCCAGGGTAATTGTACTTTTAAAATAAAAATGTTATCCAGAGTTGAACAGTTGGGGATGGTAAAGTAGCTTATAATACACGAAAAAAAAATTCATCACTAGGAAAGTTGCGGGGTAGTTTTAAGGGGTGAAAAGGGGAAAAATTTTGCAATGTCTCTGAAAAATTGCCATTTACGGCGAAAGTTGACGTCAAAATAAAAAGTGTTCAAAATAAAACTTTTGTAGAGGACGCATAATAGCATAACTTCAAAATATTCAAGATAAATGCGAATTTGTTCTTTTATTATTCTATATCGTTTTTTATTTTACATTTCCGTAAAAATTATTAAATTTTGATGAAACTTAGTGAAAACTTTTGTGAAAACTTTTTTGAAATATTTTTTGATGAAATAAAGAAAATTTAGGTATTTAAGTACTTAGCATTTAAAAAAACATATGCTCAAAAATGAAATAAAGCAAAAAAATATTTTTTGCAAAATGAAATTTCCAGAAATTGTTGATTTGTTTAAACATTTTATAAAATTATTGTACCATTAGATTGTACGGGAAAAAATATACGAGATAGTATATATCGTTATTTGTGACAGAGATAAGGAACGTATCCAACCTCGGCTCTTTATCTTACGCTATTCCAGTGTTTTTTTAATGTGATCAGAAGCCTGAAACGACTAATAGCCCAGAGCACAGAAATAAAATTAAGTACTTATTCCGTAAATAGGCCCGTTTTGATAAGAGATTATCTAACCCTATGGCTATTTTTGGTCACTATAATAGTATACTAGTATTTGTCTCTTTCTGTCAGACGGAACTTAGGTATAACCGTGAGTAGGTTGACGTTACGGTTTTAAAAATAGGAGTCTTTACGATACCATTGATCTATTTGACCCACTGACCAAGATAAAGCGAATACATAACAATCGATCAGTCCTACAGACCTTTATTATAACTGTTTTATGTACCAAAATCGAATGATTCGGTGTAGCAAGTAATTTTGTCGACAGAAATGGTTTGTAAATAAATTAGATTTAGGGACTACTAGTGTATAGGATTTGGTTAAGTTTTTAATCTGTGGTCATGTCAGAATGATGTTTTCGTTAGATGGCTTTCAATCTGGTTTTGCAAAGTATTATTGGAAAATATATATACCTACCCTAAATGTATGTAACTTATTGTAGACTTTTCGATTGACGTTGTCAAACCTTATATACCACTATTCTTGCCAAAATAAACCTGTTATTAAATTTTATGCTTGCCCGCGAAAAGATTTTCAATATTATAGAAGAGATACTAGGCCTCCCCCGTGATTTTACCCGTGTACCCGGAATAAAAAGTATCCAATGTCATTGGCTACCTGCGTGGCAAATATCATCACAATTGGTTTAGCTATTGAATCGTAAAGATGTAAGAAACGTACCAACTCACTCTCTTTATTTACGTTAGATTTAATCTTTTACTCATTTTGTTTTAATATATAAAAATACAGCGAACTCTCTGATAAAATTACTTTTAACGTAAAAGCAATACCTTGTTTCAAATATAATCATTCACTGGTAGGTAAGTCACTACATTATACTGAACTCAATATTTTTTTTTATCCAGAGGTAACATTTATCGTTGTTTAATAATCATAATTACGTGAGCAAGTCATGTAAAATCTGGGTTTTGAGATAGCCCCTTCTCTTTTTGTTACATGACATTAGAGAGTGACGGATGTGTTTAAAACCTGGGTTTTATTTACCGTTTTACTGCGTATTACGGGAGAATACGTTCTTGTCCTGCCTATAAATTTACTCTGAGTAGCCAGACGCCTAATTTATGCGAATGTAGGTATTCTGCACAAAATTTCGAAGCGTTATTAGACCATAATTCAAAAGTACTTGTGAAGGCCTCAGAATAAAATTATTTAAATTTTCATTCCACTTCGACATCTAGCGTGTGTTGTAATGCCTCTTTTTTGTCAAAAAAAAATCGCGGGCATGCACACAACAACTCACAAAAGTGAATTAAGTTGGACTGTCACTATTTGGAATGAAACTAAAGTTCGCGCCCACAAAGAAGTCCTGAAGGCCCATCTCCATCACGGAAGAAATAAGATCGATTTTTATTTATTCCACGGGACTTCTTTGGTGGCGCGAACACTATCATTCGAAACTTATTTTTTTTTTTAAATAATTTCGTATAAGATCTCTTCGGAGTAAAACTTAGGGCACTACTAAACTACATCAATAAGTACCACAATAATTCACAGCCAGATAAGTATAGATAATTTAGATTGATGTCCAACTACATTAAATGAATGGTGCTGTTTGTATAGGCGTCACAAAGAAGATTGATATATAGATACGAGAGAACAAAAGTACCTACACAGAATACTGTATGTACTTAATAATTTACTTCGAGCCAGGTTACACGAACTCGTTTGTTGTCTTTGAGGGCTACCACGAATTACTATCTGCAATTTTAAGGTTGGAAATTTGCGAATGTATCTATATAAGTTCATAGCTCTGCGGCAATTTGGAGCATTAGTTATATATACTGCTAAGTAATTTTCGATGGTAGTTCAGTGACAGTGACGTCGGATTACGCGGCGAAGGTTGTGGATTCGAATTTAACAATGAGCTTGAGCTTTCGGTGAAGGAAAACATGGTGAGGAAACCATAGCACGGTGGTTGAGTACTTTGTAGTACCCGCCTGGCTGGCTACCACTCTCAAGTTGTCTCTCAAAATCTGTCGCCAAAAGCCTACCGGTGTGCTCCGGCAGCTGCACTTGAGAGCCAATTGCCTTCAAGGTTTTATAAAGGTCGGCAACATATTGGCTATCCCCCTGGTATTGCTAATGCTCATTGGCGACGGTAGCCACTTACCATTAGGACCACCTGCCTGCTTATCACCCGTCTGGCACTAAAATAAAAATGGTACTTAGCAACAGATATTTTTTTAGAGAGGGCAGACTTTAAGCTTGTTGTTAAACGACTCTTTTAAAAGGAAAATTATTACTGCTAATGAGGCTTTACTAGTTTATGAGCAGTGCATATTGTATCCTTTTCATTGATTTTCCAACCCGGCTGGCTAAAGTAGGTACTAAGTATTTTGGTCTTACCTAAACCGCCTATTATAGAATTTATAGACGAGGTCAGAGGGTTTACTCCGAAAAACGATACACGATACCGAACATCGTTTTCAAACATGAAACAATGGAATAGGGGCAGAAGTGACAAGACGTGAATTACGTGCAATTATATCCTAACTTCCTAACTTTTATGTAATATAACTAGCTGTCCCCCGCGGTTTCACTCGCATAGCGATTTAAAAAATAGATAAGAACCTATTCTCACACCTACCCGATATGTACACAAAATTTCATTAAAATCGGTCGAGCCGTTTCGGAGGAGTATGGTAACTAACATTGTGACACGAGAATTTTATGTATAAGTTAAATGCGAGAGTGAGTTTCTTTCTTTGTTACCTTTTTTACGCCTAAACCGTTGAACCGATCGCGATGAAATTAAATCAGATAGCCTATAGCATGGAGAAGGACATGGGCTACTTTTTTTCTCGGGAACGCGGGTGAAACTGCGGGGGACAGCTAGTTAGTTAATATTTGAAAACGATATCGTGTATCGTTTGTCGGAGTAGACCCTCAGTTTTGCATACTCACTAAAGTTCTAAATGGCCTAAAATAACTTATATAACGTGTATCAATTGGCTTCCTAAATTAGGTAAAAATAGGAATACCTAGAGAAGAGATAACATTAGATACAATTATTACCTTATACCTACTGATACGGAATGTAATGCAGGTATTGCAATACATATGAGAGTGAACTGGAATAAATGGCCAGTCTTGGCACTATAAATATTCTTCATACCGATTTTATAGCGAACAAAAGTACTATTGTCTCTGCTAGGGTAGTAAAATGACTGCGGAAAATTTGAGCATTAGGTACAGGTTTGACACGCGAAGTTCAAAGTTCATATAAATGTGCAATTATTTAATATGGTGGGTAGATTCCATGACACTAATGGGTAGTGCAGCTTAACTCAATGTTTTTCACGAATTATACGGAGACAAATCAATGTAAAACATAAAATATATAATTGAAAGTCTTTTTATTTTTAAGCTATTGTATTTAAGCTTTTATCGCGGGCTTTGAGCGCGGCGTCCGAATCAAGAAATTCCGTAACGAAAATAAAACCTAAAACGAGCTGCTCCGAAATCGGACGAATACGTAAGCAGCTGTTTGTGAGAAAGTATATAGGTGTATAGGTATCTATTAATATCAAAGAAAAAACATGAATTAATATCAAAGAAAACAAAAAGAACTGCATAAATAAAAAATAAATAAATAATTATAATAAAGCTTTACCGCGGCAGTCCCCGAGTGCCACACGTATTTTAATTAATGCTTTTCCAGTCTTTAAATAAGTACGTATTTATTTTAAACGACTTGAGTTTTATGTCAAATGTAAGTTCTTACTGCAAGATGTTTTTTATGAACTACCCAGACTGAAATAACATAGACAAATTATAAGTCTATATATAAAAATTAAAATTATAAACTAGACACATGCGATATTCGACTCTATATTCTCCGTCCCTAGAATTATAATAGCTATGCATTGGGAGCGGTTCTTAAGTACAAATCAGTGTAACTTCGTAAGTTCTTTTTGTGATTTGTCATCAAGATATTAATGTTAAGTAATTTTTAAATATTTAAAAATATAAGTGAACATCTGAATATAAAGAGCTGCCTAAGAATAAAGGGTTTTAATTTTAACAACGTCATGCTCCATGCCAGAGAAAATCGACCTGTCTTGTGTGGTACTGGTAATCAGAAATACCTTAGTTTTGAACCCATCCGTTATTTGGAAAAATATCCCAAATCTGTATATATATAAAATGGTAAACTCACTGACTGGGTGATACATCAACGCACAGTCCAAACCGCTGGACCTAGAGACTTGAAATTTTGCACATAGATACATTATATAGTGTAGACATCCACTAAGGAAGTATTTTTGAAAATTCAACCCCTAAGGAGGTAAAATAGAGATATGCGGGTGAAACCGCAGGGTGGAAGGCTAGTAGATGTATAAATTTGATATTAAAAACACGAGAAATACGGCTCTTGGCCGATTTTGTGTTAACCGAACATGATAAAAGAGAGATTCCCTGTTTTCCTGTATAAGTACATTATATAAGTACGTGAGATAGTATGAGGGTATGGTAACTTATCGCTTATTATATTTCTCTTTAAAATGGCGTTTCTTTTTTCGTACATTTTGATCGAGTAAGATTAGTCTTTGTATGAAGGCAGAACTTTTTTTCCATAGCATGCGAAACCCAAACCTGTATCACTGAAAAGGTTTAGTTTATGTAATATTATTATCTATTTTGTGTATTCTCTATTACTTGTGGCAACGATTACGCAAGTCTATAAAAAATAATAACCATAGATACATAAAAGATAATTTAAAAAAAATAAACAACTAGCCACGTGCTACAATTCCATACACGTGACGGAAAAACGTCCAGGAATAATCCTGACCTTCCTCATGCCATCCACAGCGCATTCTCTGCACCCCTCCTATCGCGCACAATCAATAAAACACATTCAGCCTATGTAAAAGAACCTTTGCGAACATCCACGTTCGTAACATCATTTCCAAATTGTTTTATTTTTATTATCTGTTTATTTTTAATGCACATGATATTATTATGTGACCTTTTAATCCAATAAAATAATTAAACTATAATTAAGTTGCATTCTGCAATTTTGATGATAAGGTATTATTTATTTAGCTTAGCTCGACTCGATAATATTTATAGTAGCAACATGAAAACAAATACCTTAATTCGATTAGACCTAACTAAGCATAATATTGTTTCGATTATAGATGAATTTAGAAATTAATATAAAAACACTTACTGCAAAAGTTCGATAACACGGAAAATTCTCTTTTGTTAATTCAATATGACGAAATTAACTCTGGCCAGTGGACTCTTTAATTTTTCAGGCTCAGTCGTGACATTCCAAAAAAATAAATCGCGTTTTTTTCAAGTTCGCGGCAAGCGGACATTCGCGACGATTGTACTGAACAGACTGCCGATATCGACACAGGGACTAGAGACGTGACACACTTAAACTAGATGTCTTATCGATACTTATATGCAATGCATAAATTAATTCGCTTGACGTGACGACATCACATCATGCAGTTGCATCTTATTTAAATCTCTATTAAAATAAAATACTCTCTCACGTGCAATTCAAATGGATGATCGTTATCTTCTGTAATAGACAACGCTTTTTATAAGTAGGTACTTACCCAATATTAATATTTCTATTGGCATCGACTCAAAATTAATTAAATTTAAGATTTTTATAGCTATTAGGTAGATTAAGTTAAATATTTAGGTTACATTATTAGGTATTATAGTTTTATATTTTTTGTTTATTGAAGTGAAACTTCTTCATTGACGTATGGGAGAAATTTTTGTAGCAAATCGTCACGTTTTTCGGTTACGCGCCATGTTGCTTTTATTATGTTTTCCCGTATTTTGGAAGGCAAAATGGTTCTAGCTCATACAGCCTAGCCATTTATCTTATTTATCTTCTTAGTTTTGAATTAATGTCCGACATCTTAAAATATAAAGGTATGAAGTTAGCTAGCGAAAAACATTGGTTGCCATGGCAACCAATGTTTTTTAGTAAGCGTTACTTCCGTCAGAATTTTAATCAGGGACTTTTCAGAAGTTTCACTTCTACCATGTGTGACTTGCACAGACACACACTTTTTTATTTTAATATTTTGAAGATTCTCTCTAAAATATTATTCAACAAATAATAATTCATTTAGTGTAAAAGTTAATTAATTTATTAACATGTATATTTTTTCCATCAGCTATAGTTTAATCTCATTAGCAAAATGTTGTCAGCAAACAGTAACTCCCTATCTAGACGCTAATTGATTGAAATTTAATCTTTGATGTAGCCATAATTAATCTTCCTCCGGTTAAGGTGTGACTTCCGTAAATATGCTTAATTAAAAGGGTTTAAAAATAATTTTTGTTCAGAAATCTGTATGTCAGGGTCAGTCCTGGATTATCCCATAAGCAAATTAAGCAATTGCTTAGGGCATCACATCTCGGGGGGCACCATATACAGCACCGAAAAAATATGTGGGCAAGGCTGTTTGAAAACCCGCGCGTTTGAATTGACTAGAGGCACTACATAGATCAATGACCCGACTAGAAATTTAGGTTCGTTTTTCATAAAGTTCTAACTAGGACAACCGAGTTCTGAACCCGGTCCTAATAAGGTCTGAACGTGATAGATAACCCTATAAGATCTTAGTTAGGAGGAGGTTAGAAAGGTTGTGCGTTGCGTTTTGTGCCTAATGGTATCGAAATGCACAGCGGAACAACAATGTTTTGGTTTTTATTGTACCTACTCCACGTATCTCTTTCGTACATATTCTAAGGTACGTAATGATCTATCTCGTTGTAATAAATACCTACGTTACAAAAATTAAAGATCGATACTAGTTTAGTAGTGGATAGGGGGGCACACAGACGTGGATTGCTTAGGGCATCAAGTAGTCTTAATCCGGCCCTGGTCAGGGTCAGTAAATTTTTACCTACCTACCGGGATTTATTTATAGTTAGGTAATTATTCCGTACATAGTAGATTAAATGTCTTTTTTAGGTTTATTTACTGGAACAACATAATCAAAATTATTTATTTGCGTTTCAAAGATCTAGACTAGAAAGAGGGACAGAAAGGAAACCCTTCTAAGTAATTCTGCCACTTTAATTGACGCAAAAGTAGAAAGTTAATAAACAAAAAGCTGCAAAGCAATATTTTGGATGCTGATATGCAAGAATGCAGCATGAAACAAGCTGTTTACTTCTTGGGCAGGAACCATCTGCGGTAGATCTTGCTGTATCAGCTTTCGCTGCTGTTCTCATGCATGTAGCTTGAAAATTTCCCTGCATCCATTTTTCCAGAATGGTACAGGAGCTGACACAGTCGCTCATCATGTGCACTCCGAAGTATGCTAGCGGATTCTATCCACGCTAAGCCAAAAAAACTGTTACTATATTTACCTGTACAAAAAAACCTGCACAGACTCCCATTTTGCTACTTCAGATGGGACTACTTATCTCACAGTATTTTGAACTGTACTGATGATATAGTGCCGCGCGCACCGTTCTTTCGACTCCCGGGAGGTACCAAAACCATAATATTAATATAATGTAATATTCTAGCTAAAATTAATAAATAATAATAAACATTCTAATTCAATTCCGTAACTGGTAGGTCGGGATTGATTGACTTACACCTGGCGATCGCCCTTTTGTCCCTATGATGCATAGGTACGTTGCTGGCGGTCCACCTGATGTAAGTGTCAACCGTCGCCTATGGACATTAGCAATACCAGTTACAGGGGCAATATACAGTGTTTCGATAAAAAATAGGCGTTATATTAGTTTTATTAAATTGTTATATAAAAAAAACATTGGTAAAACAACATAAAAAACCTATCGATATTTATTTTGGATTGGAAATACAACTCTAATGGAATCTGACGTCACCAGACACAAGGGTTGAGCATGCGCGGGAAACCCTCCGCCATTTTGGTTTTCAAATTCGCCAATTTTCGTGAAACTTCGGCAGTTTTCGTCCGGTGAAGTCATATTATTATCCATGTGGAGCGTTTACCTTAAAATTAAATGAAATATCGAAATTTAGTTCTCATTACTATGTGATAGGGTTTAAAATGCAGTGGGTAAGTAAAATAACATTTGTAGGTACATTTAATGTAGAGTGGTTACCTATATTATATGTGGCGCGGCGTTTAGAAATGAATCTCTTTCGTGATACTTAGGACAAAACGAAGTGAGTCATTTAATTACATTTTTAGTACTTAACTTAATAGTTACTTACTCTAAGGTTAAATCATTCGATCGTGAATCTCCTTATAGCCAAAGCAGGGTTTAATTCGTCTCAACTTGCTTAGTGATTAAATTTATACTTATTAAAGTGTTCATAAGCCACCATCGATTAAGAAAAATATTTCTACGACCCAATTTCTCCAAAGACCAACTTTTTTATTATTAAGCTAGGTACTTTTATATTTTGTAGTCATAAATATTGTATATACAGGGTGATTTTGTTATCACTGGCAATACTTGCAGGGGTGGAAGTACTCATCAATGTGAACAACTTTTATTATAGGGCTAACTCTGATATCGCGTAAAATAATATGGTTGCTTCATACATTTTGGTCGAGTAGGTATTGAACTTTTGTATGGAACAGCTGATAATTTTTTCATGATTTCACAGTTAGTCCCATTATAAAAGTTGTTCAATTTGACGAGTACTTCCACCCTTGCAAGTATTGCCAGTGATAACAAAATCACCCAGTATTAATAAATGTTTGCAAGCAACATGCAATATAATCCTACAACGATGTATAGAGCCCTTAAAAGTTTATTCTGACGTTTTAATGTCTAGGTAGGTACCTACTTAGGTTGCGATTTCAGTTTAATTTTACCGCCGGTTATTTAGGTGTAAAATTCATAAATTACATTTTTATCCTTTATAGTTAAAAGCTGATATCGAATTCATGATGTAAATTTTAGAGAAACCTTAACAATGTTTTTTTTTCGTTTTACATGACCTTCACATTCTAAAGCTGGCAGAAAGCCAAATAAACTTAAAATCGATGCAGCCAACCGTTGGATGATATCGCCTCTGCATCTATGTACGGTAAACTACGTTTTTCTATTATTATAACTAGCTTTTCACCCGTGGCTTCAAAATTATAATGTATGCGCGACATACATTATATTTTTTTTTCCGTCAGCCTTTTTCGTTAAAAATAAAGGCTATCTTTATATCGCCCATGCTAAACTAAAATGTACTTGTGAAAAACTGTTTTGTGGTTTCGGAGATTGGCTAACAGATTTAAAATATAGAGAAAGATAAACAGACATGAGACAGAAATCTGTAGGTATTGTAGATATGTCATTATATTCTCGTATATAGGGTAGGTATGCTCGCTGTACGCTCGTTCCTCCCTACATCGCTCATTAGATGCGATGGTAACTCAGTTGTAGTGACATCGGATGCCCCGGCGAATGTGGTGGGTTCGAATCCTACAATAAGCTTGAGCTTTCGGTGAAGAAAAACATCATGAGGAAACCATAGCATAGTGGTAGGGTACTTTGTAGTACCCGCCTGGCTGGCTACCCTTAAGTTGAAAATCTATCGCCAAACACCTATTGGTGTGTTCCGGCATCTGCACTTGAGAGCCAGTTCCTTCTAGGCTGTGCTTACCACCTTCCGCCACATTATTACTTATCATAGTGAGATTGTGGTCAAACACCGACCTATAAATAGTTTTAAAAGTGTTACCGTTTAGCTCCGTATCTGCTGAACGGATTCGGATAAAACTTGTCACATAGACAGATCATACCTTGGAATAGCATGACGGATACTTTTTATCCCGTGAAAACATGAGACCCCTTGGAAATGGGAGTAAAATTTATTTATTTTATTCACGTTAAAGTAACCCTGATTCGAAATATTAGGTATTGCAAGCCTGTAGCATAAGGTTAGGTAAATAAAAACGTCAAATTTGTTGATTGTAAGTTTATAAGAATTTTCACATTCACAGTCACGACCATTCTATAAGTACGTATGTAGGTAGCCAATTAAAAATACCCGAAAGCGTAGTCAACGATCAATAAAAAAATTACAAAAATAATTTTGGTGCGTAGTAAAAAGACTTGCTAATCTTTATTTTAGGAAAGTATGTACCTTATAGTTTTTAGAATCAAGAGTGAAAGAAGAAATACAAATGTGACTCTTATCGACTCTATATCATTAAAGGAACCAACACTTCTATCATGCACTTACCTAAAGCAAAATGAAAATGCCAACTTCCAATTTAAAAAAAAGCTTTTTAAAAGAATATTTCTTAAGTTGATAATCTTATTACAATAAAATTGACCTAATGTTTTATCATTATATATTATATTTAATATAACTACATACATATATCTATTACTGTTTATATAAATAAGTTACAGTTCAAATGAAGTTATATATACGTTAGTCCTTGGCCAAAAGTTGTTGTAGGCGCAAAACTTTTACGCAAACCTTTAATTTATACCATACTAGCAGTCTACTACCATAATTACAGAAATGCTATATCAAATTTGCGTTTACGACATTTAATTCAAAAGAATTGGCACAGCGCCTCTAGCGGAAAATTCATAGAACTAAATTCTCCCATACATTTTTTATGTAAACGCATAGGATACCATTACAATAATACAAAACGTCTTATTTACAAAATGTATATATATTTATACATTTTGTAAATAAGAGTACCAAGATAGACTCTATCTATATAATCTCTTTCTTGGCCACATAAAAAAGCTAAATTATAGTAAAATATCAGCATTACTATATTTAGTTTAGGCATGCAATACTAAGTACAGTCAGCAATAAAAGCTGAACAGATATAAAAATCTACAAAACACACGTACACTATAACTATCCATAATTATGTAAAAATAAAAGTAAACGGGTTTTTTTAGATCTGTTCAACTACTTATGTTACTGACCGAACTAAATATACCAAACTCTACCACGTCTAGTTTGAACGTTTTTTTGGCGATTTATTTTGAAGAAATACCCAATTAATAAATTATCTCTCGTATTCAGAACAAACATTCTCAATTATGTAATGTAATGATTTTTTTTTTAATTGAGTAGAAGTTTAAATTATTTATTGCAGAAAATTTGCCATATTATTCGAAACGGGGTGACAAGCATAACTACAAAAGTAACAAAAAATAATAAAAAAATATGTAAATTATTTTCTTTATTGTTTCTTATTCATTTTAACAAGTAACATTATTTGATATTTAAAATTAATACAGTCTTTATCACGAGGATATAAAAAAAAAACATATCTGGTTGAAAGTGGTCTCCCAATTTACCAAATCTCAAATTATTTTGTTATAACCTCAGCCAAATTCGATTGACTCACTCACTCAATCGGTCAATCGGTGTATACTGACTACTGTGTGACGGTAGCTATGTATGGGGATGACGTCATTGGTATGACTTCTACAGAACTATATTTTTTTAAGACGAAACCCGGCCTGCGATTTTCCATACAGTTGTATTTCCCAATTTTCTTCCTGGATAATGCATCTAGAGCAATCATTTTTTTTTTCATAAATTTAGAGCTGCTGTAGACACGTCCCTGTCACTTCCTATTTTTCAGCAAATAATTACTAAAGAAAATATGACCCTCCAAAAATCACAAGAAAAAAACCATTTTTACCGACGTGATCAGAGGACTACCAGACAAATTTGAGAAGTTTCTAATATAAAAGGAAATAATAAGAGCTTAGACATACTTTTTCTAAAAAAATTGATGCCAAAAAATAATTAAAACGGCTCAGTTTTGGAGGAGAAAACATAGAAATACGAAACGTCGATTTCGTCAAGATTTTTGTAGATATAATCGGTCTGAGCTTCAGCTGTCCCCCTATCGCACTCAACGGGGGCAGACTTGAGGCGCAGCGCGACGGCACTAGTTTCAGCCCGCCTTTCCTTAACGTGTCTCACCGGCGACGTTGATAATTGTGTAGTAATGCACCTTAAACCTGACACAAGTTGTCAAACATTCATTTTTATTTTTAGTAGTTTCCAGAATTCAAAAACTAAAATAAATTCTGTATTTAAATTGAATAAAATGTCGCATCACTATTGGTCGATAAATAACAAGCATATTTCACAACCCTATATCGCGTGAATACTTAAACACCCCACTTCTACTATAATACGACCATTACAAGGTACTACTTCTAATCCAATTTACTGTTTTGTAAGTATTTGAATGGGATATTTAAAAGCGTCCAAAGAATTTTCTACTTTATATACTAAGTAAGTAAGGTCTAGTTAGCGTTGGAATCAAACAATACATTTTTGGATACGTATTTCTTTCATTCAACAATACAATTTTCTTTGGCACTGACATACAACTTCAAGCATAATTTGTGACCCTTTCCTTGCTTTATGACCTATATTACATTTTTTTAAATATTAGTACAATTTCATATAAACTTAATATAATAAATCGTGCATTTTTATATTTTGTCACAAATTATCAAGGACATGTCAATAAAATATGCAACGCCAGCGTCCGGCATGTTTTTTACTGCATACGTATTTTATGGACAATACCTTATCATTTAATTAAACAACACCATTTTAAATTAACTGAAAATGATGAATAATCATGGTAGACTTAAAAAAATATATAAAATTGGAATGCAATAAAAAATATATTCCATCGAAATAATAAAACCACAGCTGTCCAAACGAGACAAAAACTAATATTTTAAAATTGGAATAGTTATTTCAAATTTCGAAGATCATAAAAAAATAACATTTATATTAACATGATAGTTGCACAAATTAAGACCGTAAAGCTATAGGGATAGAATCTAATGATGACGCTGAACAAATTAATACAGTGAACATGAAATAACATTACATATCTAAGTCTTATAACCAATATACCCATATTACAAAACAAGATCAAACCTCAAGAATGGATTGTGTGAAAATAATGCTTAAGTCATAGGTCCATGATTCAAATTTGATTGTTTCGATCTTGATATCTTTTGATACGCTCAGTAATATGGGCCTCAAAACAATGTAATATAGGCCTCGATTCTGGGCCTCAGCTAAGGCTGCTTGCAACCTACATCTGCATACCACACTTATCTAATGAAAAAATACTTTTATTGAGTTAACACTATCAATGTAAAGTATTTCGGCAGTCGATTGTTTGTTTTCCCAGAAATCAATTATGAATTTATTTTTTTAAATTGTTAATGTATTTTTTATACTTGAGCATTGAAAGTGTTAACCGAGTAGACGTTCTGTCCGTTTAGGTCATTCTAAATATTTCAAACTACTCCTAAATCCAGACAATTTTATTACGTATTCCGTAAAGCACTTATTTCGTATTAAGAAATTGAAGAAGAATGTTTGTAACCTAAAAAATCGATAGATAATATCTCTACTGTGACTAATTACGGCAAAGCGAATAACTACAATTTTACAAGTTTAAGTATATTTTAAAATATGAGATGAGGTCTTCACAATTATCGATCAAAGGATCTTAATACAAATATGGTTGCGTGTAACTAAAATAGAACGTTAATACATAACTATATTTACAAATAATCACACCGTCTATAAAATTCTAAAGCATGTACTTCATATGCTAAGAAATAGTTTTTTTAAATTAATTATTATAACATTATAATAAGAAAATAATTTGTTTCCAAAAATATACGACAGTACAGCGTCAAAACTTTTTGACTTTACAAATGTCAAATTTCATTGTTGCCCCCTGATCCACGAACATAATTTTTTTTTTTTAATTCACGTGGAAAAGGGGGCGTTTCACAACATAAGGAACACATACAGCCGAATAGTTGAAGTATTAAGCACAACGCATATTGCTATAATAAATTATCCATAACTTTAAAACGTAATGCGTATTATCACTGTTCGATCACTGTCTTTTGTACTGACGAATAATAAACAAAAAAATAAAAAAATACTCAATAGTAACGTCACTAAAGCCGCGAGTGATGTAGCACTTTAAATAACACTGTTATTTTTAACGTTATAGTTATTTATTAACGTCGCCTTTAAGCGCTTGTTCGAGGACAGCTTTCGACGCTATTTCGACTGTCACAGTCTTACTGATTGTGGACAGTTGGCCAAGATCAGTAGACGCTGGCTTCTCTGACATTGGTTCAGTGAGGATTTTCAGTGAGGAAACCCTAGCTCTGTTGTATGCTGACACTGTTTTCGTTCCTAGGAATCTGAAAGTAAGTAAAACGGCATGTTTATTTGATTTTCCTTCAATAAATCACTTAGGTTTACGGTACAAAACTCGGGTAGAGATCGGAGGATCAAGATTCGATATTCCAATTATCGTCGATCTGTTAAAGAATGCTCACTTGAAAGGCAATAAAAACGCTCACCACCTTTACTTTGTTTTTGTTATATTGTTTACTTCGCTTCAATTTAAATAACACTAATATATTATATTAAATATCACCTAATATATAATATTATAACGTTATAATGAGTTACCTCATAGCGCCGCAGCAGACGAGGAAGGCGGCCCCCGGCGCGAGCACCCGCACGGTGGAGGACTGGAACATCTGCACGACGAGCCACGCGGCGGCCACGGCGGCGCACATGAACGTCACCGCCAGCGCCGTGCGCACCCAGTGACCCCGCGTGAACCCACGCTCCCACTCCACTCTGAATAAGAATAACTCACTAAATGTAATCGAGCGAATGTATTGTCGCCTAAGGGATTGAGCGGGACGGGGTATTTTTTTTTATATATAAGGCTTGCATCTGACCAAAATCTCACCATTGTTGATGTTGCCCATTAAAGATCTTTAAAATACTCAATATGAATTATTTTACGCGAAAATAAACAGCACTTCCATAATAATAGCTAAATACCCGATTAAAATGTACGGAGCGGCCGACTTTAGAGTTGATCCCATAGATAGAATCTTCTCTAGTAATTAGTCGTTTTCGTGATATTAAAATGGATTGCAAAAGAAAAAGTTATTCGATATCATTAACTCCCTAGTAAATGACACATTGTACCTATATGATGAAAAATAAATTAAGCGTGTCGCATACTGATTAAATGTATTCTTACCTATTGGTCTCTTGGACGATATAAGGCGTGTTGCACACTTTGCACTTCAAACCGTCAGGGGTGGTAGCACTCTGAATAAACCAATAAACATTCCATTATTAATCCGTATCAGCTATATTTATGGGCCAATTTCCTATAAACTTAACGGTTTCATTAACAAAATTAACAATTAGATAACACTTATCTGGGCTTCTCAAAGTTAAAATTATTATAAATAATGTTTGTTACCTCTTAACAACTTGTTATGTTAAGAGGTAACAAACATCCAAATCATTCACATTTACAATATTAGTAGGATATTATAGTATTCTTTACCTCAACAAGCCACCTGCTGAGACAGTCGTGGTGCACCGCGGACACGTCTCCCTTGCACCGGCACGGTCGTATGAGCGGCTCCGAGCGCGACCCGTCGTAACAGATCCAGCAGTCGCGCGCTGAACTAACACTACCCACTAGCGAGTCTGTCTCCACATTCTGAAAAAAATATAGCATGCTATAATTACGTTGTAACGTTATAACGGAGTTTAAAAATAACATTATAATTTTTTTATAAAAATGTTAGTATACCTGATAGCTGTATAAGCTAACATTCAGGTCAATTACCTATTAGAAACCACAGACAATTTTTTTTGGTAATTCCATCCATATATCTAAACCTTTATTCCTATACACACACATACCAAGATCATCAAATAATCTCAAAAAGAGATGAGTGAAACGTTATCCATATATAAAAAAAAACAACACCTATTCACTCACCGATTTCTTTATAAAGTCCGGTATATCAACGACTTCAGACTCGTCTACACGATCGTCCTCCAAACGCCTCGTATCAATGATTATTGCGAACACAATACGGTACAGATAGCACTGCCAGTGTCGTGTCAAGGCGACAATGTATGACGCTTTCTGTTGCCAAGACAAGGCCCGAAATTCCGATAAACTCTGAGAATTATATTAAAACTAAGTTTTTACTCGATGGATTGACACTTAATTGTGAAAAGATCAAAATACACTGACGTAGCGTGAACTCATCGTGTTCTACTCGAAATGTCTTTATTTAATATATGGCTCACTTTGTCGTAAAAAAAAAAACAATAAGTTATATTTTATATGTGTAAAAAAAATATGACTTATTTTCGCGGTATTTTTACTATATGAAACTTATTTGTGTTTATATAATATAGCAAAATAACATTTCAAATAGAACACTGTAATATCAAACCCATCTCGGCAAAGCATCAAAGCTGAAGACTGGACAACCCTCGCAAACCATAGACATATTAATATATTTATGGAAGACAATAACAACACTGACCACAAAAACTCCGGAGTTCGTATTACAACGAGATTTCCGACACAAAATAACACTATTAAAATTAAGATACCATGATTATTATCAGTTTCTGTTTGTCCCCGAGGCTTTAAGGTAATGTTCATTAAACTAAGAGGTTAACTATCGAATTAAGTCTCTGAGTAACTTACGAAACAATTAACAAATCACAATAACTTTAAAACAAGTCGAAATATATATAATATAATATATAATAACGAGGAATTCACACAACATATTTGTTTTTCCTAATATTTATGCAGGTTTAATATCATTAAAAATAATTAATATTATCCCTACTCGTACACATGGTGTCAAATAAACAAACTGACTATTTACTTATTTTATAATAAGTGTTGATGCTAACGACCGATAAAGGAATGCGTAATTTATAACTTATCTATTTTTGTAATAACTAGTTCATTGTCTCACTTATTAATCTATTTGGAGATCTTGGACAAAAAGAGACTAACGCCACATTGCTCAATACTGTTTAAGTTCAAAATGATCATGCAGATAACGTCACAATGTACGACATAGACAGGGTAGCGTTCAATAAATGCGTGAGCATATTTCAAACATAAACAGCTCCAAATCAAATAACAAAGCTTTATCTCTAATGAGACATCCATCGCCCACAACTATCTACCTCAGTGAAAGCAGAAGGATACAAGGATACACAACAATACTATTTGTATTTTATACACTATACCATTTTATGATCTGAGATAATTTGAGTAAATTGCGATGACTTGAGTTTGCATGTCAAATATAATATTCTTATTTTTTTACAAGCTTTTATTTAACTTGCAATGTATGTAACTATGTTTGGAATCTTGCAAGTCGAGTTTCACCCACTTCCAGTGGTCGGATTGACTTGATATTTGGTATACATTAGTATATTGGAAGACAATGCAAGTATGGTAAAAAAAAGTACAGTCACCAAAAATAGCTTGTATTAAAAATTATTTTTTTAACAAAAACTTATTTACTTTGTACAGGCTTGTGTTTGACCACAATCTAACCATAATATGTGATAATATGGCCGAAGGTGGTATGTATCTTGGTGCTCATTGCTAAGCTCCACAACATGGCTTTGAGTGAACAGCGATTATATACCTAATACTATAAAATCTAAACTCCATTTCAGCTTGCATAATGAATGTGATGGCCATGTGCAGTGTGCACGAGCTAAAATAGCCTTTATGTCCTTTATATAAGATATACAGGGATATAAATCTAGATGTAATCTTTAAGAAACCTATGTTGGAATCGTCATGGTGAACAACTTTTACTATGAAATCGCAAAAAAAAATACAAAAAGTCAACCTTTCTAGATCAAAATTTATTTCAGATATTGTTAGCCACCAAAAAATAAAAATTGGTTCCATAGTCTAAGTTCTTCAATATATATATATATGATCCCCACTTATGTTTTGAAAATATCCAATTCACCCATTAAATACTAACATTTACCATAACTTGTTTATGAAATATCAAATAAATTAAATTTACATGTAATTTAATAGTTTTTTTTTTCTTTAACCTGTACTTATTATAATTTTTGGTGAAGGAAAACATCGTGAAGAAGCCATAGCACGGTGGTAGGGTACTTTGTAGTACCCGCCTGGCTGGCTACCACCCTCAAGTTGAAAATCTGTCGCCAAACACCTATTGGTGTGTTCCGGCAGCTGCACTTGAGAGCCAGATCCTTCTAGGCTTTGTGTGCTTACTACCTTCGGCCACATCATCATACCATAGTGAGATTGTGGTCAAACACATGCCTATACTAAAAAAAAAAATTGCTTAAGCATATCAGTCTTCGAAGTCAAAGCCATTTACTCAGTTTAAGACCTAGGGAGGCTAGCTACATAAGTTACCTACCACCTAAAAATGAGTACATTTTCTCACCTTTGTATCATGATGATGTGCCAGCAAATCGGCAAGGCGAGCATCGTCTAACTGCCTAGCGAACAACCGCCTCGGGTTGAGTAGCCAAAGCCGCTCCGGATCCATCGAGTTCCACAACACGCAGGGGAACCATAGCGCGACGCCTATCTCCGCCAGACGGAACACCAGCTCGTGCCAGTTGCGGGACACCACTGGCACTCTGAGAGGAACAAATTGATTATTAATTTATGTGTTGTTTTGTACTTGAATAGAGAACGCGTCAATAAAATAAAAGCGTGTTACAAAAGAGCGCGTGAAAATCAGTACACGTGACAGAAGTGAAACTATAGCTCTCTCTTTTTCTTTCAGGGTTAGAACCTATTTTCTGTCCTTTTTGCGTCAGAAACATTGCACTAAAATTCACCTTTCACGATTTGGGCTTTATTGAAAGAATATATCAACTACTACATACGTAAATATGGCAGAAATACAAAAATAACTCCTGTATAATGTTAGTGAGAAATAATAATTATAAGGTTAATCAGCAATGTCAAGTTAATACTTCTACTACTACCAACTGGAGCTCATTGAATCTACTGATTTAAACATTTTGTTAATCCTGCAAACTTAAATCGAGTACAATTCTAAAATTAGAACATACCGTGTTTTCGTTTAACCTTTTTTTAAGTCATATAATCGTACAGTTTTTTTGTCTGTATGAATGAGCAAATATACCGTTAAACTAAAAATTTACTCATATTCCCCCTTATTCAGACACATTCGGTTGCCATTCCGATCGGAAAGGACGATTTTATTTCGTTAAATTTAGACTGATGCTGTCTTAGTTGCAAAATTCATTTGCCGCGATCGTGTACCGATCGACTGCCTCATTCCAACTGGAAGTCTGAAATGAGAAAATAGGAGCCATCCTATTCAGTAGAGTACTCAATCGGTTCGTCTACCGAATCGGGACCGCAACCGAGCAGGTCTGAATAACCCCCTTATTGTTCTTTTGTTTCGATCACTTTGTTCACGAAAATTCTTTGTTCTCGATCACTCGAAGTCATAACTTACTTGGTCTTCCAAAACTCGCTGAGGGTTTCCGAGGCGAGGAAGCCAGCGATGAGTATAAGCATCAACGCCTGACTGACAAGCCCCACCCTGGACTGATGCAGCTGGGACACGTCCACGGAACGAGGGTCCACAATGCCGTCGCTGTCGGAGAAGTCCGTTTGAATACCCTGAAGACAAACGGATCTTTTGTACTTCTTTGTATTGAGATATTAGACTAAGCGAAAAGGGAAGATATTTCACCGAACTACAGCTTTACGTCTCTTGTTGGGAACTAGTTTTTGAAGTGTAACGCTTTTAGCGCAGTACGCATATTTTTAGATGAGGTAAAACTTCTGGACTCGCGATAACGTTACGAGCGAGACGCAGTTTGACGTTTTTTTTTTTTTCAGTTTTCACTTCTGTCGGCACTCCCGGAGTGCAATTTTTATTTTTATTTTTTTCTTTTTATAGGCTTGTGTTTGATCACAATCTCACTATGGTATGATGATGTGGCCGATGGTAGTAAGCACACAAAGCCTAGACGGATCTGGCTCTCAAGTGCAGCTGCCGGAACACACCAATAGGTGTTTGGCGACAGATTTTCAACTTGAGGGTTTTGTATATCAAAGAGCTTCAATAGCGCGATGTAGATTTTGGTGTCATGTTGCTCTCTTCGTATTTCTTTTCACTGTAACGTATGTTATTACTGAATACAATTTTTATAGGAGTACTATCTTCCGCCCCGCGGTTTCATCCGCGTTCGAACCAGTAGTTCCTGAGATTAGCGCGTTCATCCAAACAAACAAACAAACTCTTCAGTTTTATAATATTAGTATAGTATAGATAGATAACCGAGATGACTTCAAGGCCAGAGTGAAAAGGTATATTACTGGGCAAGCGTGCTGCATCTTCAGCTTTCTGTCAATTGGTCGCCAAACATAAGCCTATTTTATATTACAAAATTCATTGCATGGTTAAATCCTTTACATGGATGATAGTAATATTTAAAACTAACCTGTTTAGTGACAAGAGTCTCCTGTACATCGTCACCATCAGCGGCGGTTGACGGACCAGGTCGCGCCGATATAATTGTGCACACCTTTGTTTCCTTCAGGAACCCACCACGCAGCTGAGAAAGCCAAATTAATATATCTTAAACCCAACATTTTTACAAACAAAATAGGTATTTAATTTATCAAAATAGTCGCAAAAATCCAAATTATTATCCAATAGTCGAATAGGATCTTTGGGTATTTCTTTCTTCATTTATGCCATCTTAATATTTTCTATGTTTCTTAGACTAAAATTTTATTTTATTTGTTCACCATGTGCTTTTACATTAGGTGTTAATAATCAAAAATAATCAAGTGTCACGTGTAACGTTGTGCCAATTTCGGCGTACAAATAATATAAATAAAATAGCGACATTTCCCATTAGACCAGGTACTAAAAATATGTACCTAATAAAATAACAATTAATTTATTATTATTTATTTGATTATTGTAGAGGATTTGCCGACAAATGTAATCTGAATACATTTTTTTTTTGTTATATTTTTTTCGAGATTTTAGGGAGGCTGGAGCCTTAAGAATCATTAAAATAATCAGTAACATTGTTATAACATCTAAATATCAGATAGTCTTTAATTTTTTTTTTTCTAAATGCATTATTATTGACCTCTTTAATCATTTTCGGTATGTTATTATATATGTTCTTAAAAATCTCATAAATCATTCGTGAATGTCAAGATCATGTGAACATCTGACAATGACATTCATCGAACAAACATTGCAATGGACTTGGATCTAGTTTGACATTTAATTTTGCATAAAATATCGTATATTTGATTTTGAATATCTTAGCAAGGCGATGATTTTAAGTCTATTTGAATAAATATTATGAATTTTGGCGATAATAGCCCAGTGATAGTGACATCGTATAACGTGACGAAGGTCGTGGGTTCGAATCCTATAATGAGCTCCAGTTTTCGGTGAAAGAAACCATAGCACGGTGGTAAGGTACTTTGTAGTGCCCGCCTGGCTGTCTACCACTCTCAACTTGAAAACGAACAGTTTAAGATTCTGTCGATGTATAACTATACAAAATTTGAGTTTGATATCACCGGTAGTTTCCGAGTAAAACGACCATGACAGAGAAACCAACATTGTTTGACGGAACTTAACATGTATTATAGATTAGCCGTCATGTCACAACATATAATACGACATCTAAGATATATCTAAGAGTCATAAACAAACTTCATTCTGTACTGCCCACAGCGGCCGCAGATTAACTAATAGCAGATCTCCTCAATCAGCTATATCCTGGACTATAACTGAAGTCATATCTTGTGGCGCATGCGCAGAAACATAATAACTTAGTATTTTCTTAGACTTGAGATCACATTTTAATAATATAAAAAGAGATGCATTACTATCTCCTTTATAAGTTACAACGATGTACCTGCGCAGATGTATTTTTTTTGTGAGTAACGAAAAAAAATCCTCCGCTTTTGGTTGCCAAACAGTGCAAAAATTAGTTTCTTATTGTTGTTGTATTTTCAAATCTAAACGTAAATCAATAAGGTCTGTATTTAAACGGTGGTGTTTTACAATCGTTTTTGGTCGGCGTTAAAGTTAAATCCTTGACGCAAAACATTACTAAAATATTTGCATAAATCTTTTTATACCTATGAAACAGAATCGTGACAGACAGACAACGCACAGCCTAAACCAGTACATACAGAGTGTAAAATTGTGGGAAAACCGCGTAGGGGAAACCTATTGATAATATAACGCTATAGAATAGATATAAAGACTGCCATGTGATAAGGAAGACTGTGTCCATACATCCACCATGACGCCAGACAATAGCGCATTAACACCATATAAGTTACCACATAAGGTGAGTTAGACCATTGGTGGTGTTGCCATCGCAATCTGCTTTGTTCTTTTTGATTTGATTGTCATTTTATATGGATACCAATTATTTATTTGTAATACTTCTGATAATATAAGTTGTGCGCACATCAATAGAATTCTAGGATCAAACTCAAACTCATTTATTCAGTTTAGGTCCTAGTAAGGCACTTATGAACGTTACAATTGATTCTACCACCGGTTCGGAAAACACTTGGACTGAGAAGACTCAACAAGTTATCTTTTTATAAATCTTTCTTATGAATTTATGTAATTTAAGTTTGTTGAGCGAACATTTCATTCAAGTGCATTCTTGTGTCCACAAAATCTAAGACTTTATAGTACCCTTTCTTACATAACTACTGTTTATCTTTAGTTTGATTCGATTTTCAATACCTTGGCTCACTGGTGCCTTGGCGGTGAATGGTAGGGCCTTAGACCTTGTCGTGAAAAATAGATTATATATGCGATGATATATCAGTGGTAATGCCATCGAAAGTCAAATGTCATGGGTTCTAAACCTACAATAAGCTTAAAGCTTTCGTCGAAGGAAAATATAAGTGTAAAGAAGTATACTCCATCCTTATCTTATATCATGAAGCAGTAAAGGACAGCCTGCAGCACTCTGCTGTCACGGTGTAGAGTTGACATTAGATATTAATTCGCACGTCTGCGTTAATAAGTTATTTAAATAATTAAGTACACGATTACCCTGACACGGTTTACAATATTTAGCTCTTGCCTTTGTTGACATATCTTTGATTTGATAAAATCGAAGGGTATCTTTATTTACCACCATTAAAATCAGCAATATGTGGTAGGGTGGGTACGTTGTTATAAATAGTTGTTTGGCTACCACTCTCAATTCGAAATTCTATCAAAGAAGCATCTACAAACAGGTGTGTAGGCGCTATACTTGAGAATCAGTACATCGATTACGTGACTTTGATGCAATCAGTCCCAACCTCTAAATCGATAGATATAATATGTTGTCGAAAATCCTACTAATCCTACAGAGATAGATTATAGTCTGGAATAGCGCATACAATACTTTTTATCCCGGGAAAACATAAGATCCCTCGGGAATGCGGATGAAACCGCGGGGCGGAAGCTAGTGATTCCATATGCAATGATGCATTGTACGTAATGAAATGAAATGAAATAATTTTATTCATTCAAATAGGCCTTCACAGGCACTTGTGAATAGTCAGACTCTAACATGTACATGCAGTTATCAGAACGTAAAAATGCAATATTATATATAACCGATTTCTTATTGAAACTGATTGCAATTACGTAATATCCGCCCAGTTCTCTTCTAGACATTGGCTTACCATATCAGACAGAACAAACATAACAGAATCAATTCAAGGTAAAAACCCACTCAACATAAAATAAACCATAAACGGTTTAACACAAGTACCATTGTTCTTTATCCAGGAAGCAGTCTATTCAAAAGCATTAGGTTCTGTAACTATAGTTCAATGATCATATCCCGAGTTCTTTATCGAGATGTAAAAAAGATAAAGTAGGACAATATATTTCTGTCAAGTTCAAGGTAAAAAAATATAAAGGCGTAGACTGACCTTGGGCGGTCTATATGCACTGTCGAGTTCGATGTCGCGATGCTTTTTTATTTTTTAAGAGAAATCCTACGCATTTCATATCCTTATAATTTCTTGCACTGACATTATTATTGTACTTTATGAGCAAATAATATGTGGGAAAGTGTTGCTTACATATTGAATAGTGCAAAAATACTGGGATGTACTTTTGCGACATTAAAACAATAAAAAAGTTTAGGTTATTTTTTTAAACACCGGCCCAAGCAGCATCTCTTCATCATCATATAGCCAAGACTACCGAACAACGTGCAGCAAATCCAAGTTGAATGAAATTTTTTTGGGCATGTTTTTTTTTACCATTATTTATTCAATTCGTATATGAAGCTGCGTAAGTGGCAGAATTGGCCCCCCAAGTCGATCCAGTTACAGTGCGGCCGCGCCGAAAGAATGCGTTTGTATTAACACTAACACCTATAAATAATGGATTAATCACGGAAACGGGTCACCTGATTTTGATACGACTGTCACTAATCTATATCTAAGAAAATACTGAAACATCCGTAAAAGTCCCATCGGAATTCGTTTAGCAATTTCTGTGATAGGTGTCAAAAACGCATTCTCTCAGCGGCGGCACTTTAATGCAACAAATATCTTAAATAAATAAAAATGCTCACCTTGAAGTAAACTTCAACGCCATAGATAAGGAAGAAGATGACCACTATGAACTGCAGGACGGCGTAGCAGCCATAAAATACGTGCTGGTAGAAACTCTGCAACAAAATTATTTAATTATTAATCGGACATATTGTAAAGGTCGTCGGAAAACGCTGGATGCAGGCCGCCCAAGACCGGCCCTACTGGTGATCCTTAGAGGAGGCCTATGTCCAGCAGTGGACGTCTTGCGGCCGAAATGATAATGATGGACATATTGAATTCCAGATAATAAATAAATACTCTATCTATAAGACAGATAGTTCAAAATTAGACTTTAGCCGAAGATACTTAAGATCCATTATGACAATTGATAAGCCTATCGCAAACTTCTATAATACTTACTCTTATAGCCAAAGAGGCTGTCTATCCAATATTTAATCAATGACCTTAGTGTACAAAAGAAACGGTGACAAATTAAAGAGCACCAACAAACTTATATAAAATACATTTATTTCTTTGAATATGGTTTACAAGTTAGTTGAACCCAAATTTAATTACATTAATTATGCGTCAGTAAAGTTCTAAAGGAGACCTGATTGACTGTAAGTCGTGACTCTTCCGCCTCTGAGATAATACTGCGATAAATAAGTCAATAAGTCAACTTCACACTATCACTGACATCATATTATTCGTGTTTAATGATAGAAGATAATCGTGTTTAAACATAAATTGAGGACATCTTATACATATAGAAATTTATTAATGTCTATTTAAAATCAGCCAATACAGTGTTATATATGCCAGCTTCCGCCCCGCGGTTTCACCCACGTTCCCGAGGGATTTTATGTTTTCCCACGACACAAAGTAGCCTATAACCTTCCTCGATAAATGGACTATCCAACACTAAAATATTTTTTCAATTCAAACCTGTAGTTCCTGAAATTAGCGCGTTCAAATGCGTTGCTCAACAAACAAACTCTTCAGCTTTATAATATTAGTATAGATTAGAAGGGCCGGTTGGCGTGGTTGGTACCCTACCTATCATGCCATAGATCGTAGGTTTGATTCCCACCAAGGACAGACATCAGTGTGCAAGAACATATCAGTTTTTCCTGAGTCTGGGTGTAATTATTTATTTAAGTATATATTTGATTTAAAAATGTAGTATAATACGTAATTATATCAGTTATCTGGTTTCCATAGTACAAGCTCTGCTTAGTTTGGGGTGATGATGATGAGGAGTGTCCCAGGATATTTATGTATATCAATATCCTGTATATTCCGATAGTGAAAGTTGTTCATATTGATGAGTACTTCCACCCCTGCAAGTATTGCCAGCGACTAAAAAATCACCCTGTATTTTACCTTTGTCCCAACAGTAGTATCAGCCAAGTTGGTGACTAGAACCTCGGCAGCCAGGAGCGTGTAGATGATGAAATTGAAGGTAGCGAAAGCCAGCCACGACTTGGAGAGGAAGCGGGGCCTCTCCCACCGAATGTCGTGCAGGTGGAATACCTGGAGACAATGAAGAAATTATTTATAACTTGTCAGTTGGAATTAAGAATGCTTTATCCAACACAAGAAATTGCCTTTTTCGTTTGCTAACTTGTTTTTTTTTTTCATAGTATATCCCTGGGTATGACCATAATTTCACCATGATAAGTGGTGTGACGAAGGTGGTAAGCACACAAAGTGTAGAAGGGACTGGTTATCCAATGGATCTACCGCACATCTACTATGCTCTAATAATATGTAAACATACAATTACGTGAAAAACAATTCAATGAACGGTTACACCGATTGTGTAATTAAATCTTACAACTGGTCGTTATATTGTGTTACAATTGTTAGGTGTCAGTTTTTCTGCGATTGTTGTATAATAGCTTAATCTGTCAGCAAGAAGTTAATTTTTGTAATATATTTTTTATGACATTCAAGTCGCTGCTCTCTTACGTTCTTTTTAAGGAAATAAGTTTTGGCAGTCTTAAGGGGGTCACACACGGCGAAGATACTATAATATTTTATCTTAAAATCATGAGACAGCATTATACTATGAAAAGAGGAGCAACGACCTACCTCTTACCTACCTACTTTCCTTCTCTTTCGCTGGTATAGCACTGTCTCATATATCTTAAGATAAAATATTATCGTATCTTCGCCGTGTGTGACCCCCTTTAAAGTCTATTCCAAATTCAAACTACCATTTGACATTTTAGACACAGAAAAAATAACATACCTGCAATTGGGTGCCGATATAGATAAACCTTATTGTAAGACAGTAAGGTTTATTTTTCTCTGACATTCTTAGATGTCAGAAGGGATTTCGTATTTCGAATACTGTAAGCCAGCCATTTCACTAAGGCAGGTACTTGCATCACGTAGGTAATTGCATGGGGACACGGTACTATGCAATGTGGTAAGTCGCGTCACTCATTCACCATCCGTTTCAGTTCTGAACGTCCAATCAAAGTTAATCTATGGTCAAAACTATTGCCGTCTTTGTCATTGTATATTCATTAAGAATGGGAAGAAACTAAGGTTATAAATACTTAAACAAATTTCAAGTAAAATTAGAGATCAGATTCCTTAATTACTTTTATTATAACTAAACGAAAAACTGATCCATAACACGATTTCTCTCGCCCTTCACAAGATCCGCAGTTTTACATCGATATTAACGTATAAATTACACTAAGTATAATAATCTTTTCGTGAAAAATTCAAACAATTTTTTGACGATATTAAGCTATTTACAAGTAGTTGCTATTCAAGCTACATCTTAAAAAAAACAATCGATATATAGTTAGCAATAATCTATATTAGTGTTTGTCTTTGTGTGTATGTATGTTTGTTACTCAATAACACTGTAATGTCTGAACGGATTCGAATGAAATTTTGCATATAAATCCCGTATGGCAGAACCCTGTTATAAAACATAGAATACTCTATATCCCGGAAATAAATAACCTCGGAATCGCGGATAAAATCCCGGAAAGTTAGTTATTATTTTTTTATGATCAAGTAACAACTGAATAGCAATCAATCAAATTTGTACACGGCCCATAATAATATTAATTATATTAATTATCCATCAGTAAATAATTGTACCAATGATGTAATAGTTATCCCCTGGAGCCACCTAGCCGACCTGTAATATCACTTTAAGCGACCACTCTGCGACCGACCGCACAACTATCACTGCGTAAGTAATTAAATAATAAGCAAGCATAATGAAATCAATCCTCGTGGTGAGTGCTGGCTTGGAGCTAAGAGTTAGGGGGCAACGACCTAGTTCCCTTGTTAATTCAGCTAATTGTAAATGGCTATGTGAATGGTGCCAGGGTCCAGATACAGCCTCATAGGGTTATAGTGGTGTTGTGCAAAACAATATCCTATCCAAATTAATGTTATCTTTCCTAATCCTTCCTAACTATAATATTATAAATGCAAAAGATAGTTTGTTTGTCTGTTACCTTTTCACGACTAAACCGCTGAACGGATCGCGATGAAATTTGGTACGTAGATAGCCTATAGTATGGAGAAGGCCATAGGGTACTTTTTTCCTAGGGTGAGTAAGCGGGTGAAATCGCGGGCAACAGCTAGTAATATATAAAAAAGAAAAGTACTGAAGCACGCACTGACTGACTCATCAATGCGCAGACCAAACCCTTTATGATGTAGACAAAGAATAAAGCTGGGGTTCTCGAAATTTATAAATTAGGGAAATGCGGTGGAAATCGAGTATTTAATATTCTGAGTAGTCTGCCGTGGAACTGCAATCTTAGTTATAGTGTCAGTGTGGGCAATACAGTTATTGCCCACACAGGCATTATAGAACAAGTTGCTTATTGTTGATCGAAGTAGAACCATGATGACGAACCAAGGAGGTCCATGAACACTTGCCCAGAAAATGTAAATTTAATTTTAACTTTTTTGAAGACTCCGAATCAAATCAATACATAAACAGATTCGATTCACACACGTGAGTTAAGTTTTTTTAACCTCACCGAGTTCATTTCTAACCAGTTATACATATCTGGTCATTGTTATGGTTATTATGTTTTGTTGCAGATTACGTTTACTATTATTTATTATAAAATAGTCATTTATATTTTTCAAATTATTAATATTTCCTCAACACATATTTAACAACATACTATTAAATTATTTTATTATACAATAATTATTATGTATATAGACAAACGTTAATAATAATCAAATGTCCTTAAATAAGGTTAACAACTAATGTTGGAAATGAAATCTGCTATAATTAACGGTACGGGTATCTTGATATATTTAGTGTAACCTTAATTACGTATGCACAGAATTCGTGGATGCCAGACGTGCCCTTGCCATATAAGCTGGCACTTCCTAATATACCTTATTAAATAACCTTCTATAACGTTACATCACTTTCGGACCGTCAACAAATAAACAAAATAACATAATATTAGCAAAACAAGAATGTTCAATGACAACAGTCTAGATGTAATTTATCTATATTAAGTATATAATATATTTAAAAGAATAGTAGTATATGTAGTATATCAGTTATCTGGCTTCCATAGTACAAGCTCTGCTTAGTTTGGGGACAGATGGCCGTGTGTGAGGAATAGTGTCCCAGAATATTTATTTATTTTAAAAAATCATTCATTTTTTAAAATCATGCAGTATCCGTGAATTATAAAATACGATCAGTTTTATAGTCACGTGTTACAAAAACAACTTCGACAAACACGTGATTCTAGTCGTGCACATGCACATGTTCATACAAATTTACTAATTTCTATAAAACAAGTTGGATGAGGATAATAGATTTATCGTTCGTATTTAATTGGAATTAGTAAACATCATCAGGAATTGGAAAAAAATACATAATTTGACAAGCATGAATTGATAACCACTGCATATTTCAAACGTGCTTCTTTAAAAAAAAAACAGATTTTAATTACTACTATATTAAAGTAAGATTATTTAGTTATAGTATTGAAATTCTTTTTCAAAACCAAAAACTAAATATCAGTAATTTAATAACCGCGGAAAAGAAATACATTAAATAAAACCGACTTCAAAGTGAAATAACGATGTAAAGGAGCTCTAAGGGTCCGTTCACATAGACCGTCTCGCAGAGCAGAGCAAATTTTTTTGCGTATTTAAAATTAAGTTTTAGGACATTTATATAAGGTTTATTTTTACATTTCAAATCTTTTGTGAGGATACTCGTGAGCTATACCAATCTGAAAAGCTCTCCGAAAATTAACCTTATATAAAAGTCCTTAAACTTAATTTTAAATACGCTCAAAAATTTGCTCTGCTCTCCGAGCCCGTTTATGTGAACGGACCCTTATCTGACTGTAATTAGGTTCTACTTTGAAGACACGAAAATAGTAGCACGTGTTCCAAAGTATAAAGCTTTTACAGTTTAATTTGTTCTTAAAAGTTAATTTTATTTTTCAATTTGGAGTTTTTATATTAATTCAATAACTCTCAAGATTTATCACTGAACGAAAATATGCATTACATTAATTAATTGTCGACAATCTATACTAATATTATAAAGCTGAAGAGTTTGTTTGTTTGTTTGAACGCGCTAATCTCATGAACTACTACTCTTTCAGTATTGGATAGCCCATTTATCGAGAAAGGTTATAGGCTACTTTTTATCATGGGAAAACATAAGATCCCTCGGGAACGCGGGTGAAACCGCGGGGCGGAAGCTAGTATTGAATAAAATATTTCAATCGTGCTCTTTTTCATTGAGGAATTCCGTCATATCTTCAAAGTCTACGGTCAGTTGTTAACAAAATTTATATTCGTCCCTCCCCTACCTATATAGTTAAAACACTAAACCATCCAAATCGGCTATGCCGTTTCCGAAAAACTTTTTCTTTTTTTTTTCACAAATATGGTCCTGAAAATAAATATTATATGTAGGTACATAATTTATTTACAAATATTATGTATTACAATGTTGTTTCCTAAACAAACGTGCCAAATCAATAGGAGAGGTCATCCGCCTTAAAAGTCAAGGTCGTGAACATTATAGCAAATTTTATTTTATACCATTTTATAAGTAAATGAAAATAGCAAATTGACAGCTTGCTTGAGTTTCTCACCCTTATCAAAATCGGTTCAGCTATTAATAACTTGACTCGCAATTATTGGGATTCCATTTTATATGTAGTTTTGGGACGGGTTAAAAAAGTTTCCGGGCAACTTTTCCAATATTTATTTCCCTAAAAACCTTATTCGGACTATTAAGAACATTAAAAACGGTCCAGCCGTTCTCAAGTGACGCGCTTAACAAGAAACGGCATATAATTTTTATTAAGATAGCAGATAGCAGAGAAGCTTTAAGATTATTTCAATAAAATAAATTAAATTACTAACGTGTTAATAATTAATTTACACGTGATAGTTTATTCAAGTTATTCCTGTATATATAACGTAAAGCAATTAAGTTTCAAAAACCAATTAAATTAACATTGAGGCAGATTAGATGAAGATTAAGGCGATGATAGCTAAGTGGTAGTAACATCAGAAGCCGCGGCGAAGGTCGTGGGTTCGAATCCTTCAATGAACTTGAGCTTTCGGTGAAGGAAAACATCGTGAGAGCATATTTAAACGTGATGGTAAGCTATTCTAAGTTTATGATTTATCATTTAAATTAGTTCATCTAATAACTTTAAACGTGCAATTCTTGTATAACTGAATCTCGGAAACGGCTCCAACGATTTTCATGAAATTTAGTATGCAGGGGGTTTCGGGGGTTATAAATCGATCTAGCTAGGATTCATTTTTGGAAAACGTCGTTTAAAAAAAAACCAGGTCATCCAGGTATTAATATATATTAAAAATAAATATATATATATTACTAGATGTCTCCCGCGGTTTCACTCGCGTAGCGGTTTAAAAAATAGATAAGAACCTATTATCAGACCTACCCGATATGTACACAAAATTTCATAAAAATCGGTCGAGCCGTTTCGGAGGAATATGGTAACTAACATTGTGACATGAGAATTTTATATATAACATATACTACATCGGTGGTAAACAAGCTTACGGCCCACCTGTTAGTAAGCGGTCACCGTAGCCTATAGACGCTCATAACGCCACCGGCAAAGAAAATACAATATTATATATTCCCTGCCAGGGGTATCACTCACGCGTTGCCAACCTTGAGACGTGAAGTTGTTAAGTCTCCTGTTCCAGTAATTTCACCGGCTCCCATACCCTCCTAACCAAAACACAGTAATACAAGTGCACTACTATTTCACGGCAGAATTAGACATGGTGGTTGTACTGAAAACTTTACTATATATCACATAGGCATCACTGAAAAAGGATTTTCCGAAATTCAACCCCGAGGGTGAAACCGCGGGGTGTTAAGCTAGTAGACAATACGTTTGAATACTGACAGATTAAAATATGGAGCATCTGTTGTCACTTTTATCGTAAACAATCGCAATTTGATCAGGACTTCAACCCTTTCAACCTCATTCGTTAAACACTAAACGTGACTTCCTACTGTTTCTGCACAGTTAGAATTTTTTCCATTAAAGAAACGTATTTCTAAGTTCTACGTTCATATAAATGATCAAAAACATTAAATAGGCTAAATAGTTATTAATTGAACATCACCATTTACTGAATTAATCAGTTTTGTTATAGAGTTTAACTGTTATCGTGACAGTTTGGTTTCTGTGACGTATCCAACAGTTATTTTTAAATATTAGCTTTCGCCCCGCAGTTTCACCCGTGATCCCTTATTATTAATTTTTCTTTCCGTAAGAAACTTCTACAAAGTATTAGAGAACATAAAAAAAATATATGAATGAAATCAGAAAAGTCGTTCTCAAGTAATGGCGTGACCAAGGGAATTAGTGATTCTTTTTATAATATAGATAATGGTAACGTTTTAAGGCGCTGACAACAGCTAAATGGCCTTGAGAAATTGAAATTTTAGCCACGCCCCTCTACATCCCCAATATATATAGCACGTATAGCACAGCATAGCGCCACACACGAAGACGCGGTAAAACGGTACACTTTTTCGGCCATCATCCAAACAATAAACAAGTACAAATATATCTATGAAACTAACACAACTAGATGGCGCTATTATTGATAGTATAAATATGTAATTACAACTAGCTATAAAGAAATAGTAATAACCGAGTTCTCAATATATTTTAACCTAGTTTTGTAACTTTTCTATTTTATTTCCATCTTTCACACCATTATTTACAATAGTATGTACCTACTAATTTTAATGAAACCGCTTCTCTTATCATTTTATATTCGCGTCGCCCGTGTGGATGTATAAATGTTTTTTAATAAGAAATATGAGTGAAGAAAATAATGTACAAAATTCAAAATATATAGCTAGGTTTCATTTTTAGAAAACGTCGTTTTACCGTGTTTTCAATCAATGAGAAACTGCTACAATTTCATTAGAATACGAAAGTAAATTTCGCCGCTATCAATAAGTAATTAATAGCTCAGGTGGGAGATCGTGCTATCCTCGAACTAGATGTCCACGGATCGAGTCTTGTTGGCGACTTATGTTTGATTACTTTGTTCGATATGATTCATCCTACTTTTGTAACTTTTTCATCTTTCACACCATTATTTACAATAGTACCACAGCGTAACAAGTCATACAGTGGTTTATCGCGTTTGAAGTCACGCGAAATGCCGCTTTTGTGTAGACATTCGTCATTATTCGTAGTATGTGTATGTAGAACTAATACCTAACATATTTTTATTGTTTATGACCTTTTAATAATATAATAGGATACCAAAATAAAAACAATGAGAGAGAGAAATACTGAGATACTTATTCTTTTAAAAACTACAAATGCGAAACTGAAAGGTATTTTCAACATTTGGATTTACTAATTTTCAGATTGCGATTGTTGAATTTGACGATGTAGTCAATTCTCATACGTAGAAATAATTTTAATAAAAATTCAGACGGGAAGCAGGACCATGGTCTTGTATTAAAATTAATGTTCTTTAGCTGTTGATATAATTGACTTCTAATATTATTTCCAACAAACGTTGTAAAAGTTGTCTGTAAAGTGTCTTCTAATTTTTGGCAGTACGTTAAAATACTAATACATAATAGTTTGCTAGTAGTTAAATTAGGTCGCGCAGAGATATCACTACTCCATATTCGTAATCGGCACCCCTGAAAACCATGAAAACGATATCCATATTGATTTTATTTAAAAATTCACGTCCGCCATCTTGAATCTCGAAATATGTTATATATTCGTAATTGGCACCCCTGAAAACCATGGAAACGATACCCATATACATAGATGTTATTTAATAATTCGCGTCCGCCATCTTGAATCACGAAATATGTTATATATTCGTAATCAACACCCCCGAAAACCATGGAAACGATACCCATGTACATAGATGTTATTTAATAATTCGCGTCCACCATCTTGAATCACGAAATATGTTATATATTCGTAATCAGCACCCCCGAAAACCATGGAAACGATACCCTTATACATAGATGTTATTTAATAATTCGCGTCCGCCATCTTGAATCACGAAATATGTTATATATTCGTAATCGGCACCCCCGAAAACCATAGAAACGATTCCCATATAGATTTTATTTAATGATTCGCGTCCGCCATCTTGAATCTCGAAATATGTTATATATTCGTAATCGGCACCTCCGAAAACCATGGAAACGATACCCATATTGATTTTTTTTTTTAATTCGCGTCCACCATCTTGGATCTCGAAATATGTTATATATTCGTAATAAGCACCCCCGAAAACCATGGAAACGATACCCATATAGATTTTACTTAATAATTCGCCTCATAATTGTACAAAATTCAAAATATATAGCTAGGTTTCATTTTGTCGTTTTACCGTGTTTTCAATCAATGAGAAACTGCTACATTTTCATTAGAATATGAAAGTAAATTTCGCCACTGTTTAAAAGTAATTAATAGCTCAGGCGGGAGAACGTGCGATCCTTAAACCAGATGTCCGCGGTTCGAATCCAGATGATGTCTCCATTTTCATTTATTAATTTCCTCTTTTACAAGTTCCTTCTTTTGTTTACCAAAATAAAAAGTATTATATACCAGCACAACTCAATCATCCAGGTACTTTACATTCATTATAAAACATGGTGTCATCACATGGATTTGAAAACACACATCCAAGTAGTTATAGGTTCTTGACCTATAACCAGGACCGCTGAGCTAACAATGACATGACTTATGCAATGAAAATAAGAATCTTTCTCGGTCAGTGATGCGGCACGACAAATTTTATTCCCAATGCATGAAAGATTATAAAATTAATCAGTTATTATGCCCTTTTTGTGGTAAGTAAATCTTTAGTTTGAATACCTTTTTATGCGAAATAATACGACGAGATCATATTGTAAAAGTTATGTAATGCAATTCATTTTCCCTCCAAATATTGTCATTTAATTTGATAAAAAGTTATAATGTGAATAGGCTGAATACATTCATAAATTACACTGCAATCTAGCGGCAGTGATATGACGCTTTGATAAACACAAGTATTTGTTTACTTTTATCATTGTCAATCACTGTGAAATAAATTGCTTACTACCTTACTTTATTCATCAGGCATTGCACATTTTTTTTAAAAGATATTTTACCCATTTATGGATGATAATGTTGAAACCGCGCGCTCGGAAAAAAAGTGGTATAGGTCCGTCTAGCAACGCGGATCGCCGCGGAATGCGAGTGAGGGCAAAGCAAAATACGCAAGTAACGTGACAGAAGAGTGTGGCATAATGTTGACTCCTCCCCCTAACTGCTCCGAATTAATAACGTAAGCGACATTTATAAAAATAATTAATTATGTACAAATAAATTCCTTATTCCAAAAACTAACGAAATAAATCATTTTCTAATTATTCGAACAATATTAATGTAAAATATCAGATCGAAAAATACATTCATGTATAGGATAAATTTGGGAATTCCTTGATTTTCAGAGTTGTGTTTGGCAATTTTTTTTATCGAGGCAATGAAATGAAATCGTGTTTTGAGATTAATAAATTTGTCATTTATATCCTTGAGTATCGTGTATTTAAATTTCAATACCGTACATTTAGTAGGATTAATATAGGTTGGGTTGCAATAGAGAGACTTTAGCTGTTGTCAGCGCCTTAATAGGAGTATGCAGCTATTTATTTTCAGATACTTAGTAAAATCTACTGTTACAACTTAACTGTTATACCTCAGTTGAAGTTTCTGCTTAATTCAATTGGCTCCATTTTTTTACTGAAAATAGCAGTATGGATTATTGAAAAATCGGTTTGGTAAAACATTTTTTCAGTGAAGGAGGCCTGTGCTCAGCAGTTAGACAAAAAGGCTGTAAAGGAAGGTGGATATTTGTGAGATGTCATATTTTCGGAACTTATCCTGGGTTATCGTGACCAACTTTTTCTTTGGGACCAACTGAAGTCCCCAAAAAATTCAATCTCTTTCAAAATTCAAGCTTGATCAAAATTTGGATATTTTTTCAACATGACGAACCTAGCATAAGTTTCGAATATGCCATCTCGAAATATTCAACCGGTATTCCGGTCTCTCGCTTCGGATATAAAATAACAAGCATTTATTAACAGTTAAAATCTACACGAGGATGCATATATGATGTAAGAACCAGGCGAATAATCAATAACAAAATTAAAGAATGACGAACGAAATCTTTTATTACAATTCTGTCTCACGAATAATAAAATATTATCACCTACCAAGACAACAATATCATTTACGAAAACATTATTTAATTTTGTGACGCACACTTCAATACAACCAATTTGTATTGTAATTTCCACATTGAGTGCTTAAATATTCTGACACGAAGTCTTATTAATTACCGATTCAAATCATGGAAACTTTATTAAATTATCATTTTGGAGCAAACAACACTCAAGTCTAATCATTAATTCAGCAGAGTAAACTGATAGGTGCATTATGTCACTTTGTAAAATAATGTTGCCATATTTATTGTAATAGTGGCGCAGTTCAGTGTGATACAGCTCCCTCGCACAGAGTTAATGTGAACCAACATTAATAATGAAATTCTATTTACGAATTAATGGATAATATAAAGGATTTTATAAAGTTATTGGGAAATTTCTTAATAAATAATTTTCAAATAAAAAAAATGTTTTGATTCACGAAGTAATAAGTGAGTGATTGATATGAATTATTTTTTTATGAAATTCGTACAAGCACAAAATAAAATCCAGATAGTGTAGTGATAGTGACTATGTATAAGCTTGTGCTTGAGGGGTCTTAGTGAACTCGTCTCACGTAAAACTAGGCCCATGGGCCGAGATGCCTAATCATTTTTACTAATCAATTTTACTGGGGCAGCTAGCCCCATAAGAAACAAAATGATCTAAAATACATTCAAAAACCAAAGTCATAACGAAAAAAAAAAAAGTTTTCATACAAAAGATCAACCTTGCTCAATCAAAATGTATGAAAAGTTTGATTTCACGATTTCAAGTTTTGTCCCATAGTAAAAGTTGTTCATATTGATGAGTACTTCCACCCCCTAAAGCACTGTCGGTGTTTTAAAAATAACCCTGTATACTTTACATCTCAATGTGAGTGATGATAAATCAAGATTAGGTGGGAGCTATCATCATTACACTCCAGATAATCTCACGAGCAAGTGATGCACAACACAAGTTAGTTATTCACGAGTAAGTGTGATGTACAATATTGCACAACACAAGTTATTCCATCATTAGCAGGTCATTTAACTGTTTCAATGACGTATTCCTGTTATTTTCGATAACAAAACTATTAATTTTTTAATAATGTTGCCATATTTATTGTAATAGTGGCGCAGTTCAGTGTGATACAGCTCCCTCGCACAGAGTTAATGTGAACCAACATTAATAATGAAATTCTATTTACGAATTAATGGATAATATAAAGGATTTTATAAAGTTATTGGGAAATTTCTTAATAAATAATTTTCAAATAAAAAAAATGTTTTGATTCACGAAGTAATAAGTGAGTGATTGATATGAATTATTTTTTTATGAAATTCGTACAAGCACAAAATAAAATCCAGATAGTGTAGTGATAGTGACTATGTATAAGCTTGTGCTTGAGGGGTCTTAGTGAACTCGTCTCACGTAAAACTAGGCCCATGGGCCGAGATGCCTAATCATTTTTACTAATCAATTTTACTGGGGCAGCTAGCCCCATAAGAAACAAAATGATCTAAAATACATTCAAAAACCAAAGTCATAACGAAAAAAAAAAAAGTTTTCATACAAAAGATCAACCTTGCTCAATCAAAATGTATGAAAAGTTTGATTTCACGATTTCAAGTTTTGTCCCATAGTAAAAGTTGTTCATATTGATGAGTACTTCCACCCCCTAAAGCACTGTCGGTGTTTTAAAAATAACCCTGTATACTTTACATCTCAATGTGAGTGATGATAAATCAAGATTAGGTGGGAGCTATCATCATTACACTCCAGATAATCTCACGAGCAAGTGATGCACAACACAAGTTAGTTATTCACGAGTAAGTGTGATGTACAATATTGCACAACACAAGTTATTCCATCATTAGCAGGTCATTTAACTGTTTCAATGACGTATTCCTGTTATTTTCGATAACAAAACTATTAATTTTTTCAAACCATCGATGATCAATCGATCGTAACAAAACTGTTTAAAAATAATATAGTTTTTTTTTTATTCAATCGACGATTCGGTAAGCTATAAGACCGGCATAAGTTTTGATTGGTTTTTAATTATGAAAGGTCTAGGTTTAGTTTGTCTTGGAAAACTATACAATAGGTACCTAGTTTAATCATTATTGAGGTACCTAGGTAGATTCAGATTTATAAATTCAAATGAGAACAATCATTAGATAATACGTCCAAATCCCATACAATTAAAGCGACGCCTTGAAGATTTTGGTTGCAAGGATACCGATTTTTCTCAACAATGACTAAAGCGAACGAAATTTATTGTAATAATTCATCATGTATTTGACTTTATTTTGTCCATTGCATAACACGTTTGGTTAACTTTTATAACACAAAATAATTAATCAAAAAGACCTCTTTAAAATAAGAGATTCGAATTTTACGAACATTGAGGATCTTATTGAGGTTCCAAAATTTTT
Source organism: Tetheella fluctuosa (assembly GCA_951216915.1). Classification (NCBI taxonomy): domain Eukaryota; kingdom Metazoa; phylum Arthropoda; class Insecta; order Lepidoptera; family Drepanidae; genus Tetheella; species Tetheella fluctuosa. The sequence continues at coordinate 6,019,236 of OX578236.1, forward strand.
ACATATTTTAATTGAAACTGTTACTATAATTTGTACATAGGTTTTATGAAATATTTGTAGTTTTTAAATAAAACAATAAAAACCATTTTGTCGCATACGCCCATTCCGTTTACGCGGGATTTCTATGAGAGGTCGCTATAGTAGGGAGCGGGACGCAGCATGTTGAATTTCAGATTTTTAAGCTTAACGCGGCGTCACCTTAAGGTTTCTGGAAATCATAACGAATTGCATGATTTATAATTCGTCTGAAATTCCGAGGAACGCATATCTATATAAAAAGTAAATCTTTAATAGTTTGGTATTTAAAAAAAGGGGGCAATATAGGGGTATAGTGCAGAGATTTAAATCGTAGATACGCCCATACCATACATAAGGCGCACGAAAATGTGTCAGCGTTGGGAAGAGTGAGCTAACTCTTTCCGTCGTAGTCCCTTGTAGGAAGCAGTGAACGGTGCACGTTGCGCAGTCATAAAACGTGGACCGTTTTTGGTAGCGCATGGGCACTATTGCTTTTTGATATTTCAGAAAATTTAAAAGATACATGGAGTTTAAGACATGGTAGACTCAATAACAGGTTATCTTTAGAGATATTGAACCCTTAAAACAGATAAAGTCTCACAAGGAAATCAACGTAAGCATCGTTTCAAATCTATAATCGCTGTGGTAATTAAAAATCCAGTTTGTATAGGACCGAAATAATTAAAATCTTTGTTGCGTAGCGGAGCACGATCGTACTTGCATACTACGTATTTGCTGAGTTATCAATATTGCTACAAAATTCTATAAAACTTAAGGTTTGAAATTGAGCAAACAGCATTGCATAACATATAACGCAGACGGAAATCCAAAATAAACAAATTGTTAAAATCTCACAGCAAATTCAAAGAAAGTAGGTATGTATGCACCTATGCACATACAAAGTTTTTGCAATTTGTAGATAATTTACTTTTTTACTCAAAGTTCTCACTGTATTCAGCCATTGTGAGGGATGCAATATTTTTATAAGAAGATATTTATATTATGTGTGCTTACCACCTTCGGCCACATCATCACTTACCATTGTGAGATTGTGGTCAAACACAGGCCTAAACATAAAGAGAAAAAAAAATCCTTACGTGGTATAATAACCTCAACACGGCGTTGTTCCTAAGTTCAAGAAACAGAAAATAGGAAGTAACGAAATGTATGTATAAATCTCTGGAACACCTCTTAGTTGAAGTCAATGACATCAAACGTATGGTAATGAAATTGGTTTTAAATAAAAAAAAAACCTTGCACGGACATTATTAATCAGATTAATTAGCATAAATGTTGAGGAAGTAAGACAGTTTTTGAAAACTTGATTCAACTCAGGAAGCATGCTGAATCTGTTACAGTTTCAGAAAAACACCCTTAACTGCTTGTATACATTGTTCATATTGGCCTTCAGTTCCTGAACGCCCAATCAAGTCTATCTTTATTTAAAACTGTCGCCATCTCTGTCATTTTTAACGACATTGATAGTAACACCTGTTACTTTTAGTAAAGGATTAACTTTATCAGGCTTCTAGAATCTTGAGGTATATCTGTCATACTCATGAGCTAATCAACTACCAAACAAACATACAAACCTTGTGAAAGGTAAAATAATTTAGCAGCAATGGCCTGAAACCTACACGCTTAGAACTTGAAAGGAAATCAGCAAAAGTATTAGTCAGCAAAAGTTTTAGTCAGCAAAACAGCACTAGATTATTCAAAAAGATTTTTTCAATAGCATCATGATGGTTTCAAGTAGTAAAGTAAATATAGGATTGAGGGCCACTATCTAACTTGGCACTCGATTAGTGTCAAGGCAAAGGTGTCATCAGCGTTGGTTTCGGTTGGAACACTATAACTAAAAGACAAGTAATTAATGGTTCAACTAATTATCGGACAAACCTCATCAACAAAATCGAATGAGACCAATATAGTCTGAATATAGTAGCCAGAGATGTACTGGATGGATGGACTTCCCGTTTCATAGAACTGCAAGCAATCAGCTTTCCAATTCAGAAACAGAAAGTATTAGTATATGTTCTTGTGATCGGCATGCCAAGCGATATACTCGAGAGTCAGTATCAGACTCATCTTCAAAAAATATCAAAGGCTACACCGAAATAAAGGTATAAGGGCCAAAGTGAACCCAAGCTTCGTGTTTGTAGAGCGAGAACCATTTTCATCATATCTTTTGACTCAAATAAACTTCGAAAGAACGTCTTTCCAACGACGAATGGCAGGCACAGCATACCTATCTAAAGCCGTAGTTTTGAGTATAGCATGGGGTTCTTCAAGTGTGTAGAGATTTTTGTAGGGTGGGCAACGCGCGAATGATAGTCATGGTGTTGCAAGCGTCGAAAGGCTTCGGTAATCGCTTACCATATACAACAATATATTTGAACAAAAGATTAAAACATATTATAACCACCACAATGCAAGAGATTGTTTCCACGACTAGTTGGAAAGGTTCACAGGAAGTCGTGGATTCCAAAGGCATTGCAACTGGCAATTATATGAGCGAAAAAAAAAATGTATGTAAGTCGACAACACATAGACTATTCTGGTAGCTTTGTATTTCCGTGTTTACTTTCGTTCCTTTATTGAGTGTCTACATTTTTTAAAAAATAATGAGATAGCTTAGAATTTCTTTACCAAAAGGTAAAAGGGAAATAATATAGCTATATTATATTATTATATGTATGTTTAAGCGCTTTGTGTAGATATGTAGTCAAGATTATCTTTAAACTTTGCGTGAGTGAGCAGTTTTTTTTTTCATACCACCAAGGTACAAACATAAGATTGATTATTTTGATGGTACAATCGATAATCGTCCGAATCATTATCAACGTCAAAATGTTAAATCTATAGGTACTAATATTATAAAGCTGAAGATTGTGTTTGTTTGGTTGAACTCTCTAATCTCAGGAACTACTGGTTCGAATTGAAAAACTCTTTTAGTATTGGATAGCACATTTATCGAGGAAGGCTATAGGCTACTTTTTATCATGGGAAAACATAAGATCCCTCAGGAACGCGGGTGAAACCGCGGGGCGGAAGCTAGTATTTTATAAACAAACGTAGCGGAATGTCTCGAAGAATCAATTTCATCAAAACAAGATCTCACATACCAATCGTATTGTAATTTTGATATCCAAAACTTGATTACATTTACAATGGTAAATGATGATGTAGCCCAAAGTATACACAGAAAGCCTAGAAGGAACCTCAAAATTTTAAACAAAATTGCAGATAGGCATCACTTTTATTAAAGAAAACATCGTTAAGAAGCTTGTATACCCGAAAAGTCATAATGAAGTTAACTTATCTGAAGAAGAAGACGAATTAATGATTTATTAATCAAAGTCAAAGCCAAAGCCATTTATTCAGTTTTCATAGCAGGGCACATATGAACGTCGATACAACTGAAATTTCCTTACCAACTAATAAAGTAAAACATATCGATGTCACAATAATAACTCTTATGTCCGTCTCTGGAGTCATATTAAAATTCCGCATAAGATTTATTAACATTACATTAAATTTTCATTGAATAATTTCATTGAACCGAAGAATAACACTGAGAAAACAAGTTACGCAAAATTAAACAAGCTCTTTTCTTATTTCATGCACCGTGAAGTTTAAGGTCGGATTTTATGTGTACATTCTACTATATTCATTTTTTAAATTGATAACTCGAAACAAAAGTAAGAGAGGTTTTTGCCTAGAATTGGGAAGTCAAGGTCGAAAGCGAAAACTGGGTATTCATCCTTATCTATTTATCGTAATTTGTTTCTAGTTAGGGTGGGGATAAGAGAGAAAAATGCTTGGGATTTATTTACCGAAACTTTTTAGTATAGTAATTTAAAAGCACACAAAAAATCGGAGTGCATAAAATTTAAGCGATTTGTACAGTGCTGTGCTAAATAGTATTTTTTTATGATAGTGAGATTACCGATACAACTAAACTATAATAGAGAAAGTCACTAACTAAATACATTAATACCTGGAAATAATTAAAAGTTTATGTAATGAAAAAAAAAAACAATGAATCGATCAACTATGCAATAACAACTCAAATTAAACTAAGCACAGAATATTTAATATATTTAAAATAAAAATTCTATTCAAGCCCTATAATCCAATGCAATATACAATTTTACTTATTTAAGTAAGTTAAAGTAAAGTCAATATAAAGTTCAGTGAACTTACCTCAAAATGTTTTCAGAAAAACCGAAATCCCAAAACACTTGCTTAGCTGGTCGAATTTAAAAATTATTTACTCGAATTTTAAAATCATGAAAATTAATAATAGAGAAAAGCTTCACGAAGCAAATTCGAAATACAAAATTGGAACGCGGTCAATAAAATTCGCGCGCCGCGCGTTTTCTGTGTAGTGTGTCGCAACACTGACAGGCTGAATGGACCGCGTTTGCGATTAGACCGCCTACCAATGTGATTAAACATGTTGATCGGACATTTGGCGGAATTGGCAAATTGAGCGCTATGTCCGGAACACCAGACGTAGTTTTATTCAATGACATACGTAGGTAACATAATGCTTATCTTCTTGCGCCGCTTGGTTCTTATTAAAAAAAAAACCGGCCCTAAGTTACTCTTTATAAATAAACCGTTTGCAATTTAAATTTTATGGAAATTATAACATTCTCAGAGATTTCTGTCGGTACAGTTATACCTATAAGTCGTTAACTTCTAAAAATCATTTCATAAAATACTGATTTACTTTCGAAGGTTCTAGCGGCAAAAATATGTAAGAAATGCTTGTAAAAATATTACAACAATAGAATATAAAATATTCGTTTTTTATTTAACGGCTAGAACACAGCCCTTATCGGCAAAAATATGCGATGATGAAAAAGAGACGAGTTCGAGTGAAATTTAAGACTTAACATAGACTCAAAACATTATATTCTTTCCTCTATGCTCAAAACGCATTGTCTTACCATTGACAATGCATGAAAAAAGTATTTTTGCTATTTTTGAGATTTCTAGTACTCAAACCTACGTTGGTCTCAATTGAGTCTATTTTTCGTAGAGGAAATACTATGTTACTAAAGTAAACACATTTTACCTATTAGACTTTTTGCTCGATAAAATCAAGGAAAATGGTGTTTACCATTTATGTTTGCCTATCTGATGAAATTATGTATTATCCATCCAACTATATCTATATACATATAAAACAAAGTCGAATTACAAGAACGGCTGGGCCGATTTTTATGATCTTTGATTTGTTGGGTTTGATTCCGCCCCGAATAGCAGAATAGACAAATTTTTACACCGGGAACGCGAAGAACTGTAGTAATTCTATAAATGCGAAAGCATCTCTGTTTATTAACTTTTCAAGAAAATTACTGAACCGATCGTATTGAAATTTATCAGAGTGTTAGCCTAAGATCTTGAGTATACTTTTTCATCCCGAAAAAAGACGAATTCGCGGACAAAAGCTAGTAAACTTTGTATGATATCGAAATTGAGCCCACTGACGTAGTTAGATGAGAGTTAGTTCTCAGGACGAATCTCAAGGCATCCTTATCCTTATCCCTAGTTCCTTACCTTTATCCTTACATAATTATAATAAAACGCAATGTCTCTCTGTCTGTCTACCCGTTAGTGTGCTTATAACCCGAGAACCACTGTACTGATTTTGATGCTGTTCACAGAAAACTAAGAAGTTTCTTAAATGAGGATTTAGGTTATAATTGTGCTGTAACTAAAGGGAACTGAGCTGTGATCGAATTGAGTAAAAGTTTCAAAAACACAGACTGTATTATTACACCATCCGATAGTGTTGCTAATAAAGATCAATTTCTGGGAAGGGGAGAAATGATACCGGCAAACTAAAGGACACCGCTCATTTATAACAAAATACCATTTTATTACTTTCTTTTTCGTTACCTACCTATTAAACGTAAACGGTATGGTATGGAGAAGGAAGGAAAAAAGGAAAACATCGTGAGGAAACCATAGCACGGAGGTAGGGTACTTTGTAGTACCCGTCTGGCTGGCTACCACCCTCAAGTTGAAAATCTGTCGCCAAACACCTATTGGTGTGTTCCGGCAGCTGCACTTGAGAGCCAGTTCCTTCTAGGCTTTGTGTGCTTACCACCTTCGGCCACATCATCACTTACCAGAGTGAAATTGTGGTCAAACACAAGCCTATACAAGGTAAAAATAAAAAGATACACTGGCTGAACAACTGAAGGTCACTCTGTCAGAGTTTTGTCAATATATTATAGACGTCTCACAGTCTTCTGTCTCATTCACACACTTACTTACACACTTACTTTTGGAGATTTTTAAATATTTGCTATAATTTTTTTTAAATATTTTTTTCATACAAACCTTCTCCTGACAATAACGAACACATAAAAGAAAGATTTATCCAATTTGGTGCAGTCGTTTGGAAGTTATGCGCGTACAAACATTTCGGTTATTCATTTTTATTTATTCTACCAATCCTACTATCCTACTATCCTACTAATCCTACTAATATTATAAATGTGAAAGTTTGGATGGATGGATGGATGGATGTTTGTTACTACTGAACTGATTTGAATGAAATTTGGCACATAGACAGAATATATTCTGGATTAAAATGTAGGATACTTTTTATCTCGGGACAATATAAGATACCTCTGTGATGCGGAAGAAACTAGTTCAGTATATAACAGACATATTTAAGGGAGTTTGGTATCTCGAAACAGCGTAGGTACATACTGCGTCGGTAAACTTCAAATGCAAAAAAAACCATCCTCAAGTTTTGCTAAACGAGTTAAACGAGTTTGTCTAAATAAATATTAAATTTATATTGTTTTGTCTTGAACAATAGGTACTCGTTAGTCATGGAACCCTAAACCGTACTTCAAGGAAATAAAAAAATCTTGCTTCACCATTAGAAAATCTATGTTTTTCCAAGTTCTTCGTAGATACCTATATCATGTTGAGTCACGCACACACAAGCCTAAGTTAATAATGCAAATAATATCATGGGTATACGATCTCGTAGATTCCTCCAACAATGCTGTTTGGGCCAAATGTATGGCGTATTTACATTACAATATCATGTGTCATTATAATGATTTTCACCTTGAACTACTATTCGGATTCCAATATCACAATAGCATTTGCCTTCGCCACTCGCGCTGTAAAGGGCATAATACCCCTTAATGCATTTAGTGATGACAATATCCTGGGTCATTTTTCTATTTTATAAAAACTACGTGCCAAATTTATTGAAAAACATCGACGCAGACATACTACGTAACAAACATACAAATTGTCATAAAAAGTAGGATTTATAAAAGTTCCAACTTAGTAATCACTACGACGTAGATATAAAATATTTTTTTACAAAAATAAAAAAGTAGAACATCTGCATGATGCATGGACATGATGAATACGGACACAGCAACTTAACTAAAGGTGTGTCCACACAGTTTAAGAGCGAATTCTAAAGTTGTTGTCGAAAACGTGCGAGTGATTCCCCTGGTGTTGCAAGCGTCAATAGGCTAAGGTAACCGCTTAAGTACTATAGTACCATAAAAATTGTTAATATTGGGAATATTAACAAGTTATACAATTCTGGTAGCTGCGGATCACAACATCTCGAAAAGCGACGTCTCATGCCAAAGTCAAAACAATTAAGTTGGAAAGGAATTAATCCCCCTTATTCAGGCCCATTCGGTTGCCATTTCCGATCGGAAAGAACGATTTTATTTCGTTAATTTAGGCTGATGCTGTGTTAGTCACAAAATTAATTTGCCGCGATCGTGTACCGATCTACTGCCTCATTCCAAATGGAAGTCTGAAATGAGAAAATAGGTGCCATCTTATTTAGTAGACTACTCAATCGGTTCGTCTACTCAATCGAGACCGCAACCGAGTAGGTCTGAATAAGGGGAGTCATCATCTATAAGGTAATTATTAAAATTTACGAGCGAGATTTATGAATCGATTTCCATATACAAAGCAATCATTATTATTTCGAGTATAATTAAATTCGGATCTTCAATGTGCGATGTGCTTTATTCAACCTTCAAGACAAAAACAGGGGAACATTATTTGTCAAGGGAAAGGCCTATTTTATGTATCGGGGCTCTTAATTATACTAATCAATCGGCGAAAGAATTCGAATTCGGCCAAACCGCTCCAGTGTAAACGTAGCTTTATTTGAAACTGAAACATGTCTGCCGTTCATACGATAACTGTATTTTTGGATTTAGCTTTTTAAGGCGCTGTGAGAGCAAACATGCGTTTCTTTTATTCAATTGTATGTAAAGAAAATGAAATAGTTTTAGCTCAGAAAAAATATACATAACAGTTGACAATATATCCTAAGTTCCAGCGGGCTTCAAAACATGATTGTAATAATTTCGCTTGAATAAAAACAAAATTTCATTTTTTGTAAAAACCCACGACTGCTGTAAAAATTGTAATCGAAAAAGGATGAAATAAAATTTTCAGCAGACCCCCGACATCCCGTGATGGATGAACGATGGACGAAGTTTGTACGGAACCCTCGGTGCGCGAGTCCAACTCGCACTTGGCCGGTTTTTAGTCTTACTTTTATCGCGTTGTATGGCTATAATAAACAGTATTTTGAGAAGAAAAATATATTACAATGATAGTCATACTATAATCTATTAGACCACGTTTTTTTTTTTTATTTCTTCGCTTTAACACAAATTCAAAATACCTACAAAATGTGTGGACTCCCAGGTGGACCCGCTCAGTCAAGCTACAGCGCTTTAAAAATACATAATTTTTAAAAGAGTTACTTGGTCAAGCGAACGGCATTTTCCAATTAGGTTTTTACGATGCATGTTGGTATGGGCACTAAAACTCATGTAAGATTTATATACCGTTTTGTAAAATGTATTCATTGATTAGTTTTGATCATGTTGTGGTATCCTGTTATTGGCTTTGGATTTTTAGTTACATCAACATTAAGCATGTATAGTTCTAAGTAGCTGTTGGATGTCCTAAGAAATAAATAAATCATAAAATCATGGATTTTATGAAGATTACAATCCTGAATACTTTCATGTAGTAAACGTTAAATAAATGGGCAGGTACCGATGAGGTAGACTTCTCGAGTGGCGGCCACGTACAGGAAAATTTCGAGTTGCTGCGAGTCGCTGAATGTTCGTGACCCAAAACCGTTGGCTGTAGAAATCCATACGGGAGGCCTATGATCAGCAGTGGACATAATTGGGCTCAACATGATAATGAAATTTTGAAGACAATCATCATTTCAAAAGATTGAAAATCACGACCATATAATTGCGTGTTATTACAAATTATAAATGGTAATGTACATTACATCGCGAGGAAACTATAGCAAGGTGGTAGGGTACTTTGTAGTACCTGACTGGCTGGCTACCCTCAAGTTGAAAATCTGTCGCCAAGCACCTTCTAGGCTGTGTGCTTACCACCTTCGTTCACATCATAACTTATCATACATAATCTCACCAAGACTGTGCACAAAAAAAAACCCACCATACTCACAAGATCTGCGCATTGTACGAGTCGTATAACACTTGAACAATTAAACAAATTCTCAGAATGGTTCCTTATTGCTTCGTGCCAAGAATGATGTGTTTATGCGCAAGTGAAACAATATGAAACTGACCAGTAAACCACTAACTAACATAAGAAGTATAACCTATAAGTAATAATCAAGAAATATCTTGCATGACTAACTGATTTATATATAGTACCTAATTAAAATCGCTGGCGCAAGAATCATGAAATAACTTTAGTGATTTCAGCACCAACTAAAAAGAGAAGAGGAACTCTGAAACCACGAGAAAAAAATATAAAGTATATATCCCACATTCACAAAAACAACACTTTTATGTCAATTGAGTCAATTAGTAATTAAGAATAGAGACAATGGTAATGTTCATAAGTGCGTAAAAGGCCTAAACTGAATAAATGAGTTTTGAGTCTGAACCATCAAATACAAAGGGCCGATCGTTGTGGCCAGTCGAAATGTATGACACAGAGAGTCCATTCTAAAATTTGAGATTTAATCTTTAACCAACAGATTTACCACTGGTTTTTCGGTGATGAAGAAAATGAAAAGCCTACCCATATATCCATATAGATTTTTTTTATTCCACGTGCACCTAACAAACATGAAGTAATTTTTTTACAATGACAATAATTTTAAGATTGTGTAGATATGTTTAATTGTTAAAAATTAAGTAATTTACGGTGAAAACTAGTTGTTACACGTGATGTTGGCACGAGGGGTGGTCATTGTTTTTAATCGTTTGGCATGTGTGGTTACACGTGATTTTGATACAAATATATTAGGGCCCACTTTGGGAAGCACTTTGTTTATGTGCTTATTTAATTATACAAGAAACTTCTAGGCTTTGTGACTTTGTGTGCTTACCACCTTCGGTCACATCATTCACTCACCATGGTGAGATTGTGGTCAAGCACAGGCCACAAGTGATAAAAAAAAACCCGGCCAAGTGCAAGTCGGACTCGCGCACGAAGGGTTCCGTACCATCTTTAAAAACGGCAAAAATATCACGTTTGTTGTATGGGAGCCCCTTAAATATTTATTTTAATCTTTTTTTTAGTATTTGTTGTTATAGCGGCAACAGAAATACATCATCTGTGAAAATTTTACTGTCTAACTATCACGGTTCATGAGATACACAGACGGACGGACGGCGGAGTCTTAGTAATAGGGTCCCGTTTTACCCTTTGGGTACGGAACCCTAAAAACGACATAATAAGAATTAAAATTATTGGTTGTAAAAACAATTGAGATTTCCACTATAGGTTGGTTAGCCAGATCCATATTACATCACAATACATTTTTTATGATAAATTATTGTTTTAGAAACATAATTGTTAATCTATATTATTCTAACCCAACCTACCTACACAAGATTGACAAACTGGGAACCAATCATTGAAGAACTTGTTTTACGTACTTAGAGCGCCATCTATCGTTGTATCTTCAAGGTTACTTCATAAAACTACCACGCTGCGCCATCTAGTACCAACGAGCGACACTGTCAACTATAGCCTATCTCTTAATGGAGTTGTATACCATAACACGTAGATGTCACTACCAACACGTGTTAGATAACTAACACACTAAAATAATTCACGTCACAGCAAACAGATGGCGTTAAAATAAGAAATACAATCTTCGCTCCCAAATATTTGCAGTTTCCAATATTTTTTCTGTCCGGATTTCTATGTCTTTTAAACTCTCCTTATAGGTAACCATAGAAATAATAGTGACTTACCTCTGCCCAGAAGCAGACGATCAGCGATGATCCCGTCATTAGGAGAGGATAGTAAGCTGACAGAAGACTGGTCGCCCACCCCTCTTGGAACGCCGACTACGAACAAAAGAAATATGATAATTCCTAAGAGAAGTCATAGTACCTATTAGCTTAGAATAAATAATATACAGGTTGATTTTTTCATTACTGGCAATACTTGCAGGGGTAGAAGTACTCATCAATATGAACAACTTTTACAATGGGGCTAACTCTGATATCGGGTAAAATAAAACGGTTGCTTCATACATTTAGGTCGAGTAGGTATTGAACTTTTGTATGGAACAGCTGATATTTTTTTTCGTGATTTCACAGTTAGTCTCATAATAAATGTTGTTCATATTGATGAGTACTTCCACCGCTGTAAGTATTGCCAGTGACTAAAAAATCAGCCAGTATTAGTTTTGTGTTAGTATTTTGAAAAGAAAGAAAAACTATTTATTTGACCAACACAATGAACACACATCAGTAAAAACTAAACAATAAGGTACATATTATCATACATGTTGACTATGCCGCCAAACAGGACATCAGCTCAGCATAATGCTTCTGACAACCATTTTGTCAGCATTGCTGATTTTCAGCTGACGCCTCTAGTAATATCACGGTGGAAGTGCACAGATAATGTAAAAAACAAAACAGAAACAGAATATTATAAAGAGCGCTCTCTTCACACAATAATATAAGAAAGTATGTACTAATACTTATTGTTCTGTATAATATTGAAATTATGTTTTGACTGGAAGGGACTAAGCTCTTTAATACAGACAAAGAATTTGTGATTCTGTAACACGAGTGCTACTATTTCCTTAACTTCAAAACAGGTACCTAATTTTACACAGTTAGATTAGAGTTTCTCTCTCTTTATAATAAAATACCTAACTCGGTAACCAAGATGACCGATTTTAAATTCAAATTTTACGTAAAGAAAGTTTTGAAGGAAAAGGCTTATTACAAGGTAGCTCAATATATTGAAGATAGGGATGTTTGGAAATAGTTTCACTCTGCACAGGTGCACTTCGCATATTGTTTTTTTTATTTTATTTTTTTAGTTTTAGCCATTATGTAGCGTATTCGCTATTATTTAATAAGAACTTGTTTGCGTTACATTTTATTATTTACTTGGTATTGGTATTTTTCTTTTTGATTTAATTGTATATTGTATTGTACATTTTGCTGTTATTGAAAAAATATAGCCAATAGTCAGATTATAAAAAAAAAAAAATATATATATATAAAAAATGTAACCTTGCTGAGTTTCTTGCCGGTTCTTCTCAGTTGAAGGCTGATTTCCGAATCGGTGGTAGCTTCAGTAAATTCGACCTTCATAAGTGCCCTCCTAGGGCCTAAACTGAATAAATGGCTTTGACTTTGACTTTGACTGCATCGTTACTATATATTTTTGTAGTCAAATTTCTTTTTGTTAAAAAATATATTTTATTTATCAAATTTTGATTTTCTTGTCAGTATTCCATAGCTCTAATGATTTATCATTGACCGATGAGATGAATGGCGTGCTTTTTTTCGTTGAGGAATTTCGTCATATCTTCAAAGTCCAAGGTCAGTATGAATGCGACAACCTCGGGATTTACCATAATAGAATACAGTTTAAACCATCCAAATTGGTTTAACCATTTCCGAAAAAAATATGAAAATACATTAAAGACAACAGCATTATACGACGAACCTCAACTATTTTTTTAATCGGTGAAAAAATATCATTTCTCAAAGTGAGATAAAGAAAATAAACTCTGTTAAATAATCATTATGTTTCAAATTCGATTGCATCACCTTCGTTAAACAATGTAAGGAGCAAGTGAAACAATTCAACTAATATCCTGTCAATGTATCAAAACTAACCAAAGGTTGACAATTTCATTTGTAGATAAGCCATTGTTCACAGACTTGAATAAGGAAAATGATTTAGTTAAATTGGTAGCGTTGGACTATATATATATATATATATATGTTTTATATAGCACACCCTGGTTATACGAGAAGATGAAGACCGAAAAAGAAATGGAACGAAAGATTCCAATTCCAATTTATTGTTTATAGCTCCATCGTGCCAACGATGACTCTCCCAGTGCCATAGTTAGAAAAAACAACGGGGAAAAAAATAATAGAAGGAAAGAAGCAATAAGAACAGAAAAAGAAAGAAATATAAAAAGAAGAAAAATACTAAGGAACATATAACATTAGATAAGTAAATAAGCATACAGTGTGGCGACGACCTAATAACAATAAATCATTCTGTGTATTCTATACCCTATTCTATAAACATATGCAGGAAAAAAAAAAACAGTCAAAAGACCAATATTTTAGACTGCAGACAGCTTTTTAGGATTGTTACTTTGCAATCAACCTGTATCTGTGTAAATATTTAAACAGTTAATAAATATTGAAAAAAGTGTGAATACATAAATAGCAGAAATGACAATTTTGAATTGAGATTAAAAGATGACATGATAAGAATGAATAGAAAAGCAAAAGAGTACGTATTGCGCCGATCGCAATTTATAACTTTATTCGGAACAGGGAAGGACAATGATTCTATATGGCAGAGAAAATTTATAATAATATACACAAAATCTGCGCATTTAGGAAATAAATAATCATTATATTGATTTATATTTTATATAAAAGAGAAAGATGTATGTATGTTCCTTATAGACTCCGAAACCGCTGAGCCGATCGCGATGAAATTGTCAGACAAACTTTATATTAGCCCCGCGGGTAATCCTGAAAGGTTTGGTGGCGATCGGAGCACTCGGGATCGCGGGTGAAACCGCTGGGCGGAAGCTAGTTGATTCATAAATGCGAAGTCACTGAATATAAGCCACCAGCTTCCGCTCCGCGGTTTCACGGGATAAAAAGTAGCCTATAGCCTTTTTCGATAAATAGGCTACGAACACTGAAAGAAAAAAATATTCAAATCGAACCAGTAGTTTGTGAGATTAGCGCGTTCAAACAAACAAACAAACTCTTCAACTTTATGATATTAGTATAGATTTCAAGCAACTCCAATTGTTTCTAATACTCACCGGCGAAACGAAATATGCTCCACGTATGAGGGAGGCAAGAAACGTGACCATGTATAGCATCTTTTGCGTGGTGATCTTGCAAGCTCGTAGGAAGGTCGGCGCCTTTAGCCGTCTGTACTCAGAGACCACGCATATCGCGAGCTGAACTGCACAGACGAACGCCATCATGAGGAATACTCCGCCTATGCCTGGAAAGATAAATAAAATAAAAAAATAGTCTCAAGTACTTAACACCTGAAATGAATGGTAGGTTCGGGTCCATCATCAATTTAAGTCTGAATAGAGTAGTGAGATAGTTTGAAAGACAGTCATTATACAATAGTGATTGGGAACCCATGGATGCAATCGGATCAGGATCTGTTCGTTGAGGAAATCCATGGTGTAGGCCTAAGTTTAGTTGACATTCCCATGCTGATATGATAAAAGACGGTTTGGTGAAAGGGATTCGGCTTGAAGGACCATTGCGTCCGGCTCGAAGGACCAAAGCGTTAAAATAAACTTATAAGCATAATAATTCGAAATGGTATTGCTTGGAAAGTTTTTAAACGCTCGAACCAAAATAGAGCATGTTAAAACATTTTTAAATGTACGAGTACATAAATAAAAAAATGTCTTGGAAGGTGAGACATAGAATGTCTAATTACAGTTTCAGTTTTTGGCACAATTCCCGTAGTTTGCTGCCCTTTACATCGATGTCAGGGCTTGACCTTGGCCCTGACTAGAAGATTAAAGGTTATAATTTGACTTTTACTTAGTTAAATAATCGATGAGCGTCAACCTTTCTAGTTACGCAGCGTATGTAAGGTAGAACGCGAGCCAAAAGTAGCATTTTTTCTTTTGCGGATTGCGTCTTGCATATAAAACTTCGTATAGACAAATGACGGTTCAAAATAGATTACGTTTTTCTCGTACCTATTTCAAAATGAAAATGTGTGTTGAAGAAAATGGTTGCGATAGATTTTATATAATAATAGTTGTTCACCGCGGTTTTACCCACGTCCCCGGTTGAAAAATTGGAATATAAATAAATAAATAAATATTCTGGGACATTATTCCTCACACACGGCCATCTGACCCCAAACTAAGCAGAGCTTGTACTATGGAAGCCAGATAACTGATATACTACATATACTACTTTTCTTTTGTAAATACATGCATATATAGATAATGACACCCAGACTCAGGACAAACAGACATGTTCATGCACACAAATGTTTGTCCTGAGTGGGAATCGAACCCACGACCTGCGGCGTGATAGATAGGGTATCTTAACAACCTCGCCAACCGGCCCGTCCTATAAGTATCCTATCTTTTAAGTTGGAACAAATCACACATTTTGAATAAAAATTACGTTAAGATCAGATAAGTAGTTTCGGAGTTCATTGCGGACCAACATTCTTGATACGGGAATTTAATATATTAAGATACTAGCTTCCACCCCGCGGTTTCAACCGCGTTCCCGAGGGATCTTGTATTTTCCCGGGATAAAAAGTAGCCTATAACCTTCCTCGATAAATGGGCTATCTAACTACCTAACTAATAGAAGAATTTTTCAAATAGAACCAGTAGTTCCTGAGATTAGCGCGTTCAAACAAACAAACAAACTCTTCAGCTTTATAATATTATATATAGTATATATACCTAATATAGAGTTGTGCCAAAAATTATTTTAAATAATTTCCTCGTCGTCTTGACAATTTTACTATTTATAGGGCTATGTTTGACCACAATCTCACCATGGTAAGTGATGATGTGGCCAATGGATCACAAACCTACAAGGAACTGGCTTTCAAATGCAGTTGCCGGAACACATGACAAATTTCCAAGATGAGGGTGTGGTAGTCAATCAGTATAGCGTACCCTACTACTGATATATGGTTTCTTGACGATGTTTTCTTTCATCGGAAGCTCAAGCTCATTTTAGGATAGCCATCATCGCCTTTTCAACCATCTGCGCTCTTCAGTTTATATAAGAACTAGCTTCCGCCCCGCGGCTCCACCCGCGTTCCCGAGGTATCTTATGTTTTCGCGTGATAAAAAGTAGCCTATAGCCTTTCTCGATAAATAAGCTATCCAACACAAAAATGTTTTTTTTAATTTGACCCAGTAGTTCCTGAGATTAGCGCGTTCAACCAAACAAACTCTTCAGCTTTATAGTATTAGTATACATTAGGTACTCACAAGCATAATAAGGCAGATTGCGTCCTGCGCACTCGTCTCCCGTGAACCGTATCTCGCAGAAACATGTGCCGTTCATGCAGTCTCCATGGCCGCTGCACTCGAGCGCGCACCCAGCGCCGCGCGTCGCCACCGACATCATAGCGTCTGCATAGTACGTTAACAGTGATCGCATCTTATGTACAGCGACGGTGACCGCCGCCTTTTAGCACTGAAATAGAAGAAATAGGTTAGTCGATTCATTATTAAAGGTCGGCTCAAAGGACCAATGGCGGTTGAACTTGAAAAAGTTACAGAGAAAATTATTTTATATGTTTCATTCTTTGTACAGATAAAAATTACACACATAAGTACTTTTTGTGTGTATGTCGCATAAAATAAAACGGTTGATTCATACATTTTGGTCGAGTAAGTATTGAACTTTTGTATCGAACAGCTGATAATTTTTTCGTGATTTCACAGTTAGTCTCATAATAAAAGTTGTTCATATTGATGAGTACTTCCACCGCTGTAAGTATTGCTAGTGACTAAAAAGTCACCCAGGCATCAAGTGGGCGTTACAAATGTCAATGGCATACGTACAGAAATCCTGTTTGTTTTTTTGTACATTAGCGAGAAGCCAACCTTCAACTCGCGTGTAAAGCTCATAAGTTTAAAGACAGATTCTATGTTGTATATTACGTAGGTTTTACAATTTAATATTATATATTACTCGCTGTCCCCCGCGGTTTCACCCGCGTAGCGTAATAAAAAAAAATTGCCTACGACCGATTCTCAGACGTACCGAATATACACAAAAAAATTCATAAGAATCGGTCGAGCGACACGAGAATTTTGTATATTAGAAGATATTTATTTCCTATTACCCAAGGGTTGCTGGGAAAATCGCGATAAGGCCGCCTTAGTTTTTAACACCTTATTTTTTTTTACATTCTGACATATGGAGTATACAATAAAGTTTATTATATTCTATAGGATATTACACCCATTTTTGAAAAATGTCTCAATTCGTTCCTAAGGTGCCAATCGATAAGTGCCATAAAAATACATTTAAATTTTACATTTTAAAATGTCGGGAGTAGTTTGATGAAAACGCTGGACGCCATGTTACTCTACGGTCATGACATTATTTGGTCTCTTGTAAGTAAATAAATGCGCTGATATTGGTTTCCATTGGACTTATAAATATAAATTAAAAATGAGCTATTATCCTTTTTTAGTGTACTGTTCCTGAATGCATGAATACTAGCGTAAAAATAATAATAATAGTACTTCAGTTGACACTATGACGTCATTATAATGGCGGCTACTGTTTCCCTTGTTTAGAAACAGATTAAAAAAACTGATAACTTTGAAATCAATTTTATAATTTAATTAAGTTATTTTATGAACTACAACTAACATTTTCCGACTGCTTATTGCCTAAGCTATATAAATTGTACATTTTTAGATTTTTTCTCATATAGAGTAAAATACCCTATTATGTATAACTAAGTATATGCATATGCAACAATAAGATTTGACCTTGTCTTTCGTTTTTTTATCACCTGTTTAACTAGTACTTGGATTTGAAAGATACTTGTAACGATTAACTTAACCTAAAGGTTATAAACAAAGTGAAATAAATAACAGAAGGATGTTTGAAGATCTCATCGCATCGCCAAGATACTATGCAGTAAATTATATAACTAAATCAGTAAATCAACTTGAATATTTATTAATGCTGTAGGCGAATAAAATGCTAATTTTGAAACTAGGTAGGTAGTGTGTTGAGTCATAATACTTACAGTTATTTTTTTTAAAGTATCTTATCCCAAACTAAGGATATTTTTTCAATTCGAACCAGTAGTTCCTGAGGTTAGCGCGTTCAACCAAACAAACAAACAGGAGCGGGGAACAGCTATTATAGATAAGGTCCAGGTGGCAAATACAGACTGCAGGCGATAACGTAGCAATTTATATTTTATTTCCGATGCGATAAAGTATTTTTTACAAGTGACTATTAATTTTCGTGGCACGAAGACAAAAATCTACAAAGCTTATTGTATTTTACTATAGCACTCGTTTCGTCGGGTCTTCTAACCGTCATAAAAAATATAATAGTAAATAACCGGTCCATTCATATATGCAGTATTGATAAACACAGAAATCTACACACGAGTATAAATTATAATACTTCATATTAAATCTAGATATTAAGTGACTCTCGAGATAAGCCAGTTTAGAGTTATTCAAGACTTAAGTACAACAAAGTTGCGCACAAGCATACTTATTTGCTCTTCCAGTAAGTAGACAATTAGTGCTCTCCTTAGTTTGGGATAAGATAGCAACATATTGCTAATATCCATAGGCGACCGTAGCCACTTACCAGATGGACCGCCTGCCTGCTTGTCAGAAGGCAGACATTAAAAATAAAAAAAAATGTTCCCTACAAAGCTTTTATACACACATAAACGGCATTCCTTATTGATGCGAGATAAACGACATTGCTTGTCCGGCAGAATGTAATTGTCTGAGTCTAACTTTAAAAATAAGTTAAGAGGCGTCAAAATCAAAGCTATTCAATCAGTTCAAGCCCTTATGAAAGGATATACTACTAAAAGTATCACCGACTTGGTTTCATATGATATGCTAAACGTCCCAATTTTACATCCAATCTACAGACCCATAGATTGGGACGTGATATGTTGGTCTCACTTCTTCCATCCGATAGAGAATCGTGACGTAAGTAAGTAAGAGCCCATAAAACACGTTCACACAACACATCGCGTGTGGTGGTCGCCATATTTACGTAACAGCTGGCTTTGCACGTGGTGGTCACTGAGCGGGCGAGGTTGATGTACTGCATAATTCGTTGATTCTATTTGTATATGGGCAACCTTGCACCGTGAAATTGTTTAGATTGGAGACGTGGTGATTCATGAGTTGGTGAAGCTCATTTTTTTATGTCAGTAGGTTGACAAGCAGGCCCACCTGATGGTAAGTGGTCACCGCTGCCTATGAACATTTGCAATACCAGGGGGATTGCAGATGTGTTGCCGACCTTGAAGTGCTCTTTTTATGCCTTGAAGTGCTCTTGAAGAACCCCATATCGTAGCGCTGAGGGAAAACGGTAATGGGGAGCTCATTATACGTCCCAATAATTTTAGTAAAGATTGGCTATGAATTATGTTCAAGATCGAGTCCACAAATGCGCGTCAAGTTATTATGAGGCATATAAAAGTCAATTACGTTACAACTCAGTAATGAGTAAGCTACTCTACATTGGGACATAACAGATAAATGAAATCTAGACAGAAATGAAACTGCAACAATCGGCATAATCAATACATAAGTATAAAGCGACGTAACGATATAAAACACTGTACATTATATAAAAGCTTATTGCTCGTTCATGACATGGTGGTATTGCGTAATAAAACAACGCAAGTACAAACTACATTATAATAATAAAAGATTTATGTTAGTACTATGCAACCACAATAGGAAAAAACTCGATAGTGTCGACCGACATCGTTATTTTGCACGAGGTATTATGTGTTACATTACACTGTATCAGTGATGTAAGTGATGATTACATAACAAAGGTGCTAAAACCAAAGAAGCCTGCTAAATATGGAGATCAGGCCCTCGAAAAAGGCCGCTCAAGCAATATTGCTAGTGTTGATAATAATGTACAACTAGGAATACATATTTACATCACAATTTAAAGCAAATGGAAGTTTGAAGGGTGAATTTCTATCAAAGAGCAAATAAATAAGTTCACGAAGAAAGAAAGAAAAACATTTCTATCTACATACACACAACATTACAGAGATATAGAATACATAGGACAGAAAAAAAAACAAAATAATAGACACAGCAAGACTGACTGACAGACTGCCATAATGTGTGATGTCGAAAAAGGCAATCCTTTTCGACACCAGATGAAGATGAGATCCAAAACTGAGACTCTACATTTAACTAGCCTTCCACCCTGCGGTTTCACCCACGTACCCCTATTTTACCCCCTTAGGGGTTGAATTTCTGAAAATCCTACACTATATAAGGTATTTATGTGCAAAAGTTCAAGTCTCTATAGACCAGCGGTTTTGGCTTAGCGTTGAATTATATCAACAATCATTCAGTTTTTTATATTGCTAAGATAGAGAAAGATAAAGTACGAGATACGTCATGCACGATGTCATTACCAATTTTATAAAATACATATAAATTATAAGTACTTCTAATCTTCTAGATAAGACTGTCGCTTAACTGCTTACAAACACATTCGTATTTCATGTGAACAGAGGTTATCTAATTACGCTATTTAATGGACCTTTGGACCGCATAATATTTTTACCAGTTAACAGTCATTTCTAAACGAACATAAAGAATGGTATTCGGAGACGTTGGCATCGTCCTGAAGAACTTGCTTTCTCCATTCAAAAAGTAAGATCTCACATGGTAACTGATGATGGGACTGAAAGTGGTAAGCACACAAATATTAGAAGGAAATTGAGTCTTAAGTGCAGCCGGACCAAATAGTGCGGAGTTGGAACAACTACTTTGGAGCTATGTGACAGATTTCCGATCACGATGTGAATACTTAAAAGTACTCTACCACCGTGCTATGGTACCTCACGTTTTTCTTCTACGAAAGCTGAAGCTCATTAGTAGGATTCGACTCCACAACATCCGTTGCGGCATTCGACGTCACTAATACTGAGTTATCATCGCCTTATCGCTATCAATGCTTGTTATCTTGATACATGATTCCTTACTCCAATTATAATATCCATGTACTTCCAAATATTTTATAACTAGATTTCGCCCCGCGGTTTCACCCGCGTTCCCGTGGGATCTTATGTTTTTCCTCGTCATCATGTGTTTAAATTTCATCCAAATCTGTTCAGTAGTTTTTGCGTGAAAGAGTAACAAACATCCATCCATCCATCCATCCATACTCACAAACTTTCGCATTTATAATATTAGTAAGGATTATTGGGCCCCTTTTTATCTACCAAAACTATAGTATACAATAGCATAGTATTACAATAGAACTAAGAGAAGTTCATTTACAGCGCACGCGCACTTGCAATCTGCATCTGGATCTGCCTGATCTAGAACCTGCGTGGTCTATAGTATACAATCACAAGATTTTCAACTAGATCTATGACATATCATCAAGATACTTTTGAAGAGTCAAGTTGGACCAAAAGATCAATAATGGAGTAATGATTTCAAGAGCACCACTACCAGCATATTACCCAAATAAATAAGGATGTCGTTTACAACAACAGTTGGGCGTGACCTGCGCCATAATTGACCTCATGCCGCCGCAATTAACCTACATTCAAACAAACTGACTAACCAAGTATTTTTTGTTTGTAAACAATAACCGGGTAACTATAACTGCACTAGTTTTATGAGGATGTAATTACGTTACACATAATAATGATAATTCTAAGGTAAACTAAATTATATCAAATAATATAATCGATGCCCTAGTCATTTTGATATCAGGTAGTAGTTAGTATGTGCTGGTGCACGCTCTGCTCTGCGTCGACTCGCGACCGTGACTACTAACTAAATTAGTAATGACTAACCTGTTATAATCGAGATATATCGAGACATCTTCATAATCGAATGATTTCATTAGTATATCTCATAATCGCCCACCGCTAATATCAAGTAAGCAGTCCTCTGCAAGGGTGCACCAAAATGTGCAGCAAAAGAGAGATAGCAAGATGTCATGAGGAGAATTACATTACATCTGCCCTTGACAACACCTCATGAAGACCACGACCGCTCTATCAAGAGCATAACTATGATAGAAACACTAAATTCAGCGACTAATTTGAAAATAGAGAGATTTGATATAATCGCTAAAGAAATGACTGTGAAGTAATATTTTGTATAGTTTCCTATAAAAGTAGAATCGAAATGACTTCTGCTTGTGTTTTTCTAAAGATTCTAAAGAAACAACCGCTAAAGTGGGTGAGAGGGAAGTTTCTCAAACAAATTGCGTCACAATTAAATAAATTCAATAATAACACTACATTGTCCATATAAAGCTTTGTATTATCTGTATCTTATCGACTGCCACGTGGATATACGTAAACAAAATACACGTGTATATTGGAAAAATGACAGACAATGAAACGTTCATTGATAAAATAATTCAGACTAAAATAATAATTACCCAAAAATTCCACCAATAACGAGAAAAGATTATGAAATAATAAATCCAACCATCAAAACTTAACTATGGAAAATTCACTCCAAAATCTTGATGAAACAAAATATAAAAAAGTAAACACAATAATAACACGTGTTACATTGAACATAACACACAAATTCCTAGAGCACATTTACATAAAGAGCAAAATTAATCAAGCTGTTATGATGAAAATGTCGGACGCTCAAAACTGCGATCTGCGAGATATCATCAATCATCGTTATCTTGAATATATTTTAATTAATTAATGCTGGGATAATGTAAACACGTGTTTATACACGAATAGCACTTCGCTCCTAAGATTCATAACTACTACTAAGAAATACTAAGAATAACATTGTCTCCAGTGGTCTTCAGTTCTAACAGCTTTTAGGGTCGAAGTTATTTACGTGTGAAATGAGGTTGCTTCTATTTTTGAGTTGAAAGAATCCGAGTTTCATTTCAAATGTAGGTAAACCCAATATACCAAGCTGTAAGATTTATTTTGTATCCCTTACAGTGGAGCACGGCGCTGTTTAATAATATTGTTTTATATGTGCCTTTAGGCAACTAGGCCCAAATTTATCTAGTCCCGTTTTTCGTCCCACTGTCAAATCGAACAAAAAAAACAATAGTGTTATAGTAGTAGGTATATGAGTTTCCGTTTGTCCTATGACCTCGAGAGATGCCTATTCACTCTAGAATAACATCAGTTGAGATATCGCCTAATCACACACATCCAATAGTGAACACATACTAGATCCGATCACGATTATGCAATTAAAAGATCATCAAATGACACAACTTCAACCTTATCAATGAACTCCAACATTCAAAGACAAGGCACATAAATCTCTCATATAAATATGCGTACGTGAAACGTGAAGGCTTTGTCCATCAATGTTTTCTTTTTAAATATAACTGATATAGCCGACAAGGCTACCGATGAGCACATGCTAGGTCCTGAGGTGAAAGTTTCCGCAATTAATGCGACATTAATATCACCAGAGAGAATATGAATAATGAATTTCAACGTATAACTATTAAAACGCGAAAAAACCCCATAAGCATACCTACGCACCATTCATACATTTAATATCATGTTCCCTGAACATAAAAATGACGGAAATGGTGAAATTGATATAAATATTAAAAACGAACAACAATATGGGTGTTTTAAATTAATGTAAATAGGGAAACATTCCATTCGTAGACGTAGTAGATAACAGGATTATAACAGCTGACCAAAGATATTGACTTTTATTCTGGAATCAAGACGTCAAGCCTGAGAATTTTCCAATCGCCAGTGGCATGTACTCATTAATGACCTACGATAAATTGGCAGTGTCATCATGAAGACATGACGTCACTTGACTTATGAAATTAAATACGTGGCAAAAGATAATAAACAAAGTCATTCATTCTGAAGCAAATTTACATTACCATTCATTTCGTAACTCTATCCGGTCTCGTCACTTATTTATCAACTAGCTTTTCCGCGCGGTTTCACCCGCGTTCCCGGGATAGAATATAACATATGTTACTCGGTGAAGATGTAGCTTTCTAACAGTGAAAGAATTTTTAAAATCGGTCCAGTACTTTTTAAGCCAATTCGTTACAAACATTCTTACATACAAATCTTTCCTCTTTATAATATTACTAGCTTTTCCGCGCGGTTTCACCCGCGTTCCCGGGATAAAATATAGCCTATGTTAATCGGTGAAGATGTAGCTTTCTAACAGTGAAAGAATTTTTAAAATCGGTCCAGTACTTCATGAGCCAATTCGTTACAAATATACTTACTTACATACAAATATTTCCTCTTTATAATATTAGTATAGATATAGATTAGTAAGTATATTAGTATAGATGATTCGAACCCTAAAAAAATATAAATATAACAAACAATATCCTGGGACTTTCCTCACACACAGCCATCTTATCCCAAACTAAGCAGAGCTTGTACTATGGTAATCAGATAACTGATATATACTACATATGTTTTTACAACTTTTTTTCTAAATAGATTTACGTATTAATTAAGCCACGACTCAGGACAAACAGTCATGTAAAATAAAACAGAAAATATTATCTATTGACATGTGCAACTATAAAATCAATTTTCCTCATTCCAATACTACACATATTCATGCATTAATTGCATTCTGATTACTGACATACAATCAAGTTCTTGTAAGCATTGAATATTCAAGTCAGCTGCATTTATCTAAGTAAAGAATAAAGCGACCAATTTGGATAAATCTAGATAGATTACAAAGACATGAGAGTCAATGCGCATAGTTTTTTATTCCCAGCTTATTATTTGTCTGTAATCTTTGCATCATTAATATTGTTTCCACCCACATTGTAGATCTTTTCTTTTTTAGGGTTCCGTACCCAAAGGGTAAAAACGGGACCCTATTACTAAAACTGCTGTCTGTTCGTCCGTCTGTCTGTCCGTCTGTCTGTCACCAGGCTGTATCTCAAGAACCACGATAGCTAGACAGTTGAAATTTTCACTAATTATGTATTTCTGTTGCCGCTATAACAACAAATACTAAAAACAAAATAAAATAAGTATTTAAGGGGGCTCCCATACAACAAACGCGATTTTTATGCCCTTTTATTTGTTTAGTGGTAGTTCCCGTTGACCTAGAATCACGAAATTTTGCAAAAAGCAAGGTCTTACAGCACAAATAAAGTAAAAATTCCAAAAAAGTTCAAAATTAAAGGGGGTCCCCATACATACAACATTATAACTAGGCCAAGGATGTAGCACACTAGCCCAGAAAATGCCTTTTAACTCTGGCCTTACCAACCACCAATATTTGAGATAATTTTACAATATTTTCGTCACCCGGTAAATCTAATATATAAAATTCTCGTGTCACGGGGTGCGTAATCGAACTCCTCCGAAACGGCTCGACCGATTTTGATGAAATTTTTTGTGCTTATCCGGTATCTATGAGAATCGGCCAACATCTATTTTTCATCCCCCTAAATGTTAGGGGTAGGCCACCCCTAAATTATTTTATTTATTTTTTAGATAAAATGTTTTGTTTTTATTTTTTTATGATACAGCATCAAAAAATACATACAACCCTAAATTTTCAACCCTCTACGATCAACCCCTATTTTATTTATTTATCTTATTTGAGGTTGGGCCAATTAAGCTAGACCTCTAAATTGTATGAGCGCCCATACAACTCAGAGACCTATCTTAAATGGAGTCAACTATGTATGTATGGACAGAATTTTCAACCCTCTACGATCAACCCCTATTTTATTTATTTATCTTATTTGATGTTGGGCCAATTAAGCTAGACCTCTAAATTGTATGAGCGCCCATACAACTCAGAGGCCTATCTTAAATGGAGTCAACTATGTATGTATGGACAGAATTTTCAACCCTCTACGATCAACCCCTATTTTATTTATTTATCTTATTTGAGGTTGGGCCAATTAAGCTAGACCTCTAAATTGTATGAGCGCCCATACAACTCAGAGGCCTATCTTAAATGGAGTCAACTATGTATGTATGGACAGAATTTTCAACCCTCTACGATCAACCCCTATTTTATTTATTTATCTTATTTGAGGTTGGGCCAATTAAGCTAGACCTCTAAATTGTATGAGCGCCCATACAACTCAGAGGCCTATCTTAAATGGAGTCAACTATGTATGTATGGACAGCCTTTAATTTTTAACTTTTTTATTTTTTGGATTTTTTCCTTTATTTGTGCTGTAAGTCCATGCTTTTCGCCAAATTTCGTGATTCTAGGTCAACGGGAACTACCATTTTTCCAATAGAGACCACTCTGTCCCCAGCTGTCAAACATTAGACGTCAATCAAAACAAAACAAAGGCGCGTTAGACAGAACGAAATCTGTCGGGGTACCTATTAACATAAAAAAATCAAGGTTACTTTGTTTTAGAGAAATAGGGCAGAATAAGGTCTGCCGGGACAGCTAGTCTTATATATAAAATTCTCGTGTCACAATGTTAGTTACCATACTCCTCCGAAACGGCTCGAACGATTTTTATGAAATTTTGTGTACATATCGGGTAGGTCTGAGAATAGGTTCTTACCTATTTTTTAAACCGCTACACGAGTGAAACCGCGGGGGACAGCTAGTCTTTCTATAAAATTCATCCAACATCCTTTGTTATAGTAATTTATTCAGCATCGAATACTTTATACGGACTTTGATACCCACGTTATATTGACATGTTTGTTTTGTTAAGGATACCGAGCCAAAGCAATTCATTGTTGATACAACACTAGCATTGCATTACAAAAACCTTTATCCAAGGACATATTTTGTATAAAAGCACTGATCGCTTTACGCTATAGAAATCAAGTCATGTAGAATGTTTTTATTTATATCAGACTTTTAAGTGAATTAAGAAAATACTTTTAATATAAATGATTATTAAACCTTTTTCCTATTTTTAAACGTAATCGTGGTATCACGTCCCAGACATTTCAATAACAATGTATATACATTCAACATCACAAAGAAAACGATATTTGTAGTAGCATATCATTGAAAACCAAATTACTAAGGCGATATCAGAGTTGGTCCTTCCACCCCTGCAAATATTGCCAGTGACTAAAAAGTCACCCAGTATAATAAATAACTATTACTGGGAAAATTGTAAAACATACTCTTGTCATCATTTTTTATTAGACTCATTTCGACGTCATTTGGCGTCGTCAATAAATTCATATGAATGATGAAATGAAATGAATGAAATGAAAATGAATGAATGAAAATATTTTTTATTCAAATAGGCCTTCACAAGCACTTATGAATAGTCTGACTCTAACGCACGATTCGGAAAAGGTTGCTTTTACTGAGAAGAGCCGGCAAGAAACTCAGCAATTACTCTTTTCAAAAATAATAATTTCATAATATAGTTAATATCAATATTGCCATTCACAATAACCATTTGAACCAGCTTTACTTTGAACAGGCACTTCGATAATATTTACAAATATTTTTTTAAAAGAATCTCCAACTGCTATGTTTACAGAAACTAAGGCAAACATTGCCTTGAATTTTACATAGATATTTTTTCTTTAGTTTATCAAATCACTTGTCAACAAGCTGCGATTTGATTACATAGTTTACGTCATAGAGTATGTTACAGATTCTTTTGAAGAGCTGCCATTTTATCGCATCTTTAGAAATCGGTTAAAGTATCTGCTTTTAAAAACAAATCGCTCTATCGGACGACAAAATGAGTCAAATCTTCATTAAATTAATTTTTGGCCTCATTATTTTCAAGTCCATAGTCATAAACGGTCACATTTTTGAGTGGAATAGATTAAAAAAATATGTTTCTGAATCCGATTCACCCCTAAGCCAACATGTTTGGTAGCACAAGGCTTGCGTTTATTTCCCACAAGCGAAAAGACTTCAAATGTAAGACAAATACTCAACATCCCAGTTAAACATATTACATTAGAACGTAAATATCACCTCGACACGGCATTAGGTAACTGAATGCACATAGTTGGATTCATCAGAGTGGTATGTACTAGTCCACAGATTAAAATAGACATGGGGACACGTGTCTGAGACATAACTAATACATCACTAAATACCTGCTTGGCTATGTCACGTCTGAGGGTCTGTCTCGTGTTATTTTTAACATCGAATATTGGGAACATTTTTAAGTATATAATTAACTATTATAAAAGATTTCAGGAATTTCTGACCTCTCTAGTACTCTGGTCCTATAAATTTTGATCATTATAAGAAACCGTAATAAAGCGATATTCTTTGCTTAGAATGATATTACTAATGATGTACATTATAAGGCCTTTGCAATCAAAAGTATCGACAAAAACTTTGGTGATTGCGAGATAATCATTAGAGGATGCCGAGAACTAAATTACATTTTTTACATTGACGACATAGGTACTAATGGCATCCAGAAACGTTGGAAGAAGCCGCGGTATCTGACTTTTAGTTTTTATCTCTTTCAAGCTTTATGGGTTTTGAAATGTTAAAGAGTGTGGGAAGATAAGAGACGACAATGTATTTATTAAGTACATGTTTCGTTATTCTAATATATGTATACCTATAAAGAGACATCATTACCATGCCACATTGCCAGACAAGTTTATAATAACTAGAGGTCGCCCGTGGTTAAAATTTGATCATAATTAAACAAAAGAGTATATATACCTAATTAATTACCTATGTAAAGAAAATCACTTCACTCATATACGAACTCTTTTCTTACCGCGTTATCACAAGGCACTGACAGTGGTGACATAGGTATATGTGTGTGTCAAAAGTGTGTGTTAATGTTTTCTTTATTAATTTAATTTATTTCTAATAATATTATAAAGAAATATTAGCTTTCTGCACTCCTACTCCATATAAACTTAAACTGTACCAAATTTCATACTCCTTCGTCCGCGTAATTTTCGTAAAAAGGTATACCAAAGTTTTTGCTTCACGTATTAATATTATAATTAGATACGTCTGCCACATTTTTTGCTAATGAAAGTAATTTTAATAAAGTATGATATATAGTCAGCATTAAACAAAAAGTTAAATAAACCTGATTCTGAATAGTTTGCTGTAAGTACTTAAATATTTTCATCAACCTATTTTATATTGTAAATAAAATCATAACTGAAATGAACAATGTTAAGTTTTTTATTAAAAAAAATATATATATATAATTCCGGGGTGCGAATCAAGTTGATATGAGTACCTACAAAATAATTTGAGAGAAAGTAATATACTTAATAAAGTTTTCTCCGTGAATTAAAATTACTTACTTATTTTTAATATAAATAGCCATAGAATAAGCATATTCCTAGATAATAGTAATTAGCCTTAACTCAATGGCACAATAAACAAGGGTACTTAGTTAAATTTTTCACAAATAAAATGTAAATTTCAGAAAACTTTACTCACGCGAGAACATTCTTATGTATTTCACAGTCACTCTCTGGACGTAAATTCTGGCAGAGAATGTGTGCCAAAAGATCCAAAATTGCTCACAGTAGCAATATTTGGATAAAACGGTCGCACAGCACTGTAATTTCACTTCACTTAGCTATAAACAATTATAAAACTAATGAGTCGATTACACTATGCACAATTTCTTTTTAATTTAATACTCGAGTGAAAAAGTTCCAATTTCAAACACGCGCGCCTTTAGTGATGGGCATTCAGAAACAGACGGGAGGGAACTCGTGCGCCTCTATTAAAAGTAAATAACAATTTATTGTTATCACAGCGGACTATTGAATGTTCGGTCGTAGACCTGATAAGAATCTAATAAAAGAATACCTACACTAATTGATGAATTTACCGTATTTTTTTTTTCCACGCGCGACGACAAAGGCGACACATGAATAAAAATTATATGGACAGTCACAAAAGCGTAAATAATTGAATTGAAAGGGTAAATAAAATAATTTATCTTGAAGCGAACGTACATACAAATAAGATAATCCGGTCCGAGTGAGTACTCAACACAGACTGCGCGCCAATCGGACGAATAAATGTTATCGAAATGTAAAACTCGTTACGTATTTATTTATTCAGCATGTGTACAAGCGCTTCTTTGTTCTTATATTTTTGGAACGTTGACTTTTGACACTTCGACTAACACCGTTTAGTGCTGCAGGAAATGAGTAGTCTCTCTGATATATTTTTTTAACAAAGCGATAGTTGTTTAATGGGTATTTTCCTGAGTTCAAGTAAAACATTCAATCATTATTAAGAAAAAAGTGCATATAACAAACAACTCCTTAAACCATTTAAAAGGAATTTAGTAGTACGAAGTTGCTTTTCTGAAAATAGGCATACGTGTTTTGTTCACAAGAGACAAAACCAGTTTTGTGCATCTGATGGCATTTCACAGGATCCTGAGTGCCAATGAGGCATCAATACCCGGCCTTATTACTGTAAGACCGGACAGTGAGACCAACTTATTAGAGTCGTATTCGATTCGGAATACAAGTAATTCGAAGAGATGATAAACCATCGGTTTAAAGACTGACAAACTCTCCCGAGCGACTATTAACGGAATTTTTAGCAACCTCGGAACAAGATGTGGGACTTCCTCATTGGTTTTTAACAAATTACAATGTATCATTTAAGGAAGTACCGAAATAAGTATTTCGGCAGTTGAGTTGACCATCTATCCGAGTATTTATTAATCGTATTTTATGTCCCACATTTGACTAAGTACAGTTTTTGTACTCATTTCTTTATCTATTTATCCACATGAACATTCATTTACATTACATTTTGTCGCCAGATGTTCTTGTTTCAAATTAATTTGTATTTATACCTATGTGCTGTTTTACATCTCAAAATATTACGTACACATTTTTAATTGTATCTACTACTAGCTTCCGCCCCGCGGTTTCACCCGCGTTCCCGATGGATCTTGTGTTATCCCGGGATAAAAAGTAGCTTATAGCCTTCCTCGATAAATGGGCTATCCAACACTGAAAGAATTTTTCAAATCGAACCATTCGATT
Organism: Tetheella fluctuosa; assembly: GCA_951216915.1. Lineage (NCBI taxonomy): Eukaryota > Metazoa > Arthropoda > Insecta > Lepidoptera > Drepanidae > Tetheella > Tetheella fluctuosa. Next base: position 6,050,526 of record OX578236.1, read on the forward strand.
AGCGCGTTCAAACATACAAACAAACTCTTCAGCTTTATAATATTAGTATAGATTAGCTATAATTTCGACCGATATGACATTTAATGGACTATTTCTCGAAAATCATTCATGTTGCTGTATCGATGAAGCCGTCACGTGTTTGGCTATAAAATACCGAATTTCTGGAAAACATTTGTCAATAAAAACAGTACCTACTTACCAAGAATTGGGTTTATCTCGTCATTTATATTCAGGTTTTGTAGTGTCTCATCAATATTTAATTACGGTAAGTAATCTAAAGCAAAATCATTTCAACAATATAGTATATAATAACATTTTAGCAATTTTATCAGTATGTTATATTTTTGGTATTATCTCATGTTATTCATATCAATATATAAATATTATACGTACTTAGCGGCTATTATTGTCATTGGTGTCAGAGGCTATCTGCACAATTGTTAGTTGTTTACTCTAAGAGAAAAGGCAATGTTATACCACTGGTCACTACCGGGTAACAATAACGAATCGTAAAACTAAAGCCGGGACTACAATAAATTGCATGCATTAAGGAATAACTTGCTTTGTTGCTACTAAGCCGAAAGAGGCCAATTAAGCAGTAAAAGTCTATTTAAAAGTATATACCAATTATGATGTTTCATTAATGCAAATTATACACTGTCAACCAGTTAGCTCGGATTAAGGTTAGACATAACTTAACAATTTTCAGATTGACTATTTCAAAAATTAGTGTCCCATAAAATCAAAACAAAGTTGAAATCAATCAAACTACTGTTAGAAATAAGTAATTTAAGAACGAGCTCAAGATAAAGAATTGAAGTACAATACGCTTGATTTCGGTAGCCAAAATGAATATCCACTTCGGGTCGCTAAGCCAACGGAGTAAGTAGGTAAATAAATGTTTCGGTTTTATTAATCGTGATAAAATGAGGTCAGGTTTAAGCGGGATTATACATGCATTTCATTCACAAGATGATCACGAGTACCTACCCATAATAAGCAAATTAATCAATTTACACATTCCTTTTAACACGTATCGGGCGCACACGCAATGAGCCGACATCATGTATTTTGACCAGCTTTCAAAATGCAGTCCTCGACCTGTAATCGAACTGGTTTGCGTGTCAATGAACCTTTATTATACGTATCTCAGTATAAACTTATCTTTATAAAAATAAGATATGTATAATATACGATACATCGGTTGTGCGTAGGCGGTCTGCTCGCATACACTCATGCGCATATGTGCATTGTGCAATACAATAGGCCTTTTGATAAATATATTTTTTATTATACCAAAATACTAATAAATATCCCTTTGTTAGGTAATATAATAATGAGTTGTATAATTAGTTATGAATAATACTTGTTTTAAGAAAGCTTTTAGAGAAAATATTCATGATATTGAAAACTCGTCGAATCAACAATGGTACACTACTAAATACAGCAAAAATATTATTAAGCTGGGTCAAAATAAATATATTTGTCGTTATTGTGAAAATTTTACAAGTTCAGAATGAGAAGAGACACGAGAATCAGATGTAGCTGAAACAAGCACACACATTGAAATGATAAAATAATGCCTATAAGCTAACATAAAAAATCAATTCTCCGAAAGAGACTGCAATACTAAAATATTTGAACAAAATACAAGATCAAATGTAGATAATAAGTTTGAAACAAAAGATAAACACTCAGTCACTTGCGTATACAATCATCCAAATTATCTACACTTTCAACCAATGTGAAAGTATGAAAACTAGGTAATATGTATGTTTAACGCTCTTATGTATAAACTTGTCTATTTTTAAATCTCTAGGTTATAAGTTGTTCTATCCCACAGACTGCTAAAGTGACACATTTTTCACGTGCATCATTAAGCTCGTAGGTTCTACGTTTGCCATAATTCTATATAGCTATTCAGCTGTCTGTCTGTACAATTCCTACAATAGCAGCGATCAATGACAATATCTAGTGTCACGATGCAGCTTATGCAGCTATCGAGATTAAAGTTGTCTTTGTTTCTCCATGAAATGAATAAAGACTGGTTTCATAATTTTCCTAGTCAGAACGAAGACTTCTTATTACAACCTTATAAGATATTATGTTAAATGTCAGATACATAATTATCATGGGAGAATCTTCTAGAATTGATTTAATTATATTACCAATAAATAATTATATTAAGACTTAGGTACAAAATATTACAAATGATAGTAAACATATCGAAAGCATTGTTATTCTAAGGAAGTACTCCATCGATTAATGGCCATATAACAAAGGTCAAGGCGATACGGTACGTACAGTGTACATTAATTATAACCTTGAAGCAATTGTTAAACGATGCCAATAACTGTTTATATATCGAAGCAAAATCCTAATCGAACAAAAGACAGTCATACGTCTTTGTTTGCGAAAGATTCGGGCCAAATTTTCTGTATTAAAATGAATCAAATTTCGTTTTCCTTGGCCTTATTAGATATTTTCGAATGCTTTAGCTGTGCCAAAGTTTTTATCATCTTACTGCATCGAGCTGCAATACTACAGGACTGCTCTATTTATTTCATTGCCAACCTGGATCTTATCGCTGGAACATGCTGGAACTAGCTACCGCTCGCTGGGTTCCAACTCGGCTTGCCAATGCTTTATAAGTTGACTCGCGATTCCTGGAATTGTAGTTTTGGGACGCGCATCCCATTCGCGAGCCAACCGCTTAAAAGACTCAAGAGAGCAATGGTGTTTTAAAGGAGTTGCTGTACAGTTGTCTAAACAGTCCAAAACATGGAGTTTCTTTGAAGGAGGCGTGAAAATATATAACTTATTCGAAGCTAGTATCTACATGACCACAGTCAAACAAATACTTCCCTAATAATTTAAACACTCAATAATTATTGTAATGGATGACCCAGATATGAATGAGAATTTCGTAATAAAATACAGCGACTCAGAGTTACTTAACTTTGTATAAAACGAGGACGGCATTGTCAATAACTCAATGTACCGATAAACCGGAGATAGTAAATCCTTTAAGTTTCACGGACGAAAGTAGGTATAAAGGGTTTACGCAGTATCGATCCGTATTGTACGAGTCAAGGACAAGAACGGATCAAAACCCGCATTTAGGCACATACATCATAATTATAAACATTTATTTAAGTTTAGAAGATACTTCAACTTTCAAGTGAGGTCATAATTTGGGAGAATGGTCAAGGGATTTCAAAGTTTTTGCATAAATTCTCTCGTAAAATGAATTCGCGTCTCAGTGAAGTTAACTGTAGGTACTTATCCCAAACTAGCTAGTACTTCAGCTACTGTTACATCTAATTATTTTAGCTAATTTTACTGTACCGTTATCTACGATCCAAAATATTACGACCAGAGAACCATCAGAACATAAACATCAATCAACTGATAGTCGTATAATAGCTAGCAACAACACTGTTTGTTTAGTAGCAAACCATGAGTGTCGAACCTTAGTGCGAGTGTACTGGAAGCACCGACGATGCGCGATGTTAGTATTTGCATTCGTAGTAGTAGCTGGATGGTGAAATTTTGTTAAAGATAAAGTTAGACATCGTACACAGACTACACTTGGTGCAAAAAGGAGTTAGTAATACTGATGAATAATGTTGAAAAAGTTTCTATTACGAGGTTTCGAACTTGAATCCTGATTCCTGGAATTAGGAATTTTTATAAGTAGTATTGACGTTTTGGGACGCGCGTCCCAATCGTGAGCCAAGGAATAAGAATTCAAGAACTAAGAATATTAATTATATAAATATAAATTAAGTAGGTACATTACTCATTATTACATTACTTAAATCAAATAATGTTTAAAGTATACATGGCAACTCATTAGGTGTTCAGCAGTTACCCAAATATTGTAAAACAGGCCCTTTTAACAAATACAAATCAGACGTTACATTACCAACTACAAATACGTCATCATCATCTCAGCCGCAAGACGTCCACTGTTGGACATAGGCCTCCCCTAAGGATCTCCAATATGACCGGTCTTGGGCGGCCTGCATCCAGCGTAATATACATATATTTTGTTTAATAATTTTATAAATAATAACAAAGATAGTGAAAAGATCTCGCTCCTTATAATTAATAGGTGCAAAACTTACATCACTCACACGATAAGTAATATAATTATGCAAAATTAACACTAATTAAGTCTTAAGCGTTTAAAAACATGTCCTTATCACCGTTTCGCAATGAAGTCACTGGACCCCGCATTATTGGAGTGAACATAACAATTTAACTCCCTAGTCCTACCTACCTATATGATAATGTAAATATGTTATACGTTTGGACAAAACTAGCCTGTTTATTCTAGGACTTTTATATAAGTACCAAATTTCATGAAAATCCGTTCAACCGTTACGGTGCCGAGTGGTAAAAACATAGAATGTTTGGAATGAGAGAGGTAGAGCATAGTGATATGTCGCTCAAAGAGCAGCTCGACTGAGGAATTACCTCCACCTTACAGAATACCGCAGCCCTGGTGTTGCAAGCGTTCATAGGCTATGGTAACCGCTTACCATCAGGCGGGCCGTATGCTTGTTTGCCGACAATGTTGTATAAAAATATATATAATATTAGTAATATGAGATTGCCGTGGTGAACTATAAACTTGTTAATAGGGGAGTCTGCACGTTTGCAATGGGGATGAAAGTATATATGAATGTAAATGATTAATGTACAGGGGGGTTAATTTCACCACATTTTAGGCTTGTGTTTGACCACAATCACACCATAGTAAGAGATGTAGAAGGTGGTAAGCACAAAAGCCATTTGCAGCTACCGTTTTTTATTAAAATTGAAAAGTCAAAACAGAAAAAACGAATGACGTATAACAAGTCACATATGTAATTAACCCGGTCTCGAACATGTAGCTGGAGAGGAACCTGAACGAGATTGGGTTAATATGAGTGAAAGATTTTGGGGGAGGCACTAACTGACTAATAATAGTTTTTTTATTTTTTTTTATTTTATCTATAATGCACTGGTCTACAAGCTCTAAAATCTTCATAAGAATAGTAACAAAGATATAAGTGAAATTTCTCCAAAAGTTTTATGTATCACTTCACAATGTCTTGAAATTGCCATCTTTATACATATACATATATTTGTTTGTTACTCAACCATCCATTATCGAATTTAATAGAGTGGATATCATACGACAAATGTTTTTTTCCACTCAACTTAGATAATATAATAGAAAATACAGAGAACTTCAACAACTATTATCTAGAAAGAGCTATAATGCTACAGATCAGTTGGCAAATCAGTAACAACAAAAAGTGAAGTCCACAGATTTTCCAACTGTTCATGAGTTAACCTGCAGTTTATATACTAGTTTCGCCCTACAGGTTTAGGGTCATACTATACGGGCGGTTTTCCCGCCGCAGGAATCCGCTACTGAACCACACTAGCCACAATTTAATATGAAAGTTGTATGCTGCATACTACACTGCGCGGTTTCCCGTCGCGGTTCACAGGCGGGAGAAATACGACCGCCGCGCCGCTGATAACCGGCGCTTTAAACTACACGGGCGGTTTCCCGCTATTACGTCATTCTGCGTGGGACCTTGGCGCTCGCTCGTCGTTCGTGCGCTTGCGTGGCTAGTGTCACGTCAAAATGTTCGATACGGAGCGTTTTTGACAGATAGCGATAAACCGCGTCCCGTGTAGTTTGATGGTCTGCGGCAGCTTTGTCGAGCGGATTCCCGCGGCGGGAGAACCGCCCGCCTTACTCTCGTACACAAGGGATTCAATTAGATTCTAATTCGAAGTTCATAAGTGCCCTCCTTGGGCCTAAACTGAATAAATTTGCTCTGTGATAGGTAAACCTTTTTCGTCTATGGAATAAAATTCTGCCAATTTCAATTGGAACTGTTCTTCAAATGGTATCATTATGAATGACACAATAAGATACAGAATGATGCAGCGCAAGCGTAAGACGTAGCTGTCACGCATACCAGCTTAAAAAAGTTGTCCAGTTTGTTTCAGTTCGTAGCGCGACTATCCATCTAGACATAAATATAATCTAGTTCTAGATTCTATAAATTACCACAGGCTATAGTTTTTAACGCTTCACGTTGCCTTCGCGTTTGGTATTTAGAAAACGTAGAGAAATACGGAAATTAACCGGTTGAAATGACTAATTGGGCGAGCAAAAAACTGGTCGGCAATCAGCGACCATGAGCTGAGGACGTATAATTTGCAACAAACAATCATGTCTTTCTCTTTAACTAACACTCATTTCTAGATATAACATAAATGCGGTATCTACTGCGATATATTATACAAATATGGTAGAGTATAAAAGTCACTCGAAAACAACATGGCACAAACTATAACATAGATAAATTACTTGGTAAACACCTACAATACAAATAAACGTACGACGACTTACGATCAGCAACTGGTTATTTAAAATACGCGACAATGTTAGCGGAACTGAACTGTATACGAATTTATGAGAAGTTTGAACAAGGCTTGGCAAAATGTCAGGAGTACCGTGAATTTACGGTAATACAGCACCGAGTTTCTGTCTGACACCATTATTAAAACAAGAATGCAAATAGGGTTCTTACAATGATTGGGTAATGCTCTTACATCATGGATCAACTACCTGACCTGCCCCAGGATATTAAGATAATGAATATCAGTGACTAACAAACAGCCGAAACCGTTAAAGATAGAACAGAAACAACTACAAAGGGATTTTAAGAATTAATGACCAAGGGTCAAACAAATCGACATAAGCATTTTTTTTTAAATAAAAATGCACATTATGTATGGGAATGTATTAAATTTAAACAAAGCGTTGGTCAAGAGGGCAACGAACGCTAGATAGACCATGAGCCTGATGATTCTAGGGCATTATGACGTCTGACACGTAAGAAGTTTGGTGGATAAAGAAAAATTATGGATGAGAAATTGACTGTCATCTTTAATGACGTCAATTGATCAAATGCATATGATCGTTATAACTTCTGACTTGTAGTTTCACCTGGCTTTTAGAATGAATATCTTCAAGACTTACTTACGTCTACGGCCCAGCACAACTCACCAGAAGTACAATATACGTAATCTATGTTGCCATCCGTATATCCGTGTCAGCTATAGCCTTAGCTACGGCTCGCAGCACTTATTAAGTTCCTAAAAAATATATCGGTGCGAGCCATTCGCGATTCGTGATTAACTTCTATCCGGACTGCACTTATTGTAGGTACTGCTTTTGTGAGACACAGTTTATAAAAGAAATGCTAGTTTAAAAAAAACTAATGATCCAATGTGCGCTTTTATAATTCTTAACTTGACGATATTATCGTGGACGTCCACGATACGACGATAAAGAGAGGTAAGAAAATTGAATGGAAATATATGTAAAGGCTTATTAATTTCCGTTGACGATGACGTTATAACGTGCACGTCCACGATATGACGCTACGATATTTGGTACACCAAGCGTCCCTAATTAAGGGTAAAATAATGAAACTAAATACATGGAATGGAATATTATATTTCAAGTATAAGAGCTTTAGTCTAGAGATCATGGCGTCCGCGCTCTTCTGAAATCCTCCACAAATGGCATCCATCACGTCCACGGCTGTGAATTATAAAAACGTGACGTGCAGAATTATAAATAGTATACAATTTTATTTATACCGAATTCATTTTTTTTTTATACAACATAGTTGGCAAACCAGCATAAGGCCCGCCTGATGGTAAGCGGTTACCGTAGCCTATGAACGCTTCAGTAGTTTCGACGTTCATAAGTGCCCGCCCTCTTAGGGCCTAAACTGTATAAATGGCTTTGACTTTGACTTGCAACACCAGACGTATCACTGGCGCGTTACTGACCTTTCCCCCCTCGCCGATGAGCTCTGGCGACCTTACTCACGCGCAGGAACACAACTATAAGTTATTTGGCTGCGATATTCTGTAGGGTGGAGGTGAAGGTGGAGGTTTTTTGTATGTTTGTAACGAATAAACACAAAAACTATTGGACCGATTTCGTAAATTCTTCCACCATTAGAATGCTACATTATTATATTGGCTATATTTTATCCTGGGAACGCGGGTGAAACCGCGCGGCGGAATAGCTAGTGTCATATAAGGCGATGATTGCTCAGTGGTAGTGACGAGTGCCGAGGCTAAGGTCGTGGGTTCAAATCTTTAGCTTTCGGTGAAGGAGAGTATCGCACCGTGAGGAAAACATAGCATGGGGTGGTAGGGTAATTTATACCCGCTTGGCTGGCTACCACCCTAAGTTGAAAACTAGTCAGTGCCTTTCGAGGCTTTTAGTGATTATCACCTTCGGCCACATCATCACTTATATTGTAATCTAACAGAAACCTAGAAAAGGCTTGCCTATAAATCGAGTTATAATATGTAAATCGGTTAAAAATATGCTCCAGCCAACCACTTTAGATTCAGTACAAATAACAAAAAAACAGCCATTGCAAAATCCTATACACAATGGACTCAATTTTAATTCATACATGCAGCGGAATATCCACTTTATTATAGAAACGTAACAGTTTATAATTCAACTTCAAATTAATCTGTATCGAAAGTGAATTTCAGCTCATAGAAACATAAACTTTAATACTATTGTCATACAGTTGAATTTGACGTGTATGAATTATTTTCCTTTTAGAGTACGCCTGTACCGAAGGTGTACTGGGAGTTCGGGTCAATGTGAACATGGAACTATGAAAATAACCTGATGTAGAGAGGAAAAAACACACTTAATAGTTTTGGATTATTATTTTTAATAAAAAATAGGTAAGTACCTATCATTAATTTAATCATGTTACTTGAGAAATGAGCATAGGTAGTACCTATACTTATTTTTTTTGAGATTGTTGTCAAACACAACCATAATCTCACTATGGTAAGTGATGATGTGGCCTAAGGTGGTAAGCACACAAAGCCTACAAGGAACTGATCTTAAGTGCAGCTGCCAGAAAATGCTGGTAGGAGTTTGGCCACAGATTTTCAATATGAGTAGTCAGGTAGGCGGGTACTACAAAGCACCCTAACAACAAGCTATGGTTTCCTTACATTGTCCTTCACTGAAAGCTCAAGCTCGTTGTAGGTTTCAAACCTTCATAATGGCATTTGTTATGAAACAAACAAAATACAAGTGCTAAGAATTCTGTCGAAAATTCTTTGCTGATTTATAATAAACAGAAATAAATTTTCCAAAACATCTCAGACATGAACTTTGGCAAAAATATTACATTCTCTATAATTTATATAAGGAATAATTTGACTGTCACGAATATAATGCCATATCCATTTTCCTAGAATCATTCATAGCTCTATTATAATTTTATTACTATGTCCTAAGTTGCAGGACATACCTACACACATATATTTTATGAATCATGAGTATTGTAATGAGGTTTTAGTGACCTGAACAACAAAATTTTGTGTCATAGTATCAGCTCATGTCAAACCCACTGCCGAGCTTAGACCTCCTTTCTGACATGCCACTTTTTCTGATCCTGTGCCCGCCTCATCCAGTTTCTCTTCCATCTAACCACCTTTCTTTTGGACTAGGTGTAAATACAACTTAAAATCAAATACTGTATAAGTACTGTACTGTAATAAGTAAATAATATGTATAAATTCTAATCTTTCTAAGCTGGTTTTAAAACAATTTTTGATCCTATTTGGATGAATATCTGGTAAAGTAGAACACAAAAACTATGGAGTCTGGGAAATTTGAAGTTTGAGACACAGATCCTGATGCGGTTTCCATGGTGATATAAAATAGGTTCCTTCAGGAGTTACCATAACCTAATAATAGAAACATGATTTTTATATGTGAATATTTAGATATTTATTTGTATAACAGATCAAATTTGAGTCAGTGAGTAATCTTAGGAAAGGTAAAATTTTGACGGGAATCGAAACCATGATCAGCAGGTCCGTCAAAATCATATCCCAAAAAATAAGTTCCTTCTGGAACGCGGATTCGGGATGTATGGCAGAAGCTGTTGTTTACATACTTGTGTGTCAGAAATTCTGGACACGTTTCTATTATTTATTTGTGTGTAATTAATTAATTATGAAAAATCGTGCGAAAGGCTGGCCCCACCATTTATCAGTGTAAACAAGAGAAAGGTAATAGTTACACTACTTACCGTATTCTGGTATTGTTGTATAATACCGTAACTTTGAATGTAGAAATAGTTCTTTTTGCACAACACAACACAAATAATTTTCACTGTATCACTTGTTTAGGTAGAAACGGAAAACACGAACGTAACTATATAATCAGAAAAACTGTAAAAATCTGGATAACGAAACTATGAATGAATGACAAAGAAAGACGAAACCTCCTGTATGTATAGGTCTATTATTTTACTCTTTGGACGAAACGAACGAAACCACAGACAGACTGGCACTGACTAGTCAGAGAGAGATTTCTATTTTCCTTCTGTTTTCCCTTATTTTGGGTAGGCAAAGGGTTCTAGCCCATACAGCCTCCTCATTTATAGCTAAAATAAGATTCATTTTTATTAATTCCATCGGACTTCAGTGGTGGCGTGGACTCTATGTATGTATAACGAAACCATAGCAGTGCAGTGTTACCAAATCCTCACCAAATCAACAATATTCCAGATAGCACTCACCACGATTTGTCACACAAGTTTACTCACTGAAGTGGTTATTACGTTACCCTATTTAGAGAGACTCTAATTAGGAAATCGGTAGGTGTATGTAATCGTAGTTAGATTCCAACTTACGCACTACTCCCTAAAGTGGTTATTACACTACCCGATTTAGGAACTCCCGAAATCGAAAGGTGTAATCGTAGTTAGATCAGTTGCTTCCGATTTAGTGCGATTGGAAGGTCCGGACCTAAATTGTGTACGATTTACGGTAGTGTAATCGAATCGCTACGATTCAGAGCGATTAGTTGGCGTCCGCGCCGGCTACGGTACGAGTCGTCTGTCCGATTTAGAATTCAATTTAGTGTATATGGGATCACTAGCTTCCAACCCGATTTAGGTCCACCCTATGAAAATGAAATGAAATGAAAATATTTTTTATTCAATTAGGCCTTCACCAGAACTTATGATTAGTCTGACCCTAACGCTCGGTTCGGAAGGTTGCTTTTACTAAACAAAATTGGAGTCCCTAAATTGAGTAGTGTAATAACCACTTAAAGCCTATCACCCAACACAAATTAATCAGCAATTTGTGTTGCGAACCAAATTGTGCCCGATTTCTGACTATGAGATTTAAGTGGCAGTATGCAGCAGAATGGTCATTTTTGTGTTTGATTTGTTTTGTTACGAAGTTACGAAGTATCTTAGATTCTTAAATAACAAAATGTCGTTTGAATTGCATACGATATCAGAAATTTGATCGTATCTACATAGTGCCACAGTCAGTACAGTTGTATAAAAATGTATTTTCTTTTTAATTCGCTTGGCATCACTGCCATGCTCTGTCTACGCCTCAGAATGAGAGCGGTTCACAGAAAAAAAAATAAGCCCCACTGCGTAGATAGAGGGTGACTCCTCTATCTACGCCCCACTGTCTAGCAAAAGCATAAAAAATAATCAAATATAAATTCTAAGATGAAGTACCATCACAGCGTAAAAAACATACAGTGGTCCATCGCGTTTGCGCGTGGGCGCTCTCTCACCCCGCAAACCCCGCACGATTGCTCTGTCTAGACGTGTCCGTTGGCCGACTGTAAGAGTTACATAGACTGTGGTACCATGAAGTATGCATAGTATGCTTTATCAAGGTGCAACACTTGCCATAGATTATTTCTTAGATTTACGATTAAGTTTAAAATAATGGTTATAACACACTTAAAAAATACATTTATGTTAAATAGGTATTAAGTATAACGTACCATCTAAAATCCTTGTTTTGTAACAATTTAATTTAAAAAAAAAATATATTATAGATACGCCTCACCATATGCGCAAATGCGCATGAATCTTGTAATATTATTTTAGTCTATGAAGTCGGTTTATTGATTTTCTAAAAAAGGACGAACTTATTATTCATCAATATGTTTCGAATATCTGTATTTTTGGGATGGTGCTTGGTTTTAGGATTATTTTCTATATGTAAAGGTGCTTCAGAACAAACACCCGTGACATTTACATTTAAAGAATATCAATATAAAGATTCTCCTAAGAATGTATGATAGCAAAAATATGTTATAATTATTTTCATAACTTAAATTATGAACGGTTAACATAATGTGATGTCACCATTTTTTATTTACAGGAAATGACTTTCAGGGAATTTGAAACTGCTTGTGAACAAAGTGGGGCATGTAGTCACATGACTGGTTTAATTAGAACTCGCTGTGTGAGAGAATGCGTATCACCGTCATGTTACAGGGAACTTTATCAAGCTGATCCGGTAATTAGATTATTGTGAGAAATAATGATAACACTGCTTTTAGATTTTATTGAAGTGTGCTGCTTCTTAACGCACGTTCGGGATGGGGACTTACACAAAATATGTAATGAATGCCTGTGTTGTTTGTTTATTTTTACTACCTACATTATACTCTATTGCCGTTGCCACTAGGAGTACTGGTAGAAATATTATAATAGTAGAAATATTATATATATAAATAATAAAAATAATAGTAAAAACCGATATACACATCAAACTATTTACTTACTTCAATATTTTTATATTTTAGCTAGAAGATGGAGAAATTGATGTTCGTCTTAACTCGTTCAAAGGATGTTTTATACAAAGAAGTGGCCGAACGAGAAATTGATTTTGGAGAAGTATCTCTACTTTGATTTTATGTGTTAAGAAGATCAATAAAATCCGTCGTAAAGTACAGTTTATTTTACTAGTACGTATTGATCTTTGACTCAGGCCTAATTATGTTAATATTAAGTGTCAATTCAATTTAATTATTTTTCAGGTTTTCACATCCATAATCATCAAAGGCAGAACGTTATTTAATATAGTTGCGAGAAATTTATAATGCTTTAGATTCATGTAATATGGAAATTCACAAAATAAATTACTTAAATACAAACATTTATTTACAAATATAATATTAAACACACTATTTGCTGTATCATATTAAGAAAAAAGTTCCTTTTTTTTTGACGGGACACGAAGGTGGTGGGTCCAGAAACGCTTAGCAAACAAATATTTCATAACAGTGTGGCATAGGCCCACAAACTAATAAGAGAAAGAACCCGCAAAGTATTATTAATAGAAGCTTAAAGATGTTTCTGCATGCATCCTATGCAAAGAGTAAAATAATAGACCTATACAGGATATCGTATAAAGATTTATTGATAATGATGCTGCGTTGCAATTATTATTGCAGTTGTGATGGTAAAAAAAATAAAAGTGAAGAGGGTCGAAGATCGAAATCAAACGTCCAGTCTCTTTCATAATTATAATAGTATATTGCGTGTTCACAACGATAACAAGTAGTTAATACAAAATACAAAGTTTTGAATTACTCAAACAAACAAGTTAGTGCGCGCATCAATGACGACATGTGTAATTCCCTTCTGCGCATGTCCGTTAGGGCTGCCATTGCAACACCTTTTTTCTGCCATGTGAAGTGTGGCTGGACACCACAAAAGTTCTCTTGAATTCTGTTGAGTCTTGAGAATGCAGTTAATTTGCGCGTTTGAAAAAAAAAATTGTGGTTTGATTTCGGCAAAGATTTCAGGCTAAGATGATTGTGAAATAGTTGAAAAATTATTATGTTGGCACTAAATAGGTGTGAACAAGTTCTTGTTTTATTTCTACCTATAAAAAGGAAAATAATGTTTGTATCTATATAGGTATTTTTTAAAATCTTTTCTACATACATAGTTACTTTTTGGGCTATTAAAATGTAAATTTGGCTACTTTAGGCTACTAACGCTCCGTGAAAATATTGAGGATACTAGGTTAGGTCTTTTTTTATGCTAGTACCACACATGGCTATTTGTATTTGCGTAATGCTGTATTTGACAAACAACTTCCATGTGGGGGGGGGGAGAGTTGTTCGCCAAATATTTTGCCATATTTGCCTATTTGGCGACGTCTGTCGGTTTTTCAAGGCACGTCAAAGAAATAGGCAAATACGCAAATATACCAGCCACACATGGTAGCAAACATGTTTGTTGTTTTGGTATTTGGCTCACGTACGCTCACGCAGGTCGTATCGCCTATTTGCCTATACGTCTATACCAAATACTGTCAACATGCTATCATCACAAATACAAATAGTCATGTGTGGTCTAGAGATGAGTCCGATATCAGGTCACATGGATTTTATCATCGATATTTTAAAATCATTTCATCATGCAATGACAACGACAAAATCATCAATGATTTTATATCATTACCAATGCGGGCGCTCTCTGTGACAGAGTGACTGGCGACTCGAGGTTGCGACTGCGACGTTGCGAGTGAGGTAGACAGAGTGCAATGTTTAATTCGCCCGGCGCCGCTGAACGCACGGAACGGCAACAATGCTTTCATTAAATGAAATTCATTTCATACCAAAAGCGTATATATATATATATTCTATCGTATCTATATTATTTTTATGATTAATAAATGACTTAGACTGCTATGAATATAGTAAGGTAAAAAAAAAAGTCACAATGTAACCCATGGCTTACTAAATAACTATAATGATCATTTCAAGCGACGACGTTCCGAGGCCAAAAAAAATCATTGATGATTTAGTCATTCTTCCTGCCATCGATATTATTTTGTCATTGTCATGCTGTCATTGATATTTAAAAATCATCACTCAGCCCATCTCTAGTGTGGTCCAGCATTAGATATGCCTGGCAGCACCAGTGTTGCCATACAGATTTATCTATATCGATACAGATTTTCGACATTCGATACAGATGACAGATTTTGCACTAATTTTATACAGATTTTTGGAATTAAACTTAGTCTATGATAAAATAGAAGAAATGGAGTTGAGCATGATAAATGGAAAAAGCCAACATTGTCAGACTGTCCAAAAAAGAAAAAAAAATGCAAAAAATATTAACGATAACGGCGTACAGTAAGGGGTATTTCTCGAGACTGAAAATCGTGTATCATTGTAGTGATGTCATGCCGGAAATGTAAATTCGCGTTTCGTAAAATTGGTACACTTCTCAAAGTAATCTATTATTAATTTTTTTCACTGTTTAGTTAGCTATTATTTTATTAATTTCACTTTTTTGTGTAAAATTAGTAAAAATATTTTAATATGATGTAATCGATACGTCTTATGAACAAAAATAACTTCAACACAATACCTAATATTATTTAAAAAAAAAAAAAATAAAGAAGTAGTTTTTATAAACACCTTGGTTTTTTCAATAAACTACCATTCATTTATTGGACTGAATTTTTTATATAGATTTCATGCAGATTTTGGCTTATTGAGCTCATACAGATTTTTAGACTTTCAGGTTTGAGATATGGCAGCACTGGGCAGCACTGTCTTTAGTCTGTGTCTCTGTTCTCCTGTTTGTCTATGAATATTGAAAAATTTTTACGTTCTACTCACTTGCTATCGTGAGAAGCGGTCTAGTGAGAAATTAAGCAGAATGGCTTCCTTGTGTAGGCAAATTGTTAGAGCAAATGCATTTAGAAGTGTTCTATTACCCACTGTCCGGCGGGGATATTCCGATAAAAGTAAGAATTTCACTAAACTTATGGTCCGCCCTGACAATGTTTCATTACGTAATGTCAAAGATATACTCAAAAACTTGTAAAATTACACTTTTTCAATGAGTATTATTTTTCAAATTAAAGAAAGCACTTAAAATGTTCTTTTTTTATTCATGTCATTAAAATAGGAATTCATTAAAAAGTTATGTAAAAGGAAAAAAATACCAAATGTCAAACACGTTTTATTGATTATTTTTGTTTGCCAAATTGTAAATCTAAAGATATATGTAATTATTATATAGTATTAGTTAGCTTAGCTTAGTTCTCAATAAACCCTAGGTATGGTACCTACGTTTTATAATGGTTATTAATAAATTTTAGGTTATCTTATCTGGTATCTTGAGAATGTCCATAGGTACCTACGAAAAGGCATACTTACTTTCAAACCGTTATATTACTTACGTTATACATGGACCTATTATAATAGCAAGGTATAGGTTTTTGTTGCTGTTCTATTATCTTTTATTATTTTATTTAGATGAGTTTTGGTGGAAAAAAAACAAATATGAAGGCCATGACCTTCAATAGTCACGAACAATAATCCTTCTAAAATCCCATTATAATGGAATGCTTATAAATCAATGTTGATGTAATCATTTTCACAAAAGAGCTAATTTTTATCAGCTCATGTGAAAAATTGATTACTGTATTTAATGAAAATATTGGTATCCAAATTGCAAGCACATTTTAGTTGGCACAAAAGTAGGGACTATTGTATTCTATAACTCAAATGGTTGCCTAAAGATTGTGCAGTAGCAGTTAGCAGTTGTTTACATTAATAAAAAAAAACTATTACAAACTGAAAAACAGTTTTTAGCGGGTCACTATAAATCCAAGTGTTGTCTGAAATTATTTCTAAATTGTGATTTATTGATTATTCTACCAATTTTAGCAATTCAGTACTGACATTATTATTTAGAGGTTCATTGCCTATAAAGAGGTCAACCATCTTAGGTCCTATATTGTCTAACACTCATTTCACTTTACTTCATACAAATATCTGTTAAAGCCATTTAAAAAAATATGGATACCATTAATTTAAATATGACACAAAAAATAATGTAAAAAAAACCACATTGTTATTATAAAATTATATTGTATTTTTACAAAGCAAGGTAATAATAATAAATTTACTTATTAATCAATGTTATGTTACCTATTGTCTGCCAGTTAATCATTGACAATCTGGGCCTTAATTATCACCTTTATAACTAGCTAACACAAATCTATCTTTGTAACAGTGATGCCTGATCCCCTGGAACACGCCACCGGAATGGAGAGGAAGGAACTGCTAGCCCTCCAGTCTGGCAATGACGATCCCTTCAACATGAAGGTCCTTAAGAAAGCCGCCGGAACACGCGAGAACCCCACCCTTGTGCCATCTTGCTTTGATGCCCGTATTGTTGGATGCATATGTAAGTATTCCATTAATTCTTGAGGGATACTGATCAAACTACTGTGGTTGCCATTTCTTCAAAAATGACAATGTATTAGACAAGTCAACAACAAAACTGTACAATACTTACGCAATGTTCCGCCTAATTTTAATTTGAAGTACATGATTATTTACATACATATTTTATGACCGGTCAAACGTAGCTATTTAGAAAATGGTGACAATTGTGTACTTACAACATTATTTATAGTCATTAGTAATATTACGACTTATTATTTTCAGGTGAAGAACACGCCACAGCAGTCACCTGGCTTTGGTTACACAAGGTAAATAATATGCATTTACACTATCTATCTATACATCAATGTAATAGTAAAACTGATTTTGAGACTGTGCCTTGAACATCAACAAGAAAATATGAGATATAAGTATGAGTTGACTTGGAAGCATAGGAATTATAATTGGACAGAAAGAAAGTCAAATCATTGTTTAAAACTATGTTACAATGCGATACTCTGAAAACATCTTTAGTTTATAAATATAAACTCCATTGGAATGTGTCATTATATCAATAATAATCAGTCACCAAATAATTTCATTATGTGTCCATTGCTGGGACTGAAGCTACCTGATCCTTTTGTAGATTGGCGGAATTTTAACTATCAGATATGCCTGTTTTTCTTTATTTTATATATTTTTTTGGTAATTTCAGGACCACCCTCGCCGCTGCGAGTGTGGACACTGGTACAAACTTATCGAGAAGCAACAGATTTAAATGTACCGGGTTTTAGTTTATTATAGTAGTGTTTTAATACATTTGCAATAATTACGCATCTCGATTATCGCGCACAGCCTTTCACCACGGTCTTCCCCGTGTTGCCATACATGAAAATACATTAAGATGCGTTAGTTTTGAACTTACATTACCAAATCGAGAAAAAACAATATTAAATAATTGTAAGCATATTTATCAGTGTTTTATTCATGTTACCTTTGAGTTTATTGCTGTATGATATTGTACAATGGGCTAGTGTTACTTACATAGTTAAATAAATGATTTAACTTCGCGCCGAGATATTTTATTATAAGTTTATCCTTTTTCCTTAAAGATACACGAAATATCGGTACGTAGGCACATAATGGCCGACGGATCGATATCGAAAATTGGAATCGTATAATACTTAAATAAGTACATAATTTTATCAATAGAGTTTAAACATATCTATTCAACCCAAATTAATGGAAATGATTTGCTTTCTTAGTTCCATTCGAATTCTTCAAAGAGCTTGAGCTTTTGGTGAAGGAAAACATTGTGAAGATTTTTGTCCATAGCACGGTGGTGGGAACTTTATGGTACCACCCTTACATAAGTTGAAAATTTGTCGCCAAACACCCACCGATGTTCAATCTGGCTGTAATTAAGAGGCTTTGTGAATTGTGGGCTTGCCACTTTCGGCTATATCATAGTTCTTTGTTTACGTCAATATCTGGAAAAAATTTGTTACTCGGAAAGTATGGGGCACTCCGTGATAAACGTAGAAATTCGATTGCAAACATCACGCAAGCCGAAAGGTTTCCGTACCATGAAAGGGTCGGAATGGCAAGCAAGAGACTGAAGCCTTTTGATCAGTAGGTTTGTGGATGCGAATGGCAGAGGATCAGTGTGTGGTATGTATGCCAAAGATGCCACACCAAGTAGTGGGGAGATGATGATGAGCATGGGTAGATACCCAGAATATATAGGTATCTCTAAAATAGGAGAATCTTAAGTATTCCTTATAATTTACTTCGCATAGAGAGCAGGAATATAGGTAGGTACTGTTATCTCGGTTACTGCTTTAAACGCGTGGCGAATGTTGGTTCATTGATAAGATTTTTTACAATGATGAATGCATATGCGAATTTGCAATGTGTTTACATGATGTCTACATTGGGTAAAGGGCGTCACACTCGGCGAAGATACTATAATATTTTATCTTAAGATCATGAGACAGCATTATACCACAGTCTATGTAATTACGCTGTGATTATACTATGAAAAGAGAAGCAACGACCTACCTTCACTTTCCTTCTCTTTCACTGTTATAGCTCTGTCTCATATATCTTAAGACAAAATATTATCTTATCCTCGCCGTGTGTGACACCCTTAATCTGCGCAGCTGCGTTACGCACCGTACGTACACCATTCGTACACATTATTTAACTTAGGGATAATATTTCTTAAAAAATATTTACAATCAATGTATAAAATACAAACTATGATATATAGAAAACATCCTCAAAGCCCTCGCTGCTGTCGATAGGCAAGGTTCCCAACAGGCTGGCAGCGTTCCCTTTTTGGATGGCCAAGCTTATGCGTTGGCGGAAAAAGCTCCCAGCCCGTCGGTCTCCCGAAACCTCGAGAAACCTTATTTCTTAATTTTGACCCATTTTATACTTCCACTCTCCACGGAAATAGTATACTCGTTTTCATAAATGCTGAAATTTTACATGAGCGTGAATTTAGCAGACATGATATTTAAATATCATAAATTCAATTATAAAATTGAATTTTTGATTTCTAGATTGTGCCATTTTTTATAATACTTTACTTATTTCATTAAAATTTCCTAAAATTAACAAATGTCAGCTAATTTTACACTCATTTAGTACGTCTTTTTTTGTTTTATAAAACTTTAAAAGCTCGATGAATGTACGAGGTTTGGAAGCCAAGATGCGAATTTTTTTGCTGTTCATTCATCGTGACTTCAAGTACAAGGAAAAAAGTTCTACGGTTGGCAACCCTGATCAAGCAAGTGTCAAATCCCAAATTGGCCCAGAAAAAAAAGCGCGGGAACCCCGATACGAAAAGGCGCCTCTTTTGAAAAAAATATATTAATATTTTATTTAATTAATTACATAATTTAATTGTTAACTTTTTCATAAGTTTTGAACATGGCAAAACGTAAAAAGAAAAAGACGAAGGAGGATGTGGCAGAAGATGGTAGTTGGGCTGATTTGAAGGGAGATACTTCTGACGAATCAAGTTCAGATGAAGATATAAACAATGAACGGAAGTATAAGCCTTATTATGTTTCTGACTATAATAGGAGATATCCAGAAGACTCGATCCTCACCGATTATGTAGTCTTTGTTGAGTCTAGTGATGAAAAAAGACCGATAGGCACGCGGGACATGATGTCTCTGTCTACACAGGCAAAACGTTTTAATAAGGGTATTAAATACTTACAATCTATGAATAAATATAAGATAGGTGTGCATTTTGATAAACCTACCCTAGCGAATGCTTTTTTGAATAATAAGACCTTTTTAACTGATTACCATTTCAAAGCGTCGATTCCAGCAGCAGGAACAGAGGTGACTGGGGTCATTACTAGTGTCCCTGCTAACATCTCTAATTTTAAAATCTACAAACTTTTGTCTACATACAGAAAAATAATATGTGTTAAACGCATAATGAGGAAAATACGATGTGACACAGGAGGCAGCAGCTTGCAGCCAACAGGAACAGTTGCAATTACATTTGCATCAAATGCGTTGCCCGATCATATAGACCTGAATGGATGGCGGTTTGTGGTCAAACAATATATTCCACCTGTGAAACAATGTTACAACTGTCTCAGGTATGGTCACCTTGCTAAATATTGTAAAAATTCGGTCAAATGCTCCATATGTACTGAAAATCATACATACAAAGACTGCAACACTCCAGTGGACAAGGCTATATGTGTGCATTGCAAAGGGAATCACATTAGTATTTCTGGTCAATGTCCAGTTAAAAAAGAGAAAATAAAAGAAAACCAGGCAGCCCTAAACAAGAATACATTTGCTGAACTTTTCAGTAAAGAAAATTACCCTGAACTTAGGAAAAAGAACTCAACAGATATTTTATTGTCTTTATTAAATAAGGATGACATTTTAAATATTATATTAAACTCGATTACTAAAATAATTACACTTAATAAAGCTGAAGAAAAAATAATATCTTCCCAGCTAATAAAAGATGTTCTCATAGATACAGTTAAAGCCAAATAATTTTTTACCTTTTTTATGGACCAGTTAAATGTACTACAATGGAATGCACAGAGTTTAATTAGTAATCGCTTTTTATTTACACAGTTTCTTCATGAGAATAATATACACATTGCTCTTGTCTGCGAAACATGGCTCAAGTCACGACACAATTTTAAAATTACAGGATATAATACTGTAAGACTTGATTCTGGTAATGATCACAATGGTGTAGCTATACTTTTACATAACAAGATTAATTTTCATATTATTGATACTTTTTCTGATGATTCTATTCAAAATATAGCAGTCCAAATTTCATATGGCAATAAAAAATTAACATTAGCTAGTGTTTATAGTCCTCCAAATCCACCAATAAATTTTACTAAGTCTAAATTAGATACATTAATTCAAAGTCTTCCAGAGCCTGTATTAATTGCAGGTGACTTCAATGCACATAACACTATGTGGGGGTGCCCTGCATCAGATCCACGAGGCACTGATATTCTCACAAGTATTGATGATAATAATCTTGTGATCTTAAATGATGGTCAGATGACTACTGTAGGTTCTCACAGATGGAGGCAAAATGCTCTTGATCTTACATTGGTATCTCCTTCATTAGCTTCAGCATGCAATTGGCAGGTGCATGACAATGACTCTCTTGGGAGTTATCACTTTCCTGTAATTACAAATATCACAGTTTATAATGACAGTTTTCAAGAAAATATATTTACAAGTAACATTAATTTAAAATTAGTTGATTGGTCTAAGTATACTAATATGATAAGTTTTCTTATTAATAATCATAGCTTTAATTATTCTCATCCTTTACAATGCTATATTGATCTTGTAGATCTGATCATACAAGCTATGCATAAGTCTCTTCCCTTTAAACAGGTTTCTAACGGTCAGCCTTCACAGTCAATAATCAGATTTAATAGAAGACTGCCTTTACCTTGGTGGAATAATAAATGTAGTGATGCAGTTCTAAATTGTAAGAATGCTTATTTAACTTTTAAATCTGATCCTTCAGAATCAAATTACATTGAATTTAAAAGGTTACAGGCTGTTAAAAAAAATATTTTAAATACTGAAAGGCAGCATAGCTGGAAACAGTTGTGTGAATCTTTTAATCGCTCCACACCATTATCTAGAATTTGGTATTATATTAAAAAGTTTAATAAAACATTTGTACACAATAATACATCTGTTGTGGACTCTAGTTGGGCTAATGAATTTTTATCAAAATATACTCCTGATACAGTTGAATCACAACTGACTTTCCATTCATATAATAATGTCACTGCCTGTGATTATTTTTCTAAACCTTTTAGTTTAAGTGAATTTAATTCAGCTATTAATTCTAGGAAAAATACTACATGTGGCTTAGATTCCATCCCATATAAAGCTCTTAAACATATGAACTCTATATGTAGAGAAGTTACATTAAACATCTTTAATATTTTATGGATGTCATCCCTTATACCAGATGATTGGAAGGTTGACTGTTTGGTTCCCATTTTAAAACCTGGCAAGAAGCCACACAAAGCTGACTCATATAGGCCAATCGCACTTACTTCTTGTATGAGTAAAATATTTGAGCAACTTATAAAAAATAGATTAGAATTTTACATAGAAAGTAACTGCCTCTTACCATCAAATCAATTTGGATTTAGACGTGGAAAATCATCAAGGGAAAGTATTGCCCATCTTCAATTAGATATCTTCAATTCTATTAAGAATAATAATATATTGATAGGAGTATTTTTTGATATTGTTGGTGCATTCAATAATATTAATCATCACATTCTTGCTGTAGAGTTGAGGTCTCTAGGAATTCCTGAAAAAATTGTTCAGTGGGTGTTTAATTTTTTACATGGCAGAAAAGTATTTGTTAAAGTTAACAATAACAATACAATATTAGGCCCTAGACTTAGTTTTAAGGGTGTATGTCAACGGGGGATATTAAGTCCTCTCATTTTTATTTTATACATTCACAAATTAAATATTACTTTAGGTTCAAAAGTACTCAATTTACAATATGCAGATGATTTAGTTGTTTATGGCTCTGGGTCAAACGTAAGAGATTTAGAGTCATCCATAAATGAATCATTGGAAAAACTTCATTCATATTTTTCATATTTAAATCTAGATGTCAGTACAGAGAAGAGCAAAGTGGTGATTTTTAACAAAATCCGTCCTTTTAATATAAGATTATTATATAATCATTCTATTTTACCTATTGAAAGTTGTGCTAAGTTCTTAGGTATAATTTTTACAAATAATCTGTCTTGGACTAAGTATGTCCAATCCATTGCAGACAAAGCTTTGAGGGCATTTAATGCTTTAAAGGCTCTGGCTGGTACAAGTTGGGGAGCTGATCCGAAAATTCTGTTAATCTTATATAAATCCATAGTAAGGAGCCATTTTGAGTATGGCTTCCTTTGTTTTGCATCAAATAAAAGATTGATGATTAAGTTAGATATCATCCAGAACAAAAATTTGAGGCTCATTACTGGGGCTATGAGAACAACTCCTATTGTTTCTTTGCAGGCTGAATGCCTTATTCCTCCTCTTATAATGAGATTTAAATATCTTAAATTTAGATTTTTATTTAATTTAATTTCTTTGTCCAATCATCCTCTCTTTAAGAAAATTTCATCATACTATGAGAGTATTTTACCTATAAGTGAATCTGCCCCATATATACTCCATAATTTTTCTGAAATTATACAACTCGATCACCAATACAATATTCACAAATGTATGAATACTTTGCCTTGTTATAATGGCACATATGACAGTAAATTCAGTAACATACACATAAATATTAAAGAAACTATGAATAGAAAAGAGGAAGTGTTTGAGTTAATAGACAGGTATTCTGAATTTCGCCACATTTACACTGATGGTTCAAAAAAGGAAGACAAAGTATCTTGTGCATTTTACATACCATATCTTAAAATTGGTCGTGGTTTCCCACTTCCTACACCAACTAGCATATACACCGCAGAATGCTATGCAATTGTAGCTGCACTTCAATTTATCATAGAAAATTCAGCCGTATCATCGAAATGGTTGTTGATCTCAGATAGTATGAGTGTTCTGCAGGCGTTGCAGACTAGAACTTTGGATGCCAAAACTTCTTTCATCATTTATGAAATCAAGAATTTATGGTGGAAACTACACGAGGAGAATATTGATATTAAATTCATATGGACTCCCTCTCATATCGGTGTCACAGGAAATGAAAATGTTGATTTCTTGGCAAAAACTATAGTTAACTCTGACATTGACTGTTTACCTCATGTTGCCATACCTTACACAGATTTTTATTCCATCTTAAAAAAGAAATTAAAAGAAGAATGGAAGTCACATTGGACAAGTATTCTGGAACATGGAAAAGGCTTATGGTATGCGTCGATAAACCCAGAAATTCAATCCATTCCTTGGTTCTCTCACTACAAAGAATTTGTCAATAGAAAATTTTATTCCACATTAACTAGACTCCGATTTGGACATTATCGTTTAAATGCACACCTCGCTAGAATGAGAATTATTTCATCATCGTCTTGTAATTACTGTAACTCTGATTGTGATCAAACTGCAGATCACATAATTTTCAGCTGCCCTGCTTTTATGATTGAAAGATTGCTGTTGATTGAAGATTTAATTAATATTTATGGAGAATCTGAGAGCGTCCCGCGTGCCCTCTATGATATTCTACGTAATGTTAATACTTATATACCCTTATACAAATTTATACTGAGAAGTGTTAAAGAAATTTAAGACTACATGAATTTATTTTATGGACAAACAAGGAAAATACATTGGATAGAAGTCTCCACTTCCGCCCTTTGAACTAGAAAATTAGACTTGGCTTAGACCTTCGAAGAAAACAAATATGGCGTTGGCCTTTTGAATTTGAATAAATCAGACATGGCTTTGACCTTGGGAAAAAAATAAGACATGGCGTTAGCCTTTTGAACTTTGACATATCAGACATGGCTTTGATCTTGGGGAAAAAAGAAACAGACATGGCGTTAGCCTTTTGAACATTGACAAATCAGACCTGGCTTTGGCCTTTATTGTTTACAACATTAGACTGGAAAAAGAGATTACAAAATATGACATGGCTGTATGGCTCTGTACCTTTGCCTGCCTTTTTGGCGAATCGAAAAACAACAACAACCAAATTGGCCCAACTCGTTCGATCGATTGACGAAATTTTTTCTTTACCTAACTAAACTAAATTATTATTTACAAATTCATTAGAATGTGGTTATAGTTCAAAATTAATTTACCGTGAACCGTAGCTTTTTTTTATAAAAGATTATGCCCCGTAAGTATTCTAATATCTACTTCACAAAACGATGGCGGTTTTATCCGCGAACTAACATGAACTTGTATGGCCTTTATCTCTGAAACTATTTATCTATTACTGAATATTCTACCACCATTGAGAAATTATACTATTTACCTACTAATGATAACACATAAATACTTAGTTTAGTTGTGAGTATTTGTTAGTTTGTAGACATACAGGCTTACATGTGTTATCTTGTGAGTCAATAAATAGTTTTTCTTTAATTTTTACCTAGGTGGTCAATAATTTGAAACACACAGGTAAAACAATAATTATCCATTATTTTACAGGACACGATAACAATAGTAACTACATAGCACATGGATTTGTGGACGACTGCGATGTTTTGATGGAAAAATGTTCACAATTTGGTAGATTAAACTATGAGAAATTTTGCGACGTCTGGAAGGATATGCAATTTGTTCAAATTTTTCAGTAAGTAGGATAAAACCTGTAAACTTTTTTGTGAACTTGATTTGACCTTTTTATCACCTCTTTTCAGTGTTATAGGTATAGTTGCTAAATACCATGCCTATTTAGAATAAACTTAACTGTATTTATTTTAACCAATGAATAGTAGAATAGTATGGAGTAGCATTTAAGTATTATTGTCTGCTCAAACTTCATCCTAATACAGTTATGTCCATATTCTATCCCATTACCTCAACTACTATAAAACAAAATTTATTATTCCAGTGGCAGAAAATCAAGTGCAGAAATTGCTGAGTTGTCTGAGGAAGTAATTAATATAGCAAAACACTACATGATTAATGAAAATAATAATACTGAGGTAATATGTAATTGCATTTACCATTTGAAGGCATAACTACCATTATAGGATGGATATTCGTTAAATAAGCTATATTTCTTTTTATTTCACACTACTTACTAGAACTAGAATTAATTTAAAAAATACATCTTCAGCTATAAATATAAACAAGATGGGTGTATTGAATAAGAGATGATAGTAAGAAAGGTGTGAAGGCAGATATGATAGATCAGAAGGAATGAGTAGAAGAAGAGATCCCAAATGATTGGGTACAGGGCAGGAAGATTATGATATATCTATCTTTAACTATAGATCCAAATGAGGATGCTTATGATCTTTTGAAACACTTACTCTAAAGGTGGACATGCACCTAGACGCACCACAGGATCCATACAAACCGGAGTCATTGCATTTTATTAACATTTATATGAAATTATGAAATAAGTGCATGGGACCATCCGAAAATGCGGTGACTGCGGCGCATATGGCACTTACTGCCGTCTAGGTGTGTGTCCACCTGTAATGGTGATACAGAATTGTGTAAAACGTGACATGTAAAAATCATGCATAATTTCCATCAATTGATAACCCCCATTTTTATCATTGACTTATAAATATTGCAGGAATCAGTAGCAGGCCTATTCCTTATCTATGCATTACAAAATTTACAACCATATACTGGTTTCGCTGCACTCCGAATAGTCCCTGAAGATGTACCAATAATAGAGAAAATTACAAAAATTGCTCGCCAGCAGAGGCGGTGCGATGTCTTGTTCATTCTCGGGTCTGTGCTCATCAAGGGACCCGTTCAATATCATGCGGCGGAAAGGGAGAGGGGCATGGAGTTGTCTTATAGGAAGTATTTGGAAGGTTAGTTGATATTATGGTTTGCTTGTTTGTCATAATATTCTTACAAGCTAGGGATTCGGGATAAGTAAATTAACCGATTTTATCCAAAAACACACGCTGTTTATTCAGAAGGACACACAAAGAATCTTCTAGAACAATCAAGATATAAGTACACATATACAGGCACACAGTAGTCCACACTCATAGTTTATTGAATGTACAGATCTCTAATCACAATTATATCGCACTGTTATATTGCCTATGAATCGCAGTATCGCACTGTAGTCAAAAGATGACCGACTGTTGCTAATAATTGACTACTCTATTCAATAACAGATGGCGCTAATAGTGGCGTCGTAACAATATTAGTTAGGATTATAATTACAGTCGCTAACTAAATTGCTTTGTGACAAATCTCTAAGTTTTACAGACGCGCACATTCATGTCACTAGGGAATTAAATTCCGTTTTATTTCGAGGCTCAATTCTTGCTTTAACTAATCTAATAATCATATCAACCAGAGAGCGTTCAAATACTAGAATAGCAACGCCTTACAAATATTTCTCTGAAATACGTTGCCACTTGCGAGTTCAAAGGTCGTAGCTTTGAAAAACATGTTAGTTTCTCTTCTACCGTCAAACTAATTTTGTAACGAGAGAGGGACACTTGACGTCAGGCTGGGAACTATGGCAGATATGCCTACAGGCATATACAAACAGTTAATCTAGTTACGGACATTGATAGTATTCATACCAATCATAGCAATCTTCACATTAACGTTTTTGAAGGGATTTTTACAATGTTTTAAATATCTGCTATTATGTTATTTATGTCCATTCATAAAATGCTATTTAATAAGCTATCTGCTATAATAATAGTATATAATATAACTCGCTAGGTCCAGGTACTACAAACGTTAAAGAGATGAGCACGCGCCGGAGGGGAGTGTTCCACCGAAACACAGACGTGATGGATCTTATCAAGGAATCTCACACTATAACAAGGCTTTACAGTGAAACAAAAAACGAAATAACTGGTAAGAATGGATGTGTAATGGGGCGGACGAAGGGTTCGGTTGCACTCCTCACACTCAAGGTCACACACTCACGTTCTCTTTCGTTCCTAAAGTCTTTGTTAGCTCTCGAACTCTACCTGTTCCCTTGCTCAGTTGTAGTGAGATTACGTGAGATGGTTTAAATCAAATCTTGTAAAATCCAGGTTTTATGATAGAAGCCTTCTCTTTTTGTTATATGACGTTAGAAAGTGACAGATATATTTAAAAGCTTGAAATCGTCTCACATAATAAAGGGAATGGATTAGAGTTTTTGGTGAAGAAAATCTTAGTATGGTCGGGTACTTTTTATACCCACCTGGATAGAAAATATATTGTCAAGAAATACTGGTGTTCTGGCAGTAGTTCTTGAGAGCCAATTCTCTTGAAGACCTTGCATGCTTTCCACTTTAATCCCTTATAGCCAGTGACATTGAAAACAACTACCCACTGCAATGTGAAGATTTAACATGTAACTTCTTACTCCTATGCCAGTTGACACTCATGTGTGTCAACGGAATTCCTACTCCTATGCCAGTGACACTTATCCGTGACTACGATAATTTAAGCTCTTACGCCGGCATAGCGTAAGGGCTTAGTGAATCGTCTGAATGTGGCAGCAACCAGGTGGGTACTACATAGTACATACCACATTGACGTGAACAGCATTAAGCTTGACACACATTATGGCGGGCGGCATCGCAACGGTCCATACGAAAGAGAGGGATAGTACTACTTCTAGCCTTTTTCTACCTATGGCCGTTGTGATGCGGCCCGCCCATAATGTGCGCTTAGCTTAAATGGTGCTACTCAAGATATTTTCTTTCACAAGTTTAGCTTACTAATATTATAAATTCGAAAGTTTGTTTCAAATTCAGACAAAAATTGTACCGTTAAAGTAACCAACTACACAGTGTACTGACAATATCTTGTGCTAATCAATTGCATTTTGATCAAGCAAGATACTTTATACTCTTCTTAGGCGCACAAAAAACGGATCGCAGTCTCAGCTATGTAAACCATGATTTTGCGAGCGAGCTCGAGGCTTCATTTAAGAAACTCACCACTGGTACCATAGTCGACGAAGGTATGGTCTTAAAATTACAGTAAAACATGGTTAGGTTTACCTAGCTGTTCCCCGCGGTTTAAAAAAAGCCTATAACCAATAAGAGTAGCCTAAGTTACTCATTATAATATCAGCTATCTGTCTTTGAAAGTCGTGTCAAAATCGGTCCAGCCGTTTCGGAGATCAGCCAGAACAAACAGACAAGAATTCTTTTTTGTTATAAGTACCGTATATACTTTCATAATTAATAGGTATGCATTTAGTTAAAAGCTGTTATTTTCACATTACAAACAAACACTTCAATTTTATTTATTTGTATAGATTTAGCAAAATTTACAGGGTTGAAAGTAATCTATACTAATATTATAAAGCTGAAGAGTTTGTTTGTTTGAACGCGCTAATCTCAGGAACTACTGGTTCGAATTGAAAAATATTTTAGTATTGGATAGCCCATTTATCGAGGAAGGTGAAAGCGGGTGAAACCGCGGGGCGGAAGCTAGTCATGAATTCAACTACTTTTACTATGGGACCACAATTGACCACATGTGAAAGCGCGAAAAAAATCTATTTTTGTTTACAAAAGTTCAATAGCCTTTAAGCCATATAGGAGCAGTAGCAAATGCCACGAGCCCCGAGCATAAAAAGTAATTACACATCGCATCGGAATGGGATTTATTACACTGAAATCACGGTATATTTCAGGGTAACACCAAGTGTAGAACCAAGGGCCCTTAATGATATTTGCTACAGGCCCCGCACTAGCTTAATCCGGCACTCAGCTTATTCTATCTTTCTAGAAGTTAAAGTATTATAATATCTAATTATTTCTAGATAAAGACATCGAGTGTAACAATGACAATGAACAACAAGATGGCATCACTTCGATCAAGCAGCGGGCGATGAGGAACACCGTCAACCCCATGAAACATCTCACTGGAGTCCAGGAGAGGTAACACCTCAACATTATTTAGTCAAATCCTACAAATATTATAAACTAGTCGTTTCACGCGGATTCACCCGCGTACCCGGTATATTTTTCTAGTTATTCTGCCATTAGGGGCGCAGACAAATCAAAGATTAGTTTCAGCCGTTCTTGAGTTATATGTAACTAACCCGACTTTGTTTTTATATAGGGTGTGGAAATTTGGATGTTTGATACTCGGCAATAACTTGGCAAATAGATAGATCATACACTGGGATAACATATAGGGTACTATTTATCTTAGGAAAACATAAGAAACCGCGGGGTAGAAGCTAGGAGCATATAAATGTGGCTAAAATTCAAGAGTTTTTTTTTACCTTTTTAATTTCTGAAAAATGAAAAGGATTAAAAAATTAAAAAATCACCAAAACCCTTATAAAATAATAAGGGTTTTAGTGAAGATATAACATTTACAATAGGGTATTTTACTCTATATGAGAAAAAATCTAAAAATGTACAATTTAGATAGCTTAGGCAATAAACAGTCGGAAAATGTTAGTTTTAGTTCATAAAATAACTTCATTAATTTTAAAATTCATTTCAAAGTTTTCAGTTTTTAATCTGTTTCTAAACAAGCGAAACAGTAGCCGCCATTATAATGACGTCATACGGTCATTTACATACAGCTATGTAAACTAAAAAGTGTCAACTTAATTATTATTATTATTATTTTTACACTAGTATTCATGCATTCAGGAACAGCACACTAATAACAAGGATAATGGCTCATTTTTAATTTATAAATTTTTATTAGTCCAATTAAGACCAATATCAGCGCATTTATTTACTTACAAGAGATCAAATAACGTCATGACCGTAGAGTAACAGTGCGTCCAGCGTTTTCATCAAACTACGCGCGAAAATTTTAAATGTAAAATTGAAATGTATTTTTATGGCACTTATCGATTGAATAAAAATTTTGTGTTTTTTTTGGTGGATTAATTATTAGCACCTTAGGAACGAATTGAGACACTTTTCAAAAATGGGTGTAATACCCTATTGAGACAAATTTTTGATGACCAACTAGTTTTTCCAAGACTGTAGAATCATGGTAGAATCATTTGTAACGTTCATAAGTGCCTTATTAGGGCCTAAACTGAATAAATGATTTTTGAATTTGAATTTGTAAATGCTAAGGCATGTATACAACGACTAAAGTTTGCACCCTGGGCATGCTGTGTCTGTCTCGCTCGCCCTCGCTTGCATTTTGCTCGCATATTTTCGTCTCGAAATACGAAATTATATACGTTTTAATTTCAATTATTTTTTTACAGGAAAGAAATAGCGAATAAAAGTCCGGATAAAAAACAACGTAAAGGCGAAGCGAAAACAAATGATAGTAGTCCAACCAAAACTGTAACAAAAAAATCTCGCAAAAAGCGTAAAGCGCCTCCAAAACGTAAACCTAGAGGAAAAAGAAGGAAAGCTATTGTCAAATGCGAAAGCGATGATGACGATGATGAGGACTTTATGAACTTATCATCAACTGATGAAGACGACAAAGATGATTTAGACCCTACGTTAGATAAAGAACCAGAAATAAGGACGGATCAACAATTTGATATAGAAATTGATTCACTGCCGGTTTTCTTCACAACCGAAACAGCGGGGAAGGTTTATGAAATTGAAATAATAGATGAATTAAAAAAGGATATGGACGCCAATAAAGATTCGGCTGATGTAAATAAAAAAACCGGAGAGACGTCAAAAGCGATGGCTATCGAAGACAATAATGATAAGGGAGTGTTTAAAATTCCATTAACTAACAAAGTGAAAAAGTTAGAAAGGCGAGAGTTGAAACAATCCGTTTTAAAATCTAAATTCAAACGAATGGGGGTATTGCCCGTTACTAACTTTAAAAATTCATGATTTGATTTATGAGTAAAATTTGGTTATGCATTTAAAACAAAAAATCCAGTAATAGTATTTTGAGGTATAGCCCTACAAATTTTTGTGTGCTTACCACCTTCGGGCACATCTAAACTTACCACAGTGAGATAGTGGTCACGTCTGTAATTGAAAATATAACCATAATAAGTTCGAGACAAGAGTCAGGTTAGCTCCCAAAATCTTGATCTCAGTTACCTTTTTTATTCTATGTATATTTAAGAATAAAATAATATTATGATTTTTATCTGTGATACTCTATTTTGATTTGCTGTAAGAATAATTATTGTTTTATGTGTAAATCAATAAATCGTTTAGAAATATTCATTGTTTAAATGTAACGAACGAGTAACCGTCACAACCGCATAGAACAGTCAAAATGATCCTGTAAACGAAACGGTACACTACCCGCCATAATTTTTCAAGAAGTATTAAAATGAAAATAAAATATAATTTTATACCACATTATTTATTCATATTAATTAGGTACATTATAAGTTATATTCTATACAATATCATTCATGTAGGATCACTTATTTATTTGAACTTCAATGTTTAGGCCTGGGATATATAAAAACTTATATTTACAAAAATTATAGAATTCATTTTACGTATGTGCAATATTTGCGAGCACATTTTAGAAAAATTAGTACCAATGGAACATCCTATATACACTCGGCGTCACAAAAATCGCACCTCTCCGAAAATAGCATTCAAGCCTGTCCAGCGATCAACGCATACATTAAACCCAATTAATATTGGTTCTGTTGAAAGTATGTTTAATGACGTTTAAATTAACAACAGTTAGATTTCATAAATAACAAAATTCTTCATATCACATGCCGTTAAATAACTATTGTTAAAATACGCTTTAGAGATGCCACTAATTGCACCACCCTAATGGGTATAAAACGGCCGATCAAGGTCAAATGTGAGCCCTAGTTCAGATCGCAGCTGACGAAGCCCGCAAAGAAAGACAAAAACACAATCGTAAACGCAGATTTCGTCCTCGCCGACGAGGACCGTCGCGACGTCCCTCTCAGTCTCGTCCCGTTTAAGCGGCCCGAGCCGACCGTTCCCCAAATAAATTAATTTATTTGCATGCTAAGTCCTACCCTATTCCCCTGGCAACGTTCTGAGCCGAGGTCGAGCCCCACAGGGGGCACCCTCAGGCTACCGTTGTCCTAAATTTATTTTTAGTTTTAAGTCACGGTTGATGGTCCCCTGGACCCATCACTTACTAGTCCTGCTTCAAAAAAAAAAACTGAGTCATTTGCCATTCAGACCTTGAAAAGAACACAAGTGAACAAATCCAGCAAAAAAAACAACCCTGAAAATGGATACCACTCCAGATGAAGCCGCTCAAGTAATTGCACTACTGCAATTAGGGATGCGACAGTGTGATGTTGCTCGGCAACTAAATCTAAGCCGTTTTTCCATTCGACGAGTGCTCCAATGGTTCCAAGAGACTGGTGGCTATATCCAAAGACGTGGATCTGGCAGACAACGCTGCACATCACGCAATCGATTCTTTAATGTTGTTGAAGTGCAACAACGGCTCTGATCAGTAAGCAGAACTTCAGTAAGCGTCTCCACGGTTAGGAGAAGGTTGCGGGAGAAGAAAATTGTTGCCCATAGAGCTGCTACAGGGCCAAAATTGACTGCACAGCATAGGAGAGTTCATTTGCAATTTGCCCGCGACCATGTTGATTGGACGATAGAGCAATGGAGGGCTTTGCTCTTCTCGGATGAGACAAGGGTGTGTCTTTTCTGCAATGATAGGCGTAGAAGGCTGTACAGGAGACAGGGGGAATGATTTGCGCAAGCCTGAAGAAGAGATAGTGAAATACGGGGGTGGTTCGTGCATGTTCTATGGCGGCATGTCAATCGACGGGAAAACTAATCTTGTGTACGTTTCCCGGACTGGAGGTACTCGTGGGCAAGGGTCGCTGACTGCTCCTCGGTACATAATAGAGATCCTGGAAGAGCATGGTGGTCCCTTATGCGGGTTTTGTTGGTAATGGGTTCATGTTAATGCGTGATAACGCCCGCTGTCACACCGTTATAATTGTTAGGGACTACTTGCAAGAGGTTGGGATCTCGAAGTCCAGATTTGAACCCGATAGGGACCTTTGGGACGAGCTGAAACGGCAAGTGCGGGACCGAGAACCTGCCCGTACCACTGTTCAAGAACTCCGTGCCATGCCGTCATTGAGGAATGGGACAACATTCCTCGAGAAACCATTGTAAAATTAATTAGGTCCATGAGGGACCGCATGGAAGCTATCATCAGGGAAAGGGGGGGCAACACTAGGTTTTAAGTTATTTTTAAGAATTAAATTATCGTTTTTTTCTGTTGTAATTGTAATTGTTTGATGTTGTAATAAAACTTATTTTTCTTTCTTAACAATTAACCCGTTTTATTTCATACCTTGGTAAATAAATTCAAAAACCCTGAATAATTTCTAAATTGCCTTTCAAATGATGTACCATCATGGACCTCGAAAAAAGGGCGGACAGATGGCCGCTAAGAAACTATTGAAGCACCAAAATGGCGGCGACGTAACTGTGTGTGTGTGTGGTTCGGAGCGTTAATTGGCGGGCGGCCGCGCGGCCGGCTTAGTGTGGTGTGAATGTGTGCGTGCCGGACTTGTATGTATTAAGCGAGCTGGCTTACTGTGGGTGCGTCAGTAATTGTTTTATGAGGTGGCGTCCGTCTTTTTTTCTAGATCCATGTGTACCATAGTTACTATATTTTTACCATTGAATAAATATGGTTTAAATTATTTTGAAGGAGATTTTTAAAGAGGTGCGGTGCGATTTTTGTGACGCCGAGTGTATTTTGTATACACTTACCTTTCTTACAAAGTTACCCGGTACAGTAAGCGTTTTCTTAAGTGATATATCAAAATAGAATTAAAATAAATAACATTAGAATTTAAATTTAAAAAACACAGCGAGATATTTTGCGGTTGGCTCGCGAATGGGACACGCGTCCCAAAACTACCTACAAAAAAAAATAGAATATCAGGAATCGTGAGTCAACTTATTAACTATATTTTGATTTGTAACGAAAAAGCCTTACCTTAAAGTTCATCTAACCTGCCTGAATATAATGCCTGAAATATCCATTACCAGTCCCTGTATCTATCAGATTCTTAAAAAAAACATATCAAAAGGCAAGTGAAGCAATAAATAACTTATGAAATATATTAAACATAAGAACCAACATAATTAGGTACAAATTAGAACTTAAATAATAATTAGTCAAGTTAAGTATTGGGTATTTATTAGGCAAAGATATTTTAATCGGTCGGCAAGGATAGTGGTGAGCCCCTTCCTAATTTATAATCGTTAGACATATAAGCGGTCACTGAAAAATATTTTTCAAGGGAGGACCACCGCGAAGTGGGTTGATGCATACCTGGGCATTAACCCGTTAATCCGTTAACTAAGGAATTTATTATTAATGTTCATGAAGGGGTATCTCCAGTAAATTCGACCTTCTAGGGACTAAACTGAATAAATTGGTTTGACTTTGGAATATCCACATTATGCCAGATGACTAAATTATACACTCCAATTATACACGTATTTTTTTGTTGTTCCTAACCTATTAACTTCCAGAACCCAAACCAACAGTTTTTATAAGTAGATCACTAACGCAACGATATAAAAAATCTAATTTTATCACGTGTTAACACGTATTATTATTATAATAAAACGATTAACGTTAATTTGCGTTAGATCTTCTGAAATGTTTAACGTTTAACGAAGTAACGGATTAACGATTAAAGAAGTTAACTATATGATTAACGGTGCCCAGCTACGGTTGATTGTACCTACCTTAAAATAATTTAGTCGCATGATGGCTAAAAATATCATTGCCTAACTTAATATAACGTGCAAATTGCAATAAGCTGCAATAAATCGGATTTTGAGAAACAAAGCGTCTTAACGTAGTATTTCATTAAAATGCATAGGTACCACAAGTATCTAGAAGAGTAGCGTCATTATTTTCCATCAATATGTATTCTCTATCAGTTTGTAAAACTAAACTATCGTAGTATGAACAATCACTAACATGTATTTATAATGCAACACCTAATTTCTACATCTGCAGTAATATCGAGATTAGTACAATATTTGTTTTTTAATATACAAGGTGGATATGACGGTCGATCATTTTTAAACACTATCGTTACAATTCCAACTACGTATAACAGTGGAAAGCGACTTTAGAACAAAATGAAAAAAAATCTAAATTTTCAAAGAAAGTAAATACCTCCGGGCCGTAAACAAAACATCTACAACTAGGGGCGGATTTAGAGGGGAGGGGCACAGGGGCACGTTCCCCCCCCCCCCCAGACGGTTGTGGAGTTTCCATCACAATACATACTTATAGGCAAATCAAATTATCAGATTTGTTTCGCAGCAGGATGACATAAGAGCGTTTGAATGGACTGGCTTTAATGCGTATCCATCAAGACATTGCGACAAAAAATAACGCTAATAAGTGCTGGACATCTTTGGCAGGAAACATAAAAGATAACTGTCTTTATTAAACATGTAATTTTAAGTTTATTTTTACACTTATTGTTGATTATTCTTTCTCGTCTGCCCCTTGTGCCCCTCCCAGGAAAAAGTCCTGGATCCGCCCTTGCCTACAACATCATTTATAGTTACATAGTCACTGTCCTGTTAGGGGCGCGGGCGATTCTTTGTCTCACATAACGTGTTAGATAGAAATGGAGGCAGCGCGTTTGCTCGGGTCATTGTTAAATCGGAAATTAATTAACTACTGTGGCTAAACTACTCCATGGATTTCAGTTATTTTTGAAGACGGTTTAAAACAACGAGATAAAGCTCTGGTTTCATTTAATGATCGACCGTTTTCTCCACCTTGTATACGCCCGCCTGATGGTAAGCGGTTACCGTAGCATGATTACAAAAAGGTCTACTCATATATTCTCTTATTAAGCCATACTTAAAGCTCAAACTCATCTAAATCAATGTATCGTAATGGAAAGCGTTCTAGTAGCTTAATTAATAAAATTGCTCATTAATTACGTATTTATTACATTATTTTTGTACCAATGGAATGATCTGAATACATTTTTAATTGAAATGATACATTCCATATTATATTGCTTTAATTTGGTGTTTTGTTTAGGGTTCCGTATACATAGGGTGACACTTTTTGGATACGGAACCTAAACTAACTTTATTACTATACCAACTCAGGGTCAAATCTCTTTTTTGTCGTAATAGTTAGCTAGTTGAAATTCACCGAATACGTGTTATTAAGGTTTCTATCGTGAAAATTCTCAACGACACAAAACCCAATAAGACTAAACTTTTTTTGTTACTGCTCTATCTCAAAAATAGTACTGGAAAAAAAGGTGATTTTCTGAGGTTTTTACCTCCCCCCTCACATCTAACAATTTGTTTCTAACAACATAGAGGATGCAAGAACAAAACAGCACCTCGGTATCCTTCTGAGCATTTTTTAAACAAAGCTCT
This sequence comes from Tetheella fluctuosa, assembly GCA_951216915.1. Taxonomy (NCBI): domain Eukaryota; kingdom Metazoa; phylum Arthropoda; class Insecta; order Lepidoptera; family Drepanidae; genus Tetheella; species Tetheella fluctuosa. The sequence goes on from OX578236.1 coordinate 6,088,146, forward strand.
TCAAAATATGATATTAACGAAAGATATTACTCGTAACATTATATACTCTTTTTCATAAATCATAGAGTACGTATTTATTTATTTTTAAATAATGACACTTCTTTAAACTTTGAGGTCAACTTCACTTCAATTTGTATTCAAGCAAAATATTTTATTTATTCGTGTCATTTATTTAGTCGTGCGCATCTAATAAAGGGTAAATCCTAACAATCATTACTTTCGACTATCGCTAATTCGTCGTCTTCACCAGACGTATTCGTTTTCGCGTCGAATTGAGCTAAATTAGCTTCAGAGGAACCATTGCTCGATTCGTGTGACCGCGGACTTACACTCGTTTTCCTAACGTACAGAATATTAGAGTCTAATCTATTGGTATTATCATTAAAACCGTACGCACTTCCATCTGATATTCTATTCAACTTGTGAATTTGCTCTCTTAGTTCGCAAACTTGACCGTAAAGCTTTTTGTTTTCCCTCAATATGGCTATGTTTTCTGTCTCTAGAAGCTCCCTTTTGCTCCATTGAATTGTGTTTTCGGATTTCAATCTCTCGATTTCCATTTTCAACTCTGCTATCTTTTCTTCCAACACTTGTTTAGCTGCTATTTCGTCTTGTAGTTCGTTTTGTAGCCTCTCGACCTCGCTGTGACTGGAATCTGTCGAGCCGAGTGTACGATCGCTATGCGTAAGTTCCATTTTAGTGTTATGGAGCTCGGCAGTTAACGTTTCTACTTTATTGAGTAGAAACGCCTTGTGATCTTTTTCGTTCTGTAGATGTTTGCATGTCTCGTCGAGCCTTAATCTTAGTTCTCCTAATTTGTTCGCAAGGACATTATCAACGTTTGAAAATTTGTGTGAATCTAATGAAGCTCTCTGTCGTATCGACGGTTCATTGGGCGACACGTACCCTACATTCTTCTTTCTTAACTCCACGCCGTCATCCGTAGTCAGATCTCCTGATACAATCCTACTTTCACCAATGCTTAATAGTTTTTCGTTGTCACTTTTTAGTTCTACTAGTTGCTGGTCGAGATCGTTCTTTTCAGCTTTAGATGTGATTAGCTCTTTAGTAAGAGCATCTACTTTAATTTTCAGTTGTTTGGCTTCGTCCCTGGCTTTATTTCGTTCTGTACGTACCTTGCTCCACTTTTCTCTCCAGTTAGCAGTACAGTCTGACCACCATCTCATGGTCTTTTCCATCTGGGTGGCTCGAGCTCGGGCCTCGTCTAATTCTCGCTGGTAGAGGGCCTCCTTGGCCTCCCAGTCGGTGTTGGTGTACCGCATAGAGGCGCCGTCGTGGTCCCGGCTTCGTCTGTGACTGCCGCCGTGCGAGCTTTGTGCCATATTTACATTTGAACTGGTTCCTGCAAACAATATAACATTAGTGTTGAACGATCAGTATTATTACACTCTTTAGGAGATAGAACAAATCAGGTAATTTGAGGCAGATTGATCAATCGGTAGTTTCTTACTTTGGTAGTTTTTCGATACAAGAAATTCTGTTTTATTTATTGTGATAATTCTTGGAGGTTTAGGAGACATTTTTATTTAGCTTAGGACTTAACCCGGGCTATGGTTTTATTTGGTTTATCTGGTTAAAAATAGTTAATTCAATTTTAAACCCAGTATTAGATTTATAATAAGATTTTGAGTCAAAGCAGAAACCTATATCCTACATCTAAATACCACGCTCCACAGACTATGAGCTATCAGCCGTGCCCCCCAGCACCAAAGCTGCCGGTCCCGCAGACTTGCGCGCCCCCACCTCCTGCGCCACCCTGCCGTGTGAAGCCCATCATGAGAGGCCTACACTGGACACAGACCAAATCTATCATGGCACAGGCTTTCGTGCTATCGGCTATCGCTGGCGCATGCATGTATCTATTTGTGGGCCGCCCGCGTATGGCTGCTTATAAGGACTTTTATGCGTAAGTAAAGGATTCTTTCAAAAGGCTATGTAAACTTTTATATAACAAAGTACCAATTTTTTCCAAGAACTATTTTAAAGAAAGAGTACTATAAAGTATCTGATTTTATAGATGACAAGAACGCATTTGAATTAATTGTTCGCTCCATAGACAATTATTGTTATAATATAAAATTTATAAATTATACTTAATACTTATAAGTACGTACCTATACTAGTTTAAAAGAAATATATATTATATATTGAAACAAATTACGATTAAAAATACTTGGAATGAGTTAATTTAATCAAGAAACCATTGAATTTGAATTAGTTAGAAGGGCATGTTTCTACAGACTTATTGATGCAAATCACTTATAGAAGAAACAAGAAAAAACATACCGTTGGCAGACAATCTGCTATTGAAGTCAGATGTTATACATACAAATAGTATTGTTTGTATGTTTTATATATCAAAGTCAAAGCCATTTATTCAGTTTAGGCCCTAAGAGGGCACTTATGAACGTCGAAACTACTGAAGTAACCACCGATTCGGAAGTCGCCTTCAACTGAGAAGAACCGGCAAGAAACTCAGCAAGGTTACCATTAAATGTTTTACAATTATTAAAGAAATATAATATGCATAAACACAAAAGTGAAAAAAAAAAAAATAACCTTAACAAGTTCAAATTTTAACTAAAAATTTGTATCTCTAATACTAAGTAAGTACCTACTGGCTTTTGTATAAAAGTATGTACAAGATGCACTTGTGCAGAGTGCAGCTACTTCCAGATATCTTTATCCTCAATGTAATGAGCGACCTTGTGATAGGCTTTTTCTTTTAAAACTTTCTTTATGTGAATTTAAAATCAGTCATCTTGGTAACTGAGATAGGTATTTTATTATAAAAGCGAACACTACATCCAAGAAATGACTTTTTAACATTAGCTAATCTAAAATACGGAATATATATTTATATATAATAAAATTGTACAAATAAAACTCTGTTTCTGGTTGTAATGTCAAAGTAACAGCTTTTTACTGAATGCATATGAAAATAGATAGGTACTTAGGAAAAACACTAACACACACTTTTATGTGGGATATAGGATTTATCTTTTTTTTTTACTTTGCTTGTGTTTGACCATAATCTCACAATCACAATGGTGATGATGCAGCCGAAGGTGGTAAGCATACAAAGACTTGGTATTATTGTTAATTTTAATTCTTTGAAATTTTGATTATTGAATTTTTCTATGAATTTTGATAGGTCCCTATTGAATCATTAGGTACCTTAGGTAAATTTGTCACTGACTGATGATATGCATATCCTAAGAGTTTGCTTGTTTGTTACCTTTTCACGCCTAAACTGCTGAACCGATCGCAATCCACCTCGGGATTTATCTTAATGGAATACAGTTTAATAAGTTTACTTGCGATTCTTGGAATTCAATTTTTTTTGTAGGTAGTTTTGGGATGCGTGTCCCATTCGCGAGCCAAACGATTAATTAATACAAGAAGTGGATATCAATAAGAAGGGAATATAATAAAATTAAAGTACAATTAAAACCTTCATCATCATCATCATCATCTCAGCCGCAAGACGTCCACTGCTGAACATAGGCCTCCCCTAAGAAAATTAAAACCTTATATAAGCTAAAACTAAAAGCCTAATATAAGCCAATTCAATTTAGAGTATGACTTGAATGGCCTATGGTTAGTCTAAGGTAATAAATACATCTCAGGCAAATAATAGGCACACTTATCAATCAGCAATTTCTAGGCTTGTATATAATGAAAAGGAATAAAACTTAACACAAAGATATTTTTTGATTTGATACCAGGAAATAGTTTTGTTGGTATAATACACGAATTTTTATAGCAAAATTTTGCTTTTGATGAGACCTTAGAGAGGTGTACGTACCTTAGCAATAATTTAGTACGATTGAAGCATTCTATCAATTGATTATAATTAGTTCTTCAATACAAACAAATATTTGGAAATAGGCAGTAGGTACTATCAATTTAGAATTTGTATTTGAATAGTGATGACCAATCACACACAATATAGTTATGACATTTAACGTATTATCAGATCGAGTGAGAAGATTTTAGTCGATTCACTCACAGACTAGTAAAAGAGTCGATTTTAAGGCTGGGAATACACGTCAGATTTTTTTCATCTTCAGCTTCCGATAGTCGGATCCGACTGATCGGAAGCCGGCGAACATTCAATACAATTCCATTCGACTATTGAATCGGACGTGTATTGTATGTTCAAACAAAGTAATGGCTCTAACGCCTTCCGATAGTCTGATCAGACTATCGGATCCGACTATCGGATGAAAAAATCTGACGTGTATTCCCAGCCTAAAGGAGCTGCTATGCTACATGGTTGACGGTTGTCAATCAGGCAAGGCCAAATAGAGAGCGTTGAGTTGACAATAGACCGACATAACACCAATCCTCACTGTATAGTCCAGAAAAATAGTCCAGGGACTACAGGTTGGCCTCGAATGATACTCTAACTAAATAGTTAAAAAAGCACTGCGCGCGCTCTGCCCTCTGGTTAATGGTTCAAGGTATAAAAAAATGACCTTTGACCTTGGAATATCTGTAGTCGCGGACACTCTACGATAGGTAGGTATTGAGACAAGTTTTAGGGTGTCAAAATAAAGGTCTATACAAGGCGATGATAGCTCAGTGGTAGTGACGTCGGACGCCGCGGCGAAGGTCGTGGGTTCGAATCCTACAATGAGCTTGAGCTTTCGGTGAAGGTAAACATCGTGAGGAAACCATAGCACGGTGGTAGGGTACTTTGTAGTACCCGCCTGGCTGGCTACCACCCTCAAGTTGAAAATCTGTCGCCAAACACCTATTGGTGTGTTCCGGCAGCTGCACTTGAGAGTCAAATCCTTCTAGGCTTTGTGTGCTTACCACCTTCGGCCACATCATTACCTACCATAGTGAGATTGTGGTCAAACACAAGCCTATACAAAGTAAAAAAAATATAAGTAGTTTAATTATCCTGGACTAAAATAACAAAAATCCGCAAAAAACATCATTACATTTCTAGTTAGATACACCTACCTGATTACGCAGAAGTAGATTGGTTGACAGACCAAAGTCCAACCATCCATAGAGTCAAAGTCAAAGCCATTTATTCAGTTTAGGCCCTAGGAGGGCACTTATGAACGTTGAAACTATTGAAGTTACCACCGATTCGGAAGTTTCCTTCAACTGAGAAGAACCGGAAAGAAACTCAGCATAGTTACATTTTTTATATACTATATAATATTATTTTTTTTAGACAATCTGACAATATCGGCTTTTTGTCCAATGGGCACCGATGGTGACGTTACCAAAAATAAAACTATTCTTTTTGTATTCGTACGGAACGGGCGGTTACGATCTATGAATGCATGGCCAGCCTAGCTAAATGCATTTATATTGAATGCTTCACTAAAGTGGTTATTACACTACCCCAATTAGAGACTACCTAATTAGGGCATTATTTAGGAAGTATTGGCACCCTACATTTCCTAATTAGGATAGTGTAATAATTCTATCAATACCACTCAAAGTTAGCGGCAACAAGTATTAGGTACAGGTTAATAATAGGTTGAGTATTGGAATAGCAGTGACGAAAAGTTATTATAATGCACTCGTTCTTATTTACAGAAAAGGAGAATTTGAGGATTGGGCGGACGAGATGGCCAGAAAAGGATTGTTTCAGTCTGTTCCTAAAGGAAGCCTGCAAGATAACCAACATATGGATAAAAAATAAATATACAAAATTCTCAATAAATTGCTGTTATTATTATAAAAAAAAAGTTTTTTTTCGTTTTGCAAAACAAAACAGCTTTAATAAAAATCTACAAGTAGCGCCCTAGTGTGGCGTTAGCCACTTACCAAACCAAGAATACTTTTTGATTTTTGTATTTTTTTGATAAGCTTTTAAAGAGAGAGATGAGAAGAAAACAAGGCGGAACATACATACTTTATTAGTTTACCTAATTAAAAAAATATAATATTTATTTTTGCGCTAATTGCTACTTACGAACAGGAAGTGATTCGTGTCTTCACGTTACATGTCGACATCCAATCAGAAAAGCGTATATTATTACAAAAACATGGAGATGATTCGATCTACCAATCATAGAAAGCCTTCAATGGAGCATGAACGAAAAGCGATACAACTTTGTAACAGCGTTTAAAATTTGAAGAGAAAATTAATGAATGATCCAAAAGTTTATGATCATAAATAATTTCCATAGAAATTACTTCTTTAACTTTTATTTTTGTACGCCTGAATATATTTTTGATATTCATTTACGAACATTTATCGACAAATATGTGAAAAATGTACGTTGGTCAAAAGCTATGTCACGTATGTTTGTCTACTGCGAGTCAGTGCGCATGTCAAGTTGAAAATTGCAAATGGCGGCCGTTGTTATTGTTCGTACCGAATTAACTATTTGTAAATTATATACCAATCTTTTTAGCGATTTTTCTAATGGACTGTTATATTGATGCGATGCTATAACTTCTCATAATTTGGCGCGATACATTTTATGTACGTTTTTAAGTGTTTTGAGTGTTTTTTTTGGTATTTTATGTGTGTCATGCAAATGGGGTAAGCTGGAATTATCGGATGTCGCTTAGGTTGTTTTGGATAGTTTCAATAAGAAAATGGAGTGAAGTTCTGTGACCTAAAGTGTTAAAATGGATACTGCATAAAATTTATCAACTATCGCTCTACGATTAGAGTGTAGCAAGAGTCTGGAGTGGCTGTAATTTACGAATGTTCCATGCTGTGACTGCACTCCCCGTACATTTCAAAATGGCTGCTGCTCTTCACGATATATGAGCTTTGCGTCACTGGAACATAAATCAGTGGATTCGATTCGTGATGAGATTGTCGCGTTTCTAGACGTGTAATCGTTCGTGTTATAAGCGAAATTAAGCCACGGACAGAGTCCCGGGTGGACTAGTGCCGGGACAATAGTGTTGTCATATGTTTTTGGAGTAGTGGACACTGGCCATAGGACCGATATTGCCTTGCGTCCGAGCCGGACCGTAAATGTTGCGCTCGATTTTCCACGATGATTTGGGACACAAGGGAATAGAACTTGTGTGGAATTGAGCGGAATGTGACATTGTATGAGAGGTGAGTGCGATTTTTAAGTTTATTTACATTTTGCGGGGTGACGGGAGATGGTGTGTTCGATACAAAATGGACACATTGGTGGTTGACAGGAGGTCGGGCGGCACGCAGAGGACGTGCCCCGCGCGGGATTCGTCTGAAAATGTAGTTTTCATATCACTTTCGCGGCTATAACGTCTCGTGTGGTAATTGAGAAAAAGTTGTGTAACACGCCGATTTGTTGTCGAAACTGCGAAGCTCGCTGTGACATGACCGGGGAATATTCCATGCTTCAGTACCTTCTACTTGGAGGGTTAATACCACATTACACAATATTTTCCATCTTATTGGCATTAGAATGTTTGTCAATAATGAAACTATGTCAAATATTTACTATAGGTAGTTCTGCTATGTAGGTACACAAAGTTCAAGGTACACTGAGGCATAAAATTATAGAACTCTTTTAGCATTTTGAAATTACCTAATGAAGACAGGATAATCAATCACTTTGATATGTAGGAGGAAAATGGATATTTGACACTACAGTTCTGTTATATTACAATAAAAATCTTGTTTTCAAATAAAATATTATCAAGCATTGACTTAAGAATTGATTGTCTGCTAAATTTGCAAAATTATTTGTTTCAGAAACTTCATATTTGTTATGATTAGGTTGCAAATAATTACTTATAAACTGAGTTTCAATTGATCTAAGGTTGACATTATTTTTTAACTATTAGTATTTTTAATATGTAATACCTACATCTTTATTAATTTATAAATGCTATACAATAGCCGTACTGGTATACTTATATTTCAGTTTTATTTTATATTCCTTGCTTTATTAGTGTAGTGTAGATACACTTATATTTATTGCAGATTATAGTGATTATAATTAATAAGCTAAGCCATTTATAATGTTCTTTCCAATGCTTATATTAAAAAATAAACATAATCTGAGCAATCAGACACAAACGTAAAGGAATCTGTAATTAAAATGATCATAACATACAATATTCCCAAAAAATACTTATTCTCCAATCATTTTCATTTTATTGATACACATTAATCATCTGGTTTTAGATATGACATTTATGAATACTGTCTTAGGGTCTAAACTTTAAATTACTGATTTGGAGGCAAAATATATTTTTAGGTTAGTTTATTATGATTGGCTATGTGCATGCCAAACTTCATCACGGTTTTGCTGTAAAAGCATCAACAAATACACTTTTATTTATAATTTTAGTTATGATAATATTTTCATATTATGATAATCACAATAAGATTTTTATTAGGGTTCTGTACCCAAAGGATAACTTTATAATTTCACAAGCCAGTCTTATCATTCAACTGAACAGAGGACCCCATATGAAAAACCAATTGCATCTATTAAATGTTTTTTTTTGTTCCTTTCTGCTCTATCTTAAAAATTGTATGCAATGTGTCAAAATTGGTCTTATTCAAGTGAAAACTGTAGTATCTATTTTTAAAACTACAAAGGTAAACTACCTATAGATAAAGGTTTTGTTAAAACTAGCCTACATACTAAATAAAATCTATATGTGGTGCTCCTACAACTAATGTTATAGCAAAATTGAATTACAGAGTCAAAACATTATATTGGTTTTATTACATAGTTGATTGTACAAAACTCTTGTGTGTGAGACTAACTCGCACTTGCCCAGATTTTTTTAAATATATTTCCATGAACTAGCTGATATTATTTTGTAGATAGAAACATAGAAATTAAATAAATTGTTCACTACTGAATAGATTTAATTATGATATCTTTGTTAATTTCACATTATGATAATTAATTTAGAGGTTATGTGTTAATTTCTTTCAGTTCCATTTGACAGGTTCTCAGAAAGTTGGATAGAAATGTGCATGATTTTTGTAGGAATTATTGCTGAGGAATAGGAACTAGGAAAAGCGCATAAGCCAGTACTTATATATGTTGAAAGGGGTTGGCTGGCATGGTAAATGCCCATTTTCAAACTGATAAAATAATTAACTCATTAACTCAATCCATTACCTACAAAAAATATTTAAAAAATAATAGCTTTTTTTAAATTTGTATGAGTATGACTTGTACAGTTAACTGTATAAAAAAAGACAAAATGTATTAAACTGAAATGAATTTATTATCACCATCAATTAAAATTTGTTGTGTAATTTTCCATTTAATAAAGTTTTGCTTTTGTTGTTATTTGCAACATTTGATATAAAAAATAATTTTGTATGTTTATTGAAAACTAATATAAATTACCATCAGTAAAAATTTTAATCAGCTGGCTAATGAATCAGTAACTCAATTGTAGAGATAATAATTTTAAACTGATGAAAATTTCCCTATACAATAATAATGAGGGTAGATTTTATTCTTAGGCCATGCAGACTTCTTATTAATTACTTTCTCCTTCTGTTTGGGTTTATCTGTGATTAGTAAAGCACAAAAAGAAGATGTTCCTTGAGAAAGTGATTTAACTTATTTACAAATTCACTTTCTACATCCAAAATATAACAAAATTAATGATGAATGTGTGAGCTGTTGACTGAATTTAAGTGACTCCATTATTTAAAGTCTCAACGAGATTTACCTTTGTTGGTTGCTGAAGTTGCCTGGTTATTTCCATCAGTTTTATTCCTTCAAACAATGACTCATCAACATAATTAATGATGCTGTGAAATATCAGTTGGGTAATGTTGAACTTCATTATCAGTCAATGATGCTTTATTGCATAAAGTATTTTTTTTTTTTTACTTATGAATACACAGTACAGTACACTGTATTTGATCAAATATATACCTAATGTTTTTTTTGCAAAGTTTTGTAAAGTACAGTAAGCCTGAAATTATGCTTGTATCTAATTTAAATAAGAATATTGATGTATTTGGATTGGGAAGGCAGTTTTACCTATGATCCATCACCTATAGATGAATATCAAATTACCCAATGGAATATGACCACACTCGCAAATTTCGCCGAATTAATGTAGAAATGACTGTATTCACAGGCAAAAAAAGTGTAGAAATGACTGAAAATTGTGTATGTGCGTAGTGTGTCTGCTTTCGCAGCGTGAATGTGGAGCGGGCATTACAAATACAGTCTTAAATAAAATAATGGAAAAAAATATGCAGTCTAGTAAATTTTTTACACCTATTTGTATTTCTTTTACCTTTTATTTTAAGAGTCATTGAAAAATATGTAAAATTATGCTCAAAACTCTAAACCACGTGACTATAAAATACCTACTTAAAGTTGTACATAAATTATTAAAATCATTTTTTTTACAAACTTGAACAGAGGTACTGGCCTAGACAAAGTCAGTGATGAATATATGTACTTATATTTTACAACAATAATTGCATCTTTTTAAATTTCCATAAGCCTTAAAATATATAATTTATGAAATGACCTTAAATCAATGTGAAACAAGATGCTTTCATACTATAATTTTCACAACCTGAAGAAGCCATAGTTTCGTCTCATTGCTTTCAGTAATTTGTGGACACATTTCCAGTCAAAAATCAAAATTTTAAACTAATTTAATTGCTAGTTAGACAACTTATTAACATATATTTATTGTTTTAATCCAATCCAACAATGCGACACGGACTTCGACTATAGGTACATAATATAATTTTGAGAAGCTTCTTTATTAGTATAGACAATAAAGCCAAAATAGGAGTATTCACACAGGCATTTAGACCCAGCATGTCTACCTAAGAATTTTGGTATTTCAGATATTCAGTTCTATTTATCAGTCAGACTTCACATACAAGGTTTATCTAGGATATTTATTTTATTAAAACGTAATTGATAAAATTTTATATTTTGAACATACTTTTATTGTAATCTAAAATTAAACTGGATACAAAAAATCCGATACTTATATTTTACGTTGTTTCATGATATATTAGTTCTATACGGAACACAGTATATTTTATTATCACAGCGTAAAAAACATACAGTGGTCAATCGCGTTTGAAGTCACGCGAAATGCCGCTTTGTATAGGCATTCGTCATTGCTGCATTGTGTCCCAAGCGAGTGTATGGCAGCTTGGGCTCGCTATCGCCCCTCTCTCACCCCGCAAGCCCCGGACGATTGCTCTATCTAGACGTGTCCGTTGGCCTACTGTAAGAGTTACATAGACTGTGATATTATTAGGAAGTTACCCCATGGGTACATTTTAAAACAACCATTTACTAATAAGTTGTTATTTCCCAGCATGGCAGCGGACAGCGATGGGCTAGGCTCGGCGGATGGGGGTGGCGGTGGCGGTGGCGGTGGTGGGGGCGGGTCGTGCGGCGTGGTGGTGACGTGCGAGGGCGACCTGCGCGACCCGCGGTTCCCCGCGCGCCTGCGCCGCCTGCTGCAGGAGCTGCGCGCGTTGCTCGCCGAGCCGCATCCGCACACGCTCAAAGTTAACAAGGTATTAAATAAAGACAGTTTCACTTATCATACTGATATTGTCGTCGAACACAAGCTAAAATACTAAGTTAAAAAAAAATGCTTTTGAACACTTTTCTTTCTCCAGGGGAAACCTCCTTTACGACTTAAGGACTTGAGTCCTAAAGTAGCAGAAGTTTTACTAAAGTTGCATATCTATAAATGATTTTCTAGTTTTAGATATAAATTATAACTAACTAATAGTATGTAATATCTAATACCTTTAAACGAGCAATTCTTGTATATATATACCTATGTAATATATAATCTGAATCTCGGAAACGGCTCCAACGATTTTCATGAAATTTAGTATGCAGGGGGTTTCGGGGGCGATAAATCGATCTAGCTAGATTTCAATTTTAGGAAACGTCGTTAAAAAAAAAATACCGGTCATCCAGGTACTATTTATTTATGTTAGTAAAAAGAAAAACTAACTAACGAAATTTTATTCTCTTAATATGAAAAGTAAGTACTGAATATTTATGGGGTTTGTTGGTAATAATTTTAAAAATTAATGTTTACAGTAGTTGCACCAATTTAGTCAGTTATTTTAATGAATTTATTGATCAGGGCTTTTAAAATTAAGTATCGTAAATTTTTCCTATTTCTTAAATTTTTAATTGACACAATTTTTATACCTACTACAAAAGAGCATGCAATTTATAGCATAGGTCCTCGTGCGTGACTCATGAAACATTTAAGGAAATAAATATAATGACTTTCCCTTCACTTTACACCTTTGAAAATAAAATGTTCATACGTAGAATTGTTTATAACAAAACATTATGTCCATACTAATATAAATTACAAGGCAAAGTTCCATATTTTAGGCTAGCTAAAGTTTAACAGGTCATTCGTTGGTAATTGTGATCGTTTTTATAATAAAATACCTCTCTAACCAAGAATACTGACTTTAAAATTAATTTAATTACATTTTGCATAGTAAAATATGGTTCTATCTAAGTGCTTATCCAAAGTAAATGTCTTATATCGTCATTCTATCACACCTATTCATGTATTTTTTTCTACTTGCGCCCGCTCCGGCTTTTGTCGTATTGGATCACCGGAAAGCAATCAATCAACTCCATCCAATTTTTGTAATTACAGTGAATAATTTAGCTGCATTCAATATTGAATAATTATGAGATACTCTACTACACATTTCCAAAAATCCGATATAGTGCGAGTATCACATATAAGCAGCATTGTATGATTCAGAGTCATTTATTCAGTTTAGGCCCTAGGAGGGCACTTATGAACGTCTGCTACTGAAGTTACCACCGTTTCGAAAATCTGCCTTCTACTGAGAAGAACCGGCAAGAAACTCGGCAAGGTTGCATATAATAAAGATTATAATAAATCAAATTGGGTGCAATATTTTTGTAGTGTTAGAGGTTATTCTTTTTTATTGTGTTTAATATTGTTTATGCTTTTATTATTTATTTATTTAGAAATTGATAAAAAAAACCAGATTAGTCCGGAGGACGGTCCAAAAAATATTGAATAGTTTGGAAGGTATCTTAAACCGTCGTCGACGTCGTCAGGTGGAGCCGTGGAACTCGGTCCGCGTGACGCTGTCGGTGCCCCGCGCGGCGGCGGCCCGGCTGCGGGCGCTGGCGGCGGCCGGGGCCCCGCAGCTGCGCGCGCTCGGCATCCTGTCCGTGCAGCTGGACGGGGACGCGGCCGTGTCGCTGCGGCTGCAGCACGGCACCGAGCTCAGGATCAACACTGACGCCGATGGTAACTTATATACATTTCTCTCTATCTCCCCCTCTCTCTATCTCCACTTCGCTCTCCATCCCCCTCTCTGTGTGGTTCCGTTATTACAGAACTCTACTAGTACTTGGTTTTAGCCAATCCTATATGAGTAAGCGACGAAGTTCTTTCCAGCCTTCTAAGCAAAAACGTATTGTGTGAGCAATTTAATAGGGTACAAATTAGATTCACATCGACGCTGCGCTGATGACGCGGGTCTGTTTGTTAATTTGTTACATCTCATTAAATCATATTTATTTCATTGTTCTTAGAATTGTCTTATTTACTAATTTATAGTTGGAAATAATTGCTTTTGGATTTTATTTGATAATAATTTTGAAGTACTTACAACCGAGCATTTAAAATGGACTAAAAAATTAATGAATTCTAGCTGTTTCACTCGCGTTCCCGGTATAATAAAAGTAGCCTAAGTTACCCCTTATAATATTAGTTATCCGCAAGTGAAAGTCCCGTCAAAATCGTAATACTTACTGTGCATAAACAAAACATGAATATCGATTCAACTAGCAACACTGAGCAAACTAATTTCTGGAATATGGTGTGCATTGAATAACTCTGTACACTTCTAAATCAGATGCAAGCACATCACGGCAACCCCCCAATTCCGAACTGCTGGCTGGTCTGGGCGGCATCGGGCGCCTCATCAGCGACTCGGAAGGCGCGTCCACGAGCACCGCGGAGCCCCCGGCCTCCGCCCCCCGAGACAACTTCAAGTCGCCAAACACCGTGTGCCCCATGGATGGGAAAATACCCCAGAATATACCCACGCCTACCACGGATAGGTGTGAGTTCCCGTTCGGCAGTATGACGCAGGCGAGAGTTATACATCGGAAGGAAAATACGCTCGGTAAGTTAGTTTTTTATAGACGTAAGATAATAGAAGGCTAAAAAATATATTGTTGGTGACTTATAAGGAACATTGAAAAATTGAAAAATTGAAAGTGAAGAAAAATTGTTCTTTTCGTGTATCCTTGGAAAATGAATGTCTAAAGTGAACTTGATCTAGTTATTTATTACAGTGAAAAATAGAATAATAAATTTCAGCACTATTTTGTGTCATTATTTACATTTTGGTCACTAGTTTATAATTCTTTCTAGAAAATTGACATTAGAAACATGCTATGGCTACTTACATTGTAAAATAAAACGCATATATTTACAGCATAAACTCAATCTATAGTCTTCTTCATATTAAGTCATTCCTTCTCTAAACAACTTAACTGATTTATTAATTAAAAAGTTATTTTTAAATTCTTATATATTATGTTTCCTCTTAACAATATTAATGAAGTCCAAACTTTATTAAGAATTCCTTAAAACTACCTAACTTGTAGTTGTAAATATATCTTCAGTCAAAGGAATCGGCTAAAAAGAATAGACTGCAACAGCAAACTATCACCACAGGTATAAGTGGCCCCTCAAGCACCATAAGGCCTCCCTCAGACGGGGTATTCGCGCGACCTTCGAGCTCGTTCACGGGCCCGCCGCCGCCCTACCCTGCCCAGCCGCCGGCCACGCCGCCCGCCCAGCCCTCGACGCCGCCCACGGTGGCCATGTCGTCGCCGTTGCTCGTCAACTTGCTGCAGAATGATGCGCCCGCGCCGCAGCCGAGACCGAAACCCCCCCACCCCGCGAAATTGGATCGGTTGGAGAATGAACAGGTTAGTGTTTCGATTATAAATTATAGTGTGTGAAGAAGTAGTTAGAAATCTTATTGTGGTTATTCATATTTTAAACGCAATAAAAATATGGAAAAAAAACTTTAGTATCTAATTATACTTTTTTCTGCAGGTGGAATTAGCAGTCGGCCTAGCGCCGTTCGGGTACCGCGCTCCCCGTACCCCCGCTCCCCGTTTACCTCCCTCGCCGTCCCCATCCCCATCCCCACAACCTCCCTCCCCGACACTACCCCCTCCGCGACAACCCATTCGCCCCTCCCCTTACATACGGCGGGCGTTCCCTCCCCGACCTCCTCCACCTCCATCACCTGTGGCGGTGTATAGACCTATCAGGGCGAGGTTTCAAACTGCTGGGTATTCGGAAGGGTTTCAACCGCCGCCGCCGCCGCCGTACCGTCAGCAGGCGAGGCCGATGCGACCTGCTATGCAAGCTAGGGTCACTCCGGAGGATTTGCAGGCGTTACTACCGCCGCCTACAACGTCTATGGATCAGAAGACTCAGTCTAGTTTTCAGGTATGTTACCAGATATATCATGTATTTTTTGTTTCAAAAAGGCTTTGATCGAAGGTATTTTAGTAAAGTCTGAAATAATCAAGCTAATTAATGTCAAGTTATTATAAAAACATACTGTTCTTGGGGCATTCTAATCAAGGTAATCTATAAACATCTGATTTGTCCTAATTTCAACATTCTAAAGCTATTCGCTATTTTTACAATAAAAATAACGAAATATTTCTATCACAATTCCAGGAGTTCCAAAGGTACCAGCAGCAGTACATAGCCCGGCAACGCGCCGCCTCTCGCGCCTCCACGCAATCGGACTGGAACGAGCCTTATCGGGACACGCTAGGGCTGTCCCTCCCCGATCTACCCGACAACTGCGACCTCGATCAGCTGTTGCCAACCCTGGGAGCCGACCTCAACTTGGACGACTCCGCACTATCCGCTATATCTGATCTAGACACCAATTCAAAACTCGATTTGCTATATGATAATAACCAAGAACCCAATTCAGATACCAACCCTACCCCAGATTCTCTCCTGCAAGAAATAACTGGCGGTCAGTACAGCGGGAATAATATGAATGGACCGTATCCGGAGACTAGTCAAGCTTCCAGTACGAGCGGTTCAAATAGCGATGTGCCTTCAAAGTCGGACTCGTTCGAGCCGACGAGTTCCGAGTCGAACTTCATGCCTCCACCGCCTGTGCCCCAGTCCACCTCCAAGACATATTCCCCAAACCATGCGCTAAATAACCAGCATCCGCCATTCAAGTCACCTCCTAATGCTTATATGAGTGAGTCTGTCAGAAATCAAACGAATATGGAAGCTATGAGGAATCAAGCGAATATGGAATCGATGAGGAACCAAGCGAATATGGAATCTATGAGGAACCAAGCGAATATTGAAGCAATGAGGAACCAAGCTAATATAGAGATGAGAAATCAAGCGGCTAATAATGAGTCTATGAGGAACCAAGCGAATATTGAAGCGATGAGGAATCAAGCTAATATTGAGATGAGAAACCAAGCGGCTAGTATAAACGAGGCGATGAGGCATCAAGCGGCGAATAATGACATGAGAAATCAAACCATAAGTGAAGCGATGAGAAATCAAGCGGTAAATAATGAAATGAGGAATCAAACCATTAGTGAGGCAATGAATCAAGCGGCAAGTAATGAAATGAGGAACCAAACTATAAACGAGTCAATGAGGAGTCAAAGTATGAATGAGTCAATGAGAAATCAGGCGACAAATATAAGTGAAGCTATGAGAAATCAAGCGACAAGTATAAGCGACGCCATGAGGAATCAAACGTCCAATATGGGTGAATCTATGAGGAATCAAACTAGTATAAACGAGGCCATGAGGAATCAGACGAATATAGAGACAATGAGGGCCAGGATAAACGAGTCGATGAGGAATCAAGAGACAATGAGGAACCAAGCGTCGAGTATAGAATCTATGAGAAATCAAACTAATAGTATCGAGTCCATGAGGAATCAGGAGTCAATGAGGAATCAAACAACTAGTATGGAGTCTATGAGGAACCATGCGACGAGTATAGAGTCAATGAGAAATCAAACAAATAGTATTGAGTCTATGAGGAACCATGTGACGAATATGGAGTCAATGAGGAATCAATCTACGACTATAGACTCAATAAGGAATCAAGCAACCAGTATTGAGGCGATGAGAAATCAAGCTATCAGTGTTGAGTTGATGAGGAATCAAACCACCAATATTGAGTCTATGAGGAGTCAAGGGACCAGTATTGAGTCTATGAGGAATCAATCGACGACAATAGAGTTAATGAGGCATCAAGCAATGACTATAGAATCAATGAGGAACCAAGCAAGCAGCATAAGTGAGTCAATGAGGAACCAAGCCAGTCAGTCTTCGATGCCGCCACCTATGCGACTGCCAATGAGAGCGACAACTTCCGTTTCCACGGCAACTGTCGGCTCACAAGCATCGCCGCAAGAAATAGCAGAGCAAAGCAAGCAGTACCTGATTAAAACTTTAATGAGGGATGACGACATCCCGCCACCAAAAGAACAGGAGAAAAAAGTCGAAGAGGTAACTGTAGCGCAGTGCAAAGTGAAAGACAGCTCGACAGAGACGACTCCAGAAGTCTTCGGCATCGCGAAAACAACCATAGATGACGATAGCAAAAAAGAGGAGGAACTCAAACTAAAGAATAAGATAAAAAAGGAAAGAGATGACAAATTGGCTCAAAAAGGGGGAAAGCCTAGAACGACAGGGGCTAAAGAAAAACCCGCCACGTTGAAAGACAAGATTATTCGCGATGGAAAGTCTACCAAAGTTGCCTTAACGCGGCCTCCGGTCGCTAAACCACTTGCCCCTAACAGTGAAGCGCCGAAATCGCCTCCAGGGGAGAAAGAGTCGATAAAACTCAGGCTTAAACTGGACAAGAATGAGCCTGTTATGCAGCCGGTGTACAAAGCAGACGTTAGCTTCGTAAACCAGCAGAAAGGCGAGAAACCGACCGAAGGAGAATTGAGGGTACCGCCGCTCCATATCAGCCTCCGAGGGCGGAATTCGGCGGTAATTAAAAACTCGAAGAAGGAAAAGAAAAAATTCAGTCCGGGAGACTTGCATACAAAGAAAAACAAGATCAGAAAATTGTTAGAAGGTGATGACAAGTCCCATAGACGAGATTCCGAAGAGTCAATAGCTTCGAAGTCCGGTGAAAGCACAGAAAATAAGACTGATGAGTATTTGAACGCGAAAGGCATAAAGCTTAACAACCATTATAACGAAAGTGACGCCATCAAAACAGAAATTACGGGCGACAATAACGTTGTCTACAGAATGAAGACAATATCGAAAAACGCTCACATAGTCACTAAACACGATTACAAACTAAACAATAAAGTCCAAGCACTAGACATGAAAATGAAGAAAAAGCTCAAAATACTCAATGAGGGCAAAAGTGAGAAAGAACGAGACAAGGAATGGAGGAACGATACGTTAGACAAGGAGGGGAAGTACGCGCAGAATGAAGGCTACAGAGAGACGCCGAATAACCATGAAGTGAAGAAAAAGTTACTGACGCAAAAGGACATTGGTGCAAAATGTGATAAAGTGAGTGACGGGACGGTGCAATCTGAGGAAAGTGACAAAGGTGCTAGTGAATGTGAGGGTAGGTTGCTCAAGTGTAAGAGTTTAGAGTGGACGCTCAGTGATGAAGCGGCTCGAAACGACCCGGACAATAAGTTGAAACGGACGCTAGCAGATAGTGCAATTACCTCACCAAATGGACTGATCACTACGGAGAAGAAGCGGAAGACCAGCCATAGTTCCTGTCCAGGTATGTATGTGCACATGAACCTTTTGTTCCATGTTTTTTGTTTAACATTCTTTATTATTTGGCTGTGGGATGATTATTAATTATTTATTAATAACAATTGGTACTTCTAACTTATATAAAAATAATTAAAATAGGATTATCTATATGTATAAGTATGTATTTAAAAAATGTTATGTGTGGCATATATCAGTTATTTGGTTTCCATCCTACAAGCTTCATGGCTGAGTGTAAAAACTTCTCAGGATAATATTATAATTAATTATGTAAGAATATCAATGTTATGTATGTATTTCATCAAAAAAGCACTTGTGCTGACAAACCTATGATTATATTGTTATTGAACGCTTTAAAAAATCCCTGTATTTTGCCTCTCTTTTGTCTTACAGTAGTGGAAGTAAGTCAATTGTATTGTTTATATATGCCTTTTCAGGGCCTAAACAGTTTTTTTTATATGCTGTATAGGTTTGACCACAATCTCACCATGATAAGTGATGATGTGGCAGATGGTGGTAAGCACACAAAGCTAGAAGGAACTGGCTCTTTAGGGCAGCTGCCGGAACACATCAAAAGGTGTTTGGCGACAGATTTTCAACTGAGGGTGGTAGCCAGTCAGGTGGGTACTACAAAGTACCTCGTGCTATGTTTTCCTTCACCGAAAGCTCAAGCAAAGCCAAGAGAAATAGATTGACTGTAATTTTCATCTGATTAGTGTGAGTTGTACATGTATGACGAATGTGTGTGTTTATTAATGTACTGATATTTATGTAATAAAAGTTTACCAAAATTATTACTAACATTTGATGATGGGAGACTAATAATATATATTATAGTACGAGCAAAGCCGCGGGCGAAAAGCTAGTAACTAATATAATAACCTTTATTTCCGTCATCCTTTTTACATTTCAAATGTTAAATTAGTTTTATTTGTATTAGTAGATTTAGATTAGTAATTACTTGTTAGTATGGTTGCTGATTTTCGATATGGACCTCTCTTTGGGTGAAGGCCTACTCCAAATTCTACCAAGACTGTTACCGCTATCGACTAACCAAACCTTGTAGGCATTTTCAACATCGTTTGCGAAACAGATGTTTATGAATAAGTTTAGATAGTTGAACTTAACTGTATACTTAATTATAAAAACACAAGTGCGTGTTTGTTTATCTAGTTTGTTTCAACTAATCCTGTGAACTGACTTAAATTTGAAGAAACATTGGATACTATTAGCCTAACCATTATCCAAAAATGACTGTTCAATAATAATAACACAATCCTTCCTACATTCCAGATCCCCCGGGATCAACAAATGTGGGCACGATACGCGTGGAGTCCCCGCCCTCGTCTAGTCAGCGCTCGGGCGGCGTCTCCCCGCGCCGAAAGGACCGCCCCAAGGACAAGACATACTGCAAACTGGTCGCCGAGCGAGCCCGACCAGACCCCGACAAGTTCACCAACCGATCACCCAACTCGCAAGCCCAAGGAGAAGACTCGGGCATCGAATCTATGGACGCCCTGTCCGAGAAATCACCCAACCAAGCCAGCCAGTCACCCCCTGGCCCCCAGAGGAAGGAACGTCTCGATATGCCTCGATCCACTAGCCCCACTTCAGTGCAGAGGATAATCGGTGTCATCGAACAGCCTCCAGCGTCAGACGAGCTGTTAGAAAGGCTCTCGTTAGCAGGCCCGCCTCATTACGAACCCGGGCCACCGGATATCGACGACCTGGGTGATATCGAGGCGGAGTTAGCGAAAATGCACGCGGATCATGATCACAGTCATGTGAATGGTGACGACGCGCCGCGACGCCCGCCTGTTGAGTCGCATAGCAAAGATGGCACGAGGGAACCCACGCCTATCCTCAGAGACGATGATAAAAGAACGGACGAACCTGCCAGCACCACGTCACCGACTGAAGCAGATGTCCACAACGATTCGAAAGAGTCGCCGAGAAAGGAAAAGGCGGAGGACTTCGATCCCCTACCGAGTAGGGTATCACCACCTCTTTATACTTACTCGAATCAGGAGAAACTCAGCCCACCTGATACGGACAAAGATGAAAAGACCTCGTCTGAAAACGGGGAAGCGAAAGACGAGCCCGAGAAGCAGGAACCTAAACTTGAAAGGCTGCCGCTTAAAGCGGACTTCCCTGACAAGAGTTTACTAGAACAACTCCTTATAGAAATCCCGACGCCGGACTACGCGGGGAAGAGGCCGGAGTCACCTTCCCCTTCCACTCTCGAACGAGTCGCCCGAAGTAGCGTTCGGACGCGATCGAGTAGCAAAATGAACAGTCCTGCTGATGGTCCCAAAACCCCGCGACTCAGCCCCGGTATTACCAAGCTGGAGAGGTCAGATTCGCCAGCATTACAACCGAGGAATTGTCTTCGAAGCGGTTCCGTGGACAAGACGAGCCCCAGAACCGCTAACGTGACAGTACCAGTCAAGCCCGCACCTGGGGTGAAGCGGAAACGACGCGAGTCTGAGAGTTCGTGTACGTCAACCATCAGCTGCGAGGAAGGCTTATCACCCGCCGCGAGACAGAAGAAAAAACCTCGTCGATTGGACGGGAAGCCTCTAAACCCGGCCACAGTGACTTTGAAGAATAAAAAGGATTCGGACAGTGATAGTGACGAGCCGTTGATATGTAAAGTGAGGGGGAAGACGGCTAAGGGGGTGAGGCCGGTGGCCAGAGTGAAGGGGGCCGAGGGGGTGGGCACGAGGCGCTCGGTGCGGGTGGGGCACGGGCCCCCGGTGCCGCCGGGACCGGGACCGGGACCGGGGACGGGGTCGGGGCCGGGGCCAGGCGCGCCGCCCGCCCCGCCGGCGCCTCACCAACCTAATAACACACCAGTTCGGAGGAAAACTAGGAGTGCTGGTAAGTTGAAATGTTGTTTAAATTATGAAGGATGATGTTCACTTTCAGGCTTTGTATAGCTTATAGTTTCACCAGAGTCATATTCAGCAGAGGAAGCTATAGTTAATGAATTCTGTTGATTAATAGTCAACTACACATTTATGTGGACTGTCTTTTGTCAGCATAGATTAAATACAAACAATCCTAAAAGACTTATTCAATGGTCGCCAGTATCTCCCTGATAGTTAATCTTCTTCTTCTGTATATATAAAAGGAACAGGTGACTGACTGACTGATCTATCAACGCACAGCTCAAACCACTGGAGGGATCGGGCTAAAATTTGGCGTACAGATAGCTATTATGACGTAGGCATCCGCTAAGAAAGGATTTTTGAAAATTCCACCCCTAAGGGGTAAAAGAGGTTCGCGGAAAAACCGCGGTTGGAAAGCTAGTTCTAATCTATTTCAACAAGGAGGTTAGAAGATTGTATCCCGTATTATTTTATGTTAAAAAAATATAAATCTTTAGCATGTCCACTAAATAAACTTTGTGAGATACCTTGATGTGAATCAGGCTCTAAATGACACAATACCATTGCAGTAGGCGAAGCCCCTGTCCCGGGGTCGGTCCGGCGGCGGCGCGCCTCCCGCGACGGCAAGTGACGGCGGGCGCGCGCGGAGCCCCGCCCCGCGCCCCCCCTCGCCCCGCTCACCCCACTCGCCCCACTCTCCCCGCCCCTGCATCGCCCGCACCCGCAGCTGCTCTACCCGCTCGAATGACACTGACATTCGACTTTATTGTATTATATCCATCTTGTATGTGTTATGTTTCGGTGTTTCAAACGAGACCGCCACATGTCTTACGGTTGGTTCATTGATATTTTTAAAGAACACTGTATATTCGACTCTATTAGACAGATGGTTGTCAGTGTGCAATCGGTACCGTATACAATTGTTTTGTCTTTGATTACTCTGAATGTAGAATATTCTCATAAATTGCTATATGCTTGGTTTGAACCAACTTGACACAATTTCGATTCGTACGACACTGAGATACCTTCGTACGATTTTTGCGACTTAAAACTTTTGAGTAATAGTTGTTATAGCAATTCAATGGATACATACTCACATACTGTGGTATGGTCAGGTCGTGTGAGAGTACATATTTCGCCGTCGTATGAATCCAGATTATGTCTACTCCACTCTTGTTCCAATTTCCCGACCAATCTGCAATCAGCATTTAACGTGATTTTGGGATGTGGGTAAAGCTTTACAGTGGTTTATATTGATTATTATGATACATATTGATATTATATTTATCATCTTGACGACAAAATATATAATTAACATGAAATCAACTAAAGGAACTGCATGTTGACGACAATCGAAGCGAGTTTCAGAAAAAAAATACAAATAGGTATACAAAAATACATATGTACAAAATGTATTATTTATAAAAAAAATATTTGAATTAGGAAAAATTGTTTTAAATATTATTTACTTTCTTTTATTGACCTTATCATATTATTAATATACACTTCTTAAAATCATATTCCTGTTTTAAAACCAGAATAAAGAGTATCTTCTAATGTATATTTCAATTTTAATGATTAAGATTCAGTATGTATCTAAATCAGTATAAATTACTATATATATATATATACAATTGTTTCATATATACCTCGCTCAATCAAACAATTATTAATTTTACGAATCTCAATAGTGTTTGTGAAATAAAAATATTTGCAATGACAGTAAGGAGGTACATTCATGTTAATGTAGAGGACTAAACCTGCTACTTATCGTGAATGGGACTGTATAGCGAGGAAAGTTTCTTCTAAGGACACTTAACGTTTAAAAAATATAGGATGTTGCTATTATTTGTGAACTTCCTTCATATAATGTAATAATCAAATATCATTTAGATTGTTTTTTTTTGTGCAGAAATTTTGATAAAAAATTCGCTCAGATTCCTTTATTAATGACGATAAATAATGATTTTCTTTTTCTATTGATAAATCGGGTAGATCGAGTCATCGGCCGTACAAGTTTGTTAATGATAATCGGATTTCTATTACGGGGGACGGATTAGGATGTTTAGTACTCAAATCAAGATAACAGTTTTAATAGTTTCATATCATGAAACCTAATAATTTAGAGATTACAATATTTGTATGACTTTCCAAATGTATATCATAAATTAGACCCAAACCCATCTGTTTCATTCCGATTATCAAAAACAATTAATCGATAAATCGAATATGAAGTGTTCAAAAATATTGATTCTGACATGAGTCGCCGGCGACTTTCTGCCGGCAAATGCTTTTTTATAATTTATTTTTTAGTGAACAAATTATGTTACCATTCACTATTGAATCACTTGACATTTTTCCTTTTTTTAAATAATTGTAAGTTAATTTCTATGGAGTAATTTTTAAGAGCGTCTGTTTTTAACATTTGCCATGAGGCTGTGCGCGCGAGAGCGTGTGCCTCATTGGGGGAGCCTTAGTTTTATTAGTGAATAGATATTATGTATCATTGTACAAAAGCACTCTACTTGTAGGCACATTGTTATAATAGTATAAATACCCGAGAGATATAAAGAGAATAAATGAAATAAATGCATAAAGTTAAAAAGATATTTTCATACGTTTTTGCACGTACTTCGTAACGTCCGTTAGGTGACGTGATCGCAGCGTTTGTAGATTAAAAATGTTGTTTTGGCGGGAAGGCGACGTCATTTTTTTTATATGGACAAATATATTTTTTTAAATTACAGATTTTATGACTTTATTTTCATCGATTTTTTTTTTCAAATATTACCTATATCATACGAATTTTATATGGAATTTTGTTTTGACGAGGCAATATTCAATATGGCGTCTTCCCGCGCAAAACAATGGCCGCTATTACGATGTAACGTTAGCGTTTTTTATATATTTAAGAGAATTCACGACCAATAATTGTAATTTAAATGTGAAACTTGGTAATTTCTTAGTGAAAATGATAATAATCGCGACTGAGTGTTTCAAACAGTATGTCTGTTCGGGCTTCCAGTACTACTAAACTTTTATTTTGATGC
Organism: Tetheella fluctuosa; assembly: GCA_951216915.1. NCBI lineage: Eukaryota > Metazoa > Arthropoda > Insecta > Lepidoptera > Drepanidae > Tetheella > Tetheella fluctuosa. Next base: position 6,112,879 of record OX578236.1, read on the forward strand.
CCCAATTATTTTTTTTAATTACACCCCATTCATTGACCTTCACAGCCAGCATCGATTTAAATAATTTTGAACCTATTTAATTACAAAAGTCAATACGATCGATTAACCTAAACCAGTGAAAAAGTTATTTTAGATATATTTTAAGCTTCTTTCTTTTGCACTGTAAATAATGGATTGACTTTTTGAAACAAATTAGTTTCCTAATTAGATGCTAGTATTTATTATCACAATTCTTTTTCGAATACAAAAATCACTTAAAGTAGGTTGGAACGTTTTTTTAAGAACATTCTATTTTCAAACTATTTCTTTTCTAATAGTAATTGGCAAATCAGCCAGCATCAGCGTTCTGCAACTATTGCAAAACGGTTAAGTAACTGATTTTATATGCACTAGGTTAACAAGTCATGTTCATCACTGTCGGGTATTTTATAATAGGCGGTGTGTAATTAATTGGATTTTTTCAAAATTTAACCTTGCAATATTGTGTTTGCTAACTAAAATTAACGAATAATTTAAGGGCAATGTATGATGAACATGATAGAAGGGTAGTGCGTGAATTTCATTTACAGTTCCTATATGTAAGGGCGCGTATACATACAACACAAAGCAATAATTTGTGGATGTGAAACATGATTATTTTATAAAAAAAATAAAAATAGAATGATCTTTTTGACAGCTTTTACGAGATTTCTAGTATAGATCGCCCCCATATTTAATTAGGTCGACAAACGATATTCTAAAGTTAAATCAAAAAGGTCATACGCAACAAGAACCAAGGATATCTGTTGCAGACTTAATTAAATCACTATTTTAACCCTTTCATTTTGTCTCTCCCTATACAAGTTGTTCAGTGTTAATCTATTAGGTCAAACAGTGATAGTTTTTCAACGTGTTTTAGTATGTATGTAATAGTTGTAATAATAAAAAAAAAATATTTTATTAATTAGTGAAGAATACATTGCCTGATAAAATTGTGCCCTAATAACATGTGCCGTGATTGGATATGTACATAAATGTCTGTTTGTCCGTTGGCGAAGAGCGGGACGCGGCTAGTCGGTGCGGGGGACACGAGGGGAGACGGGAGTTTGTTTTTTTCTTAGTTTATTAAATTATTAGTTAAAGCAAAAGTCGGTTAGGCCGATGTACAATCTCTTGTAAATTTTTATGTATAGATGGGGATATTAATATATGTTAAATGTTAAGTATATCTGTTTTTCTTGTATACGTTTTCTGGGAGTAGCCATGTTGTACATAGAGTGCGTCAGCTGCTAGCGATCGTTCCACCAAGGACCGACTCCTGTAGAAATGCAAAAGAAGCCTTATACTGTAATATAATAATTAAAAAGTATGACTTGCAAGCTTGTACCATATAATTATAGTGAATGAACTCGGAAACCTAGCTGTGTATATTGGGTGTATAGTTATCCTTTTTTTAGTTTACATTGTTTTTGTTTTTATTTTCGACTAATGATAGTAATTTATGCCGATAAAATTATATCTATATATGTTTATATATCTACGTGAGGAAAGAGAAATACAAAATAGTTTGAACACTATAAATATAGTTATAGGGGTAATACCACACGTGAATAGCGTATAGTTTTGGTATGTAAACATTATATAACTTGTAAATAGATTGCAGAAATAGTTTAAACAAAAGAATTGATACAATAAAATTTAACATTATGTTATTTGTAATTATTTTCTAGTGATGTGTTGTTAGCGACGCCGCGCCGCGTTTTAGGACAATGATATGAAATGCCTGTAAAAAGATATTTTGTTGCTGGCAGTTTTATGAAGTTACGTCTATCCCCTTTTTTATTGTGCATTATTTTTCTGTAAGTTGCTTTCACTGTCGTTCTAGAATTATTTTTAAAAAACATATAATTATACCCATAAAGTGCGATGAGTCATGGTGAATTATTATCATATTATTATGAATGAAAAGAAATAAGGAATATTATTGTTCTGCTATTATTAAATTTGTAAAGTTAGTTTATTAATAAATGAATAAAAAATATTTTGTGGTTTTAATTGTCTTTTCCTTGATTAGATTATGGATAAAACTATCTACTAACTATGCCAAAATGGCCTTACTCTTAAAACGCTATACAAATAATGTCATATTGTTTGACTGATGGTTATCGATAAATATGTGACAACTCAGAGCAAGAACTAAAGCGACAACTGTAAGGTGTATGAGCGTATATCCATTAGTTTTCTTTTATACAGGTGTTTTTATTTCGAAATCGCTGAGTGATGTCCTATGTCTGGAATAGTACCGCTATTTCTTTTTATTCCATCTACAATTTGAGGACTTACATAGTTACTTTGAGTTTTTATTTTATCAATCAACATAACAAGACGAGTGTTATTGAATCGAACTCGCGTATGGAGGGTTCCGTACAATAATAATAAGTCAGACTCTTGTACAATGCTCTAAGCGTGTACAGAAGGTTCCGTACAATAATAATAAAACCAACTCATTTTTGTGGCTCTGTAACTTAACTGTGCAATTTTGCTTTCCTAAATACTCAACTGTATTTAATTTTAAAAACAACAAAAATGGTCTAAAACTGACAGCTTTACAGGCACCCCATTTCTTTATTTTTTGATTTATCTCATAGAAGAGTTTCTTGTCAGAAGGCTGACAGGCAGGCAGGCAGTCCTGATGGTAAGTGGCCGTTGCCTATGAACATATATATAAATGCAATACCGGATGCCGGATCACACCTGTAGGTGTAACCTTATGAAATATATTTGTAGTTTTTAAATTAAACAATAAAAACCATTTTGTCGCTACGTTATAGTAGGGAACAGGACGCAGCACGTTGAATTTCAGATTTTTAAGCTTAACGCGGCGTCACCTTAAGGGTGGAAGCCGGCGTGGGGTGCAACGACCACAATCCCTATGTACCCTAACATCCTGCTATGGTTTCATCACGATCGAAAACTCAAGCTTATTGTAGTATTAGAACCCACGACCCTCGATAAGGCATTCGACGTCGAATCTAAAACGTTTGTTATGAATAATTTAGTAATTAATAGCTCAGAGTAAATATAGGCAAAAAATATTTTTTTGATAAATAAATTAGAATAAAAACAAAACTGCATAAAAATTAAATAAATCAGTCTAGACTGGTTAAGGCGTCAGAGTACATTCTTTCTAGTTCTTATTCGTTTCACTATTGGTACCTACCATAGGTCATAAAAAATATGATAAATCTTATAATAATAATAATTAATGTATAATAACTTAATGATATTTAATAACATTATGCATAGAATGGAACGTAAAAGTAACGAGAACGTACTGTTTCTTATCAAAGTCAGTGATTGGCTACTATATGAAATCGTGAAAACTTTAACAACCAATGACTGCGATGGTTAAGTCAACGTTAACGAAAATAAATTGATACGATTGTTTGACGTTTGAGTTTGAGAACATAGATATTTTTACATTTCTCTGGTCTTGATATCGAGTGTTCTTTGGAATTTTTCGTGAAAAATCATAAAATAAGGTAAATAATTATAATAATTTTCTTTACTTACTTTCTTCTATACTTTAGTCTCAATGGTAACTAAATCATAGGATTTTGCGATAAAAATGTTATGTAAGCAGGCTGTCATTCCTCACGAGGATAACGAAGTTAAAATATTTTTTTTCTATCCTTTATACTTAGGTGCATGATACCTAATTAAAATCATTATCTTTTTCTTCTAATATAATATATTAATTCTAATTGACTGTATAGTGAAAACAAGAATATAAATTCTTTGATTTTCAAGTCTAATTGAATTCGAATTTCAAAATCATAATTATCAAGTGATAAGCCTACTCTAATCATCAATTTGAATTAGGTACATGATTTTCGATAGATCAAGTCTGATTTAGTAAAAAAGCAACCTCATTTTCGATGAATGCACAGCTAAGATGGTTGGTATTGATTTATAAACATTAGTATTTTAGGTTAATGTATTGTGTAAAAAATACTTATTTTTAGATTATTTTGACGAAAAATATCAGTTCCTTATAACAGAGCCTTAGGAAAATTAGTCTGTAATTTTTAAAGTTTTGTTTTTTAAAATAAGCTATTTAATCTGCAAATTGATATCAAGTCAAGTACTTTATTTAATTTGTAGTTAAAATTCTGATTGAATTTTCCTGCTAACTAACAAATTCTAACAAACTCATGTAAAGAATTTAATAATTCTTGCAGATGGCAGGAGACAAAGCTGTATCAACCGTGACCGCACCCCAAATGCGAGGACTGCTCAACTCCGCAATCAAACGTAACCTGACTGGTGCACTTACATTGGCTGTCATTTGCGGCTTTGCCTTCAAGCAGATCATTGGTACTGAACGCAAGAAGAAATACGCTGAATTCTACAGGTACCTACCTACTTTATTATTTTGATATTGCTTGGTCTGAGACACATAGTACTCAAGACAGTTAGTCTTAATTCAGTTAACCAGCTCACCTTCAGTTTGGAAAATATAAATTACTTATTAACAGTTCTGCAACACTATACTTTAGTAAAAAAAAAAAAGAGTTGTGATATTGTATTTTACATTATTGCTTATTTAAATTTATCAAAGAGCACAGATTCCAGATTCATATCTAAATTTAATTCAAATATGGTAAATCTGTTTCTAAATGTCAATAACATTGGCATATCAATTATTGAAAGTAAAAAAAAAATGTTAATTCAAATAAGAACCTGCAAAAGAGATTGATAAAAAGGAATTAATAATTAAATGCTTTAACTTGCAAATAGATTTGCAAATGAGATGCTATTCCATTTATTTTTATTTCAATTTGAAATTCTAATGTCTTCTCGTTACAGGAACTACGATGCAGAAAAGGAATTCGAGGAAATGAGGAAGAAGGGTCTATTCCAGTCTTGCTAGACGTAAACGATTATAGAGTAGTTTATTATTATTTTACTATGGATAATGTTATAATTTAAACAATAAATCTGTCAATATAGCATGGTTTTCCTTTTTGATATCCTAAATTTGCTTATAGATTGGAGTTTAAAACATTTAAGGGCGTCACACACGGCGAAGATACTATAATATTTTATCATGAGACAGCATTATACTATGAAAAGAGAAGCAACGCCCTACATAACCTACCTTCACTTTCACTGGTATAGCACTGTCTCATATATCTTAAGATAAAATATTATAGTATCTTCACCGTTATTATTTAAAAAATATGTACCTAGGTACCTACCTAAAAGGCTTACTAAAAAATTGTATAACAACTGGCAACTGGACTTGATAGATTGCTCAACAGAATAGTTCATAAGCTTCATCTCCCATCACCGTGATAAGCGTAGGCAACCACAACTCCTTGACCCCGCTCCTTGAAGTACATCTCCAGTCGTTCCACGTATAACGACCAATTTGCCCGACTTCATATTGAACTTTGATTTTCCCCAGCGACGACATTATAATATTGTTTCAGTCTGGTGGCTGGTTTATAAAATATTATCCTCGATTGCCAATAAAGAATACTGAATGAGAGGTGAATAAAAAGGCGACTTACTTGATCAAGGAATATTGTAGACAGAGCACCTGATGCATTGGTATGACAAACTACCCTCTATGGTTATTCTAATATTAATATAAAACTACCTACATTACACGGTCCTTTTGAGGAATATAAAAACATAATAAAACATATAAATCCTCTTGCAATACTAAGACGCTTTGCACATGGAGCAACTATTGCAGCAACTGGCAACTATTTGGCAGTCTATTTGGTTGTAGCAACTAGCAATTATTTATAAAGAAACCTTTCAAAAAGTTGATAGTTGCCTCAACTAAGTTGCTCCGTGTGTAAAGCGCCTTATTAGCTGTAGTCGTGCATCAAAAGTACCATACCGTCGTTGCAAATTTGAAATTGTGAAATTTTTGTCCAAAATTAGTTACGGAGATATTTGAAAAGCTATTATGAATACCTATAAGTACTTGGCAAAAACTTCCATGTTAATATCTTATTATTTCGTTAAAGTACGCTATATTAAAAAAAAAAAAACCACTGGTTTTTAACCGTTATGGAATGGAAAAAATATATTCTAAGATTGTTTTTCAGGCGGATGTAAGTATTTTTATTTTTTCTCAAAAAGTTACTTTATACAGTTAAGATTTTAAATTTGCAACGACGATACTTAATTTAGTGCGATCTTGTAAGTAAACAATCCTAACTAATAGATATTATAAATGCGAATGTGAGTTTGTTTGTTACCTTTTCACGCCTAAACCGCTGAACCGATCGCGATGGAATTTGATACGTAGATAGCCTATTTATGGTATGGAGGACATGGGCTACTTTTTTTCTCGGTAACGCGGGGGACAGGTAGTACTTACTTATATATTTGCCCAGATTGTAGGTAAATAGGTAAGTATCTAAATAAATAAAACCATATATTTTTCAATAATTTAATCAGGACATCAAGTAATACGTAACTTTCCAGATTACATAAATAATTTTAACAATTCAATTGATTACACTTTCATCTTATTGATTATGTAACATTAGCCGCTTAGTTGCTAATTTATATGTGTATGTTTCACATGTTAGCTACGTATTATAATGACAAGACTTATCTTACAAACTAACAGAATATCAGATAATACAGGACCAGCCTGTTGATTCCACTACAAAGTATAAATTAATTAATAATTTCAATCGATACACTATAAGATTTTAAAAAATGCATTTGGAACATTTTGTGAAATTACGCGTTCTTGACAGGTGATAATAATCATAAGTATGTTCTCAAATGCAAGTTTTTGAATCAGATAATACATAACATAAACTAGGGACTTTTTATTTTTTTGTGAAAGCAATTTTAATAATAAGTAGGATAATAATTACCTACTTATTAAAAAAACTCAATCATCCCAAAATAACAGCACGTTACACAATAACATAATTTAGGGTTCCGCGCATAATAAGGATTTTATAGGAAATTAAGTTTGAGCAAATAAAACGTATTTTTTTCAATAAGTATGCTCACAATCTCATACTAGAAAGTAATGATTTGCCGGAGGAGGCTCAGTGCTAAGTTTAAGGGAAATAGGCTGAAAAGTCTAAAAAAAGTTCTGATCAACCTAAGTATCTAAAGGATATTTTCAGCGGACGGATAAAATGGACGACAAAAATTAAACATAACAAGGTATAATAATTACAGAACCCTAAAAAGCAGATTACACAAATTAAAAATAATTATATCTAAGTAAAATGGATATAAAAATATTAGACATCAAATACTTTTCAAATAATGGCAGCAAAAGTTAACATGAAACGAATCACGTATAGAAGACATTAGAATCAGTTCACTCAGGTTAATCAATAAGTTTAGAATAAAAGCCTATTCAATGCTATGCTAATACCCTTATAAATGAAATAGCGAAAGCAGTTGTACAATGCAATCGCCACATACAGGTGGATACTGCAATTACGAAATGTCATATTAATTCAATTTAATAGGGATTGTCAAGCCTGTTCCAGACGACACGATTTGATCGACAATTTACTCAAATTGGCAATCAAATTGTACAGTTAGTAGAGTAGTTAGCGTTAAATCTCATAGTCAGACATCGGGTACAATTTGATTGGCAGCTTAAATTGTATCGTCTGGAACAGGCTTTAAGTTTACAAAGTGATGTGATCATCACAAATCGAAAAAAATATCATACATACAAAGATCAACCTTGCTGAATTAAAAAGTATGAAGTTTTTTTTCGCGAGTTCAGAGTTGGTCCCGTATAAAAGTTGACCAACATGACAATCCCAATTTAGATTTCAAAAATATGATTACTGGAAGTATCCACAAAGTCATCCAAATACCACCCGTTTCATGACCAGTCATCGTTATTCAAATTGTATTAGGTACTTCGTCTTTCTTATTTAATACGTCATTGATAGTGACTTTAGAGACTATGTGACATGACATTGGCGGAATTGTGCTATCGGCTACAGTCGCCAAGAAGAAGAACATTGATCCTGGATCTAGAAACTGGTGGTAAGTCACATATATAATCTTTGGATCTGTATTGTATGGTTTAACAGAAATGTAGACAATTCGATACCTAACACATACTTTAAATACAGTTGTAGTTTAAAAAACAAAATTCATTTTCAAGCTCTTTCGTTTGTATTGGCTTTTTACCCGACTGCCCCAGAGGGAGGGTAATGTTTTTAGAACGAGATAAATAGTCGATATACTAAAACGAACTCTTTTAGGTTGATAAGCTCCCATTTTTGAGGAATAAATAATCTGAGCCATTTATATATACAGTTCGTAACGTAGGCTTACATCGTCTAAACTGAATAATAGCTCAGTGGTAGTGAAATCGAATTCCGTAACGAAGGTCGTGGATTTGAATCCTACAATGAGCTTGTGAGGAAACCATAGGATGGTGGTAGGGTACTTCATAGTACCCGCCAGGCTGGCTACCACCCTCAAGTTGAAAATCTGTCGGCAAACATCTACCGGTGTATTTCGGCAGCTACACTTGAGGGCAGTTCCTTCTAGGCTGTGTGCTTGCCACCTTCGGCCGCGTCGTCATTTTCCATGGTGAGATTGTAGTCTAACATATTAAAAAAAAAACTTATTCGAATACCATATCGCAACCACAATATAACATGAAGTTAGACAATAATCCCTCCGAACTCGACCTACTATTTAGTTATTTTTTGTGGGCATGTATATTTTTACGACTATTATATCTCGTATTAAGATAAGATTAGATATAACTATATAAGTAAGTAGGTTACATTAGATTGCTTTGGTCAAAAAGCTAGGTTAGCTTTCGAAAATATAGAATGACAATCAAATAATCAAAATAATGTTGCAATTAATAAAAAAATATTCGAGGTACCTATGAATAGTATTCTACGTAATTCTATTATTAAAAATTAAAGAATATGGTTTCCAGGCATTTGACCTGCAGCCTGTATTTTATAATAAACAAAATGTATTTATTGATACTTTTATACCTATTACGTTACAAAATATCCATTTTAACTTGGTAGATACATTTTTTGGGCAACGTTTTCAGTTTATTATTGAAGATTTATAGGTACTGAATAACACCATCATCACTCATACAATTTTTTTCTTATACATAATAAAAGTTATTTTGTTTTGCTTAAGTACGATTGATTAGTTTTATTATAAGTTAGTAATTTTGTTAAGATTGGTAGAAAAAGTAGTTTGAAATGAAGACTGTGAGAGAATATGAGAAAAAAAGTTTTGTGCTCTATGACAGGAAGGTACTTTATGATGTACATTTTGTGACATGACTAAAATAATTTGCTTCAAATAAAAAGCGGGAAGTAATTCATATGTAAGTAGGTATAGGTACTTACATTACTATAACATTACGTTTTGTCCACTTAAAAGCTAGTTTCACCACAAAATTAATTCTAGACATCAACATTACAGATAGAGAATTCTCTAAATACAATTAATATTAATTTTCAATAATGTAATTAATAAGCGTAATAGATCAAAAACATTAATGTTTTTTTAATTAATTTCCTTTTTTTCGCTTGTCTCAACGGGCGATATTAAGCCACTGTGAAATTGCTTAAATTATTTTCATTTTTTTCATATTTTTACGACATTTAACATTTTTTTTTGCACCAATGCTGTTTCTTATTATTTTAATGGCGATATTTTTTTTGGTCTAAAGGTTATATGATTTAGGCAATGGTTTCTCTAGGATGTAAAGTACCTATGTATACTTTTTGTAATGTATGAAACGAGCCAGTGCCGAGCAGATTGCATACAACGGCATGTTCATAAATAAAAACATATATTTAGATTCCGTTGTTGGTAGCATTGAATCACAATTTGACAAATACCAGTGGTGCCAACATTCTGTCAATCGTAACTCTAGGTAGGTATTATACATTATGTACACACCTGGATAGGTACCTTTATTATAGGTTAGTATATTGGTGATTATTGTTCAAAGCATGAACATAAAATAGATAACATTTCAACAATAAATTGAAATATTTCAAACGTAAAATTATTGGATACTACAGACTTGCAGAAAACAAGATGCCAATGAGCAGACATTACGCTGCTCAAGCTCGCTTACCTCTCTACGTATGGATGGCGGGAGAGAGACGGTAATATAAGGTAGAAAAAGAAGGATAATTCTCAAATATAATGATTTCAATAACGGTCAAGAGTCTAATCATTAGAAAACGTCATGGCTTGTTTTTGCTATTGAATTCAAAAACACGCGCGCTTTTATTTTGACATAATATGATCATCTAAAAACCAGAGACAACAAACATTGGTGCCAACATTCACGCAAAACATTCAATTCTGATTCGAGAAGAAAGTAAGCAATCACCGGTGAAACTGCTATGAGCTTTCCATGCCTTTGACGTCAACTATTTTACCATCAAATTCCTCGTTACCATACCCTCGGTCGTCGAACTCGCAGTCTTTTCCTGTAGCCACTGAGTCTATGGGCGGACCATAAAGTTTGACACAAAGGATTTCTTTGTAGTTCTCTATGGCTAGAGCTAGGATTGATCCTCCAAGAAGGACCTCGCAGGATGTTATTCGCTCTGGTGGCGTGTAAACTGCTATAAGTTTGCCTGTGTTATAGAAAAGAGGGCGTTAGTGGCATATTCTAAGGTTGTCAAACTCTAGAAAAAATAGACTCAGGAAATGTTTGTATTAATCAAAAATAAACTCTATGCTAAAGCTTAATAGATTCAAGTTCTCTACTATCTTACAGAGCGATTTTGAGTTTATTGGGAGTTATCCATATAGAAGTTATGAACGTCGAAGCTACTGAAGTTACCATCGGATTGGAAGTCAGCCTTCAACTGAGAAGAACTGGCAAGAAACTTTTCAAGGTTTTCTGGTTATCTATGTGTGAAGTTTCATCCAAATCCATACAGACAGAAAAAAATACAATATTTTATATATATATTTCTACATACCAGTATGCAGATCCCAGAGTCTGACTGACAGATCCTTGCAAGTATCATCAGAGGACATCAAGACTCCACCAGACTTGGCCAGTCGGAGTAGAGATGGGGCAGCCACGTGGCCACGGAGAGTTAAACGACAGTTACCTGGTCAAGTCAATTTGAAATATATATAGATAGATATCTTTACAGGCTGTCATTCTATTCGTTTAGAAAGAGACGACATTATCAGATATCTGCCAGATAAAATATCCGGGACTTATCAGCAACCTATGACGTAATAAACAAGTGCTTATCATCAGATAGGTATCTCACCTGTAACCAAATCCCATACCAATATCCTGGTATCAGCGAGCCCAGAGACCACACACCCGTCTACGGAGCTGATTGCCAGCGCTACTGTGTCACACCCTGGCTTCCATTTCTTGAATAATGTCCCGGATTGTAGGTCGTATACTACTATGAAGTTGGGACTCGGTTCGTCTAGTTCGCGGGATACTACGCACACGTAGGATCCTGTGGTATATATGATAAAAGGAATAAGTGATCGGAATCCTAACTTGGTAGTATTAAGGTTCAGATTCAAATGACTAGAGTCGATATTTTTAATTTTACTCATGTTCTTAATAAATGCCTCATTTACACAGAAAAACTGGCTAAATTTGATCGATAACGTTGGACTTTGTAGGCCCAATACATCACACAAAGCTTCATAATCACCAAGATCTTACCCTCATAAGTGATAGCAGCCTTCGAAGTGACGAAGTCATGGTGGGGTATCCTCAGGTCGTAGAGCAGTTTACGTGACGTTAGCGACCATACCAGGAGAGGGAACGGCTTCTGGGTCTCATCACCGCAGACTAGGACCCTAGGGAAGATGGGCTTATTAGAGACGAGTAGATAAGACGAATTTAAAAAAATTGGGCGCCAATTATTAATTTTTATGACAACTAGTGATGTTCCGAATAATAATCGGCAAAACCGACTAGTCGGAACATCACTAAATGACACCTCATCATTATTTGCGGAAACAGTGATCGTATACCCTAATAAAGCCTATATAGAAGGGGTATCTACCCTTAAAACTCAAAAAATAATCTCCATCTTTTGTCAGTCAGTACGAATTAGTTCCTGTTTTAACAACAATAAAAAAAAACTTAAATGTCTTTAGTTACCTCCCGTCACCAGAAACCAGCAAAGAGTTCAGGAACCTATCTTCACCAGCTTTAAACGTCGTCACACAATCACCTGCAAACATTAACCACTTAAGACATGGCCGAAATTCCGCTTTAGTGGAACGAGATAGTTTTTGTAAATGGATATTTTTATATGACAAACCATAGACAAAATGTCAACGATGAAAAAATATTTTAGGGCATTCCTCACACCCGGCTATCTGATCCCAAACTAAGCAGAACTTGTAATGGAAACCAGATAACTGATATACATACGGACATACTACTTGTAAATATATACTAACTAGCTTCACCCGCGTTCCCGAGGGATCTTGTTTTCCCGGGATAAAAAGTAGCCTATAGCCTATACATAATATAACCTATACTAATATTATAAAGCTGAAGAGTTTGTTTGTTTGGTTGAACGCGCTAATCTCAGGAACTACTGATTCGAATTGAGAAAAATCTTTTATTGTTGGATTGCCCATTTATCGAGGAAGGCTATAGGCTACTTTTTATCCCGGGAAAACCTAAAATCCCTGGGGAAGGCGGGTAAAACCGCGGGGCGGAAGCTAGTATTAAAATATATTTTATACTAATACGAACAAACAGATATGTTATAATTGAACCCACAACCTGTAGAGTGGCAGACATTGACGATTTACTACACACCCACTAACCCCTCATATAGCTATGAGGGCATAGAATAGAAAATGACCATAAAGTAAATATGAATCAACTAACCAGTTTCAATATTCATGAGATTGACGTACATCCGGTTCCTGGACAATGCGACCAGGTGCTTGGGGTCGTGGAGCCCGTAGTATGGCATCTTTTGGTTCATCACGCCCTTTAGTGCTACCACGAAGGAGCCCTACGTAGAGAAAACAATTTTGAGCATGTCATCAAAGCAGGTGTCAGACTTATGAAGCTATAAAATACGGACCTGATCAAGGTTATATACCCTCAGCTCCCTTCGACACAGCACCACGCACTTGTACTCATCGATTGGCACCAAGTTTATAGGATGTGTCACACCTACCATCTTTCTGACCAATCTACATCTGAGAAACAAAATATTTGCTTTAACATGTGAAGCACCATTAAACTACCTACATGAGGTCTGCGTGGAGGATTATGGTCCTAATGATTTATGTCATTTAGTCTCATATTTGACTGAAGGTGGTAAGCTCTGGTAATAACATGTTAGTTTTTCCCTTATAGGCGATTGGTAAAGAATTAATAAAAGCGAAAAGACTCTTACTTGGTGACATCCCAAACACATATTTCTTCTCTCTCCGTAGATACTGTAGCTACAAACTTCCCTCTCGTATCAAAACGCACAATCAGATCATAACTCTTGCTATCAAACCCATCGACCATAGACAAATCCCTCTTCTCTTTACTCTCGACAATCTTCCAATAGTCTTCATTAACTGGATAAAACGTCGGAACAGGGGGATCCCAAATAATTTTGATCCAATCTTGCACAATTTTCGTTTTAATTTCCATGCCTTCACGCTGTCTTTTCTCCATGGTCGTTCTTAAAAGTCCGTAGAATTGTCTGTGGTCGTAATCTAATGCGTAGGAGTGTGTTTCGAAGAAGTCTTTTAGTATTTCTATATGTTCCGGTAGTGGGTCAATATGCACTAATGCTAGGTCTTCGAGAAAGTGTCCGCAGTCTGTGGCAGCTAATTTGTCGTGAATCCAGTCAAGCTGGGTGAAGTAAGGCTGGGTCGCGAAGGTCTGAGGCTCGTCTTTGTATATATGGTAATGTTGGAATGGTAGTTCGTCTAGTTTTCTTGAATTGTAACTGTAATAAGTAACGTTATTAAAATAACCTTACGACTTAAAATTCAACTTCCGACCTTCCAGATGGGAAGGGAATAACGGATGAAGGAATTCCATAAAAAAAATAAAGAGCACAGTCATTGCGCTTAGTTATTTTATTAGATTAAAGTATTTTTGAACTTTTCGATAACTATGTTGTATGAGCAAGTTGTATGAAATTATTAATTAATTGGGAATGATCTTTATGAGACTTATTTGAGCCATAATGAAAAATCCTTAGATTATTAGATACCTATTTGTTATAATGATCTTAGGCCTTTCCTATTCAATTATCATAGTGTGATCCATCGCTATTGTCGTTAATTTTTCTGCTCCAAAGCAATTTAATAAGAACATTAAAATTTATTACTTTCCAAATATTCTATTTGTATGTATTTTACGTACCATTCATCAGAGAATTTATTCTCTTGCGATATCAAGCGGCCGGCCATCTTGGGATCGTTCTCTGCGTGCCACACACCCTGAAATATTTTAATTTTATTTATGTTCATTTTATTCGGCTAGAAAAATATTATCAATGTTAATATAGGTTTTATTAGTCTATACGAACGTCCAAGTCTGGAAGCCGTAAGTAAAGCACAAGAAGATGTGGTGACTGCTTATCTATTTATTTATTTACTTCTTAACATCTATCATTACCTAATCAGACCCTAATGCGATAGTGTTGCCTTGTATCTATGTCCAATTATGCTGTCTATGGTTTGTTCTCGGCATTTTGATACCGAGTGAGAAAATAACATTACGTCATTACTAGATTGCGTCTCACTTCCAACTGACAGCAAGACTACATTCCGGTATCTCAGTGTACCTATCTGGCCGATAATAGTGCCTCCTTGCGACTAGAATATTAGGGCCTACGGCATTTTAGAAGCTACGGGTTTGCAAATCCATTGGGACTTGAATTTCGGTTATCAAGAATTCTTACCAAATTGCTTAACTATGAATAGGTAATACTGCATTTTTAAATACAACGAAATACAGTTCGCCAGCTGTTAATCGGTCACCGAACAGTAACCC
This sequence comes from Tetheella fluctuosa, assembly GCA_951216915.1. Classification (NCBI taxonomy): domain Eukaryota; kingdom Metazoa; phylum Arthropoda; class Insecta; order Lepidoptera; family Drepanidae; genus Tetheella; species Tetheella fluctuosa. Next base: position 6,127,901 of record OX578236.1, read on the forward strand.
TCACCTCAAAGTAGTCGAGTAGCGTGCGTCTCATTAGCAGGTCGTACTCGCAGTCGAGCAGGTAGCGGTCCCGCGCGTCCCAGCGCAGCCACGGCGACAGCAGGGCTGCCACTTGCGGCCAGAACAGTAACCCTCACCTCAAAGTAGTCGAGTAGCGTGCGTCTCACTAGCAAGTCGTACTCGCAGTCGAGCAGGTAGCGGTCCCGCGCGTCCCAGCGCAGCCACGGCGACAGCAGGGCTGCCACTTGCGGCCAGAACAGTAACCCTCACCTCAAAGTAGTCGAGTAGCGTGCGTCTCACTAGCAGGTCGTACTCGCAGTCGAGCAGGTAGCGGTCCCGCGCGTCCCAGCGCAGCCACGGCGACAGCAGGGCTGCCACTTGCAGCCAGAACAGTAACCCTCACCTCAAAGTAGTCGAGTAGCGTGCGTCTCACTAGCAAGTCGTACTCGCAGTCGAGCAGGTAGCGGTTCCGCGCGTCCTAGCGCGGCCACGGCGACAGCAGGGCTGCCACTTGCGGCCAGAACAGTAAACCCTCACCTCAAAGTAGTCGAGTAGCGTGCGTCTCACTAGCAGGTCGTACTCGCAGTCGAGCAGGTAGCGGTCCCGCGCGTCCCAGCGCAGCCACGGCGACAGCAGGGCTGCCACTTGCGGCCAGAACAGTAACCCTCACCTCAAAGTAGTCGAGTAGCGTGTGTCTCACTAGCAGGTCGTACTCGCAGTCGAGCAGGTAGCGGTCCCGCGCGTCCCAGCGCAGCCACGGTGACAGCAGGGCTGCCACTTGCGGCCAGAACAGTAACCCTTACCTCAAAGTAGTCGAGTAGCGTGCGTCTCACTAGCAGGTCGTACTCGCAGTCGAGCAGGTAGCGGTCCCGCGCGTCCCAGCGCAGCCACGGCGACAGCAGGGCTGCCACTTGCGGCCAGCACAGTAACCCTCACCTCAAAGTAGTCGAGTAGCGTGCGTCTCACTAGCAGGTCGTACTCGCAGTCGAGCAGGTAGCGGTCCCGCGCGTCCCAGCGCAGCTACGGCGACAGCAGGGCTGCCACTTGCGGCCAGCACAGTAACCCTCACCTCAAAGTAGTCGAGTAGCGTGCGTCTCACTAGCAGGTCGTACTCGCAGTCGAGCAGGTAGCGGTCCCGCGCGGCGCCGGCGAGGGCCGCGTCGCGCCAGCGGGCGCCGCCGCGCGCGTCCCAGCGCAGCCACGGCGACAGCAGGGCTGCCACTTGCGGCCAGAACAGGGACGCCGGCGCCCACGGTACTGGGGTTTCAAAAAATGGAAATATATATAAAAAGAGGTAAAGTGAGAGGAACACACTTCGGAACATATTGTACATACTAGCTTCCGCCCCGCGGTTTCACCCGAGTTCTCGAGGGATCTTAAGTTTTCCCGGGTTAAAAAGTAGCCTATGTGATATTCCAGACTATAATCTATCTCTGTGCCAAATTTCATCCAAATCCGTTCAGTAGTTTTTGCGTGAAAGAGTAACAGACATCCAGACATCCATGTTGAGAGGTATTTTTAACCGTGGAAAATAAATAAACGTTTTATTTTCAATTGACATATAATAGTAGTGACACATCTCATTTCTTTTTTATTTGACAAGACACAATCATAAAGCATAATATTCAACCTTTAACATCCTGACAATTCCCTGACATACAAGTGTCTGATTGCAATGTGTTTTGTTCTTCGATGCAGTTCTGGATTTTGAGCTAATTTCATTAAATAGCCTTTGCAGCCAGACTATTTCACGTGCCGTTTCGCTTGCTGCGACTATTTCGGCTTCGGTCGTGGAAATAGCCACTGACGACTGCTTCCGACTTGCCCAGGCGATTGCTCCGCCAGCATATATGCATAGGATGCCACTAGTTGAGCGACCATCCTTGACATCTCCTGCATGATCAGAATCACTGAAACTTTCCAGTATCCCCGTCTTATAATCCCTTTTGTACGTTATTCCATAGTTTGACGTACCTTGTAGGCATTATACGCTTCACCTTTAGTACATCTTCTTTGGAAGGATTTTCTAAGGTTCTGCATACAACACCAACGGCGTAGGCAATATCTGGCCACGTGCCTACCATGAGGTAAGCAAGAGCACCTACAGCTTATAGGGGTATGACTTCTCGTCTATTACCTCTCTCTCTGACTGTCCTTGCTCAGAATCTCTAATTATAGGTGTAGTCACTGTTTTACAGCTGCTCATACCAAACCTAGCTAAAACTTTCTCAGTGTAGTGCTTTTGCGTTATGTTTATAGAGCCATCGTCTTTGTGATGTATTTACAAACCCAGATAATAATCTGCAGGCTTTACGGTTATCTTAAACCTTCGTTTAAGTTCTGCCATAAACTTATCAGCATCCTTCTGTTTTGTTGCAGCTACCAATCCATCATCGACATATAGTGCCAAAATGATTTTATTCTGCAATCGTTTTCGGATAAATAAGCAAGGATCCGTTTGACTTTGTTGAAAACCTATATTCTTCAAGTAATCAACAATGCACTTATTACAACACCTTGGTGCTTGCTTAAGTCCGTATAGACTTCGCTTCAACTTGCAGACTCGGTTAGTCCCGTCATTAATGCCTTCTGGCTGCTTCATGTATATCTCCTCTTCAATAGAGCCATTTAGAAAAGCAGTTGTGACATCAAACTGAGTGATTGCCAAACCTACAAAACCAACTGATCTGATTGTCGTCATTTTTGCAACAGGGCTAAACGTTTCGTCAAAGTCCACTCCGGGTTGTTACGAAAACCCTCGAGCAACAAGCCTTGCTTTATATTTTTCAATTGTACCACCAGCGTTTGTTTTGATTTTATAGATCCACTTGCATGATATAGCTTTACGACCCTTGGGTAGATCGACCAGAGACCAGGTTTTATTCTCTTCTAAAGATTTGATTTCACTTTTCATTGCTTTCAGCCAATGCTCCTTGTCTTGACTCTGTAGTACTTCAGTGTATTTAGTAGGTTCATCGATTTCAGTCCTATCATCTACTGATATCATAACGTGATGTCTCGAAGAGTTATTCGTCCTTCATTCTCTATTTCTCTATCAGGTAAAATCTCATCGTTTATCGCTTCCAAACGTTCTGGCAATGTTTGATCGTTATCCTCATCAACAGCTTCATCAAGCTCATCTTGAGTTTCCAAAGCTATTTCTGGTATTCTGTTATGTGTTTCTGTATCAGGAGTATCTTCAAACGTTTCAGGAGGTATACACTCTTCAAATGTACCTGTACTTTTGCTTCTTTCCTCCCTAACATTAAGAATCGTTCGAATATTCTCCTCCCATGCAACAACATTCGTTGGTAACCGAAGACTTATTTCTATCTCAGAGTTTCTCTCAACAGGTTTTGAACCAGTATTTAGTTCGGTGTTAGTCCTGCTGATTGCTGACTCTCGAAATACTACATCTCTTGAACGTACCAGTGAATTTTCATTTTTTGTCCATTTTCAGAAGACGATACCCATCATCATTATCATAGCCAATCAACATACATTTTTCTGCTTTCTTGTCCATTTTCGTACGCTTTTGCTTGGGTACATGGGCGTAACAAGGACTTCCAATGATTCTTAAATGGCTTATCTTTGGTTTTTTGTTAAACCATAATTCGAATGGTGATTTGCCATCTACAGGAGTTGGTCCCGTTCGATTGAGCACATACGCTGCTGTATTTATAAGTTCTGCCCATCAGGCAGCGTTCTATTTTCTCGTTCACTACAGCCATTTTGTTGTGGCGTATATGGCATAATCAATCTGTGCTTGATGCCATACCTTTGTACTATTAATCGAGTTTTCTCGTTATCGAACTCTCCGCCGTTGTCGCTTAGTAGTTCTTTCACAACATGACCAGCTACCTTGCTTTCTTCTAACATTATATGAAGCTTTGTATGGACTTCAGACTTCTGTTTCATAAAGTATGCATAGCGGTATTTGCTGAAATCGTCTTTGAATAGAACGAAATAGCGATATCCTTTGTAGGAAAATGGGAATGGTCCACACACATCTGAGTGTATAATTTCTCCTGGAAATTTTGCTCTATATCTTGTTCCGAAAGGTCGCCTCTTCATTTTTCCAAAGCTACAACCTTCACAACATTCACGTGTGTCATTCGGTACCTTAATCCTGAGTTCCTTTTCTATTACCTTCTTTACATGGGTTTTGCTTTGGTGTGCTAATCTCTTATGATAAAACTGTTACAAACTATCTTGACTTGTCAGTGCATTGACTTCAATGACAATCGGTGGCATCACATTCTTCACATTAAGTTTAAATAGCCCTCCTCTTTTCGTTCGTTTGCCTGTAACTCTGACTATGCCTTTAGATTTCAATCTACAGAACTCTGGTTCGGATTCGAAAAAGCTTTGTGGTAATCTATCCTGCGCTGCTAAAAGTGAGAATATATTTTTCTGTAGTGACGGCACACACCATACATCGCATAATATTATGGTTCCTTTATGATCTCCAACCGTGGCTTCCAGCTTTATGTCACCTTTACCAGTGGCATCTACTTTTTCGCCAATTATCTTTGTCAGGGTATAAGCACCTATCAACGTTCATTAGGACTGTACTATTCACATTATTTGTGTTATTTGAATTTGGCTTGGGAGGTCGCCCATCACTCAACCACTTCGAGCATTTTCTTACTTTGTGTCCTTCTTGACCACAGTAATTGCACTTTATCCTCTTATTATAAGTCTTGTTTAACTTTTTCTGAGGGGCTTTTATCGTAAAAGCTTGATTACTCACGTTTGTAGACGTAGAAGCCTGTGTATCGACATTTCGTTCAAAGGCACAGAGTTGTGAAGTTAGTCTCTCTATAGTCCTTTCCTTTTTAGTCATAAGTAGCCAACTAGATTTAAATGTAAGGTATTCCTCTGGTAAGGTGTCTAAAATCTTACAGATCAGAACTACCTCTGGTAACTCATGGTTTCCTTCAAGCTTCGTAATTTCTTTGTTCAGTTTGAACCATATGTTCTTCAGCTTTGAAAAGTGTATAGCCATATTGGCATCCACTTGCTTCTTATACTCAAAGAACTTAAGGCAATTGTCATAGACTAAATCGTCACCATCTCCGTCAAACAACCTCTTAAGCTCATCCCACACTTCTTTGGAAGACTCGAAACGCATTATCCTTTGTACAATTTCGTCTTTCACATTACTTGTGAGAATTATAAGAATCATGCTATCTAGTTCTTCAAACTTTTCTAAAACAGTTTCTTCAACTTTTTCAGCATTTGATGGTTTTTTATATCTACCTTCTAACAGATCTAGGGCTTTTGGAATTCCCTTCAGTAGCATAGATATTTTATATTTCCATATCAACCAGTTGGTGCCATCTAGGTTTCCAATTTTTAGTCTCGTAATATCTGGTTTGGTTGCCATATTTACTACTTATAAACACTGTTATCGACTTTAGTAATATCGATTTTAATACCCTAAACGCTCTGCTACCATGTTGAGAGGTATTTTTAACCGTGGAAAATAAATAAACGTTTTATTTTCAATTGACATATATAGCGCGGTCGCCCCTTGTTATAAATGACAGCGGCAACACCTCTCTCACTGTACCAACCATACCGTCAAATCGCGCATGCGCAGAGCGTCCCAATCTGATTCCGCGCGCTTTTCAATATGACTCTGATCAAGTTGCCGCAAGAGTTCAAGTCGCTAATGAACCGACATATAGACGCTCTGGTCGTACGCGAGCGTTACCAAGTAGATACTTGTAAAACTGTGTTGTACTTTTATCTTTTATTTTATGTGTTTCTGTGTAATTAAACAGTGACTTAAATTGCATTCATCGTTTGATTCACAAAGTTTCCTACTTACTTCGTCAGAACTCACACACCCGTCGCGGTTATAAATGGCGTCCCAAGTATAGGGCGAAGTTTGAAAAACTTTTGTGAACTTTTTGCAAACGTGATAAAGTTATTACATCATGCCGCGTACGCGAAGAGAACGTCCGTCGTCCGATGACGACCATTTCGATGAACCATCCGGTGCCGAGGTGCCGGTTTCGTTTACCACGGACCACATCACCGCCATGATGGCGACTTTGCAGCGGTCGCAGACCGATGCCTTTGAGAGGCTACTTGAAAAGGTAGCATCTACGCCGCGTCCAGCGACGGCCGCGGGGTCCGAAGCGTCGTCATCATCATCAGGGAACTTCGCACGCTGCAGTGCTCGATTCTCCGGTGATGCGTTCGAATCCGTGGACGCGTTCATCGACGCCGTGGAAAGCTTCCGGGAATGCACAAATGTATCCGAAGCTAATTCCCTTCGAGGATTATCCATGTTGCTAACTCATAACGCAGCCACCTGGTGGCTGGGGGTGAAATTGGAAATCAATTCTTGGCAGGAGGCACTTCAATATCTTCAAAGTGCTTACGGTGATCATCGCCCCCCGTATCGAATATATCAAGAGCTATTTCAATGTAAACAAGGAGAAGAAAAAACTGATATATTCGTCTCTAAGGCTCGAGCTCTTCTTTCAAAATTACCGCCAAATGACCTTACTGAGAAAGTTCAAATTGATATGGTCTACGGTCAGTTGGATAGACGTATAAGAAAACGACTAAGGCGAGACGAAGTTACGAACTTCGCGGAACTCATCCGCACCGCTCGTCTTATAGAAGATTCCTTGAACGAGGCATCTCATGATGCAGTCATCGTGAGCTCCAGCCCCGCTGATGGTACTCAGCGACGAATTTCACGAGCGCCGCCGGCCACGCCAGCGCCCCTGCAGGCGCCGAGCAAGCCAGCGCCGCCGAGTAGGCCAGCGCCGCCGCCGCCGCCGTCTTCGACACCTCAGTGTCAAAGTGATGTATTTGTAGCTAGTGATAATACAGCTCAAACGCCCTTCAGGCAATTAAAAAGTAGTAAAAGTGAAGTGAAATCAAAATCCAATCAGTTCTGTGCGTATTGCAAATCATACGGTCATAATAAAAATACATGTCGTAGATTAAGCATGAGAATGTCTACACCTAGTAAACAAGGCAATGAAATTGCATGTTACGGGTGCGGTGAGAGAGGTGTTGTGCGTACAAATTGCCCAAAATGTAGTGCGGATTTCGCTGCGATCAATTTCGTAAAGAAATGTATACAACAACAACAAAGGTCAGTGACCCCTCTCCAGCCAGCTTCTCTAACACCGGATAAATTGGTAAGTTCTAATTTCATTTCTAAGCGTGATTGTATTGGATCGGAGACTAATCATAGTAGTTCTAATAATTTTAATAGTTCCAAACATTTCATTAATAATAATAATAATCCTTCCATTCCAAATAAATTTCTAGGAAATGATCCTAATCGTAGTCGCGTTGACAAAGTGCAACCCCGGTCACAAAGTAGGGTGACCATGCGATTTTCCGATAAATTACGGAAATCAGGACTTCAAAGTAGGATGACCATAAATTTTCAGGATAAAAATAGGAATTTAGTGCCAATGACATCTACTATTAATGACGATGATATTTTAGATTTATCGTCGTTGTCTACGGTCATTTCTGGTAATTCAAACGTTGAAAGACCAATTTTAAAAATTAAAATTTTAGATTTTATGTGTCAAGCACTTATCGATACTGCTGCAAAACGTAGTATCGCAGGTAGCTCACTCTACAGGTTACTTCAGCATCGTGGTCAACCATTCGAAGAGACTAGCATGCTCGTTCGACTTGCAGATGGTTCTACGCAGACTCGCCGTATTCTGACTACCAGTTTACAAGTAACCTTGAAGCAAGGTAAGACCGTTAAATTAGACTTTGTTATCTTACCTGATGCTACTGATAATGATTCTCTTTTGGGTATTGATTTTCTTACTGCCGCTGGTATTGTTATTGACTTCGCAGCATTGTTGTGGAAATTTTCAGGTGATAGTTTTAATTATCCTTTAGAATTAGAATCTCCACGCAACGAGGTCTCGTGTTGTTCAGCTGCTATTCTACGTGAAGACGAAGCAGTGGTGCTCAACCCCTCCGAACGTGATCGTCTCGCGTCTCTTCTTCAGTGTAATGAAGATATCTTTCAGCTAGGGGGAGTACCAACGCCATTCGCGGAACACCATATTGATACGGGCGATCATCCGCCCATATCTGTCCCGCCGTACCGTCTCACACCTGCTAAGAAAGCGTTAATGAAGGCTGAATTGGATTCCATGCTTGAGGAAGGTATCATAGAGGAGTGTGAATCAGCGTGGACTTCTCCTGCGATATTAGTCCCTAAGAAGGATAATGGTGTACGCTTTTGTGTAGACTATCGCCGGTTAAACTCCATCACAAAAACTGACACATACCCACTTCCACTTATTGATGAGTTATTGCAATCCACTAAGCAGCACTGTTATATGACTACTATAGACCTCAGATCTAGTTATTGGCAAGTCAGTGTCGTACCCGAAGATCGCGATAAAACCGCGTTTATTTCACCATTCGGGACTTATCGTTTTACGCGAATGCCCTTTGGACTCAAAAATGCGCCATCCACGTTCCAGAGATTAATCGATCGATTACGCTCAGGCGCCGCTCTGCAGGATGTAGTGCTATTAGCGTATTTAGATGATCTTTTGATCATTTCAGACAGTTTTTCTGGACATCTAGAGGACCTTCAGAAGGTCTTTGACCGCTTACGTCTATTTGGCCTTCGAGCTAATCGTGCTAAATGTTATTTTGCACGAAATGAGGTCAAGTACCTCGGACACGTCATCACGTCCGAGGGAATTAAACCAGATCCCGCAAAGATAGAAGCTGTCTTATCTATGAAAGAGCCCAAAAACGTAAAACATCTCAAATCGTTTATGCAAACCTGTTCGTGGTTTAGAAAGTTTGTACCAAACTTTTCTAATGTAGTGCAACCCTTATCTAAGCTTACTCGTAAGAATGTGAGTTGGTGCTGGACTGATGAGCAACAAGCTGCATTTGATTGCCTTAAGCAAAAGCTCACTTCGACTCCCATTCTTGTACAGGCAGATTACACCAAGCCTTTTGTATTACGAACGGACGCTAGCAATTATGCTCTAGGAGCCATACTCATGCAAGGTGAAGGTAACGAAGAGAGACCTATTGAGTACGCTAGCCGGTTACTTACATCTGCTGAACGAAACTATTCCACAACAGAACGAGAGGCTTTGGCTGTTGTGTGGGCAGTGGAAAAGTTCAGGGGATATCTCGACGGACACCCAGTATATGTGAAAAGTGATCACCAACCATTACGGTGGTTGCTTACACACAAATCACCAAGTGGTCGACTGATACGCTGGGCGTTGAAATTACAATCATATGATATCCACTATGATTATACGCCAGGAAAGGCGAATGTATTGGCAGATGCTCTGAGCCGCCCACAGTGTAATGACACTGAGGACTGTGAAGTATGTGCGGTTACAATTGATTTTCCCAGAGCTGGCCCTTCTGAGATTCGTAAAGAACAACTACAAGATCCAGAAGTAGCTAAGATTATTAATGATCTTGAAGATTATAATGCCAATAATAATCAGTGGGTAGAGAGAGGGTATGTCATGGACTTAGGCGTGCTTTACAGGCTAAGTCCTGAATCCGATTCCGATGAGCCTCAACTCGTGATACCAGTCTCATTGCGAGAGAAGGTAGTGCATGAGTATCACAACACGCCTATAGCTGGTCACATGGGAGTAGAGCGTACTCTTGATAGAATTAAATCTAAATATTATTTTACGGGGATGAGGAAGTATGTTATGGAGTACCTTAAAAACTGTGAAGATTGCCAAAGGTATAAAATAAGCAATCTAAAACCAGCTGGTCTCTTACAAACTCCAGTACTTAACCAGCGTGGAGAAGTACTCGCTATCGACCTCTTTGGACCGTTACCTGAGGGTAAACACGGCGAAAAGTGGGTGTTACTAGTGGAGGATACTGCCACTAGATGGGTGGAGTTGTATGCACTAGCTGAGGCTAATGCTGAGACCTGTGCTTCACTTCTTATTAATGAATATTTCCTCCGATATGGTTTTCCTCGTCGCGTCATATCTGATAATGGCGTACAGTTTATTTCGGCTACGATGCAGCAATGCATGTTCGTCCTGGGGATTAAGCAGAATCTCATACCTTTATACCATCCAGAAGCGAACCCAGCCGAGCGCAAAAATCGCGATCTCAAGACGCAGCTCGCCATATTAGTCAAGAATGAGCATAGATCCTGGCCGCAGTTCTTAGCCGAGATACGGTTTTCAATGAACAGCGCCACTTGTGCTACTACCGGATGTAGTCCTGCTCATATGATGTTTGCTCGAGAGATGAGAATTCCATTTGATGCTCAGCGAGATTTGAGAGCTATATTAGAAAAAGAAAACTTTCTTCCTCAAATCACGCCTTACCTACGCAGATTTATTACCAATTGGGAGTTAATTAGAGAGAGAGCCGAACAGCAGCAAGATAACAGAAAGCAGGTTGCTGATCAGAAACGTCGTCATGTACCCACTTTTGATGTTGGAGACTCAGTGTTACTTACAACTCACTTATTAAGTAATGCTAGTAAAGGTAGAACTCGTAAATTCATGCCAAGACGGGACGGCCCGTATCGCGTTACTAAGGTTGTAAGTCCTACGACCTTTGAAGTTGCTGATTTAGTTTCTAATCAGATCATAGGTAAGTTTCACCGGTCAGATTTAACCACTTACACTAGTCAAAATGATATCTCCGAACCAGTACAACGACGCCTTCGTCGCGGAAGACCACGTGGTAAGCCGCGTTCTTTAGATGCCAACCCACCACCGGGTCGTTTGGGTGTGTTGGAGGGGGAGTGTATAGCGCGGTCGCCCCTTGTTATAAATGACAGCGGCAACACCTCTCTCACTGTACCAACCATACCGTCAAATCGCGCATGCGCAGAGCGTCCCAATCTGATTCCGCGCGCTTTTCAATATGACTCTGATCAAGTTGCCGCAAGAGTTCAAGTCGCTAATGAACCGACATATAGACGCTCTGGTCGTACGCGAGCGTTACCAAGTAGATACTTGTAAAACTGTGTTGTACTTTTATCTTTTATTTTATGTGTTTCTGTGTAATTAAACAGTGACTTAAATTGCATTCATCGTTTGATTCACAAAGTTTCCTACTTACTTCGTCAGAACTCACACACCCGTCGCGGTTATACATATAATAGTAGTGACACATCTCATTTCTTTTTTATTTGACAAGACACAATCATAAAGCATAATATTCAACCTTTAACAATCCATACTCACAAACTTTCACATTTATAATATTAGTAGAATAGGATAGGATTCCTGAATGATGTATTCATCCGTTTTAAAGTCTATGCAAAGCCGATATCCGATGGAAAATCCAAAACCTTACAGAATACATTCATGATTCATGTGAAAAATGGATCAAGATAATTTATCCATCTTTAAATCGGAAGTAAATTATTTATGAAAACATATAGAGCGCGGCAAAGCTTTATTATCATTTATTTCTTTTACCTGGGGGATCAAAAATATGAAGTGTAATCAATGTATAAAATACAAACTATGATATATACAAAACATCCTCAAAACCTCGCTGCTGTCGATAGGCAAGGTTCCCAACAGGATTGGTTAAGCTATGTAATATTTGACCTCAATATATAACAAGTAAAAATTGCCGACAGCAGTACGCACAAAAAAATTAAGACGAGACGGTAAAGCACACATATTGTGATAAGAAAGATTATATCATAATGGATGATGACCACACACTGTTAATTCAAAGTCAAAGCCATATATTCAGTTTAAGCCCAGAAGGGCACTTATGAACGTCGAAGCTACTGAAGTTACCACTAATGAAGATATTGCACGCTATACAAATAATGCTTACGATACGTCTCCTCACTCCTGAACAAGTCATCATGTGCTAGCATATCCAAGATCTCCGTATCGTCCAATCCTCTTCTAGAAGCTGTCAGCAGCGCTAAGCATGCCTTGACTCTCTCCACGCCAAGGGCAGCTTCTGTGGTCACTAGGATCTGAATCAGCTGGCCTTCTAAGTCTTCGCAGATAACCAATTCAGGAGCAGTTTCAGGTTCAGACTGTTCGGTGAACGTTTCTGCTGATAATGATATTTGCCAAGCTAGGATCTGGAATGGAATAATTACAAAATATAGTAAAATACCTCTTTGGTTTAGGTGGATATTGTTTTTTGTAATTTACTTGTTTTTAATTTTTTTGTTTTCATTTTTTATTGCACAAAATAAGAATAATTGATTAATATGAGTGCATGGCAGTGTTCCCGCCAAGTCACGTTAGGCAAAAGGGCACCATAATTAATTAATTCTTAACACTATTTATAAAAAATATAGAGCTAATTGATTTTTAATAAAAAATATAATAAGTACCTATATTATACCGTAGATACATTATTTAAATCTGAATCTAGAAAATTGTTAGGCTTTTATAATAAAATAAAAATAAACCTTAGCATAAAGCGGCAAGGTGCACTTCTGCACAGCCTTCATGGCAGCTTCAGGAGGTGAAGCGGCACCAGTCTTACTGTAGGTGGCGGCGCAAGCGGTGAGGACTGCTTTAGCTTCCTCGGCGCCGACAGGTGGCGCTCGCACCACTTTGGGACCGTCTTCTGACGACAGCACCGCCATTATTGCGCTGCTTGATGGCTCGTCGGCTTCTGTAACGTTGTCATTTTTGGTTGAAGTTTTGCTTCATTAGGTGAAGTTATAGAACAAATAATTATTTATTATTGAATGTTTAACATACAGAAGCGGTAAATAACGTATCGGTCAACGGATAGTCCATAGTTAGTAAAGGACAAAGGAATACCAAAGAAGACATAGACATATAGCAAAAGGGTGGAATACAACATTTCACAAACTAACACACAAATTGGATAGGCCTATGTATATAAAAGGCTGATGGTCCATCCGATCGGAAATGGTTATTATTGCTTATGGACATTAGTAATATCAGGGGGACTGCCCACACCGGTAGGTGGCGGTCGACGCGCCCGGTGGGGGCAGAGAGTCGGCGGTACCTTCAGTGACGGTGACGATCATCTTGACGTTGTCGGGCAGGCGCGAGGGCAGCCAGCGCGCGGGCCGCAGCGCGTCGGCGCCCACCACCGCGACCAGCACCGGCCGCGCCCGCCCCAGCGCGCCCACCACGCGCCGCAGGCTCGCCGCCAGGCTGCCCACGTCCTGCACGACGGTACTCATCACTAAATTGTATGTACATGCCCATTCGATCTATTATAAGTCTGAACTGAGGTCTTTGGGTCATTTTAAAAACTGCGTAAAATTAAGAAATTCATAAGACTCGAATACGAAAATTTGGGAGATCGACGTGAGTTTAATTAAAAAGTATCCTAATACCAATAAACTCTGGTTCGAAAGTTTTCTATGGCGATGTATGTTAGTTCGAAAGTATGCAAATCTCTTTAATTTTTTCGACATGTAGTAGACTAGTGTGACACTGTGGCGCCACATTATTGTCAACTATCATCATACGGGGGCATCGACGACTTCCGAGGATGATATCTTAGCGATTATTGTGCAAGTCAGGCATTTTTTTTTCCTACATACCTATTAATATTTTTATTTTATTTTAAGGATTGCCAACAACACACATATTTATATTACTAAATTTACAGAAAAAAAATACTTACGTTGCGCCCTCTGTAGACAGTTCCAGTATGGAGTACGTGACACTGGTCCACTATAGATTTGAGCAACAAATGAGAGCTACTCGACTGCGATGTTAGACCTACGAATCTGAAAACATTTTTTTAATTTGTATTGATGAATATAAGAATCTATTTTCACTTTTCATTGCGTAACTTATTCATCTATACTTCTATACTAATGTTATAAAGCTGAAGAGTTTGTTTGTTTGAACGCGCTAATCTCAGGAACTACTGGTTCGATTTGTAAAATTAATTCAGTGTTGGAATTTGCCATTTATCGAGGAAGGCTATAGGCTACTTTTTATCCCGGAAAAAGACAAGATCCCTCGGGAACGCAGGTGAAACCGCGGGGTGGAAGCTAGTTTGTAAATAAAAGGAACTTTTTTTTTAATAGTATACCTGATAATAACAGCAAGGTCCTGCTGGCAGGCAGGTGCCATGGTGGCGGCGCGTGCAACTAAAGTCGCCTTTCCACACCCCGCGCCTCCTATCAGTGCTAGAGGTACGCTACTGTCACCCATTATGTACCTGCGGCATCAAATAATTATAAGTAGTAAATAAAATGAGTTTAATTATTACGAAAACAGAAATAAATAAATACATACGTCTTCAGTTCATTCAGAGTGATTTCTCTGTTGGAAGTACACTGAGCAGCCTTTTGACAGAAGGAGAGGTGCTCGTTCACCTCGTCAAATAAACTGAAACGTAGAAATTGGTTATAATGAAAATACTGCAATCGTTCACTTTAATAATTTGTTAGTCAAACAAAATTGGGTGTTCCAATTTTGAAAATAAAATAAAATTGCTTTATTGAAATCTATATTTTTAAGAACTCGGCTGGTACATTGCCGTGCACCTAATTAACAAAATATTAAACGCGACTAATTCCAAACATTTTGTGACACAATATAGATTAGTAATTAGCTATCAGTCTGGTGATATGTAAGTTTGTTAAAAATGGTAATAGTAGGTACCTACCTAGTAGGTATTCCGTTGGAGCCGGCGGGCGCGTGGTGGTCGTAGTCGGCGACGAGCCCGTCGAGCAGCGCGTCGAGCCGCTCGCCGAGCGCCGCGCGCACGCCCGCCGTGTACTCGTCCTCGCCCGCCCCGCCCCCGCCGCCCGCCCCGCCCCCGCCGCCCGCCCCGCCCCCGCCGCCCCCACCGCCCCCACAGCCCGGGCGGCCGCGCACGCTCGCGCGGATTATGTTGCGCTCCGTTAGGTGCAGCTGTTCAACATAAAGATATTTTGTACAAAAAATGTAAAATAGCCTAAATATTCTAGAGATTTACAAACCGACGAACGACCGAAAACATTTTCCGTCGGTAATAATTTAAATTAAACATTTAAATTCGGCCGATTCGTTATACTCAAATCAATTCCAACTCCAGTACCTTAAGATCCTTTTGCAAATTATTCAATCGCCTCTGCAGCTCGTGATGATGAGCCGCATCCCCAGCGTCCGGCTCGACGCCGCACCCGCCCGCCCCGCCCGGCCCGCCCGCCCCGCCCGCCCGGCACACCCACACGCAACGCCGCGCTGCCTCCACGCTCATCAGCACCGTATGTTGGACCTCCTGTGGATCCAACGTCGATGACTTTGATTTGGATTTTATTAACGAACGATAAAGTATTTTTTTTGCTTATTACGTTAGAAGAACAGTGCGCAAACTGAGTCCCAAAATATGGCAACGTACTCTCGGACCTGTAAAACTGCATTTCTTCCCAATCAACTCATATTTACAGATTTTTGTTAGGTACTAAAGTATGGCCAAAGTAAGTCTCGTAGTAAGTATATTCTGTATAATGAAGTGCCAGACGAAGCAGTATAGATATAAGTGGAGGGTGACCTGTTCGACGACAGTGGTGAGGTAGGCGTCGCAGGCCTCCTGCGGCAGCGTGCGCACGAGCACGTTGAGCGCGCGCGCCATCTCGCGCCGCCAGCGCGCCGGCGCGCCGCGCACCAGCCGGTAGCACGGCGGGCTCGCGCTGCCGTCCAGGCTGTACCTGTCAGTGTCAGTGTCGGCGTCAGTGTCAGGGTCGGTGTCCGACCATCGACGATACTGTTCACCGTTATGATTATTTATTTATTTATTAGGACATCCAACAGCATTTTAATACAGTTTAACATAGTATTTTTAAATTATATATCTAGAGCCAATAACAGGATATCACAACAAAGTGTAACAAATGAAAAAAAAAATCAAATAAAAAACAGAACTACGAGCTATTTATCTTAAAAAGAATAAAACGGTGTGATCAATTATCGAACTACGAACTATCAAAAATTAGCTTAAAACAAGATTTCGTTATTTTATCAATGTATTATCACTATTTGGTAGCTACTCTTTAAAATGTCTGCTTAAATTTGCGATCTATTTATTAATAGTCACTCATCATTTTGTTTCTTTTTTTTTGTTATAACACACATATATTGTCAGTGAGACTAGATAAATAATTTAATGTAATAAATCTGAGTTGGTTTTGAAAATAGTAATGGCTGAGTTTCTTGCCGGCTCTTCTCAGTAAAAGCAACCTTCCGAACCGAGCGTTAGAGTCAGACTTTTCATAAGTGCTTGTGAAGGCCTATTTGAATAAAAAATATTTTCATTTCATTTCAATGGATAGCGCTAGAACACCCTTGGCGCGGGCACTGCCGTGCTCCCATAATAGGTTAGGTAGGTACACCGTTTCATTTTGTTACGTCTTAAATAAATTTATTTTAACAAATTCTAAATTGATATGGGGTAGGTACATTATATCACGTTTTTATAAGAAAATTTATACAAAATCAGAATCTTTTTAATTTTCAAATATTAAGTAAGGGTTGTTACTAACCACTTATTCAACAAAGTCTTATCATTATCATCTTCGGCAGCCTCCAGGGCGGCCTTGAAGTCGGCACACTCGAGCGTATGAGGTAGAAGCGGCGTGCCCAGCCCAGAGTTGAGGAACAGCACGGGGACCACGGCACCTAGCTCCGATTGTCCTGGAATTTAAGAAAATTTGGGGTTACCGTGTATAACATTTGAGTCGCGGTGCAAAATAAATAGTACATTGCGAACTTAGGATGAAGAGGGTGAAAAGTAGGATCTTCTTCCACGGATTTTTGTCAACAGAGCCGAAGTCGAGGGTGACAAAATTGCGGCCGAGAATGTCCTATTATTCTCGCTAGGCTAGTGTATTTTTGCCCGGGTGAGAAGGAGGAAAGTGAACTTTTCATCAAGGTGAGAAAAAAAATAATTAAATATATAATCGGGTAGGTACCTATAACTACCTAATAGTTGTAATAAATGAAAAATTATAATTTTTAAATTACGTATATTGAAGTAGGTTAAAAATAGATCTTCACTGAATAGTGACAAACCAACAAACCCGGGTGGATTTCTCAACTGAAATACACGACCAAATAAACGGTAGGTACATATAATTAAATAAAATACTCACTGGCCATCTCGGCGATGCAGAGCACGGGGAACCGATGGTCCCGCTGCTGCTCGAGCGGCGAGCGCCAGTGCAGGTCGGCGACGTGCACGCGCCAGCCGCGCCGCCGGCCGCGCACGCGCAGCCGCGCCGCCGCGCCGCACTGCAGCGCGCCCTTCTCCGCGCAGCAGTCTGCGAACAAACGAACAGTAACTACCCTGTGTCAATGTGTCTATGTGTCTATGTGTGCTGTGATCGACACATATCTAGCCAGAATTGGAGGGGCTTTGTTACAAGAAAACTTGAAATTATCATTATGGTGGTAGAATCAAATTGTAACGTTCGTAAGTGCCTTATATAATGAGTTTATCTACGTACAAAAAAATGCAATTTGAGAACAGTATTTTTTATGTAAAGAAATTAATCCACCATTTTGAGCATTGACTCTTTTAAAAACTCGTAAAAATATTATAAAAATTAACAGTGCCCTAGAATATCATCACTTTTATCCAAATAATTCCTCAGCTACGTCTGTAACAATAAAGACGAACCTTGAGAATCCGCAGCGCACACATAAATGAGCATCGCCCGGCGCCTCCGGACCCTCTGCCCGGGCACTCTGCCCAGCAGCAAGGACCGGTGCTCTTCGGGCAGAGTCGCCACGCTGACTGGCATGGGGGGGCCCTCCACATCCTCGCGGGGAGACGCGCAGGCAACAGGCGAAGAAAGGGAGATGGAATCTGTGAAGAAGTAAATATCCAAGTGAATTGAGAAACCACAGATTATTTAAATGCTAATAAATAACGACTACGTAGAACTAAATAGAAGGTATCACGAGTCAGCATCGCGATCGAAATGCTCGAAAATAAGACTTAGTAAAAAAATAAAAAGCAAACTCAAGCAGACCAGCCCCCACAAGCAGCACTTGTTGACAAGTATGGCGAATGTGGCAGCCATTGCCCTCCTCCCACATTTTGTAGGGAAGTGAGCGATCTGCCACACGACGCCGCCGCCGCCACGCCGCAAGCAAAGTGATCTCATGAACCCTTAGTTGTTTCTCTCGTTTAACTAAGTAACTTGGCTCCTATTTCATACATAAATAATATACATATAGCACTTTCGTAATATTATTACGCTTTATAGCCTTTGCAGTAATTTAATTTCCATAGTGCACTCCATAATACACTTGGTAGGTCATTTTGGTCTGACGTTTTCCCTCCATTAAGATAATTAATTTTGTGTTCACTTCAGTGTATAATTCTAATTATAAATAATTGTTTTAATCAACTTTAATGGATCCCTTTGTGATATTATTTATGTATTCTATGTTAATAAATAATATAATAAGTAATTTGACTAAGAAGTTACTTTATTTGTTTATATTTTTCAACTATGTATTTAACCATAGAAATTTAGAGTCAATAAAAAAATAAGTCAATTCTAAAAACAAAATATGGATGGAAACTAACCTCATCCTTTTTATAATGTCGATTTGGTACTCATATTTTTTTAGTACTAAATAATCTCGAACTGTATAATAAAAACAATAAGATATTGAGATTATTTCTCTGTCTTTGCTTCACGTCCTAACGGAGAAACGCATCGACGATTTATTGCATTTGTTTGTCAAACAGAAGACTAGCTTAATGTAATAACTATACCGGATCACTTACCAGATACACTGGACCCCACAGGCCTGGGTCCTTTCAAATGAGGCTTCTTCTCAGCAGGCGTGGGGTCCAAGAGCCGCATGTCAGTGGGCGGCGGCTGCTCTGCGCTGGCATCCATCGAGGGCTTCGTGACCCGGTACGACGGAGACCTGCGCGACCAGCAGTTTGACCTGCGGTTAAATTTGCTTGCAATTATGATATATGTCTCGGGTATATTGGTGAGCATGAATGCAGAAAGCGGCTGGAGACTACGTGAGTTTTTTTTATGTAACTTCAGGATTTTTTTAAATTCCTATACACATGAATAATATAGCTAATAAAAAAAGATAAGTTTTAAATTAATCAAATAAAAAAGCACTATAAGATTGACGTAGTGTATGCTATGCTTCCAATAGTCCATGGCTGATTTTTTGAGATTCTAAAAGCAAATCTAATAATAATTTACATGATTTTCATTTCGACATTTAAGGAATACATTATGAAAGATAAATCATGCAGTAAATAATTATAAAGTATAAATACAAATACATCAAAAAAAAAATATATGTGGCATGGATACGAATAGCTACGAAACTGCTACGAATTTCTATTAGCATTCATACCGATATTCAGTTTTTGCCTTTTACATTGTCCATTGGTTTGTGTTCGGTGACTTTGGTAGGTCACTTACCTACGATGTTGCCGAAGGTGGTAAGCACATGGTATAAAAAATTGGCACATTTCTGGCACCTTTAATTGAGGTGGCATTTACTCTTGTCTTTTGTTATTTTCGAGCCACCATAAATGTATTAGTGTTAAGTCTTGGTTGCCCTTAATTAATACCTACCGAACTATTTTATTATTTTATATTAGTTTAAAATCACTACCTAAGTACACAATAAAATAGTATGGGCGCTCCTTAAATCAAAAAATAAATGCACACAGTTGGGGAAAATATCAGTTGAATGTCTTACGAAAAACGTGAGTTATAGCATAGAAATAGGAAGATGCGTAATAATTCTTTGGTTATGTCGTTATAGTATCGCTGCGCGCCGAGACGATGAGACTTCCCCCTAAAAAGGGTGTTAGGGTGTAACGACCCCTTAAACATACTGTAGGGCGTTTACTTCAGCATATTTATTCAGTGTGTTTTCTGGTGCGTGTTTGAGAAATATACATAAATACAGCTTATAATAAAGATGTAATGGGACTTTGTGAAATTTCTTTCAGGGGAATAACATTATATACATGCCGAAATTATGTTGTTATTTTCTTCTCAAGAAGCTATGTACTTGTACTCTTATTTCAAGCACGCTGTTATGTTTAATACAGGCACGTATTACCGCTGTAACATAAGGGGCCCCTGAGTTACAAGGGCCCCACAACTTGAGAGCAAAAATTCGTAAAATTTTATCCGATCCGTACGTATTATTGATAAGAACGCCTTAATATATATCACACTTCACCACATGTAAATTACTTGATGACATTTTTTACTTGAAAGTGGAGCCAGCCAGACGGGTACAACAAAGTACTCGCACCGTGCTATAGTTACCTCATGATGATAAAACCTCAAGTTCATCGCTGGGTTCGAACCCACAACCTGTGCCATAGTATTTTACATCAATACCACTGAGCTATCATTGCTAATTTACTGAAACTAAAAGATCAAACAATATGTAAACGTTTGAGCCGTTTTGGATTATCAACCTCGTTTTCAGTTCAATGAACCTCATTTTATTATGGGCTTTGGGTGAACATTGTTTTTGATAAAAACTTTTTTGTTATATTGTTGATAAAAACAGTGAGGATATAATTCATCTACAACTCATATGCGGACTCATTTCAAGGGGCCTCTCAAAAGGCCTTGTTTTACGACATAGGCCCCGTGCATGCACACTTCAAAGAAAAGTCGAGTGGTGAGCCTGCCATGTTGTCTCAAGTATGTGGGAAGTTTTTTTGACATATTTTGTTTTTTTTTTTTTGTTGCTGTTTGTACCTATATCGTATTTCTTTTTGAAACCTACTATGGGTTTGTCAAGCTGAATAGTTTTTGCGACGGGACCAACTCTGAAATCTCGGAACATTTCTTTCATACTAAAGGTCAAACTTTTTTTTTTTCCTTTTTAAAGGGTTTAATCGTATAGAGTATAGACGATTATATCAAACTTGCTCGATCAAAAAGTAAAAAAGAAAAAAAAAAAGGTGATACTATAAGTAAAAGTTGTTAAATATGACAAACCCAACATCGATTTTGAAAAGAAGCCATCACTATACAATATTCATTCTGTATGTTATATTGTGAATTGAATGTCTGTTTTTCGTGTTTAAGATTCAGAGGTCTGGGTCAGAGATTTGAGTCTGCACCCTCATGATCCGTAGAGATGCGATCGCTTCTATCCCACCCCACCACGTCGTTAGGTGGAGTATTGTTGAAATCATTGACGTATCTATGGTTTATCAATCACAGGATTTATTGGAAAAGGTTTTGCTATATTATTGACTGAAACATTAATGAATATTGAAAAGGCCCTACATGCCTATTTATCATTTTTAACCGACTTTAAAAATAAAAGGAGGAGGTTCTCAATTCGGTTGTATTATTTTTTTTTTGATCATATCATGACATGATCCTAAGAAATCCTAGCGCGCGTATAGATAGAAATGTCCTCATAGTTAACAAAGCCTATATTCCATAAGGCCACTGAATAAATCAATACAGTATTTCCAAGAACGTATCATATTGTACATACAAAGATTAGCCGATATCCTTTATCCAAGGAGATTCTCTACGTATACAGAAATCACTATGTCTATATTTTGTTATAGACACAACGGACGAGGCGTGGTCGGAGGAGGGGCGCTGACGTCACGCCGCGTGACGTCAGAGAAGCGTGACGCGCGCGCTCCGACCTAGTTACCGATTGCGTGAGCTTTTTAAATTTCGAATGCCTATTGTTTTTCTACGATAGCTCTCAGTGTTTACGATTTAAAAAGTTCCGGATTCGTAGTAAGCTCTTTGGTTGAGTTATTCGAGGATGCGCCAAAAACTCGATCCTTTTTAATAGAGTTATTGAAGTGAAACTTCTTTATCGACGTATGGGAGAATTTTTTGTAGCAAATCGTCACGTTTTTCGGTTACGCGCCATGTTGCTTTTATTATGTTTTCCCGTATTTTGGAAGGCAAAGGGTTCTAGCTCATACAGCCTAGCCATTTATTTATCTTCTTAGTTTTGAATTAATGTCTGACATCTTAAAATATAAAGGTATGAAGTTAGCTAGCGAAAAACATTGGTTGCCATTTTATCGACGTATGGGAGAAATTTTGTAGCAAATCGTCACATACAGCCTAGCCATTTATCTTATTTATCTTCTTAGTTTTGAATTCTTAAACTGACTGACTGAGTCTGACATCTTAAAATATAAAGGTATGAAGTTAGCTAGCGAAAAAGTTTTTTAGTAAGCGTTACTTCCGTCAGAATTTTAATCAGGGACTTTTCAGAAGTTTCACTTCTACCATGTGTGACTTGCACACACACACACTTTTTTATTATTATTATAGTCGACTTGGATTATAGTCCTTTTTGTAAGAAAACGAATGTGTCGATTCTTCATGCTTGAAGCGAATGTTGGGACTTGGTAGAACAAGAACTCGTCGCCGAATTTTATTCTGTAATACTCTTATTATTAGGTCTTATAATAAAAAAAAAACCACATAGGTAATACCTGAATGAAGATAGAGGGCAATAAAACAATTGTAATAAAGAAATAACGAGCAAAAAAAAGCATGATATTTGGATTAAAAGAGATTAGTGGTTGTTGGAATTAGTAAAGGCAATAAAATTGTAAATTGAAAAAATCACACTTCTCGTCATGTCAAAACGTTAGTTTTTCAAAACAAAACATCAAAAAAAAACAGCACTCTCAGAAACTTTGAAACCTGTCTCGCTCGCTCGATGTTATTGTGTACCTGAACAAAATAAAATATATAATTATAAATAACTCTATGAATCGATGACAACCCTAAATCTATTTACAAAAATAATTAAAAAGATCGCCTGTTTTTGCTTTTTGAGCGCTTAGTACTTCTTCGTAGCAATATTTGTCTTTTTATAACATTTTAAATCCGGTTGTAAGTATAATCCATCCGATTATAGACCAGTGTCCGTTCTTCCAGCACTTAGTAAAATATTTGAAAAACTGTTACTCAATCAAATGTTAAAACACTTTAATGAACATGAGATACTGCATGGTCATCAGTTTGGTTTCACGAAGGGAAAATCTACTTCCGATGCAGCTGCAAAATTATTGAAATCCATTTATGAGGCTTGGGAGGGTTCACAGGATGCAATTGGTATATTCTGTGATCTATCCAAGGCCTTCGACTGTGTCGACCACCGTACACTGCTACTAAAGCTAGACTATTACGGAATTCGTGGAACTGCTTATGATCTTGTTCTATCTTATTTATCTAATCGTCAACAAAAGGTAGGGATTAGTAGTACAACATCTGAGGGCTCTTTAATCGAAATGGGGGTACCCCAGGGCTCAATACTAGGACCATTTTTGTTTTTAGTTTATTTAAATGATTTACCATATATTGTAAATGGCCTCTCAGATATAGTCTTGTTTGCTGACGATACTTCGTTGATTTTTAAAGTTGATAGAAAAGACAAAGATCTTATAAGAGTAAATGATACCTTGTCAATAGTTTCCAAATGGTTTACTGCAAACAATTTGTTACTCAACTCTAAGAAGACTAAATGTTTAAGATTCTCTCTACCCAATGTAGCACAAGTAGATAGTCAAATAATAATAGATAGCAGTAATTTGGACATGGTTAATAAAACTGTATTCTTAGGTTTAACATTAGATAATAAATTACAATGGGGTCCTCATATAGATTCTTTGGCAGGTAAATTAAGTTCTGCTGCATTTGCTGTAAGAAAAATTAAACAATTGACGAATGTCGAGACGGCTAAACTAGTATATTTTGCTTACTTTCACAGTCTGTTATCATACGGTATTTTATTATGGGGAGCAGCAGCCGATATTGAAACTATTTTTATACTACAAAAAAGGGCAATTCGTGCAATTTATAGTATGGGTCCTCGGGACTCATTAAAGCATTTATTTAAAGAAATAAATATAATGACTTTGCCTTCACTCTACATTTATGAAAATATAATGTTCATACGTAGAAATATAGGAATGTTTAAAACAAAAGTAGATGTCCATAATATAAATACAAGGCAAAGAGAGAAATTAGTTGTTCCATATTTTAGGTTAGCCAAAGTTAGCAAGTCATTCCTTGGTAATTGCGTTCGTTTTTATAATAAAATACCTAACTCGGTAACCAAGATGACCGATTTTAAATTCAAATTTTACGTGAAGAAAGTATTGAAGGAAAAGGCTTATTACAAGGTAGCTCAATATATTGAAGATAGGGATGTTTGGAAATAGTTTCACTCTGCACAGGTGCACTTCGCATATTGTTTTTTTTTATTTTATTTTTTTAGTTTTAGCCATTATGTAGCGTATTTGCTATTATTTAATAAGAACTTGTTTGCGTTACATTTTATTATTTACTTGGTATTGGTATTTTTCTTTTTGATTTAATTGTATATTGTATTGTACATTTTGCTGTTATTGAAAAAATATAGCCAATAGTCAGATTATAAAAAAAAAGAAAAATATATATAAAAAATGTAACCTTGCTGAGTTTCTTGCCGGTTCTTCTCAGTTGAAGGCTGATTTCCGAATCGGTGGTAGCTTCAGTAAATTCGACCTTCATAAGTGCCCTCCTAGGGCCTAAACTGAATAAATGGCTTTGACTTTGACTTTGACTTTGATTGAAACGGGCAGTTCTGCGTCGCCAATTTGCCGGGAACCTCGTCCATCGGCAGTGGCAGCAGCTTCGTGGAAATAATCTATATATTAAAAATATTTTTTATACAGATTTTGAAAATATAATAATAATCAAGAGTAAAATTTCGCCACCATTTAGGTACTGTAAATTCGTCGGGTATTGTTATGTGATTATACGATTATCATCGGTTTTGACACAGCCGCGGATAATGCGTGTCCGACACACACGCACCTTGCCGATTTTTAACTTAAAATAAATTATCACGTTTTTCGAAACATACATAACCTAATATATATCTATACGTACCCATCATCTATCTATACTTACAGGATATTTGTGAAATCTTCAGTGCTAAAAAAATTAATACATTTTGAATCGTGCGAGGTTAATCGGTCCCACAGTAAAAGTGGTTCATATTGATAAGTAGTACATATATTAAAAACCTAACTTCTAATAAAACTGTAAATATAGTGTGTATCCTATGTGTTAATCCAGGGTATCAGCTACCTCCATACCAAATTTCATGAAAGTTGTTCCAGCCGTTTGAGAAAGTTTGTATGTTTAGATGTTTGGATATTTGGAACCACTCAACTTTGTAACGGCTAAACGTATTTGGATGAAATTTGGCACAAATATAGAATATATTTTGGACTAACATATAGGATACTTTTTATCCTGGGAAATCATGAGATCCCTCGGGAACGCGGGTGAAACCGCGGGGCAGAAGCTACTACTATATAAAAGCTTATTCCATCGCACAACAACGCAAAACAGCATAATAACTCTCTACACAAATAGACAAACCCACGTGTAAATCCAAGCGCAGCCATAAAAATGTCAGTGACCCTATTATATTTAATGGTTATGTGTTGCCACACATAATAATGTATATTACATTTGTAAGCCGGCCGGGTAATACGGCTCAAACGAGGTGCTACATGCTTACATTATATGAATGCACTTTGATGCATTGCCAGAAAGGGACACAGTATATCCTACAGCTGTGTCACAATTATTTCAGCCATTTTTCACATACTATGTTACCATTGTTTGTCCAAAATCTCACTTTCTTAAGTGTTTTTTTTTTCATGAGAGGAACAAGGTAAAAATTATCTTGTACAAGACAATTCAATGTGAACCTCCTAGGTTCCCATGGTTTGTTGAAATAAGATAGATTACGATGACTCTTTCCCTCAAGAAAGTTTGGATATCTTGTTCAAAAAGGTTGAATCACCAAATTGTGGAGTTTGTGGAAAGACTGATGATGTGAAGAGAGCTGCTTATGAGCGGATTTTGAATAAATAATTTTGATGTTGGTGATTTTTTTTTAATATTGTCTGAGCCTCAAACAGAAGCTGCAAGATATTCATTTGACATGGCTGATGCAGCAGCCAAAAAAAACCTTTTCATGAAATTTTCCTGGCTATAGATGCCTCTATTAAATTATTCTAGTAGGTAAATTAATTGGGAATACTATGAATTACTCTCACCACGTTGAAATATATTTTAAATTCCATTATTTTTCTAAGTTTTTCTAGAATTTATCTATCCTACTTCAGTTACAATGGAAAACAACTGAGTTTGTAAAAGATGAGAAACAATAGAGCGGCGAACACTTTGTGTCAACTCTATTTAAATTGTATACAAACGATAGGTAGGTTAGGTTTGTGGACAAAATATAATAATAAATCTATATTGGCGAAGTTATAAATCTGTTTTCTACATGCTGTAAGCATGGCTCCGACGATGGAAGAGCGTCATTATCGCTACTCGATTCATTCTATCATCGAATGATGCAGTTTATTGGGTTAGGTCGCTGTTGCATAAAATATGTCACAAACATTTGTTGTAACTATAATGTCGTGATAAGTTGTGACCAATGTTGTGCCAAATACTGAGAGGGCGTCTCAGTATTTGGTATTTAGTAGTCTCATTTAAGTTGTGACATATAACAGTTCGATTGTATGGGGTAGGGGCTTCTTAAGGCTAGGTACACACTATGCGGTTAACCGGACGTCTGACCGCATTCCGGCTGGCCGCAATCAAAAAAACGTGTGAGTCCCTCATCTATGCTCGTATTCTAAAACTAACCTCTCACAAAATAGTGAATGAACAATTTGGTTTCCGAAGCTCCCACTCCACCACTCAGCAACTTGCTCGGGTAGCGGAACATGCAGCTCATCACCTTAATCTAGGTGAATCTACTGGAATGTTGCTAGACGTGGAGAAAGCATTCGATGTCGTATGGCATGAAGGTCTACTTTTCAAACTGATGAATATAGGACCACCTTTAAATCTTGTCAAGCTTGTTAAGTCATATCTGACTGATCGGTCTTTTAGAGTTCATATTGGTTCCTCTTTATCTTCACCCCAATCGATCCCTGCAGGTGTACCGCAGGGCTCCATACTGGGTCCCTATATGTTCATTGTCTACCTGAATGATTTACCCTGCCAACCTCGGACTCACTTAGCATATTTCGCTGACGACACAGCTACATTTTCCTCATCTCGTGACATAGATCTAATCATTGGACGTCTGCAGCTATCATTAGACTTACTTTATTCGTATTTTAAAACATGGAAGCTAAAAATCAACGAGACAAAAACAGAAGCTATATTATTCACTAGGCAGCGCTCGCCTCCATCTCGATTATTGAAAATAAAAGGTCATGACATACAATGGAGGAAATCCGTAAAGTACCTAGGAGTTCACTTAGACACAAAATTAAACTGGACTAAACATGTAAATATCACACGCCTCAAAGGCATTAAAGCCCTTAATGCACTCAGCCCAATTCTGAATCGTAAATCAAACCTAAGCAATAAATCTAAGTTAAGTATCTATACTACATTTGTACGCCCATGTATTAGGTACCTATGCTTGTCCCGTATGGAGTAGCACATGTACCTCAAATTATAATTCCTTACAAGTCATCCAAAATAAAGCCGTAAAAATAGCTTATAATTTACCATATCGTAGGTACCAATCTATTTAAATTTCATAAAATGATTAATTTACTACGACTATTCGATTTTATAATCAAAATAACTAAATCATTTTATTTGCAAAAGAACTGTAACCATACAAATAATCTTATAGTACGAATCGGGAAAACTCGTCTTAGTATGTTGCCATATGCTGATAGATATAATCGATATCGCTTGCCCCATCACTACGTGCTTGACCATTATGATAATAACTAGGTACATACCTACTTGCCGGCCGTCCGGCACGGGCGGTCAATCCTACCTTACAACCTGCTTTGTTTGCTGTGAATCGCACTCATCGTTCACAAAATAAACTACCTTCTAAAATGAGAAATGTATATAATATGCAAATTAATACAAACATTAAAATGTTTTTTTTGTGTCATGATGTAAATGTGAGCTTGCAATGTGAACATAATAATATATTAATTTGTTGATTCATTTCACCTCCATTTAAATATACCTACTGTTAGTAGTTAATATGTAAATTTTGCATAGACATAAGCTTAAAAATAGGTATAGTTTTTATCCTAGTAATAAGCGTTCAAATAGTGTCACAATATGCCTAGGATAAACGTACACGGGGCTTTTGTATTATTTTATTGAAAATAAAGAACTTTCAAAACAAAACAATCAAAAATATGTACGAAAAAATAGTTTCTCTACGCACTGTGCGGACCAATTTTTCATACAAGTAGTCAACCGGACGGCTGGCCGTATTGCGGTTAGGCCGGATATATACGTCAGATTTTTTCATCCGATAGTCGGATCCGACAATCGGAAGCCGGCGAACATTCAATACAATTCGATCCAACTATAGAATCGGACGTGTACTGAATGTTCAAACAAAGTAATGGCTCCAACGCCTTCAGATAGTCGGATAAGACTACCGGATCCGACTAACTGATGAAAAAATCTGACGTGTATTCCCAGCCTTAACCGCAAAGTGTGTAGGCGTACTTTAGACGCTCCCATACATAGCTGCGGTAGCTGCGCGGTGCGGGAGGGGTGAAATTGAATGGATCGGGCAGCTGGGGCTGCGGTTCCAGTTTATTGCGGTCCCAGTCGACGGAAGCCTCGACAGTTGAGGATGTATCATCAGTGAGCTCTCGCGTTGCGTCACCACACCCCTATATTGTAGAAGGCCGTGGGCCCTTCCTTAAACTTATGAATCAAGCCCTCATTGAGCCCGCATGATTGTCTATAGTTTTATTTGCCATGGAAGGATAGTCAGTGTTGAAATAAAATCCTGAATACATTAGGTAAAGTTAGAACTAATAGCTTTCCTTTCTCATGTTTATTCAATTAGATTTTTGGAGTCGGCGGACCTAACAAAGCTGTAAAAAAATTCTAACAATTAGTCCTGATAAAGTTTAGCCAACTAATTTAATTAAACCTTGTTTAAGTTATAAGACATTAGCTTCCACCCAGCGGTTTCACCCGCATTCCCGAGGGATCTTATGTTTTCCCGGGATAAAAAGTAGTAGCCCTATAGCCATCCTCGATAAATGGGCTATCCAACACTAAAATAATTTTTAAATTCGAGCCAGTAGTTCCTGAGATTAGAGCGTTTAACCAAAAAAACAAACAAACTCTTCAGTTTTATAATTTAGTATAGATGAACGTTTGGTTGCGACAACAGAGCCCTGACACCCATGACAGTTCGGA